>CM053403.1:48360841-48633336 GCA_028644305.1 Xerus rutilus
CTCTTGCGTGGGGCGGCAAGGCGCAGAGAGCTGCCAAAAACTGGTTGGAAGCTGGCACCCCGCTACTTCCAGTCTCAGTTTCAGATAGTCGCAGCCCCGGGCCGAGGCCCGGGCTGCAACCGCGTTCCTGCGGCCGGCGCCGCAGCCACGCCTCCCAGCTACCGCTGCCTCCTGTTGATCCTGTACTCACACACACGAGTGAAATTCCTGCGTGGGATGTTGAGCTGAAGAATGATGCCAGGAAGCTGGCTGGAAAACGGCGCCTCCACCACTTCCAGCCTTGGTCCCTAAGAGCCTAGCGCAGAGTGGACTGTCTACGCCGCCATCTTGGAACCGCCTCTAATTATGTATTTTGTAGATGGAACATTTGTATTGGTTTTTACTGATTTCCCAAGGCATTTCTTAGATTTAATATTTACATAGTTTACATACATTCTATGTAAAAACAGACCTGCTCTAAATATGAGACTTTATGTGAAAACTGTACACATACATATGCTGTTAGTTTTTAAAATTTCTATACTGAGGGGCTGGTCAACAGACAAGGATTATATTTCTCAGCCAGCCGTGGCCTCACATCATGGGCACCCAGTAGACTGTCCCTGCGGCTTTAGAAATGACTTAATTTGCCAGCAGCACAGGTTTCCATCATTTACAAGCCCTTATGTGCTTGTATTGTTGTTAGGCTGGTATTTAATGCATAAAAACAGAATTATTATGAGATTTTTCAAAAAATGTAAACACAAGCTGGGCGCGGTGGCGCAAGCCTGTAATCCCAGCACTTAGGAGGCTGAGACAGGAGAATCGCAAGTTCAAAGCCAGCCTCAGCAACGGTGAGGCGCTAAGCAACTCAGTGAGACCCTGTCTCTACATAAAACACAAAATAGGGCTGGAGATGTGGCTCAGTGGTCAAGTGCCGCTAAGTTCAATCTCTAGTACCAAAAAAAAAAAAAAAGTAAACACAAATGCAGTACTGACTTAAAACTAAAAGACTGGTGTAATGTTATTTTTAAAAATAATATTTAGACACAATGGTAAATTTTTTTATATATTGTTATGTTTCTAAATTATCTCTTAGTCTTGTTTTTAGTGTGACTTTTAAAAATGTGTTAGAAATGAAAGTTACAGAAAGTAAGAGGGGAAAAAATTAGGATATCTTATTCCTGGTTCTAAGCCAAATAATGGTTTTGCTTCAAGTAAGTTTGATTCCCTTTCCAGGCCTTACCTACTTCTTTCTGGGCTTCCTTCTGTTATGTGGAAGGGTGGGGCTAGATGCTAAGTTCTTCTTCTCTGCCTGTACGAAACAATTTTTGACACTCTGAAATGGGACAATGTGTCCCTCTGCCATCCTGGCTCAGTAGATGATATCACACTGATTCCAAATAATCCTGCTTTCTTTGTGTCACCAACACTGTCCCACAAAATCTTCAAGTCTTCTATCACCCATTATGGAGTTCAAGTCCATAATGGAGGCCCCAAGTCTTTGGGGCCTCAAAAGGGAGAAATATGAGCATCCTTGGCTGGTAGATGAGGTATTATTCCCAAGATATGGTCAGTCAGAAGAATATGACGACATTCTTAGGACACCAGAATGCATCATTTGAAACTAGACAAATGTTATACTGGTGAATGGTGGAACCTACAGAACAACACCAAGAGCATCAACTCAGTTCTGCTTCGTCTTTAGAAATACCCTGGCTAGTCAGGTGCTTCTACCTGGGGAGGTAGTAGTACAGGCTCTGCCGAGGGCTTAGAGTTTCTCTCCCATGTGCTGTCCTGCCCGTTCTGCAGTTCCTCTCCCACTGAAATCATACTTTGTCTAATTAATGGGAGCAAAAGTTCTGTCAGAATGTACCTGAATCTTTCCATGTAGGGCTAAAGTCATTGGCTTTTTTGAGAGCTAATGGTTGGATTTGTCACCTTGATTTTTTTCAGTTTACTCTGTATGACTCATTTGACAGTTAGAGGAGGAGGAAGGAACCAGAAATTTTAATACCTTAAAGGGTTTTTCTTCCATAATTCTTTTATGCGTGTGAGTTTTGTTTGCGTTGTTGCCAAATGCAAGAAAACCGCCTAAGAAGCCATCTCTGTTGGTGATCAGACACATTTAATATTTTATTTTAAATATTTTTTTTAGTTGTAGATGGACACAATATATTTATTTATTTATTTTTATGTGGTGCTGAGGATTGAACCCAGTACCTCACACATGCGAGGCAAGTACTCTACCACTGAGCCACAACCCCAGCCCTACATTTAATATTTTAAGTAATCACTGACCTCAAGCACAAAACAAACATGAATATGGAAATTACGTAAATATATTTTTAAGAATATAAATGTCAGGGCTGGGGTGTGGCTCTGTGGTAGAGCGCTTGCCTAGCATGTGTGAGGCACTAGGTTCGATTCTCAGCACCACATATAAATAAACTAAAGGTCCATTAAAACTAGAAAATATTAAAAAAAAAAAAAAAGAATACAAATGTCACCAGAAAGGCAAGCATACAGAGTTAGTTTTCATGCTGGGTTCAAGATTCTAGGTCCTTCAAACACCTTAATGATATGAGTACAGTCATTTACCATCCCTTCTTGCCCCAAAGATAATCATTTCTACCATTTTAAAAAGTATTTTTTAAACTTATTTATTTGTTCTTTTTAGATATACATGACAGTAGAGGGAATTTTGACATAGTATACATATATGGAGTATAACTTACACTTAGAATCCCATTCTTGTGGTTATACATGATGTGGTTGGAGTTTAATTGGACATGTATTCATATATAAACACAGGAAAGTTCATTCCACTGTCTTTCCTATTCCCATCCTCTGCTTCCTTTCATCATTCTCCTTTGTCAAACTTCTATTCTCCCACCCCCCACATTGTGTGTTAGTATCTGCATATTAGAACATTCGGCCTTTGGTTTTTTGGGATTGGCTTATTTCACTTATCATGGTAGTTTCCAGTTCCATCCATTTACCAGCAAAAGTCATAAAATAATTCTCTAAAAAAGTATTTTTGAAAGTATACACACATACACAATTTGTATGTACAATTTAAGAGTATTGATTTTGTGTAGAAGTCAATGTAAATCTGTTTGTCTTATCCCCCTGCAGGTTGTATCAGCATTATGTACAAATGTTCATACTTCTGTCCGAGTTGCCTCGTTGAGTTTTTTTGCTCCCACTCTTATCCCTGTCCTATCCCTTCCACACAGCAGTCGAGTGGTCTTTTAACAAGTGATCATATCCCTCCTTGCATTGTAATCAGAATCCAAACTCCTTTCACAGCCTATAAATCTGTTTGATCTAGTCCTCCCCATCTGTATTACTTATCTTTTGCTATATAATAAATTACCCCATTTCCTAAAAAAAAAAAAAGAGTATTGATTTTGAAGCTAAAATGGATGCGTTTAAATCCCAGCTCTGCACCTGATTTGGACCTTGAGAAGTTAATGACATCTCCAAACTTCAGTTAAAGCAGAATAATACAACCTACTGCAAAGAGTTAGAAGACTTAAATGAAAAGTTGTTGGTGAAGCACAAATTATGGTGTCTCACATGTAGTGAGGACTCAGTAAATAGTATTTCTTCTTCTTCTTTTTTTCTTTTGTACTGGGAATTGAACCCAGGGTTGTGATACCACTGAGCCACCCTTTTTAATTTTTTATTTTTAGACATGTTCTTACTAAGTTGCTTAGGGCCTACGCTAAATTGCTGAGGCTGGCTTTGAATTTGTGATCCTCAGGTTCCCAAGATGCTAGGATTACAGGCATGTGCCATTGAGCCTGGCTTAGTATTTATTCTTATTATTAAAATAATACTAAAGGTGGCTGAGAATTTAGAGACTAATAAGTACTGCCCCTTTTGTGAGGCTACTCTAGAGACCAGCCACTACAATCATAGAACTCCTGGCCTATACAGCATTGGAGAACAGATTCATTTGAATATTAAAAATTCAACTTTGTGTTAGTAGAGTATGATTTAACTGGCAATTTCTTCTGCTTAGTGAGACCCTGCCTCAAAATAAAATATAAAAAGGGCTGGGGATATAGCTCAGTGCTAAAGTGACCTTGGGTTCAGTCCCCAGTACCCCCTGCCAAAAGTATTTTACATATTTCCATATTGAATCTTACTCCTTGCTAATGCTGTTTTTAATTGTGGTAGGAAAACTTATGATTACATTAACAAATGTGCTATAAAGCAGCTGATGAGAGTAATCAAACTTATTGACTGCTGATATGCTCCAACCACTGGAGTTCTATGTTGTTTTTCTGACTTTAGAATCACTTTTTTTTTTTTTTTGTACTGGAGATTGAACTCAGGGGTACTTGACCACTGATCCACATCCCCAGCCCTATTTTGTGTTTTATATAGAGACAGAGTCTCACTGAGTTGCTTAGTGCCTTGCTGTTGTTGAGGCTGGCTTTGAACTTGGAATTCTCCTGGCTCAGCCTCTCAAAGTGCTGGGATTACAGGAGTGTGCCACTGTGCCCAGCTGAACCACTTGTTTTTTATTTAACACATTTGCAGAGTAGAGAGGTTCAATGATAAACATGGAAATTTTTCAAAGAGATGAATTTGGTGGGAATTTTTATGGAACCCGAAATAGTGTTAAACCATTATCTGATTTCTTTTTGTTCACTGTACTTCTAAATGCAGTACAGGCTTGTAAGGTCAAATTGAACTTGTCTCTCTATAGGAAGGAAACCATAATTCTCAGCCCTTCTGTGTTGGTATATCTGTGTCTTTTGGATCTGAAGCTTTTCCTATTTAGGGGAAGCAGTGTGATTCCTTGGCTGAAAATCTGAGTGCTGTAATTCTGTGGATAAGAATCCAAATGCTGTGTAAGACCTGTTTTGAATCTTGCCTACCTACCTACTTCTCATAACTCTTTCAGAACCTCTGTATAATCAGTTATGCAATAATAAAAGCCTATCTTCAGGGTTTTTATGAATATTAATTTTAACAAACATCTAGTTTTGTATATAGTCTAAAGTAGGATGAAATATATGACATTGCCATTTTCAGGTCCAATACTGTTGAGATCTGCAATCCATATGGTTCAAACAAATAAAAACCCCTCAATAAATGGTAGCTATTACATTAACAGAAACACTTATTTCATACCCTTGTATTTTAATGTATACAATTTCCTAGGTAGCATAGCACTTTGCTCTAACATTACTCATTCTTGCACAGATTTGGATAAACCACAAATCAAGTCAAATCATTTAGCTATAAATTACTGCATAGGCATAACATATTTAAACATGTTCAAATAAGAATTCTTTTTATTAGTACATATTAATTATACAGAAGAGTGCATTTCATTGTGGCATATTTGTACATGCACATAACATACTTTGATCGTTTCCACCCTCCATTACCCCTTCCCTTTGGTCCTCTTCCTCTTCTCTTACAGTCTCCCTTCTCCTTTCATGTCCTTTTCCCCCTAGATTCCACATTTGACTAAAATGGTATTCTTAATTTTTTGATTGCCTTACTCAACAAAAGTCTGTTCTTCAACCAATCTCAGTGCTCAAGAGACACCTGGGAGATTTTTTTTAAATATTTTTTTTAGTTGTAGATGAACACAACATCTTTATTTATTTTTATGTGGTGCTGAGGATCGAACCCAGTGCCTCACGCATGCAAGGCAAGCACTCTACCACTGAGCTACAATCCCTGCCCACCTGGGAGATTTGTTTTCCCTATTCTAGTCATTCCATAAATACAACCCATCCAAAGTACTTACCAGCAATCCCTTCAAAATACATTCCTGATCTGCTGATTTTCCATAATTTTGGCTACCATCCTAGCTACTCTAATAGCTTATTGAGTCACCATGTTCTCATCCTTGACTCCTACAATCCATTCTTTAAAATGGAAGTGATATTTTGAATTAGAGAATCAATAAAATTTCTATTAGAAACCTTTGTATTGGGCTGGGAAATGGCTCAGTGGTAGAGTACCCCTGGGTTCAATCCCTAGTACTGCAAAGACAAAACAACAACAAAAAACCTTTGTATTGCTTTATACTACCCAGCATTAAACCCAAAGTCCTTACCCCTATAGGAGATTTATCCTATTCCACACTGCTGACCTACAAATGAATTTGGAAAGGGAGTACTTCTATTAGAAACTATAACCACCAGAGGGCATAGTTGTATTAGAGAAGAAAAGGCAAAATTATGGTCTAACCAAGGAACATGGATTTTTTTAAGTGTATAAAGTATAACTGGATATGTTAATTTGATCCACTAGTAACCATTTTAATATATATGTACAAACACACATATACACATGTATTTGTAGTAACTATTTTACTATATATACATATTATACATGTATATTTACTACATATGTAGTTTATCATATATATGTATCTCATATATATCTTATAACATCATGTTATATACCTTAAATATATACAATAAAAATTTTAAAATAACATGAGATTTACCCTCAATGTTTTATGTATGTACTATATTTAACTATATGCACCTTGTCATACACTAGAACTTTTTCTTTTCACATGACTGAAACCCTTACTTACTGAATAGTAACTGATTTCCCTAGTCCCTGGCATTCTTATTATACTTTTTGCTTCTGATTTTGATATATTAGATATAAGTGGAATATTATATTTGTCTTTTTTGACTGGCTTATTTCACTTAGCACATTGTCTTCAAAATCTATGTTGGAGGGCTGGGGCTGTCGCTCAGTGGTAGAGCGCTTGCCTCACATGTGTGAGTCACTGGGTTCGATCCTCAGCACCACATATAAATAAGTAAATAAAATAAAGATATTGTGTCCATCTACAACTAAAAAAAATTTTTTTAAAAATCTATGTTGGAGCATGTAACAGAAATTCTTCTCTTTTAAGGCTGAATAATATTTCATTGTATTTGCATACCATATTTTCTTTATTTACTCATCCATTCATGGACATTCAGGTATTTCTACCTCTTAACTACTGTAAACAATGCTGCAGTGAACATGGGAATACAAATATCTTCTCAAAACCCTTTTTCAATTCTTTTGGATCCATACCCAGAAGTGCTGTTGTTGGTTCATGTGGTAGTTCAATATTTTTGAGGAATCTCCATATTATTTTCTATAATAATTATACACCATTCTTTTATGTCATTTTGATAAATGCCATGCTAGCAGTATGAGGTGACATCTCATTGTGATTTTTTTTTTTAAATATTTTTTATTTTTTTAGTTGTAGGTGGACAGAATATCTTTATTTTATTTTTACATGGTGCTGAGGACCGAACCCAGTGCTTCACGCGTGCTAGGCGAGCACGCTACCACTGCGCCACAATCCCAGCCCCTCATTGTGATTTTTATATGTTCCTAATGATTAGTGATGTTGGGCATCTTTTCAGATACCTATTGGTCATTTGTATGACTTGTCTGGGAAAATGTCTATTTAGGTCTTTTGCCCATTTTGAATTTTTTTCTTTTTTTTCCTTTTGAACTGTTTCTTTTCTTGTATCTTCTCTCCCATTCAATGGTTGCCTTTCCATTTTAGTGTTCTGTTGTGTGGAAGCTTTTTAGTTTGATGTCATTTCACTTCTCTATTGTTGCATTTGTTGCCTATGCTTTTAATGTCATATTAACGTTGATTCTTAAAATTCAAGTAAACCTTCAAAATGATTTTTCTTTCATGCTTCTTTACTGTGTGCTAACATAAATCTAGGTGTAAGAAAACTCCTGAACTATTATAAAAACACAAATTTATAATCTAAGAGTTTATACAATTAAATGCAATTTAATATCGATGTAATAAATGATGTTGCTGAAACCGTTTCTTGTACAGTGAATATGACAGAATGCTGTAATCTGGATTCCTGCTATCATATTGCACTTTTTCAGACCACTACAAGTCTTTGTTTTGACTCACTTCACTCAAACATTTCACTGTGTATCAATTTTACCTCTGTTCTCTGTCTGGCCAGGGGCAATCGAAGTTTTCCCATGTAAGGACAAACAGACCAGTGTAAACAATGCAAACAGAGGCACTTAAATCACAGGCATTTCACTGCAATGAAAACAAAAGTTTAAATTTTCAAATAAACGTCACAGACTTTCAAGTTGAAATCTGTAGACCCTAATTTGAGAGGCTTTGGCCATAGAAGATAAGAGCTCAAGTGTTTTATGTATGATGACCTAACAAGCGTCATGGTGTGCCTATAGGGGCCCTGGTTTATGTCTTTTTCCCCTCAGCACTTTCTTTCAGTTTCAAAAGTGTCCTGATTTGGGTGATAAAGTATAAGGTTATACACTCTGGTTATAAGCCAGTCCTGTCCTAGGAATTTTCCTTTATTTCTTTTTTATAACAGAGACTTGCTAAGCTGCCCAGGTTGGCCTTGAACTCATGACCCTCTTGCCTTAGCTTCCTGAGTAGCTGGAATTACCCAGCTGACCTACGGTTTTAATATCAGGAAAGATCTGTGTCATAGCAGAAGGAAATAAGAAACAGAGAATAAAATGTCATTTGTACAAGTTTCACAGACCTCCCCCAGGAAGCATATCTATTCCAAACTGAGAGGTGCTTTGGAGGTCAATACAAAGTTCAGAAATACTATTCTGATCTCCTTTTGTGACTCAAGAGACCTAAATGGTTCCCCTTACTCCACATGTCTCCAAAACACACTTCAAAAACGCAGGCTATAAGTAAGAAAATAAAGTGAAAGTTTTATTGTAATTAGGTCCCTCTAATATCTGAGTGTATATAAGGTCATTTTAGGGTAGGAAGAGAAAAACTTCTGAAAGGGTCACATTTACTGAGAAAAGCTGGAATATAGTACAGCAGTTTTGTAACCATATGACATAATTTGGCTGACATTGTGGATAGGGGTTGCTACACAACAAAATGACTCTTCAATGCCAAGTCTCAAGACTAAATTCATTTGCCAACATGACTTCAGATGGCTCAGTGTGAACAATAATGAGAAGATAGCATAAAATAGTGATTTTAAGGAGACAGAAAGATTTCTCTAAAAAATATATAAAAACTGGGTGTGGGTGTGTATCTGTGTGTGGGTGTGTGAATTGGACCAAATCCAAGAATCCAAGTGGTTCACAAACTGAAATATGCTGAGACTCGTTTGTTGGAGCAAAACTAATGTGAGCATTTTGGCAATCTTGAGTCCTCATTCCTTCAGAGTATGACTATTATTAGTATTATTTTGTATTTATCAAGCTCCAAACTGGGGCACTTGTCATTATGGGCAGGGAAGAAAGGGGGGGAAATGTGCCATCTGTCCCTGGTACTGGCACTGAGTGCATGGAAAATATTTAAAAGTTGTCAGTCAGAACGTTTGGGAAGTTTCATATGATTTTCAAAGGTCTTACTGCCCTAGGGAGAAATCAATTCAATTCAATAAACATCTATTCTGACTTTGTTGGATGCTTGCAGGATACAAAAATAAATAAAACTGGGTCTGTTGGCAAGGATTTGCATTTTAGTAAGCTAAATTTTTCTATGTGCAATTACTTGAGCACATCCTTCAAAGTTTTTGTCATATCATCTGAATTCTTCACTCAGTATTTTTCTAATATTATTTGCTCAATATTTTTTCCAATATCTGTATCTACTTTATCTTTTTCCTAAAGAATATCTGGGAAATCATGGAATTGATGTTTTAGAAATATTTTAAGTACATGTGTGTACATACTTCCAATGTACATGTATAAATAAAAACAATTAAAAACACTTAAATGTCTTTCCTTGGATTATCTAAAATTATTTTTGCACCACTCTATGGGAATGATCATGGTAATGAAACCTGATTTTGAGGTTAAACTAGATTCTCCACTTCTGCTAGTGGGTGGGGTCTGCACAAGCTGTAGGCCTCTACAGCTGAAAAATATGTTGAAGCTCTAAATGACAGGCTATGCCCTCCAGTGTTGTAGTAGACCACTGTTAATTTCTTATTTCTGGGTTCTTATCTTGTGAATTTGAAAAATGAAATCCACAGATAAGGATGAGTGAGTGTAAGAGTAGGATTTATTCAAGGGGGAACAGAAACAGAATTCCCACAGGGCAAGAGGAGTTGCCCCTTGTGTGCTAGCCTAGGGTTTTATATGACACTTGGGTCAACGCTACTGGCCTAAATTCTTGCTAATCAGGGTTTAGAAAGTATCAATGCTATTGGTCCAAATTTATGCTAATTAGGATTTGGAAAAATTCCAACATAATTGGTTCAAATTTATGCTAATCAGGGCTTGGGAAAGAGCCAATGCTATTGATTAGCACTGCAATCACATTCAGGTCTGGCCCACTTCCACGTTCTTCCTCTCTTGTAGGGAGGTAGGAAGTTGAGGTCATCATGTATGGGGATGCTTGGGGGGTTCTGGAATACTGTGCTATGTGCAGCAGGCATCTGCATTGGACCAGCTGGGCTGCCTCTGTATGACAGGTTGGCAGGCCCTGGCTTGCCTCAGGTCTACACTGGCAGAGTGGGCTCTGCTTGGCCTTAGCCTATGCTCTCCACTCATGCTCTTGTCTATCTGGACTGTCACTCTTCTGCTCCAAGGCAAGGATTTGGTTTCAGTAGAGACTACTTGAAGAAAACATACAAGGGCAGAGCAAGTCAGATGTTAGAGGTACAAAGAAAATGTTATAAGAAACCACAGGAAGAATAGTTTAATTCTGATGGAACAGATCAAGGAGGCCTACTCAGAAGATTTGGTGTTTGAGGAGGTTTTAAGAAATATTTTAAGTCTGTAATATTTTTAAAATCTAAAGCAACATGGAAAAATAGTAAGTTTTTTTTTGGTACTAGAGATGGAACTCACAGGTACTCAATCACTGAGCCATATCCCCAGCCCTATTTTGTGTTTTATGTAGAGACAGGGTCTCACTGAGTTGCTTAGTGCCTTGCCATTGCTGAGGCTGGCTTTGAACTCACGATTCTCCTGTCTCAGCCTCCCTAAGTGCTGGGATTACAATAAGAAGATTTGACAGAGCTTGGTAGTGAGTTCGAAGGTATTTCTATATTAGTCTCTTTACTTCTCTGTATGCTTGAAATATTTCACAATAATAAAGTGTGTCTACAATAGAGAAGACAAATTACATTCCAAGTTGAAGAGAATGCATGAACAAAAGCACAGAATCCCGAAATCCAGGGCCAGGTGTTTGGTTCTACTGCAGATGAGAGCTGGAAAGCAACTAGAGAGGTAAGATAAGGTCAAATCATACAGCTAAGTGGTCGTGGATAAGTGGTCCTGGCTGAGAGGTTTGTAGTAGAGGAAGGAGAGGACTGCTGAAGGTTTCTGATGAATAAGATGATATAATCAGGGCTGCGATTGTGGCTCAGTGGTAGAGCGCTTGC
The DNA here is from genome assembly GCA_028644305.1 of Xerus rutilus. Taxonomy (NCBI): domain Eukaryota; kingdom Metazoa; phylum Chordata; class Mammalia; order Rodentia; family Sciuridae; genus Xerus; species Xerus rutilus. The sequence continues at coordinate 48,372,193 of CM053403.1, forward strand.
CTCGCATGCATGAAGCACGAGGTTTGATCTTCAGCATCACATAAAAATAAATAAAATATATTGTGTCCATCTGCAACTAAAAAAAGATTAAAAAAAAGATTATATGATCAGAGTAGGTAGATTAGGATTTGCAGTACAAGGAGACCTCAGAGTTGAGAAGATTGTATAATAGTTCAGGTAAAAATATGGTGGTCTATCTAAGTTCCATAACATCTTGATTCCCTCCCTGGTTCTGTTTGCTTACATTGTTTTTACTAAAAAAAAAAAAAAAAAAAAAAAAATCATTTCCACTGGACAGTCACATTTCTTTCTTCCTATCCCAAATCCTTTGTAGTCTTATCCATCTATACTGTAGAAAAGGGCTTTAGTAAACTTTTACAAGATAGTAAATATTTCAGTGACCATATGGGCTCTGCTGCAACTACTCAACTCTGTCACTGTAGCAAGAAAAGCAGCCAAAGAAATTACAAAATGAATGGACATGGCTGTTTTCTAACAGAACTTTATTTATAGTCACTGAAATTTAAATTTCAGATAATTTTCATGTGTCATGAAATGCTTTTTTTTTCAACCATTAAAAACTGTAAAAAGAATTCTTAGTTTTCAAGTGATATAAAAACAGGCTGCGGGTTAGGGAAATGCAAAACAAAAATCACAGAGTTGCGGGTATAGCTCAGTAGTAGAGCACTTTCCTGCATGCAGAAGGCCCTGGGTTCAATCCCTAGCTGCGCAAAAACAAAAAGAACCCACAATGGGTGTGTTAGTGAATTTTCTGTCACTGTAACAAAATACCTGGTATACTTAACCTATTAAAAATGGTTTGTTTTGGCTTATAGCTTTGGAGGTTCCAGTCCGTGACCTGTTGGTTCCATTGCTTTGGGTTTGTGGCAAGACAGCACATCATGGAAGACGTGTTTGTCAGAGTAAAACTGCTCACCTCATTGCCAGGAATCAGGAGTGAGGCGGGTGCTGAGGGTCTCACAATTCCTTCAAGGGCATGTCCCCAATAAGCTAAAGATCTCTCACTAGAGAAAAGACAAAAAAAGGTCTTTCACCACTTTCTAATAGCACCACTGTGGGGACCAAGCCTATAACACATGGACTCTTGGGGGACATTTAAGATCCAAATGGTAACGAGATACAACTTCTCACCTTGGATGACTGTAATAAAAATATTGGTAAGAATAAGGAGAAATTAGAACTTTTTTTAAAATATTTTTTTTTAGTTGTAAGTGGACACAATATCTTTATTTATTTTTATGTGGTGCTGAGGACTGAACCCAGTGCCTCACGCATGCGAGGCAAGCGCTCTACCACTGAGCTACAACCTCAGCCCGAGAAATTAGAACTTTAATACATTACTCATGGGAATATAAAATTTCACAGATGCCTCAGAAAAAGTTTGGTAGCTCCCCAAATAGTTAAACAGAGTTATCGTATGCTTCAGCAATTTCACTCCTAGGTATATACCCAAGAGAAATGGAAACATTTTCAAACAAAAACTTGTACATGAAAATTCATATTATTCCTAATAACCCCAAAAGTGGAAATAACCTACAGATCTATGAACTGATGAGTGGGTAAATGTGAAATATCTATACAGTGGAATATTATTTGGCTCTGAAAAAGGAACGAAACATTGATATGCTATAATATGGATGAATCAAAAAACTGCTGGGGCTGGGATTGTAGCTCAGCGGTAGAGTGCTTGCCTCTCATGCATGAGGCCCTGGGTTTGATCCTCAGTACCACATACAAAGCAATAAAATAAAGACATTGTGTCCATGTACAACTAAAAAAAAAAAAATTAAAAAAAAAACCTGCTAAGTTCTGGGTACAGTGGCACATGCCTGCAATCCCAGTGGCTTGGGAGGCTGAGGCAGGAGGATTGCAAAGTTCAAAGCCAGCCTCAGCAACAGCAAGGTGCTAAGCAACTCAGTAAGACTGGGGATGTGGCTCAGTGGTTGAGTGCCCCTGAGTTCAATGCCCAGTACCAAAAACAAACAAACAAAAAACCAAACACATATTAAGTGAAAGGAGCCAGTCACAAAGATCACTTACTATATGATTTCATTTATATGAAATGAACAGAATGGACAAATCTATCAATATACAAAGTAGATTAGCTAGGGCTGAGCAGATTGTTGGGACAGGGAAACGACTGTATATGGGTATGAGGATTCTGGATATGTGGGTCATGAAAATATAAAATTGATTGTGATGGCTGCACAAGTCAATGAATATACTAAAAACTACTGAACTCTACACTTTAAAAGGATGAATTGTATAGTATGTGAATTATATATCAACAAAGCTGTTAAAAAATACTAACAGGTTGCAGGTCAATTAGTCCTATAGACAACAGTTTGCCAGCCTCTGTGGTAGACCCATTCATGCAAGACACCAGATGAACTCTCAGAGCTTACTGGTGGATTCAATTATTTAGACTTGAAAGATTCAGTTTAGGAAAGCTGGAAGACGGCTGTAGTCAGAAAAGCTTTTGTTCTCCGGTCTTATTGGTGAAGGGTTCTGTATGTCTTATAGATATGTGATATAAGCACTGATGAATTCCTATTTACTTGGTGGCTTGTAATTAAAGCCAGGAGTTCAGCATACAAACTCAGACACACTCAGTGTTATGGTTTGGATGTGAGGTATTCCCCAAAAACTCATGTGTGAGACAATGCAAGAAGGTTCAGAGGAGAAATGATTTGGTTGTGAAGTCTTAACTCCCTGTCTCTTGTCACTTGATACTCTGCAGCACCTTAGGACTCTACCAGCAAGAAGGTCATCACTAGAAATGGCCTTGAACTTGGATAACTATGAGCCCTAATAAACCAGTCTCCTTTACAACGTATCCACTCTGTGTTTGCAACAAAAAATGGATTAATGCTACTCTACTTATGAAGTCTCTGACTGCACAACCAAATTACTTTTTGAAGGCACTACCTCCACACCATCACACTGGGTTTAGGTTTCAACATATACATTTGTGATGATGGGGAGCAAACATTTCATTCCATAGCAGCTAGTTAATTTAATCCTCAACTTCCCAGGTTTGAAAAAAGAAGTTTTATCTCATTGTCCTCTTGGAGAGCTAATGTGAGAAGTTGGTGGTGGAGTTTAATCTAAAATTTTCTTGTAATCAGTCTTGGGCAAGGCAACTTAGCCTCTGGACTGCACTTGGGGGCTTATGTGTTCATTCCATAAATACTTATGCAGTGCCTATTATGTGTCAGGCACTATTCTAGGTACTGGAGATACAGTAGTGAACAAGAAATCAAAACCCATGATCTTATGGAATTTATACTCTAAAGTTAATCCTTCTTTTATCTGCTTTTTTCCATAATTAAATACTATACTTTATTATCATGAATTAGCTTTGAATCAGGCTTCTATGCTCCATGAGAGGTCACTTCACTTCTCCCTCTAGGTAGGATAGATCCAAACTCATGCCAGATTAAACTTACAGTTCTGTGAGTTCTGTTCACAGTATGGTAAAAAAAACACCCACTTATCTCCAACTCTAATAGTCTGAGCCAATATCATTCCACACTAAGATTACAGAAAGTGTTTTTTTTTTTTTAATGGTCTCTGAATCTTTGGTTTACCCCAGGTTATTAGTCAACCTCATCATATATATTCTTTACTTAGTAATCTTTCAGTAGCTCTTCTAATTTTCTTAGGATTAAATCCAAAATATTGAATGTGGCTTTTGATTACACTGCATGCATTGGTTTCTGTCTACCTCACCTCAAATCATTCTACTATCAGCTTGCCGACATTGTTTCTTCCACACTGGTCTTTCCTCTTTACCTTGAACACGCCAAGTCCCTTTACAATTCACCTTTATACACTGCTGTGACCTGCTTCCTAGAATACTCCTGCTACCTTCACTGGGTTTATTTCCATTTGTATCCACAAGATGAAACTTAAATATCACTTTCTCAGTAAGGCTACTTCTGATTCTACCCTATTATACACTTAGTTACTACATGGCTATTTATGCTATTAATTAATGAATATCACCTCTTTTTGACTATGAGTTCCATGAAGCAGGGCCATGTGTGATTTGTTTACCACTGTACCTCTTTATCTAGACCACAAGCTGGCTAAATGTAGATGCTCAATAATTATTATTCATGAGAAACATGTTCTGAAAAAACTCAATTAGGAGAAGATGACTAAGAAATTACCTTAAAAACTTAGAAAGCATTTTATGGCTAAATATTATGATGCAGTACTTCGAACAGAAAGATGAAAAAAGAGGAATATAATTAGGGTAGAGGAGGAGAGTGACAAAGACAAGGGAAAGAAATTTGCAGAATCATAGTTATTTTGCAAGAGGAGGAGATGGGGAAAATAATTATATTTAATTTAATATTAAAACTGGTGATGTCTTGACTGGAAGAGCATTTATTTTAGAAATAAAGCTTTAGGAGATTTGGAAAGTTGAAACCTAGGGCTGCTATTCGTACATGAGCCAGACTTGAGTCCCAAATTTTGTAAGAACGATTTTGTTTACTTCTATCTTTTGCCTTGAGCCCTTAGAATATTCCCAGTGATATATTACAAACCTTCCTCAAGAAGACTAGACATTTCAGGAAATAAATTATATAGAAGTTTCTCTACTTTCATGAGTGAAGCTTCTCAATAATTCACTTTCAGGCTCAATTCTAGGATAATTTGTGTTTCATCTCTTCTCTCTTTATGCTGCCCAGGTGGTGATAGCCAATTAAAAAAAAAAAAGGAAAAGGATCTTTGGTTTTATCATTAAGTGTCAGGAAGAGAACATTTCTAGAAAGAAATGTTTAATAACATGCAGAAAGCAAGGCCTCAAGGGCCTATGCAGACCTTTGCCTCCTATGTAAATAGATGAACGAATGGAAATGCCACCTTTTAGTAAAGCAGACAAAAACGATAAGGGCGAATGCTCAGAGGAATTAAGAATTTAATGATATATCCATGCCTAAAAAAATGCTCAAAAGATCTCTGAAGGACACATGATGTGAATTTTAATGATGTAACTAAAAAAAAAAAAAATCCATGATCATTTAAAGCACAAAGGGATTCCTAATGAATGCTCCAATCTTCTACAGAGTTAATTGGAAAGAAAATGTTGACAAAGGTTTATTTCCAATACAGTTCTGAAGTTTAAATAATGGCTGTATATGAGAATAACATTCATATTTAAGAAAAAAAGATGAAAATAAGTGTTATTTGCTAGGGTACCATAGTATAGCACTAGCAAAATGGATTGATATAATTACTTCAACAGCTAATTACAGAGCACTATGTGTTAGGTACTTCAAAAACTGATAAGACCCAGTGACTATTTTCAAGAAGTTTCCAGTGTAGCAAGGTAAGTTAACTACAGAATGTAACTATAGCCACAAGGGATTTGATAACAAGTGACCAGGAGATTCAGTTTCATGAGAAATAGCTTATACTTCATTCGGACAACCAATAACATTTTCATGAAGGAGGTAACACTGGAGATGAGGTTTAAAAACTAGTAACATATTCATAGTCTGGGATGTGAGAGAAGAGCATTCTAGGTGGTATGCAACCGCAAAGGTACAGAAGCGGAAAAGCAGGAGTCATTTTTAGGAAATTCAACAGTTATTTTGACAGAGTATAAATTCCATGTATTTGGGAAGGAGGGCAGTGGAAATTACAACTGGATAGGTAGGAGTCAAACTGTGAAAAGCTTTTCATTCGTTTGTTCACTCATTCAACAAATATTCACTGATCATTTGTGCCTTCCACTGTGCTAAACATGGGAAAAAAGTAGAAAGCACCGAGTGCCAGAACCACAACTGTGTATTCAGAGACTTTTACAACTGGAGGCCTACATATTCTTTTGATAAAATGAAGTCGTACTATTTGTTTCCTCCCCAATTTCACATTAAATTGAACTTATCGGTGGTGAAGGTGAGGCCATGTGAGGAGAATTACCTTCTCCCTGTCTCACAGGGTTTCAAAAGTAATTTTGGAGAACACATTTGCAACCAGTTTTACTTTCAAGTAACATTCTAGTTTCAAGGAACTAGGTCAAATTCCTTAGCAGGTTTGCAAGGATTTAACCTGTTCTTTTCTAGGAAAAGTAGCTTCTCCAATTGTTCTGCAAGAGGCTGTTCTGGTTTACTTTGTCCCAGTGAGGGTGATAATATGCTGATGATATCGACCCAGTGGCCAAATTTGGTCTTTAGCAACGGAAACTACTGTAAAAGAATTCCAAGGACAAATTCTTGGACAGCTGTTTTCAACCTTGAACATAACGAGAATATCAATCTATAAGCTGGTTGTGGCACATCTTGAGGGTCTGCTGAAACTACAGGCACCCAGATCTCAAAATAGCAAATAAAGGTACTATTAAAATAAAGAGGTTGTGTCCACATTTAAGCTCTTTTAAAAAGAAATGTGAAACAAAATACTAAAAATAAAAATGGAAGTAACTGAAATGCAGAACAATTATATACCTGACAATTAAAAATGAAATGTAAGAACACATCAGGGAAAAAGCTATATAAGAGATAATCATTAACTCAAGGAGGTATAATAAGGAGGCTTCCCAAGTTGAGTGTTAATTGGATATAAGGAGGAGGCAGGGGCTTAAAAAGCTTTCTCAGTTTGAAGTCCAAGGGGTGGAACTCCTTGTCCTCAAGGTTTTAACTCAGACCTGATATTAAGCACTTCAGGAACTGCTGCCAAACTTGTCACAAGTCCTTACACAAAGCTTCTGGGCCTTGAATGGCCTGTTGACTATGAATTTACTCACTATTCTACTTACCACTTACATGTGAGCTTTATAATCATACAATATTTCTGCACACCAAATCACTGTCCTTTTAACCCCTCAACATGAAATCCATGTTGGGCCAGCCAGGAAAATGATTTGATTTTTATCCCCCAGACAAATGCAGGAGCCATTTAAAAAAATCAAATTGCTGCCCAGATAGCTTGGAAAGGAAGACATAGCAGAAATACCATTCGTTTAATTCAGCCAGTAAATATATATACTTGAGTGCTCAATATATTCCTAGTACCACGCTTGATGGTATAAGGAGGAGAAATGTCAGGGTCTAACAGTCAAAGATATAGAATCAACATAATTTAATAAAGGTATCAACAGTACACAATTAGCTGTTAATCTTGCTTCTTTGTATATACTGTGCTAAAAAGCCTCCCTTATCAAATTGCCTTGCTACCATGGTGACAGTTACTAAGAAATGCACAGATGCACATATGAGCAGGTTACAGAGGTTTTTTTGTTTTGTTTTATTTTAAATATGTAGTGTTTTTCCAGTCAAATGAATGGTTCTCTTGTTTATTTGCTTGTCTGTTTTGTGCTGCTGGGAATCAAACTCAGCACCTCATGCATGCCAGGCAAGCACTCTACCACTAAGCCACATCTCAGTCCGAATGAATGGTTCTTAATATCAGTTTCCAATTTCCTCTATGGATTCTCTATATTTAACTTCTTCAGGAAAACTGGACCCACCATATGGACCCACCCATGCTAACCCTACAGTTTGGGGCTTTTGCTGCAGGGCTTTAACACTTCATGTTAATTTAGAAAAACTGTTGAAAATTTTGTGATTTTCTGTTTGCTTTATAATGGGAAGCAGAGAACTGGTTCCCTGTGGAAAATTCCTTACTATATCTTTGTTGTCCAAAGGCAAAGACCCTCTACTTGTACTCAGAACGACCATTTCCAAAAAGAAAACATTTCTGCATTCATTTACAGGACTAGATGCTTGGGAAGTGATCACAGCTCTGGTTTAAGGATAAGAATCTCTAACTCTAGAATAAAGGTTTCCAAAAGTGCTGATTTAAATTATATTTGAATGGCATCCCCAAAGGAAGGCAACATGACAATAAGCACAGCTTTTTTTTTTTTTTTGGTACTGGGGATTGAACTCAGGGGTACTCGACCACTGAGCCACATCCCCAGCCCGATTTTGTGTTTTATGTAGAGACAGGGTCTCACTGAGTTGCTTAGCACCTCGCCATTGCTGAGGCTGGCTTTGAACTCGTGATTCTCCTGTCTCAGCCTCTCTAGTGCTGAGATTACAGGCTTAAGCCACTGCGCCCGGCTAAAGCACAGCTTCTTATGAGGATGGAATTTCCCTGACAGATCTCGGCCTACATCTATATAGTTACATATATATACCTATCATGAGAATGTTATATATCATATAGAGCAGTGGACGAGATATCATGGAAGATGTGAGAAAACTATAAAACAAAATCAAGATCCTATAGAAGCTCATAATTTAGAGGATGAGTAAAGTTACCCTTATATAGAAGTAGTAATTATAGTGAAAAATAAAGTAGAATTAATTTACAGAGTTCTGAAATTTTTAGAACTAAAAGTACTTTAAGGATTATTCTGTTTTGCCAAGGAGAAAAGCAAAGCCCAGTAGGGACAGTAGTTTATCTGCGGTCACAAAGTAAATTAATGGCATAGCCCGGAATAGATTCCAGATATCAAGAGCTGTTTCTACCTCACTGTATATAATAACTATTACGCATTAGTTCTATCCAAGGAAATACATTGCTTGAGAAAACACACATAAAATGTCTAGTGCAATGCCTGCAACCATTCAACATGATCACAATCATCATCATCATAATGGTTATGAGTACAAATTTGTATTAGTCAGATCTTGATGTGAATCCGGTTTTGTCATTTACTCTGTAATTGTAGATAGGCTACTTGCCTTCTCTAAGGCCTAGTTCCTTCAAAAGGGAATAAAAATAGAATCAAGGGCTGGGGATATAGCTCAGTTGGTAGATTGCTTGCCTCGTTGCATGCACAAGGCCCTGGGTTCAATCTCCAGCACCACCAAAAAAAAAAAAAAAAAAAAATCTACTTCTATGGTATGTGTATTAAAGAGATTTTAATTTAGTATATTACTTGTTGAAACTGTTCAAACATTAGCTCTTCCATAGCATTTATTAACCTAAATAAGTATAGAGTCAAAGACACAGAGTATTGACAGAATTTCTGTTTACCCTGCCAAAAAAAGCTCAGTTAACCTTTACTGAGCTTTCACTATATACAGATATCAGCATTGTACAAAACAAAGAACACAGAAGAAGAAAAGTTATTTGGGATGTTATATTTTAGGAACTATTTATCATTCTCAACAAGTGCAAACCAATCACCCACACAATGATAAATCTGAGTTTCTGTTTTAAAAGAGCCAGTTCAATGGAGGAAACAGCAGGAAACCAGGCAATTATGATATGGAATGACAGACACATAGCAGAGCTAGGGCTAAGAACTAAGTCATGAAGTTCACAAAAGGGCATCCAATCCTGTAAGGGTGGAAGTAGTGAAGGGAGTGTCAGGGAAGGCTTCTCAAATGAAAGAATAGGGAGTTGGCCAAAGATGAGATCTGAAAAGAGCCTAAAGCCACAAACCAGTTGTATTGATTCCTATAAATGGACTGGCTCTCAGCATCCATGCCAATCTTCAGTGTGCTTTCCTTTTTTTTTTTTTGGTACTGTGGATTGAACCCAGAGCTGCCTTACCATTGAGCTACATCCCCAGCCCCCTTTTAAATTTTTTTTTATTTTGAGAAAGGGTCTTGCTAAATTGGTTAGGGCCTCACTAAGTTGCTGAGGCTGGTTTCAAACCTGTAATCCTTCTGCCTCAGCCTCCTGAGTTGCTGGGATTACAGACCAGTGCTCTTACACTGCAGAGGTCATAAGAGGGGCAAGCCACATTTCCTTCAGCTGGAGTTCTCCTTCTGCCAAGTAGAGGCACTTAAAAGGTGAATCCCAGGCTGCAGCTATCTGTTTTGTTTTTGCAGGCAAACTCAATTATGGACACATTGGGCTTTTCTGTAGTAGTATTTCAGTGTCTAAGTACTAACTCTGTGGGTACTGAGAGGTCATAGTAGGGCAGCAGTAACTCCCTTATTTAACTTGGATCACTGCTATAGGGGTATGTCCTTGAACTCAACAGTCTAGTAGATACCGGATTCCCTGCCATTCTAATTATTGTAGAGGTAGCACCTCCCCAAGTAGACCACCCAGTCTTTTCTTATGAATCATTTCTGAAGGGCTGTCAAATCACCATTCCTTTAAACTTTCCAATAATTTTGTAAGCTCCTGATTTCTTGTATCAAATCTCCTTTTGCTGAAAATGGTTTGAGTGTTTCCTATTTCCTGCACCTAATACACCAATAAAGAGATGCAAAATGTGTTATAAATAACATAGTCTTCAGGGGTCAGAAAACTAGAAAACCTTTTCTACAAAGAGCCAAGATGGTAAATTAAGTTTTGTGGGCCATATGAGATTTCTTCTCCTCTTTCCTCTTCCTTTTTTTCTTCATCTTTGTAAATAACCCTTTAAAATATAAAAATCACTCTTAAATCCTGCAACCCTACAGGTTGTAGTTTGATAACCCTTGATAAGAGTGTTGAGGGCATGATAAAGTGTCAAAAAATTCAAATACTGAAGAAAAAGCTTCTATTTTTTTTAATCTGAAGATAACGTTTAATGGTATTACCATGCTAGGATGCACATCACCAAGTCCAAGGGCAGGATCAACAGATGTGGAGGCAACAGAGTCAGGTAAACAAGAAGTTGCCCTCTGACTATGCAATTCTGATGCCCCATTTAATTATTCTTTTAAATAATTTTAATTTCTGATTATAAAAAACTATAAAAATTTGTCATCCTAATTATGTTTAAGTGTATGGTTGTAAAGCATATTCACATTTTTGCAAAACATATCTGCAGAATTTTTTTTAATCTTGTGAAACTGAAAACACTAAGCCTATTACGTAACTCTCCATTTCCCCCTCCTTCCAGCCACTGGCAACCACTATTCAACTCTGTAAAAATAATTTGACGGGGCTGAGGCTGTGGCTCAGCGGTTGAGCGCTTACCTCGCATGTGTGGGGCACAGGGTTCGATCCTCAGCACCACATAAAATAAATAAAGATATTGTGTTCATCTACAACAAAACAAAATATTTAAAAAAAATTAATTTGACTACTGTAGATACCTCATATGTGATACAATTTTTGCCTTTTTGTGACTGGCTTAATTTAGTATAATGTCAAGGTTCACACACCTGTAGCATGTAACAGAACTTCCTTCCTTTTTAAGGCCGAACAGCATACCATTGACTGTATATACCACTTCATTCATTCATTTCTTGATAAGACAAGTGGATTGCTTCTGCCTCTTGAGTATGGAGTATCAGTCTTTTGAATATGGGTGTGCCAAGTACCTCTTTGAGATCCTGCTTTTGGCTATATACCCAAAAGTGGAATTGCTGGATCATATGGTAGTTCTATTATTAACTTTTTTCTTTTATTTATTATTTTTTAAAATGCATTTCAAGTCACAGTACACATATTTTTAAAATGCATTTCAAGTCACAGCTCAATTTTACATTTCTCTGGTTGTAAACAAGATAGAGTCACACCATTTGTGTCTTCATACATGTACCTAGGGTAGCGATGTCCATCTCATTCAACCCTTTTTTGCTACTCCCATTCCCCCTTCCCTCCCCTCCCTTCCCCCTCCCATCCAAAGTTCCTCCATTTCTCCTATGCTCCCCACCCCACCCCCACCCTCCTTATGTATCAGCATCCACTAATCAGAGAGAACATTTGGCCTTTGGTTTTTTGGGATTGGCTTACTTCACTTAGCATGATGTTCTTCAATTCCATCCATTTACCTGCAAATGCCATGATTTTATTCTCTTTTAATGCTGAGTAATATTCCATTGTGTATATATACCACAGTTTATTTATCCATTCATCTACTGAAGGGCATCTAGGTTGCTTCCACAGTTTAGCAATTGTGAATTGTGTTGCTATAAACATTGAAGTGGCGGCATTACTGTAGTATGCTGTTTTGAAGTCTTTAGGGTATAAGCCTAGGAGTGGGATAGCTGGGTCAAATGGTGGTTCCATTCCAAGTTTTTTTTTAAAGGAATCTCCATACTGCTTTCCAGATAGGTTGCACCAGTTTGCAGTCCCACCAGCAATGTCTGAGTGTGTCTTTTTCACCACATCTTTGCCAGCACTTATTATTGCTTGTATTTTGGGTAGCTGCCATTCTGACTGGGGGGAGATGAAATCTTAGTTTTGAATTGCATTTCTCTAATTGCTAGAGATGTTGAACATTTCTTCATAAATTTATTGATTGTATATCTTCTTCTAAGAAGTTTCTATTCAGCTCCTCAGCCCATTTATTTATTGGGTTGTTTTTTTGGTGTTAAGTTTTTTGAGTTCTTTATGTATCCTGGAGATTAGTAGTGCTCTATCTGATGTGCGTGTGGCAAAAATTTGCTCCCAGAATGTAGGCTCTCTGTTCACCTCATTGATTGTTTCTTTTGCTGAGAAGCTTTTTAGTTTAAGTCCATCCCATTTATTGATTCTTGCTTTTATTTCTTATGCTTCAGGAGTCTTGTTAAGGAAGTCTGGGCCTAATCCACCATGATAAAGATTTGGGCCTACTTTCTCCTCAATTAGACGCAAGGTCTCTGGTCTTTTAATTCCTCAGTCTTTGATCCACTTTGAGTTGAGTTTTGTGCATGGTGAGAGATGGGGGTTTTGTTTCATTTTTCTGCATATGCATTTCCAGTTTTCCCAGCACCATTTGCTGAAGAGGCTATCTTTTCTCCAATGTACGTGTTTGGTACCTTTGTCTAGTATGAGATAACTGTATTTATATGGGTTAGTCTCTTGTGTCTTCTATTCCGTACCATTGATTTACATGTCTGTTTTGTTGCCAGTACTATGCCGTTTTTGTTACTGTGGTTTTGTAGTATAGTTTTTAAGGTCTGGTATTGTGATGCCTCCTGCTTCACTCTTCTGAGGATTGCTTTGGCTATTCTGGGTCTCTTATTTTTCCAACTAATTTCATGATTGCCTTTTCTATTTCTATAAGAAATGACTTTGGAATTTTAATTGGGATTGCATTGAATTTGTATAGCGCTTTGGGTAGCATGGCCATTTTAATAATGGCCTGATTGATTCTACCTGTCTAACAGCATGGCAGATCTTTCCATCTTCTAAGATCTTCTTCAATTTCTTTCTTTAGTGTCTTGTAGTTTTCATTGTAGAAATCTTTCACTGCTCTTGTTAGATCGATTCCCAAGTATGTTATTTTTTTTTTTGAGGCTATTGCAAATGGAGTTTTTCTGATTTCTCTTTCAGAGGACTCATTGCTGATGTATAGAAATGCATTTGATTTATATGTGTTGATTTTATATCCTGTAACTTTGCTGAATTCATTTATTAATTCTAGAAGTTTTCGGGATCCTCCAAGTATAGTATCATATCGTCTGCAAATAATGATAGTTTGAGTTCTTCTTTTCCTATTAACTTTTTGAAGAACCTCTGTATTGTTTTCCACATTCTACTTATGTATACATGATAGTAGAATGCATTTGATTCATTGTACACAGATGGGGCACAACTTTTCATTTCTCTGGTTGTATGTGATGTAGAATCACAACATACATGCAGTCATACATAAAGATAGGGCTATGATGTCCATCATATTCCACCATCTTTACTGTCCCCATGCCCCCTTCCCCCTCCCATCCCTGTGACCAAAGTTCCTCCATTCTTCCCACGTCCTCCCCCACATTATGGATCACCATCCACTTATCAGAGAGAACATCTGGCATTTGTACACCAGTTTTTAGTGCACAAAGGTTACAATTTTTCCACATCTTTGCCAATACTTATGTTTTTTAAATAGTAGCTATTTTTAATAGATGTGAGGAAGTATCTCATTGTAGTTTTGATCTTCATTTCCCAAGTGATTAGTGATGCTGAACATCTCATATTCTTGTTCATGTGTATACCTTCTCTGGAGACATATGCATTCAAGTCTTTTGTCAATTTTTTTTGATTCAGGATATTTCTTGTTGAATTGTATGATTTCCTAATACACATTTTGGTATTAATCACTTATTGGATATATGATTTGCAAGTATTTTCTCCCATTCTGTAGGTTGCTTTCCCCTCACTCCTTTCTTTTTGTGGTGCTGGGGATCAAATCTATGGTCTCATCCGTGCAAGGTAATAGATTTATCATTGACTATACTCCTGGGCCAGGTTGCTTTTTCACTCTATTGAATGTGTTAGTCTGGTTTTAATCTGCACCCATGAGTGAAAGTCTAGTTTGGAACAACTTGCTGGCAGTCTGGCCAGGTCTGTAGCTATCTTCTGTCCTAAAGACATTAGTAAGATTGAGCCAGCAGCACCTCTATCTTGGATACTTCAAGTCTAGACACATGGATTCCATACAATATCTGAAAGCATCCCCATGCCTTTCCTTTGGATCAGAACCAGCCAACTTAACATCTCTGGGGCTGCAGAATTAAAAACAGCTTCAAGACTGGGTGAATAAGTAGGAGGTATGGAGGTGGGCTCACTAGATTCAAGTTTGGCTTTGTAAAATGCCTGCTAGTAACCCAAATCAAACATAATTTCAGTAACTGTTTTTCAATTTGACATTGCTCCTTTCTAATTCAAATGGTTGTTCAGCTTAGATTCTTTGATTCCCCTTATTTATCCTAAACAACAACAAAAAAACCATCCCAACCCTGAGACCTTATTGATTCCCAGGCAAATATATGGAGAGTTCACTTATGACTTAGTCTAGAATGCAACCCAGTTCACACAATAATTGCTTCAAAACAAACATCTTGATGATTATATCCTCGTAGATATGAACACCATGGAGTTGCATATTTGCTAAAATACTACTTGAAGAGAAAAGTTGATTTACAAAAGGTCTATTTCCTCTTCCAATCACTATGACCTTTTGGAAGTATAAAGTTGGAGAAGCTAAGTAGGTTGACTTCAATACTGAAAAGTCAGAAAAAATGTATCAAAAAGGTTGATTAGCTAGCTGGGCATGGTGGCACATGCCTGTAATACCAGTGACTTGAGAGGCTGAGGATAACAAGTTCAAGGCCAGACTCAGTAAAACAAGACCCTATCTCAAAAAGGGAGGCAGGGCGGGGACTGGGTATGTAGCTCAGTAGCAAAGCACCCCAGGGGTCAATCCCCAGTACCAAACATCAAATAAAACAAAAAGTGATTGATTGCCTCACTATCCAGAATATTATTTCTATCCAGATTTAATTTGTCCAACACAGCTTATGGAAATAGAAAATTTTAGGAAGACTTTGTGTCCTATTTTTCTTGCCCCTTTCCCAGGAAAAAGAAAATACAAAGGTTAAGGAGAGCTGCATCAAATCAAGGAGAAACACTGAAAATGTGCAATCCTAATACTTTCCTTTCCTGACTTTTATGTTGTTACTGCCATTCAAGTATTTGTGTACACTGATGCTCATTGCTGAATTAGTTCTATAAATGAATGTTAGTAGTGAAATTTAAGCTTCAAATAACATAAAATCTAAACAAAGTAGGCTAAAAAACACATTTAATTCTCATCAAAACAAGAAATCCAGAGGTAGGCAGTTGCTGGCATTGGTTTAAAATGCTCAAGGATCTTGTCAAGGCCAACTGTCTAATCTTGACTTTTCTCTCATGGTCAAAAGATGAGGATTACAACTCCAAACATGACATCTCTTAGCAAGGGGAAAAAAAATAGGTAAGAGATGATATCAGCTTTGGCTGTCCCATTTTATACGGAAGGCAAATGGTTTCCTGGAACTTCCCACTCAAGTCTCAGAAAACTTCAGTTTACCTCTCAATAGCTGAAGAATAGTGAGACTATGAAAACTAAATACTTGAGTATATTTCACTTCCTATTCCAGAGGCAGGCAAGTGGGAAGAAGTGTGGGAATGGTGTTTGTCTGCCAAGTTTCACAATATGCCACAGTGTAAACCAGGATATTTCAAAACACCTAATAATACATGATTGACTAAATATAATGTGCCATATGAATTGCAGGTGGCTGTTGAAAATTCTACTGTAGAAAAATACTTACCTGCAAAGTTATTTATAAAGTATTCTCAAATAAAAATGAACTCACAAAATGATAGATAAGAAAAATTTCAATTTGTGGGCTGGAGTAAAAGAAACTTATATTTTAAATTTAAAATACATACATGCAAAAAGATAAAATTGAACTTATATTCCCGAAGTGTTGACTTTGGTTGGGATTTCCAGGAAACAAATTGTGAGGCAGAGATTTGTGTGTAGGTGGTTTCCTGGGGAATGCATTCAGGAACAGCACCTGTAAGAAAAGCAGAATTGGGCAGAGGGAGAGGGTGAATTGCAGGGTAGTTGCCATAGAGGTTTCAACAGGTCTCACGAGATGCTCTAGCACTGGGATGTTATGTTTTGTCTCATTTGAGGGACTGCACCTTTGTACCTCCAAAAATGACCAGACATTGGATTTGGGCTCTCCCCAGGGAAAGGATATGACCTTAGGTGAGGTAGTTTCCTTCACAGAAGGCAATTTTGGAGAAGAATTCAAAACTGTGAGCCATCAATAGCCAACATTTCTGGCAGCTAATCTTGGGATCTAGGGAGCATGCCATAGCATTTACCTAGAAATGTCAATAATGATAACCTTTGGATTTAGGGATTAAGGGTATTTTTTCCCCCAAATGTGCTATAACCTAGAATTGTCCTAAGAATTAAGTGAGTTGATTCATATGAAGCACTTAGAACAATTCATGGAGTTTACTATGTACTCAGTACATTAATCTACAATTATTTTGTGTTTAAAAATTTTTTTTTGAGCCAGGCGCAGTGGTGCACAACTGTAATCCCAGTGGCCTGGGAGGCTGAAGCAGGAGGATTGTGAGTTCAAAACCAGCCTCAACAATGGTGAGGTGCTAAGCAACTCAGTAAGAACCTATCCTTAAATAAAATACAAAACAGGGCTGTGGATGTGGCTCAGTAGTTGAGTGCCTCTGAGTTCAACTTGCAGTAACCGCCCCTGATTTTTTTTTTGGTGGTACCAGGGACAGAACCCAGACCTGTATGCATACTAGGCAGGCATTACACCACTGAGCTACATCCCCAGCCCTGCTCTGTATTTTTAAAAAATATTTTAAAATTATAGTTGGACACAATATCTTAATTTTGTTTATTATTTTTATGTGTTGTTGAGGATGGAAACCAGTATCTCACATGTGCGAGGCAAGCATTCTGCCAGAGCCACAACCCCAGCGGCCCCTGCTTTGTATTTATACTTATAATACAAAATAATCATAGGTAAATTTATTGAGTACTTAACATATGTTAGCCACATATACATGATTTATAAAGAAAACATGTATGTAGGTACTATCAAGAAGAACAAGAGTGTGATAGAATTCAAAATAATAATACACAGACTTTACTGTTCATTTTGGTTTATTTTGTCTCATTTGACCTGTGAAATTCTTTCTTATAATTTTTTTTCTAGCACTGTCCTACAGAATGTTTTATGATGAAGGAAATTTTTGTATCTGTGCTGTCCAATATTGAACATCTATAACCACATTTACCTTGACTCATAGAAAGATTAGTGTTATGTAAAACACCCAGCACATAGTAAGTGCTAAAGTAGTGACAGTTTTATACTATTATGATCAGAAAATGAGGAAAAGAGAACCAAGTCCAAATAATATAAAACTTCAGTAGTAATTAACTGTCATAATTATTAAATTGTACAATTACTTTTGATATATATTACTTTGTGTATAATGACTACAAATACAACTTGGTCCATTATTTCTCAATTAAGTGATAGAATAAACACTTTTCTCTGTTCTCTTTTTTTCCTTCTAAATATTTTTTTAGTTGTTGATGGACCTTTATTTTATTTATATGTGATGCTGAGAAACGAACCCAGTGCCTCACACATGCTAGGCAAGCGCTCTACCACTGAACCATAACCCCATTCCCCCTTTCCCTGTTCTTAATGTCTCTTTGCCCCTAAAATGGATTGCTGTTAACTAAAATGATTTTGTCACTGGTATTGTCACTATGGATATTTTCAAAGACCTGTAAAAAAATCATCAAATCAATGCTATTGAACAGAACCATTTTCTAGTCTGAACAGAAGAGATTTTAGTTAAAACTAAAAAAATTCTATTTTATTCTACACTATACTATACCATTTTATCTTATTTTTTGGTGCTGCAGATTGAACCCAGGGGTGCTTTACTACTGAGCTACACTCCCTGCAGGGAGACGTCCAGTGTCTCTTTGAGAGGTTCTTCTTCCTGCCGAGTAGGATGTAGACCACCTGAGAAACCAAAGTCTAGAATAATTAGTAAAGAACAAAAGACAAAGACAGAATTATAGTTTCAAAAGTTGGACCCCCTGATAGGTCCAGTCCACGCAGTAACTGGAGCTAGACAACAAGAAAATGGCTCCTGTGGTTTATTTAAGGGGTACATCAAAGGCAGGGATAAGGTTTTAAGGGTGGAGTCTTGCTTGTTGGTGTCTTGCACATTGATTGGCATCTTGGCAGGTCATACTCATCTCAGAGGGTTTGCGCAGCTACAGCAGGTCAGCCCACCTCCGGTGCTATGTTGGACTTTTTGCAGAGCTTGAATAGGGCTCTGGAAGTCTGAGTAGTCAAAACCAGACGAAATGTTGAATGGTGTTACCAGACACCAGATTCCCCTATTCAAATAGCTACGATGTGCGGTACTCCACACACAGTCCACAGGATGGCTCTCTACAATTCCCAGTTCCTTTTATTTTTTATTTTGAGAGAAGGTCTTACTAAGTTGCTGAGCCTGGCCTTGAATTTGAGATCCTCCTGCTTCAGCCTCCCCAGACACTTGGAATTACAGAGACAAGCCACTGTGCCTAGCAAGAAACAACATTTTAAAATGCTACTGAAGGAGAAGTTAAAAGTTTCTATCCTTAGCTATTTTAAGATGATAGACAATTTTCTGTGTTGGAAATTCTATCATATGCAGTAGCCAGTCTCCAGGACAGCCTCCAACGATCCTGGCTTCCTACCATTTATGATCTTCAATTGTCTCCTGCTTAAATTCAGTTAAGGCTAGCCTCAAACAGAGCAGAGATAATATGTGAATTCCAAGGCCCAGTCATAAAGGCAGTGCAGCTTCTACTTTGGTCTCCTAGATTAATCACTTACTCCAGGATAAGCCAGTTGCCATGCTGTGAAGACACTCAAGCAGCCCTGTGGAGAAGCCCACGTGGCCAACTGTCTGTGCCAACTCAACAATCATGTGGGAGTTAGTCACCTTGGAAGTAGTTTCTCTAACTACAGTCAAGTCTTCAAAGGACTAACAACATCTAATTGCAACCTTTTAAGAGATGGAGATAGAACTGCCTGGGGCTGGGGTTGTGGCTCAGTGGCAGACCGCTTGCCTAGCATGTGTGAGGCACTGGGTTGGATTCTCAGAACCGTGTATAAATAAATAAAAATAAAGGTCCATTGATAACTAAAAAAAAATTTAAAAAAAGAGAGAACTGCCTAACTGAGGCACTTATGAATTCCTAACTCAGTGAAATTGCAAGAGATAATAAATCATTTTTATTGTCTGAAGTCACTAAGTTTTTGGGGTTACTTGTTATATGACAATAGATACTTAACACTTCATCAAAAACAAATATTTATTGCTGCTATGCAAAATATCCTGCTTATTGGCTAAATCATGATCATTCAAAGTAACTTCTTTATGTTAATGTTTTAACAGCTTGATATATCATTAACTCTATTATCTTTTATTATAACATTCTCACAAAACATAAAGAATCAGCCAAATATTTAATGAACATCTATTAAATCCAAGATATTATTCTAATTCCTAGAAACATATGGCCTAAGACTGACTCATGAAGAAATAGAAACTGAACATGCTAAGAGTGAGTAAAGAGATTGAAGTACTAATCAAAACTCCCCCAGTAATGGATAAAGAAACTGCGGTATACACAATGGAATATTACTCAGCATTAAAAGAGAATAAAATCATGGCATTTGCAGGTAAATGGATGGAACTGGAGAATATCATGCTAAGTGAAGTAATCTGATCCCCAAAAAACCAAAGGCAGAATGTTTTCTCTGATTAGTGGATGCTGATCCATAATGGGAGTGGGGTGGGGGAGCATGGGAGAAATAGAGGAACTTCAGATAGGGCAAAGGGGAAGGAGGGTAAGGGAGGGGGCTCAGGAGTAGGAAAGGTGGTGGAATGAGATGGACATCACTACCCTAGGTACATGTATGAAGACACGAATGGTGTGACTCTACCTTGTTTACAACCAGAGAAATGAAAAACTGTGCTCCATATGTATACTATGAACTGAAATGCATTCTGCTGTTTTTTTTTTTTTAAAAAAAATCCCAGCAAAGAACAATCCCAGGACCAAGTGGTTTTATAAGTGAATTCTACCAAGCATTTAAATAATCATACAAATCCTTTTCAAACTCTTCTAAAAACCTGAAGAGGAGGGAACACTTTCAAACTTACATTATGAGGCCAGCATTATTATTATATCAAAGAAAGACAAGGATACTAGAAAAAAGGAAGAAAATTATAAGCCAATATCCCTAATGAACATAGATGCAACAGTTTTTAACAAAATACTAGCAAACCAAATTCAACACCACATTAAAAGGATCATACATCATGATCAAGTGGGATCCCTGAAATAAAAAGACAGTTCAACATACACAAATTATGTTATATTGCACTGACAGGACTAAGGATAAAAATCATACAATTAATTCAATTGATGTAGAAAAAGTATTTGACAAAGTTTAATATCCTTTCATGATAAAAATTTTCTAAATGAATTAGGTATGGAAGGAATGTACCAGAGCAGTTAGGCAAGAAAAAGAAACAATAGGGCTGAGGCTGTAGCTCAGTGGTAGAGCGCTTGCCTAGCATGCATGAAGCACTGGGTTCGATTCTCAGCACCACATATAAATAATAAATGAATAAAATCCATCAACAACTAGAAAAGTATTTAAAAACAGAAACAATAATCAAGTCAGAAAGGAAGAATTTAAATTGTCTATAAAAATGACATATGTAATGAAAACCCTGAGCTCACCAAGAAACTGTTACAACTAATTAATTTAGGAAAGCTGCAAGATTCAAAAATCAACATACAAAAATTGGTTGTGATTCTATACACTAATAACAAACTATCTGAATAAGAAATTAAGAAAACAATCTCATTTATAATATTACCAAAAATAAAGATAAAATACTTAGGAATAAATTTACCTAAAAGGGTGAAAGATCTGTACACTAAAAACCATATGACATTGATGAAAAAAATGGAATAAAATACAAATATATGGAAAGATTTTCCATGTTTGTGGATTGAAAGAATTAATAGTTAAAATGTATATACTACCCAAAGCAATCTCCAGATTGACTGCAATCACCATCAAAATTCTAATAGCACTTTTTCACAGAAATAGAAAAACACTCCTAAAATTTGTATGGAACTACAAAAAAACTGAAATAACCAAAGCAATCTTGAGAAAGAAGAACAAGGTAGAGTCATTGTACTTCTTGATTTCAAATTATACTACAAAGCTATATTAATCAAAATAGTCTAGTGGGAGATATTCAGGAATGAAATTGACCTAAGTATGTTGTATGAATGTACAAATATCTAACAACAAGTCCCACTGTTATGTGTAATTATAATGCACTGATAAAAAAATTTTTAAAAATAGTATGGTACTGTCAAAAAGCACATATAGGGACCAATGGAACAGAATAAAGAGCCCCAAAATAAACACCCAAATATAGGTCAGTTACTCTTTGACAAGGGCACCAAACTATACAATGGGGAAGAGAGTCTCTTCAAATGAATGATATTTTAAAAACTGGTTATCTACATCAAAGGAGTGAAAATGTACCCTTACATAACATACAAATATCAACTTGAAATGCATTAAAAACTTAAATTTAAAACCTGCAATCATTAAACTCATAGAAGATAACAGGGAAAAAACTCCTTTACTTTGGTCTTGCCAACAATTTTTCTGAATATGAAACCAAAAGTACAGGCAACAAAGGCAAAAATAAGTAAGTGAAGATATATCAAACTCTGGAAGGCAAGAAAAAGAAATAATAATCACGTCAGAAAGGACCAATCAACAAAACGGAAATGCAACCCACAGCATGAGAGAAAATATTTGCAAGCCATATTATCTGATAAGGGGTTAATATCCAAAATATATAAGGAATTTATACAATCTAAGAGCAAAAATATAAATAACCTGATTAAAAAATAGCAAAGAACCTAAGTAGACATTTCTCCAAAGAAGATATACAAAGGGACAACATGTATATGAAAACATGCTAAACATTACTGATCATCAGAAAAATACAAATCAAAATCTGAGCTATCATCCCACATCTGTCAGACTGGGTACTATAAAAAACATAAGATATAGGAAGTGTTGAGGGTATGGAGAAAAAGGAACCCTTGTATACTGTTGGTGGGAAATGTAAACAGGTATGATGGAAAACTGAATGGCGGTTCCTCAAAATACTAAAAGTGAAAAGACAGGTGTGGTGGCACAAACCCAGCTACTTGGGAGGTAAGGTAGTAAGATCAAAAGTTTAAGGCTAGCCTGGGCAACTAAGTAGTGAGACCCTGTCTCAAAAAACCAACCAACCAACCAACCAACCAACCAACCAACCAACCAAACAAACAAACAAAAACCACAAAGGACTGGAGATGTAGTTCAGTGGTAAAGTACTTGCCCAGCATGTACAAGGCCCTGAGTTTAATCCCTGGTATTACAAAAACAAACAAAAAGGAAATAAAAATATTAAAATAGAATTATCATATGACCTAGCAATCCCACTTCTGGTTATATATCCAAAGGAAATAAAATAAATATCTTGAGAAGATATCCACATCCCCATGCTTCAGCCTTATTCCCAACAGTTAAGATATGGAAATGATATAAGTGTACACAGATTAACAAAGAAAATGTGAGACATCTCTTATCTATATATCTACACACAAACACACACACAATTGGATATTCTTTAGCCAGACAAAAGAGGAAATCTTACATTTGTAACAAAGATGAACCTAAAGGATATTAAGCTATATGAAATAAGCCAGACACAGAAAGAAAAATATGTGTGATCTCATTTATATGTGCAATCTAAAACAGCTGAACTCAGAGAGTAAAATGACTGCCATAATTGGAAAGTAGGGGAAATGGGAAGATCTTGGTCAAAGGGTACTTTCACTTATAAGACGAATAAATTCTAGTGATCTGATGTGAATCATGTCACATATAGTTAATACTGTATTGCCAGTTCATACTGTATTGTATAAACACTTGAAATCTGCTAAGAATATAGATTTTAAGTGTTCTCACCATACACCCCCACAAAAGATAACTATGTGAGTTGAATGGATGTGTTAATTCACTACATATATTATATATTACATATGCATATATGTACATATACATATACACACACAAAGAAAGGTAGACTGCTCTGTTCAATGAAAGGTCTAATGTTAATAATAACAAAAATGATAAGTATTACTGATATTTGTTATGCATCTTCATGGCCTTACTCTTTCAGATACTTATATATATTCTCATTTATTAATATGCATTGCCAAATGTTTTCCAGAAAGTTTGTACCAAATTACATTTACATCTATAGTATAAAATAAGAACAGATTCACTGTATGCTTATCACTTTAAAATGTTTCTTTTCCTAATCTGATAGATAAAACATAGAATACAGTAGTTTAATCTGCATTTCTTTGATTACTAGTGATGTTGGGCATTTAGAAAAAGAATTATTAAGATTTTATGCCAGGGGCTGGGGTTATGGCTCAGTGGTAGCGTGCTCGCCTAGCACATGTGAGTCACTGGGTTCAATCCTCAGACCCACATAAAAATAAAATAAAGATATTCTGTCCACCTACAACTAAAAAATAAATATTTTTTTAAAAAAAGATTTTATGCCAGGCGCCATGGCGCATGCCTGTAATCCCAGCACTTTGGGAGGCCGAGACAGGAGAATCGCAGTTCAAAGCCAGCCTCAGCAATGGTGAGGCACTAAGCAACTCAGTGAGACCCTGTCTCTACATAAAACACAAAATAGGGCTGGGAATGTGGCTCAAGTGCCCCTGAGTTCAATCTCTAGTACCAAAAAAAGAGAAAGAATTTATATTACCTTTAGGGACTTGTATATCCATGTCCTTTTATTCTTACTGATTAGAAAAAGATCTTGATGTGTTAACATATTAAACCTCTGTTTGACATACATTTACAAATACTTTTTTCCATACTGGCATTATTTTCTTTCACATGTAAAAATATTAAAATTTTATATAGTCAAGTCAATCAGTTCCTTTGTGCTACCAATTCTTTCATAATTATAAGGCTTTTCTTCATCTCTAGACCAATGAAACAGTCACTTGCATTTTTTCTAGTTTCTTTCTGGTGCCTTAAAAATACATTTACTTATTTTTTCATTGGAGGAAACAAGTTTTTTTTTCATATAGTTAATCATGTCCCTTCACTATTAATTGAACAAAGTTTATTTTAACTACTGATTTATGATGCCACTTTTATTATCTAAGCAATTCTTACATTACATGGGTAGGCTTATGAGCTTTGCAATCTCTTTCATTGTCTGTTAGTTTGGGTGCTAATAATACATTTTCTTTGATTACTAATTTCTATTCATTCATCAATCACCACATTCTCCTTCATGAGAATTCTTCCCAGATTCTTCCAAAAAGATATGACTGCTCTCCAAATGGAGAATGGCCTTTTAACAGGTACAACACTTTGCCCTGTAAACACAGTTAATAGTATTGATCTTACCCAATTACATTCTTGAGGGCAGGTAACAGTTGCACAACGTGCACAAGACATGTGCATTAAAATTTAAATTAATGGGATCTGGATTAAAAGATAGTGTTGGCAGAACAGCTCTAGTTTAAGGGGGAAAAAACGAGAAGAGCCAGTTAGTTCTCTCATTTATTCAACGAACAGCACTGTGCTGTCCATAATGCAAGGATTGTAATGGTTAAGTGAACTTCAGTCTCTGCTCTAGATAGCTCACTTATTAAAGACAAATAAATATACGCAATTAAATGCAGTGTAACTAATAAATAAGCAGGCACAAAGAAGGGATGAGAAAAAAATCAGTGAGTAGTGGTTAGTGTTTCAAAGAAGTGGACGTAAATATGAGGCGGTTTCATGGTCATCCACAAACGTCAAAGGAACTTGTAATTAATCTTAACGACAAGATGCACCAATTTACGTTAATTTGTCTTTCATTGTGAGAATTCTTCGAGGGAGCTTGATGGAGTTTAGGCAGGATGGGCAAGCGGAACAGACGCGTCTGCGAACTCCGCGTGGGCGTGGGTTAACACAAAGCTGACACGACTAGAACAGAGAGCGGAGTTAAGCGACTGTGTGAGACGGGATGGAAATTAGACGATGGGGACAAGATAGAAGCCACTTACTTGAGTTGGTCTAAAGGCAATACATACTAGAGCCCCAATTATGAAACTGAGCACAATTTCAATCTTCCGGCTCCGCCCCTCAGAGTTCGGGCCAGATGTTAACGCAAGAACTGATGTCACGTAAGCGTGGCGTCATCAGCACGACGCGGGCTTACAGGGAGGGGCTTCTAGCTCACCTCAGAACGCGGTCGGCTCCACACAGCAGCGAATTAGCTGCCTTCCATACCAAAAGGTCCGACCGCTCAGAGCTCCGCCGAAGCTCCGAAGGCACTCACGGGCGGTTTACCTCCCTCCTTCCTTGGCTTTCACGCGCGTCTTCCCGGAGGTCCCGGAGCGACCTCGGCGGCGGAGCGCTCAGCAGCCCGCCGCTGGGGGCGGCCACGCGCACGCACACTGGTGCGCACGCTCGTTTCCTCAGAACCCGGAAGTGCGAGGGAGGAAAGCCACGTGGGTCGAGCTGCAGCTCAGCTCGCATGGGGGAGTCTATCCCGCTGGCCGCCCCGGTCCCCGTGGAACAGGCGGTGCTGGAGACGTTCTTCTCTCACCTGGGTATCTTCTCGTACGACAAGGCCAAGGACAATGTGGAGAAGGAACGAGAGGCCAACAAGAGCGCGGGGGGCAGCTGGCTGTCGCTGCTGGCGGCCTTGGCGCACCTGGCCGCGGCCGAGAAGGTCTATCACAGCCTCACCTACCTGGGGCAGAAACTAGGTACCTCCGCCCCGCCCCCCGTGCCCCTTAAGGAGGATGGAAAGGGGTTATATTCCCCATTCGGCAGTGGCTTGGGTTTCTTGTCTCTGTCGCTCCTAGCGGCAGGCTCAACTCAGCATTCCCAGGTCTCCTCCCACTGTTCTTTTCCTTCCCTGGCTTCCACAAATCCCGCCCACCGGCCTGCGTCGTAGACAGATGGACTCGCTGGGCGGATGTTCTTAGCAGGGCTGTGCCTCAAGCCCGTGGGTTTACCATTTTGCCTCGTGCATGGATAGGTGCCATAAATGAGAAGTTAACCAAACTCCTATGTCCTCGTTCTTCCAACTAGTGACACTGCAGGCAGAGGAGCAAAACTTGACAATACAACCAGATTATGTTAATGAACACTATTGGGCCTCTTATGGGTTAAGGCCCTTAGTGTTATGCATGGAGTCCTATTCCCCCTTCATAGTTACTCAGTACATATTTAATGAATGAAGAATAGATGAATATTGGGCAGGGAAGGCAAGAAATACGCCAAACATTAGCAAGTGGAGACTTAAGAGGAAAGTGGTAAATATCTTGGCATTCCACGTAGCTCTTGCGTCTAAAGATAGATTCAAAAGCAGAGTCAACTCATTTTCAGTAGTAGAAAAAAATATATAGGTCTGAGTAGATATGGATATAATAGATGTAAGAGCCAAAGACTATACGTACAAAGTATTAAGATAATAAAGTTTCGCATTCCAGAGCTTTGGCATGTTAGTACTTTGGCCTATTTTAGCCTCAAATTATCAGAAACACAGGGGGCACAGTGTAAATTGAAGGGCACACATGTACAGTATAAAGACTAGACAGATAAAATTGGGTGTTAATTTCATTTTGATTTACCCCTATACTGTCTGAAAGTGTCCACATTTTGAGCTTTTGGTACACACTGAAAGGACCAGGCTTTGTGAGATCCTTAAGCTGTTGCTGTTCAAATGTTTAGCATTTTGGTTTGTTGGCAAACACTGGTCAGTTTGACGTTGTGTGATTTTTCCTTCCTTTTTTTTTTAACAGTGGCACATTTCCTAAATGTGCAATTGCTGTTACAATGTTATTCCCCTTTTTACAGATTAACAAATTGTATGTCATTGTGAGTAGGAGAGTTCAAACCTAAACTGCCTTTGAACTGTCAGATTGAGCTATCCTTACAATCTATTAAAAATATGTATGCATGTTATCATTTATACATGTTATATAGAGGTGTATGTTTATGAAAATGAGGGAGGATTCTAGCTATAATATGGAAGGTAGGTAATATTCTGACAGTTTTGATTGTTTTCTGACTCTCCGACCTATAAAGAATAGTGATTGATCCAAGTGCCATGATTCTTAAAACTTTTTTTTTTTAAAGCTTATCAATGGGGATTTGATGAAAGCTGTGGCCTTATTAACAGAAACGTGTGCACATAAAATTTTGCATATAATCTGAGAGGGTGCAGTTGGATTTCCTAAAACCTATTTATGGACTTCAGTTTTAAATCTGGTAGGGCTGGGATTGTGGCTCAGTGGTAGAGTGCTTGCCTATCACAAGTGAGGCACTGGGTTTAACCCTCAGCACCAAATAAAAATAAATAAATAAAATAAAGGTGTTGTGTCCATTAAAAATTATAAATAAATAAAAATCTGGTATTCTGGTTGTACATTGTATGAACCAGGTTTTTATGTAAAAAGTGGCTGCCCTATGTGCAAGAACATGCATATGAGTCTTCTACTGTCTCTGACTTCAGTTCTCTGAAGTGGCCCTTGTGTAAAGTGAAGAGTTCTGCCTGAACTCCAGTTGGAATGGATGAACCTGAGGGCTGTCCTTGAAATTGATCTACCCAACAGTTCACACTATAAGACATGCCTAGGCACTGTTAAACTCCCAGGTGATGACCTCACTTCTGAATAAATGTTCTGAAAATGGCATATTTAACTTTGAAACTTCATAAATTATATGTATAATAGTGCAGTAAATGTAAGTTATAGAATTTAAATTTTAACTTTGCAAATATCTTAGGTTTTTGTACATATTTTTGAATATATGTGATGTCTGTGTAACTATAATAGGACCTCATGATCATTAGGTTGACTGTCCATTTGCTTAAAAATTAGGAAAAACATTTTGTGTTGCAATTTTAAACATTCCCATGTTCTGCAACTATTGTGCTAATTAGAAGATTTATATGATTTTCTTTATAAAATAAAACAAAAAGTTTATGCATACTTAAGTCTTTTTTCAGCTTTATTGAGGTATACTTGACAAATAAAATTTGTGTATATTTAAGATGTAAAACTTGATGTTTTGATATATATAAACATTGTGAAATGATCTTAGGGAAGCTAACTAATATATCACCTCACATGCTTTCTCTCTTTTCTTTTTTGTGGTGAGAACAATTAAGATCTATTTTCTTAGCAAGCTCCAGATAAAAAGAGTGACCTGTCTTGTGTCTGGTGTTTGTCTGAGGCTATAGCAGTGAATTCTGATTATTGAAGCAAGTGGAGGCCTCTGGACAAAGGACAGACTCAACAGAAGCATTCTGTTCCTGTTGTGGCTCTGTTGCTAAAAAACTTTGGGTGGGCTTCTTGTCTTAGCACCTCCTCTTTCCTTTGAGAGGAAAATAAAACCTGTTTGGGGAAGGATTAGTGATTAAAATGTGCTGTATCAATGCCTATGGAGGATTTTAGAAGGCCATACTTTACTTCCCTTTTTTTTATTATGGGAGAGTTTCCTCAAATCTGATTGCTAAAATTTGGCGTAGTAGAAAATGATTTGAGAACTGATGAGTTTTAGCTGTTCATGGACCTTTATTTTATTATATGTGATGCTGAGAATCAAAACCTAGTGTCTCACAAGCTAGGCAAGTGCTGTACCACTGAACTACAACCCAGCTCTCCATACTCCTTTAATCTACTTGAAAAAATTTTAAGATGAACTATTGGAATCCTGAAAAATATTGAGCATTCATAACTAGAGCCTCCTAGGAATAATTTTAAACAATCATATTTTGTAAATTTAAAATAATGGAAAGAGAAATCAGGTGTTTCTTGTTTCCTGGTGCGGAGGAACACCAGATCTGATTGGATATTCCAAACCAGGATAGATGGGATTGTGAGAGTTTCTTTTTTTTTTTTTATTTAATTTTTTTAGTTGGCAATGGATCTTTATTTATTTATGTGGCACTGAGAATTGAACTCAGCGCCTTACCTGTGCTAGGCAAGCGCTCTGCCACTGAGCCACAACCCCAGCCCCTTGTGAGAGTTTTGAGAGAAGAATCCTTTTAAAAAGAAATGCATTGATGGTCTCTCTCTTCCTTACAGTGGTTTCTTTTCTTTTCTTTTCTTTTTTGGTACCAGAGATTGAACTCAGAGGTACTCGACCACTGAGCCACATCCCTGGCCTATTTTGTGTTTTATGTAGAGACACCGTCTCACTGAGTTGCTTTGTGCCTCGCTGTTGCTGAGGCTGGCTTTAAACTCATGATTCTCCTGTCTCTCAAAGTGCTGGGATTACAGGCATGCACCACTGTGCCCGGCCCTTATAGTGGTTTTGATTTGCTTGGTTTCACCTACTGGTGGTTGATGTATATTCATAAGCTTTTAAAGATATTTGTTTTTATGTAGTCTTTCCAATCCTCCAGAGAAGGATAATCTGATGAAGGTAAGTATGTTTTTCAATGCAAAGTTAAAATTTTCACCAAAGCCACCTGTTTAATAGTGGGAGTAAGTACACAGTTAAGGTCACCTATTTGTCAAATAGCAGTTTGCTAATAAGAGTTTTCAAATCTCAGTAATATATTATTGGGAGTTTTCTTATATCAGTCATAAGTTAAAGAGACTAGCATTATTGAATATGTGTTTTCCAGGCATATTACAAATGTTACTTTGTCTTTTTAACAGCTCTATTACTAAGGTTTTTTGGGGGGGTCGGGGGGGATGGTACTGCGGATTGAACTCATGGGCACTCAACCACTGAGCCACATCCCCAGCCCTGTTTTGTATTTTATTTACAGACAGGGTCTCACTGAGTTGCTTAGCGCCTTGGTTTTGCTGAGGCTGGCTTTGAACTTGTGATCCTCCTGCCTCGGCTTCCCGAGTCAGTAGGATTACAGGCATGCACTACCACACCCCGCTACTAGTTTTATGTTAACTAAAACAACAGCAATTAAGGCTCTGAGTGGCTGGGTAGTTTGAACATCACATAGCTTTTTAAACTTGGGAGCTGGAATTTGAAACTAATTCTTTCAGATTTCCAAAGATTTGGGGTTTATATGACACTTTATTGCCTTCTTAACCTAAGAGATTTTTGTCCTACATGTGGACACAGAGGCCTATTTATTCTTCTCATCACTCCAGACAATCAGAACTAGACGGAAAATGGCCATGGGAGGAATACAGACTCTTCAGGGTATAATGCTGTATGAAATGCTAGTATGATGACTGATGTACTTGTGTCATAGTTTTTGCAGCTATTAGTAGGAGAAAAGATGTGTGTGTTCCTCATTGTGTTTAGACAGTATTAGTGGTAGAGTTAGTATTTTAAGAAGGGTGACCACAATTAGGTTTGTCCAGAACCTAGGATTCCCAGAAGTCAGGACTTGATTTTAAAACCTAGACTTAAGCTGAGTATAGTGGCTCACACTTACCCAGCTACTCAGGAGGCTGAGGTGGGAAGATGCTTGGGCCCGTGAGTTCAAGACCAGCCTGGGCAACAGCCAGACCCAGTCTCAAAATAAACCAAATACCTGGCCTAAGAGTCTCCCAGGAAGCCAAACTTTTGGTTACAAAACCAGAAAGGTCCTGGATAAGCTGTGACAAGTTATTTACCCAACCTCGTAGTCAGGGAGATTAAGATTCATTTCTTAGCCAGGCATGGTGCTGCATACCTATAATCTCAGTGATTTGGGGAAGTTAAGGTAGAAGGATCACAAGTTTGAGTACAGAGTGGGCAACTTAGACTCTGTCTCAAAGAAAAGGGTGGGGGACTGGAGATGTAGCTCAGTGGTAAAGTACTCCTGGGTTCTATACCTAGTACTGCACCAAACAAAACATCCAAAACAAAAAGATTCTTTTTTTTGTTGTGCTGGGGATTGAACCAGAGGCACCACTGAGCCATATCCCTAGCCATCCTTGTTGTGTGTATTTTTAAAATTTTAAAAATGTTTTTTTTTTTTGAGAGATGGTCTCACTAAGTTGCTAAAGGCGATGCTAAGTTGCTGAGGCTAGCTTTGAATGCACAATTCTCCTGCCTCAGCCTCCCAAGCTGATGGGATTACAGGTGTGCACCATCACACCTGGCAAGGTTTCATTTCTTGAAGCATAAACCATGCCAGTGAACTAAAAACAATACTGTGAAATAGTTCATTTATTAAGTGGATACTTTACAAATGCTTTGATAAATGATTTTCACCCGTTTTTAATATGTTTAGAGTAGTACTTCATTCATTATAACATAACTAGTTGTCAGAAAATTTAAACTCACTCGTCTGAATTTTTTTTAAAAAATGTATTCCTATAAAGTCACCGTTTTAAACATGACTTGCCTCTAACTCCTTGGTGGGGTGCTG
This sequence comes from Xerus rutilus, assembly GCA_028644305.1. Classification (NCBI taxonomy): domain Eukaryota; kingdom Metazoa; phylum Chordata; class Mammalia; order Rodentia; family Sciuridae; genus Xerus; species Xerus rutilus. The sequence goes on from CM053403.1 coordinate 48,403,900, forward strand.
AGTTGCTTAAGAAATCATCTGCAAAGCTGGCTTTATAATTAGAAATATAATTGACAATGTATAAATACAGAAGTAAGTAAATGGTATCTATGCTGCTTGATCCTTTTAACTGTTGTATAGGCTGTAATTAGTCTTAGCTTCTGCTCATTTCCTTTGGGATCTCTGAATTAACAGCAGCAGCTACTTATAATTGGTTTCCTGGTCTTAATAATTCAGAGTGTGGTGCTTATCATATCATAACCTATATTGTCAAGAATGCTGAGATTTTCTTTTTTCCCCTGAGATCCCACCCAGTAGGTGTCCATGCATAAAAGGGATGTGTGTATTCCATTTTCTGGCACAGCCTAAAAAATAAGAGTCAAAGGAAAATGCAACCCTAAAGCAGAAACAGAAAATTCCAGTTTCTCAGAAATAACAAAAACATTTAATTATTCAAGTGTTCTTTTTTGTTTTATATATATTTATGTGAGAGGAGGGCTTTTTAGGTCCAAGTCAATGTTATTCTCTAGGTTAATTATGCTCTGAAATAAATTTGAATGCTTATTGAAATGGAGTGGTAGAATGGGAAATGTGGGTGAAAAAATCCTGTAAAGGTCCACTGCTTCACCAGTGAATTGCACAAGATATTCATTTAACTTATTCCTCGGTGAAATTATGAATCTAAGTATTTGTATCTCAACCGAAAGTCAGAAAATATAGTAGTAAACTCATTGAGTTCTGTGGGTTCTGGTTCTTTACTTTTGGATGGTGGGAGGTGATTGGCACTTCTGGTTTATCTTCTTTACCTGTTAAGTGCTCATGTCCTTTGCCTACCAGGAGGCCAGTCTTTCTTCAGTCGGAAGGATTCCATCCGCACCATCTATACTTCCTTGCATAATGAGCTGAAGAAGGTGGTGACTGGCCGTGGGACCCTGGGTGGGACTGTGCCTCACGTGGAAGAACTCCTATCCCATCTGTCAGAGCAGCTCTGCTTCTTCGTTCAGGCTCGGATGGAGATTGCAGACTTCTACGAGAAGATGTACACACTTAGCACGCAGAAATTCATCAATGCTGAAGAGCTTGTTGGCCTTTTGGACACCATCCTCAAGAAGTACAGCTCCAGGTCAGTGTAGGGCAGGAGGGAGGGAGATAATGTGGCAGCCTTCCCAGTACCACATAGGCTCTGAATTTTTTTCCCACTCTTATGTAGATCTAACTGAGAAATACCTGTATCCCATGTTATTCATATTAATTAATCAACAGGAATACATTAGGCACCTTTGAGCTTAGTTAATACCATGTTGGATAGGTACTTCTCTAAGCAATTGCAAAAATTGAGAATGAAGTAATCCTTTAAAGTTATTATAAATTGATTCTGTTGCTATTGAAATAGTTCATAGTAAGAGAATTATGTATAAAATAATGTGACTTTTTTAACATACCAGGTATTGTCCTTTTCAAAGTAATCAGCTCAGTGAGTAATCTACTTGTTACTCTGATGTAGTGATTACTTAACATGTGTTGGGATCTCCTTTGTAATTGCTTTTAGAGTCTGGGGTATAGTTTTTTGTCATTGTTTTTGTTTTCAAACTTCCTTAGTGTAGGCAAGCATCTATTTTTGAGGCGGGCTGAATTTTTTTTGATAACTAAAAAGTTATTTGGAAGAGAATATTAAGCTTTTTTTTTAAGATGTTGACCAATTGGAAAGTTGCTTTTGTTTGAAGGATATTGCTGTTTATTCAGAAATGAGACCAGTTATGTTGCATTGCTCACTGCAAAATGGCCCAAAATGTAATTCCAGAAGAATTTTAGAAATATTGTGAATATCATTGAAGCAAATAACCCAATTTTACTTTTGTTTTCTTAAAGCCTGGCATAGTCCTTGCACATAATAGCTGCTTGATAATTGTATATTGGAGTTACTGGAAAGTGATTTCTTTGAAGCATGCCGCCCTTTGGATGTATGAATTTAGATATATTTGCTTAAAAAAGAAAAGTGGATTTTTTTTCTATGGTGAATTAGTTTTAATTTCAAGCAAAAAGTAAACATCTTACAAGTCCAGGTAGAAAATCTATATTACCTAGAAATGAAAATAATTAGGGCATCAGTTTTTTCCTTTAATTTTAAACTCTAGAAGAAAATGCCCAAGAGCCTGTTCCTGGGGCTGGGGGTTATTGTGCACATGAGAAAAATGCAGAAAAACATCCCATTATAAGCAGATACTAATGTTCATCCACACTGTCCTGCATAAAACACTAATGTGATGCATCCTTCTACCTACCAAATAAAGACTTGAAAAATAAAAATCCCAAAGCATGAGGAGATATCATATATGAGAAAAGGCAAAGAGTACTGTAGGGTGAGTGTGGACCTGAGAAGAAAGACCAGGCTCACAAAGCCAAGCAGTGGTCAAAGGATGTTTTGGTGACAGGGGCAGTGTGTATATACCCCACTAAAATTTATTGTATCTATTACCAAATGCCCATTGTGCACCTGATATCTGTCTAAAATAATGTGCTACCACATCGTCCTTTCAATAACCTTGATAAGAGGTTACTTCCATCTTGCCAAGGAGGAAACCAAAGCTGAGAGCCAGGTTTTTCAACTTTGGTACTATTGACATTTGAGGCTAGATAATTCTTTTGGTGGGGATTGTCCTATACATTGTAGGATGTTCAACAATATCCCTAGTACTACACCAAGAGTATTTCCATATGTTAGAAAGGTGGATATGTTAATTGTTTTTACAGCTTGTAGGAAGGAAGGGAGGAATATTTATACACACACACACACATATATGTATATGTGTATTTTAAGGAAACTGGCACATATTGAGCAACTACTCTGTGCCAGTCACTAGGGTATACATTACTTTTATACGTTAGTAAAGAACATTTGATCCTTTTGCCTCAGCCTTCTTAATGTATAAAAGAACATTACTTTTATACGTTAGTAAAGAACAACCCACAAAGGAGAGTTGTGAGCAAATTGGGAAAGTTAAAAGAGATGGTCTCTTTTGTTGTTGTTGTTCCCCTTTATAGGAGATCCTGGGAATTGAACATAGAGGTGTTCTACCATTATCCCCAAACCTTTTTATTTTATATTTTTAGACAAGGTCTTACTAAGTTGCTCAGGCTGGCCACAAACTTGTGATCCTCCTGCCTCAGCCTTCCTAGTAGCTGAAATTACAGATGTGTGGCAACACACCCAGCTCAGATGAGCTTTTAAGGGCAGGTAAGATTTTGAAAGCAAAAGTAGGAAAGAAGAGAATAGGTGCTCTGAAATGAGAATGTTTACAGAATATAGAAAGGCCTCAGGGTTTTGGTGCTTCAGTGCTCTTTCTTTCTGAAATGTTCTGGACCTAATTGTCCTCTCATCTTTTCTTACTGTTGTCTTTTTCTTACTATTGTAGCACAATTATCATTCTTTTAGTCACTGTCCTATTCCCTACTGTTTTCTTCACAGCACTGATTGCCATCTTAAATCACTACAATTTGCTTAGAGTGTTTCTTTTTTTTTCTTCGCGACCTAGAATGTGAGCTCTGTGACAGCACCTGGAACACAGCCTAGCACAGTAGTGCTCAGTAGATGTTTGCTGAATGAATGAGTGCATAGCTCTTTTTACTATGGCACTGGAGTGTGCAATGGGATGGTGAAGGTGTGATTGCAAAAGGATAGGGTAGTGTAGTAGGCCATTAGGGTGGATAGTCTGATAAGTGGTGGTGGTTCCACATGGTTGCAAGACAGTAGGAAACAAGATAATGACAAGAAGTCTACAAGTCTTGGCTGTCAAAGATGATTTGGAGGTTTGTTCCACCAATAAAATAATATCATTTCCAGGATTGAGAAATCAAGAGGGGTAGCAGTTTAGAAAGAAAAGCAAAAATTCAGGGCAAATTGAGTTACAGTTGCTATAGATTTTCAAGTGGAGATTCAGCAGGCAATTGGAAATTAGAGTCTAGGACTCAGGTGAAAGGCCAGAATTAGAGGAAACAATTTGGAAGTAGCCTCATGCATTTTTTTCTGTTTCAAACAAAGTGTCAATGTTTCTTTAATAAAGCAGCAGTTGATTCTACACTTATACGAATGGAGGGTGGGAATATTTATTTATATTTTTAAGGAATCTGGCACATACTGAGCAACTACTGTGTGACACACACTATGGTACATATTATATGTATTATCTGATTTAAATCTTAAGTATGGATAATGCTCCTTGTATAGAATCTCATAGAAGTTCAGCACTTCTCCCTTTCTCCTGCCTTTAGAATCATATTCTTTTTTTCTTTTTCTATTTTCCTTATTGGAGCTAAGGATTAATGTCAGGTCCTTTTGCATGCTAAGCATGCATTCTACCACTGAGCCACAGCCCAGATAGAGCTTTATGGATGCATTGTTGCTTGTGCAACAAGCACAATATATAATATTTTATATAATATAATATTTATATAATATTTTACATAATATTATATATATGTATTATATATAATATTATATTTTATATAATTATTATATATGTATTATATATAATATTATAATATTATAAAATATTGAGATGTTTCTTACCCAGTCCAAATAAGTAATTTCCTTCCATTGATCATTTTGCAAGTCACTAAATAAAATTGGTTCTTCAGGAGTCATGGTAAGTACTTACTACATTCGCCTGCTAGGAATAAGAGTCGTACACTACATAGGATCATGTAATGTACATATTCTGTCAGAGCACAAGATAGTTTGGTTAATATATATGTATATTTTAATATCTTTATTTTATTTATTTATTTTTATGTGGTGCTGAGGATCGAACCCAGTGCCTTACACATGCGGGGCAAGCGCTCTATCACTGAGCTACAATCCCAGCCCCTGGTTAATATATTTTTAATTCTTCTTATTTCTTTTTTTGGGGGGGGGCACCCGAGATTGAACTCAGCCCTATTTTGTATTTTATTTTAGAGACATAGTCTTACAGAATTGCTTATCTTCTCGCTTTTGCTGAGGCTGGCTTTGAACTTGAGGTCCTTTTGCCTCAGCCTTCTGAGCTGCTGGGATTATAGGCGTGCACTTATTATTTCTTTCTAAAGTTTTCCCCTAATTTTTTATTTTGAAGTTTTTAATCCAATATAAAAATTGCAAGCATAGTAAGGTGAACATAATTACTATATGACCAGCAACTCCACTCTGAGGTTTATACCCAAAAAGAATTGATTGTGGTGATGGTTGCACAATTCTATTAATATGCTAAACCATTTAATCATATACTCTTAAAAGGTGAAATTTTATGGCATACTAGAAAAGCTGTTACTAAAAATACAGTTGTGCAATGCACATATAAATCTCTCTTAAATTTTCATATTGTTAAAATTTTCCATGTTTGTTTTATAATTTCATTGTGGTTTAGAAGTAAGAGGCAATCATTTTGTGTCTTACTTCCAAACAACAATAAAGTTAATGTACAAGAGATAGAAATAATCAAGGGCTAGGGATGTAAGCCAGTGGCAGATCACTTGCCTAGCATGTGCAAAGCCCAGATTTTAAATTCCAGTACCGCAAGAAAAAAAAAGGAAAGAAAAATCAAATTTTATCTGATAAATATGTGTTATATGATGATAGAAAACCAGTGTTGTGCTAGGGTTGTGGCTCAGGGTTAGAGTGCTTGCCTAGCACGTGTGGGGCACTGGGTTCAATCCTCAGCACTACATAAAAATAAATAAATAAAATACAGCTATGGTGTCCATCTACAACTAAAAAAAAAAGAAAAAGAAAAAAAGCAATGTTGATGGTGTGTATCTGTAATCCCAGCTACTCAGGAGGCTGAGGCAGCGAGATTGCAAGTTCAAGTCCAGCCTGGGCAACATAGGCAAGAACCCTGTCTCAAAATTTAAAAAAAAAAGAAATACGGAAGAAAATCAGTGTTGAATTTCCTAAGTATAAAAACTTTGTTACGTTTACATATGCTTCTTAGAACATAAAATAGATTTCTATAGATTTAAATAGATTTTGTCTTTTATAAAGATGTAATCATATAATAATATACTTCATATTCACATTTCCCCAGCTGTCCCACAGATGTCCTTTACAGTTGGTTTTTATTTTTAATATTCATATCTCTTTGATCTTTATGACAGTTCTAAATTTTCTTTTTATTATTGTTCAGTGGGTAATTGTTCACATGACTCAAAGTTTATGAAATACCAAAGAACACATAGCACAGTCTTTCTCCTGTCCCCAAATCTTAGCCCTCTAAAGGGGCAGCTGATGTTAGTGAGTTCTGTTGTTCCTGAGACATAGTCTATGCCTACAAATATATCCACTTTCTTTTTTAAAATATTTACAAATTGTATATTTTTTTATAATATTCACTTATTTCTTCCATGAATCTGATTAATACATATTTTCTTTTAGTAAAATTTTTTTTTTTTGCAAATCAAAAACTTAAGTATAATTGGAAATATGATACTAAGAGGAAGAAATGTGAGATGTCATGCAGAGATGTCCAAGTGCTAATGTGAAGTTGTTTGCCAAAGTATCTGGGAAGCATAAGAAAAATACTCACTCCTGGGCTCTTTTCCTTTTCCTCAAGAGGGCAAAATTTAATGTTTCTGGATTTTGTGCTCAGAAGCCTGTGTTTTCGAAGTTCCCAGTGATACTGATATATAGTCTGCACAAATAAATAAGAGAAAGATGTCAACTGTAGGATCTACTGGGTATTATGAATGCATGTGTGTATCTCCTGTGATTGATATTGTTATTTAAACATTTTCATTTTATTAGATTTTTAATCTGTCTGTCATCTTTGAACCTTCTTGAAACACTCCATTTTCCAGAGACTTAACAAATTTTGCCCTTTTCTGATGAAAGCCCAGGTTTCATTCTTGAAGCTTATTAGGGTCGTGCTTGGTTGTACCTCTCATCCTTTTGAGTGCATATTGATGGATTCTGATGGAACTGGATTGCACTATAGCATATGGCCAATGGATGTTTTCTCCTCTAGTCTCTTTCACCCATGTTGCCTTTCTCTGATTAATAATTTATGATCACAGACACATCCTAGCTTGAAAATGGTCTGAGTTTGGGGGTTTGGATTAACTTGAACAACATAAATTCCTAGTAAAGAAATTCTAAGAAGTTGAGATTCTGTATTGATTTTCTTTGGGAAGTAGGATTAATTAGGTATAAATTAACATAGATTCCATTGTTAACAAGGTTAACATCCTTTTTTTCTATAGGCTTTTTCATTTGGCATCTATATCACATCAAACACATTTCTTTTGTGGTTCCAGGACTCTAGAAAAATAATTCATATCTTGGTGATCTCTTGTATTAAAAGAGTTAATCCTCTTTCCAAAGGACCCATTTCTCTGATAAGGAAAGTATTTGCCCCAGTATAATTGATCCATGTCAGAACTCTAATAAAAAATTTTGTGAATAGGGTTATCTTTCAAACAATAAAATGTCTTTGTATTAAAAAATTAACAATTTGATAAATAACATGGAATCTAATTCTCTGGCCTTGATTAGAGCCCATGAATTATTGCAGTGTCTAATCTACTTTCAAAGATGAATGGAAAGCAAATTTTTTTTTCTCTTGAAAACCAGTTGTGTTCAGGTACAATGGTATTAAAAGTTTCCTCTTTTGGTAAACTTATTATGCTATTAAGCAAAACTAAATTCTTGTTTAAGAATCACAGTCCTTTGTGATGGTGCATTTCAAATGGAATTATTAACAAATTGTGTTATATTAATAATAATTACACAAGACTTTCATTGTGTTCCATTTAGAAGAAGAAATATCAATTCAGCTTGTACAAGATTAGAGTGTCTGCTCTTCCTTGAATACTTTGGAGAAGAGGTAGAACTTGGTTCTGTTTCCTGATTTTGTACAACTTGTTTTGACTTTACCTACCTGTTTTGTACAGTGGGCATAAAAGAAAATTTTGGCTAGCTAATCTTTCTGTTTCATGGTTAAAAAATGGAAGACAAATTATAAATGGAAATTAACATATCCTAATCAAGAATGTAATTTTAAGAAATAATGCTGTAGGGGCTGAGATGTGGCTCAGTGGCAGAGCGCTTGCCTCGCACGTGTGAGGCACTGGGTTCGATCCTCAGCACCACATAAAAATAAGTAAACACAATAAAGATACTGTGTCCATGTAGAACTAAAAAATATTAAAAAAAAAAAAAAGAAATAATGCTGTAAAGAAGGAAGTAAGCTATTACTTACACATTCTAAATAGTTTGTTTTTGGGTTTTTGTTTTGTTTTTTTCAGTGCTAGGGATTGAGCCCAGAGCCACACACATGCTAGGCACGTGAGCTATATCCCCAACCTGGTTTTTTGTTTGTTTGTTTTGTTTTGTTTTTTGTTTTTCTTGAGACGAGGATTTACTAAGTTGCCAGGCTGGCCTCCTGCCTCAGCCTTCTGGGTAGCTGGGATTATGGGCATGCACCACCATACCTGGCTTCTAGATAGCTTTTTTAAAAGTCCTGGGGCTGGGGATATAGCTTAGTGGTAGAGCACTTGCCTAGCATGCATGAGGCCCTGAGTTCAGTCCCTAGTACTGAAAAAAACAAACAAACAACAATTTCTGGTATGGGAGTAATATATCATTCCATGATTTATAGTCTATAATCATAAATTTATAGCTAGAATTTTAAAAACATCTTTCCAAAAATTGATCTATATAAATTTGTATTTTCATTTTAGGAAGCAGAATTTATTGATCTAAATGCTTCGGTTTACAGAATTCTTAACTTAGGGCAGAACTATGATTTATTTAGGCTTTTATTTAGGCTTTATGTCCTTTTTCTTCAAAAAATGATTTGTGATGATGAGACTGTTAATGAAATAGTTTGTTAGTTTCATGTGAATAGTCCAACATGATCAATTATTGCCCACTAAATATTCCATAAGTAAAACCAATAATAGTACCATTTCTGTGGTAAGCATCTCTCTAGGCATATGACGTACCTAGATCTTAACATGAAGAATTAAGCAAAGTTGTCTGTGATTTTGTCTGAGCTTACTTTTTCAGGTTCATTTACCACTGCTCATTAAATTCCTTAAATTGCAGCAAAATTCTCAAAGGAAAAAGCTACAAAAAGAAATTATTGAACATTTTAAGCAGAAGTCAAAAAACAATCACTAATCTAATGTTTCTTATAATTATTTGTAATTTCCTGTCTCTGTTTTGGCTTCTTTTGTTGTTGTTGTGTTTACAGTGTATATTCATTGTTCTATAATCTATCAGTTAGCTATGGCCACAGTAATTTCATGTAATAAACCACTCCCAAATTCACACATAGTTCTGCCCCTAGAGGGATTGTCTGAGCTGGGTTCATCTGGGTAGCTCTGCTTAACACTGTTGGTCTTACTGGGCTTATTTCTTTGCTATGAGCTTTGGGCTTAAGTCTCCTCCACATGTGTTCATTCTGAGCCCAAGGTTGGAGGGGAAGCTTCTAACCAGGAGCAGTGTTCAAGTGCAAAATAATAAACTCAGTCAAGCTCATTTAAAACCTTTGCTTGCATTGATCTATTAACATCTCTGGCCAAAGCAAGTCACATGACCTAGTAGTCAGTCCAGGGGTAAGATAAGTACTCTCTGGTGCTGTTGGAAATAGCTGCACAGTTATGCGGCAAAGGCTGTGGAATCAAGGGTGGTAAGAATTAGGGGCCAGAAAATCAAGGCCCCTTCACATGACTAAATTCCATCTACTCTTTTTTCCTCCATTTTTTTTATGGTTTTAAAAAAAACACATAAAATTTACCATCTTAATCTTTCTTAAGTTTCAGCTCAGTAATATTAAGAATATTCACATTCTCATACAATAGCTCTTTGGAATCCCACCCCCCCCAGTGCTGGGGATTGAACCCAGGGCCTCAAGCATGCTAGGCAAGCACCCTACCACTGAGCTATGCCTCCATCCCCTAGAATTTTTTCATCTTATAAAACTGAAATCCTAAATCTATTTTTCATATTGTAAAACTGAAATCCTACACCTATGGAGTAACATTGCCCCCTGTCCCTGCTATTGGCAACCACCATTTTATTTTCTATTTCTATGAGTTTGACTACTTTAGATACTTTATATAAATGGAATTATGTGCAATCTTTTTGTGACTGGCTTATTTCACTTAGCATAATGTTCTCAAGGTTCCTCTATGTTGTAGCATATAAAGGGATTTTCTTTTCTTTTTTGGGCGGGTATTGGGTATTGAACTCAGGGGCACTCAACTATGGAGCCACATGCCCAGACCTATTTTGTATTTTATTTAGAGAGTGTCTCACTGAGTTGCTTAGTGCCTCGCTTTTGCTGAGGCTTTTGCTCCTGTCTCAGCCTCCTGAGCAGCTGGGATTACAGGTGTACACCACCACTCCTGGCTATGGGATTTCCTTTTTTAAGGCTGAACATGTGTGTATATACTACATTTTTTTTTAAATCCATTCACCTGTCTTTGGGCTTTTACCTCTTAGATGCTTCTACCTATTTAAACATCATTGAGGAATTCAAATGCCATTTCCTCTGTGGCCTCTATAATCATTCAGTGGAAAGGAATTAGTCTTTCCTTTAAACTATTATTTTTTTTTTACATATTATTTTAGTCATTGATGGATCTTCATTTTATTCATTTATTATTTATATGTGGTGCTGAGGATTGAACCCAGTGCCTCATGCATGCCAGGCAAGTACTCTACCACTGAGCTACAGCCCCAGCCCCTAAACTATTATTTTACTCGTATTCCTCATTATAAATGTATTAGTTTCTACTTTGCATTATAAATACCTCCTTCTTCTATGGAAGGTCTTGTAGGGCAAACCTCTGCCTAATTCTTCTTTGTTAACCGTAGTCCCTCCTTTTCCATGATTTTGCCTACTTTGGTTTCAGTGAGCACTGTCAGCCATGATCTAAAAATATTAAATGGAAAATTCCAGAAATAAGCAGTTTGTAAGTTTTGAATTGCATATTGTTTTGAGTAGCATGATGAAATTTCTCACTATCTGCCTGGAATGAGAATCATCCCTTTTTCCCACATATCCATACTGTATAAGCTACTCACCCCTTGGCAATTGAGAGAGAGAGAGAGGGAAAGAGAGAGAGAGAGAGGTAACATTCACGTAATTTATATTATGGTACATTGTTACATTTGTTCTATTTTAGTAGTTGTTACTATCTTGCTGTGCCTAATTTATAAATTAAACTTTTACCATAGACTTGTGTAGGAAAAAAGTGTACATAGAATTCAGTACTATCTGAGGTTTCAGGCATCTACTGGGGGCCTTGGAACATAAGCCCCACAGCTGGGGAAACTACTGTATCCTCAATGTTTTGGCTTCTGAAAATCAGTAAACTGGTCATTTTAAGTGAAAAGAGGTTATAGATTTCTTTTTATTGTAGTAAAATGGGCAAAACAAAATTTACCATTTTAACCATTTTTAAGTGTGCAGTTCTGTGGCTTTTAGTATATTTACATTGTTTTGTTATATATTTATTTTTAATTGGACTTTTGATTTCTTGCATATGTGGGACCAGCATAGATCTTTTGAAAGAAACTCCATGATGTAGATTTGTGAAGGAGAAAGGTACTGTTTCTCAAATGGAATTTTGTTTCTCATTAGAATATTACACAAACTTCTTTTATATTTTCCTCTATTTTGTGGAGCATGCCAGCTCACCCTCCCTTATCCCTTTCTTCCCTCCTTTAGAGCAAATGTTTTCTGCAAATAACTGTCAGTCTCTTCTGTATCTAGACTCTTTTCAAGCTTGCTACTGTAGCTTAGGTATCTATTTTTGGATTACAACCATTTAACAGATCCCCCTATAATATGACTTGTGAATAACTATGAAGCACACAGAGTGGAAACAGGGAAATGATGCATCATAATACTAATCTCTGTGTCTTGGCAGACTAACATTAACATGAATTTTTAGCTCTTCTTGAAAATGAAAAATAGCTTCGACATTCACATTCATCTTTAATAAATGTCGAGCATTTAAATGCTTTTAGTATGTGTTATAAAAGAGCTTGTTCAGAATTCTTTCTGAAGGTTATACAGAGAATTCATGTCCTTTCAAGGACAAAACTAGATATAAATGATGATTTCCAACTGAAAATGGAAGAAAAGTATCAAAAATATTATTTTGTAGATGGTTCCCGAGTTACAGTGATTGGATTTGACTTGTGATTTTTCAACTTTACAATGATGCAAAAGCAATGAACATATTTCAAATATGGAAACCATATTTCAAATTTTGGATTTTAGTCTTTTCCCAGGCTGGTGATATGTAGTATAGTTCTCTCTTGTGCTGGACACTGGTAGCTTGCCACACTTTCAGCAGCCACATGGTCAAAAGGTAAACACCCTATACTCCCCAGTGTACTGTTACATAGAGGTGATGTTCTGTAGGTTAGATGTATGCATTTTTGACTTAAGATAGTTTCAATTTAGAATGGATTTACTGGGATACTGACATTGTAATTCAGAGAACATCTGTAGTAGGGTTTTCTCCAATGCATACCATTTTCTTCTGATTAACTGTTCTGGGTTCATAGTTCCTTGGCAGGTTTTCCTTGTATCCATGATTATAGAATATTGTGATATTTAATGTTCATAAGCATCAAGGGACCTGAAGGATGAGGTGGTAAAAGCCTTTCTTAGAATACAAAACTTTTGAGACTTAAGCTACCGTGTGTGTGTGTGTGTGTGTGTGTGTGTGTGTGTGTGTGTGTGTTGTGTTTGTTCTCAAGTATGTAATGTTTGAAAAATACAAATTAATTAAGCATATGAGCTAAAAGATTTTGAAATCTGGCTTATCTTTATGATTATCTTAGTATATTATTAGACTTGACTCTCCATTAGTGTTTTTTAAAAAATATTTTTATTAGTTGTTGATGGATTTTTATTTTATTTATTTTTATGTGGTGCTGAGGATAGAACCCAGTGCCTCACACATGCTAGGCAAGTGCTCTACCACTGAGCCACAACCCCAACCCCGTCCATTAGTGTTTTAACTTCCACATTTTGAAGGATGTTGAGGATAAAATGTGGATAATAAATGAAAATAATGTTGTTTTTATGTGAATAACTATTCTGTTTTGACATGAAAATCAGTTTTTACCTTATAATGTCCAACCTGGTATGTGATTCTCTTAATCATAATACCTTTAATGAGTATATATATATAGATATTTTTAAAAACTCTAGATATACTTATGATTTTCTTTCAGTTACTTAATTTGTGATTGTTAGATATTTCTTATTTGGCCATCACTAAGCTTTTAACCAGAATTAAATATGAAGGGAATTTGGAACTAGGATTGAATAAGGGCTGTTTGGTAAATGCTATTTTTCTTTAATAAACATTCATTGATTGTCTACTAAGTCACATATATAGGTTTATAGTATATACTCTTATTTGCACAATAGATTTAATAATGCCTCATAGAGTTACTATGAACAATAAATGACATTATCTGTTTTATGTATGTATTCAACACATGATTTAGTGACATTTAAAAAAAAGAAAAATCTCCACCTCTTCAGAACCACACCCTGAAAAGAGGATGCCTTGTTTTGATGATAATGTTAGTCATATAATTCCCAGAACAAATAAGAAAGAATAATAGCAACTTTGATTTCTCTATTTCTAAAATAGGTCGTCATTCTCTCATTAAAAATAAAACAAAACAAAAAATAAAACTCCAGGCTGTTTTCATAGATTATGATGATAACATAATTCTGAAATGGTGAAGTTATATTGGAATTTTAAAATAAATTAGTGTGGAATTCTTCCATCTTTCTTCCCCTGCCCTCAATATTATTTGTTTGGCCATGTGGGCTTTTTTTCAAGGTAGGAAACATCAATGTGGAGTAACATTCCCCTTATTTCTAATCTCTCTCCTTTAGGTTTCACCACCCAATCCTCAGTCCTTTGGAGAGCAGTTTCCAGCTGGAAGTTGATGTCCTGAGCCATCTCCTGAAGGCCCAGGCCCAGGTCTCAGAGTGGAAGTTTCTCCCATCTCTAGTTAACTTGCACAGTGCTCACACTAAGCTTCAGACTTGGGGTCAGATCTTTGAAAAGCAGCGGGAGACCAAGAAACATCTGTTTGGAGGGCAGTCTCAGAAGGCTGTTCAGCCCCCACACCTTTTCCTTTGGCTGATGAAACTCAAAAACATGCTCTTGGCCAAGTTTAGCTTTTACTTTCATGAGGCACTGAGCCGACAAACAACAGCTTCAGAAATGAAAGCATTGACTGCAAAAGCTAACCCAGACCTTTTTGGAAAGATTTGCAGCTTCATCAGGAAATATGATGCTGCCAATGTGTCCTTAATTTTTGATAACCGAGGTTCAGAGAGCTTTCAGGGTCATGGCTACCACCACCCCCATTCCTACAGAGAGGCCCCTAAGGGCGTGGACCAGTATCCAGCCGTGGTGTCTCTGCCCAGCGACAGGCCGGTCATGCACTGGCCCAATGTCATCATGATCATGACAGACCGGACGACAGACCTGAATAGCTTGGAAAAAGTGGTTCACTTCTATGATGACAAAGTTCAGAGTACCTACTTCCTAACCCGCCCAGAACCTCACTTTACCATTGTTGTCATTTTTGAGTCAAAGAAATCTGAACGAGACTCCCACTTTATTTCCTTCCTCAATGAGCTCTCACTTGCCCTTAAGAACCCCAAAGTTTTTGCAAGTCTGAAACCTGGATCCAAAGGTTAGCCAGTGATTTGTGTGAAAGATTTTCAAGACTGGAAATTGTGTTCTTAATTGCTCTGATGATCTGCAGTGGTATGTGACATTCATGCTTCTTTCAGAGCAAAATTAAAGACAAATTCTCCCTAATTGTCTCACTTTGTAAGCAATTAAGACCAATTGAATTAAGTATCCAAAGAGTAATCTGAGAAGTGATCATGGACTACTGTGTATCTCCATGATACATCAGAGCAGTTCCGGTATTTTCTCCTGTGTTTTCTTTCCTCCATTTCATGTAGACTGAACATTTTCTATCATTGAAGTTAAAAGAGAATCAGATTGGTAGTACAGTGTCACTTTTAACAGTTCAAATGACCCTCATGGCTACTCTGATGGCCATCAGTTCTTTTGGGGTGATCTCTGCCAAACTGCATTTGTGTTTATCTTTTTAAAGTTTGAATTTTTCACTGCTTTAAAGTCAGTATAAGCCATCATGTGGGGTTTCTTCTTTCTTCTATGTACTATCTCCTTGACTCTACCACTTTTTTGCTGAAATCTATGTTCATCTTTGGCTCCACTCCCATTTTTAGGCTCAGAAAGTATCAGTGTTGGTTTTCCAGCCATTTTTAGCTTCTCATACAATGTAGCCTGCTTTTATAAAATCAAAATGAAGGTCTTGATACCTTGCATTTGCTAAAAATCAATTGTGCTTTCAGAAGACCTCTTCATAGTTGAGTAATCAACTCAGTACTTAGCACATCTGAACTTGAGTTTCATGCCTGCCTCCTGCAAATTATGTTTAGTAGTAGTGCTACATCTTAGCACTTTCTGCCTTATCATTTTCCTTCAGTGGGTGTCCATGGAGAAGCAGGTAAAACAGTGAAGGCATAATGGATTGTGAAGACCTTCATTTCTGTTACTGGTTCAGAATAAAAAGAAGCCAGAAAGAATAACCGAGTTGTTACTACTTAATGTTTTTTTCAAAGTTTGTGTAAAATGATGACCTCTAACAGCCAGCTGAGTCCTATTTCTCATGATTATGAAGACCCACTTTTGTACTGGGTGTCCATGGAGGTCACACCAGCAACATCAACAGAGCCAAGGGAGCCTCCGAGTCAGTGTGAGGACTGCCCACCTAGTCTGGACTGCCTGGTAGAACACACCTGCCTACTTTCTGGAAAGGATATGTGTTTTTCTTTCTTTCTTTCTCATCATATGATTTGTAAAAAGCCAGTTTGCTTTAAATAGAAAGTAGTGATTTATCTCTGCATTTTATTCACTCAGGTTCTATAAAAATATGAACAGATTTTACAACATTGACCTTACTTAAAAAATTGAAAACAGTTGGAACTAAAAAGTCAAATCATTTTTCTTTTCTTTTGTGCTTTGCCAAGGAACTGAAAAATATTCCTCGGTGTTTGTGCGTTTTTCCCCCTGGATAAAACCACCGTTAGCCTTAATGATAGGGCGTCCCATGAACCTAAAAGAATATAAGCTTCAGTGGAACACAGAGGGATATAAATAAAACACATGCAACACTTAAGCTGTCAAATGTATACATATTTGCATTGTATATTTATTTTTTAAACAAACAAAAATTTACAAAGAATAGAAGGCAGATGTAAATATTAAAATCTAAGACAATCCATAAATCACTGCAGCTATCATAGACTATACTGAGGGAGTCTAGATTAAATATTGATATTTTAATGACTTCTTAAGCCCTCCAATAAAGTTTTCTTATTATATTAAAAAACATTTTGGTTCAAGTGAAGAAAAAGTCATTTTTACTCTCAGATTTATCCTCTAAATACAGAAAGAAGATGATCTCTTAACACTTGTGTTTTTCTAATTGGAAGAGTAAATCTGCACATTCCCTGAAGACTGTCTACTTTGAACTTCATTTCTAAAACCACAACCTTACGATTTTCTGGGTAGCTGGGAGCATGGTCAGCACCAAGTCTGCCAAAGAAGTCCCTCAAGGAGTGATTCTTTTGAGGGTGCTGTTTGGACATAGAGTGAATGTTTACAGCTTTGTCCTGTCTGGGTCCAGCCTGGTATTTGATAACAACATTCTGGGGAGTTTGTGGGGAAAAAAAGCCTTCTTAACTGAGTAGCCAATACCCCTTTTATAATTGGTTTGTACTTTTGGACATACTGGGGAAAATTTGCTTTCAAGAAATAATTGGTCCTTCACTGTACTCCCAGTGGATTCAGTCAGGTGATCTTTAAACCATGCCCACCCTTTTGATCTAGCAGCTGACTTGTGGATTGTATTTCTTTGGCAAGTTAGCCTCTCAGTTCAATTTCTCTGTCTGTAAAATGGGGATATGATAACGGGTTGATAGAGGATAGTATAAGACTGTCATGAGATCATGAGTATAAAAAAGACTTTGAAAACTTAACTGGGGTTCAAAAGCTGTATAAATAAAAGATGAGCCCCTCTTCCCTTAAACTTGACACCTCTCCTGTTCTTTTTATGTCCATGACCAACCCATGCTTAGATATGGAATTTGAATAGCACTTAAAGAGCTGGTTTAGAAGAGGAGGCAGATAAATGCAAAACCAACATATCCACTCTTCCTCTTTTAGAATCTTTGTGGTTCTTTGTTCCCAAATTTTTGTGGTTGGTTGATAGAACTGTTTCAGTTATTCTCTATTAACTCTTTTTTGGGAGGTCTGATTGCTTTATCAATTGTTGAAAAAGGTGTGTTAAAATCTTTAACTGTGATTTTGGATGTGTGTCTTCTAGATAGTTAATATCTCAGCTACAAACTGGTTATGTTCTAATTACATTTTTCCTTTTTTATTAGCCAGAATATATTTACAAAGAGGAATTTCATCTTCCAGTATTTGGTTACCTTGAAGTACAGTTATGTAGGAATGGCTGATAAGTCTTATTTTTCTTTTTGCGCTTTTAAAAACCAGCTTTAAAAATAGTGAATTAGTTCCTCAGCATCTTCCAGAGAAGCTGCAGAATTTTAAAAGAAATACATATGAATTTATAAGGATTTTTGCCTCTTATGTTTAACCTCAAATTTGAAGCCAAGCAGTCATTTCCCACCCTTACCACAAGATACTTCTATGTAAATATTATGACTTTTCCTTTTTTTTCTCCTGGTTAATTTTCTCTCTTCATTACTGTTGGTTGTTTCCCTCCACCTTTTCCCTTCCCTCTCTCCATCTCCCTTTTCCCTCCCTACCTCCCTTAGTTTCTGATGGTGCCCTCACCAATTCCACTTCACTCACCACCCCTGCCCCCATGTCTCAGGGAGCCAGAACATGCCCCAGTGGTCTCAGACCCACTTTGGGGAAGTAGCATCTGGAAGTATCCATTTTGATTGTTTTACAACCAGTTAGTCTTTTTCAGTAAAGCAAGAATATGTATGGGGAGGAGGGTTAATTTTGACACTAATGGGATGACCACAATGAAGCCTAGCCCCTTCATGAACACAAGGACCTTTAGCCAACTAAGCTAAGCAGTGCTGTTTATATCTAGCAGATAATTTGGCTGAATAAATATTTCCAAGACTGGGTTTTTTTTGTTTGTTTTTTGTTTTGGTGCTGGGGCATGAACGCAGAGCTTTGTGCATGTGAGGCAAGTACTGAGCTTGCCAACTGAGCTATATCCCCAGCCCCCCAAGAGTAGTTTTACTATGTAATATTTTATTAAGATCATTCTTAGTCTATTTGTTTTAATTAGTCAGTGTGTGAAAGCATTAAATTAGCCTCTGATTTTTTTCTTTAAGGAAAAAGGTATTTTTCTCCTTTTGAGTGAGAAAGAAGGAACATAGCATGTGACTCCCCAAGAAAGTCTCCCTGGGGCTGGGATTGTGGCTCAGCGGTAGAACGCTTGCCTCGCATGCGTGAGGCCCTGGGTTCGATCCTCAGCACCACATACAAAGCAATACAATAAAGACATTGTGTCCATCTACAACTAAAAAAATATTTAAAAAAAAAAAAAGAAAGTCTCCCTGTAGGTAGAGTTTAATTTAGCAATTCCCTCTCTACTTTTCTACCAGGTTCCTGTTACCAATGCAATTATTTCATGGCCTTTTGCCTGAATTATTCTAAGCAGCTTCTCCAGAGGAAATGAGTCAGAATAAATAGGCTTGACATGCACTTCTGCCTTTGGAGACTTCTCTTGGTATCATGTAAATCCATAAGGCTTCATTAATGCAAGCATTTTGACTGATTTTTTTCAATCTGCTTTTGATGACAAGGTCTGTTTTGGGGATACTTTACATTTAAAGCTATACGGTATGTGTAAGGTATCAGGTTAGAAAATGGAGAGGCAAATGGGCTCCCTTTCCTGTAGCTCTCTAATATCCAGGCCTGGGATTGGTACTCTAATCCCTGGGAGTGTTAGGGAGGGTTCTGAGGAGCAACTGCATGGGAGTGCATTCTGAGAGGGGTGCTTAGCATGCAGTGGCAGTAGCAGAAGAATGTAGGACGGCATCAAATATTGACCTAGGAGAGGAAGATAGTTTGGGGTTTTTGCTAACTTTGTCCCTAAACTGAATTCCGCTTTTGCTAGTCTGGAAACAGCAGAGAAATTCTGGAATGCAGTTAAATTAGAAAATCTGATGACTGGTGTGATCTGAGACTTACAGTGACTCAGCTGGTTGACATTCTAGGTTAGGTCTAGGCTCATTTCCTTTTTGAACCGACATGGCAGTACAAGACACTTCTTTCCCCCAGGGTCATCCCGGTCTCAGTCAGTCCAGTCTAGGCCAGTGTTGAAGCTGTCTCCCCAAGAGAAGACGACAGGCTATGAACAACTCCTTCCTAGCGTTCAGCATTCATTCATTTAACAACTATTAAAAATTGACTATGTGAAGGGTTGTGATAAAGTTAACCAAGACCAATGTAGTGCTTTGGTTGGTTGGTGCTTGTAGTCAGGTGGTCTGGCTGCAACCACCCAGGTAGCCAGGAGTGGCAAGGGCTGTAACCAGTAAGGTGCTGAATAGCCTTTATTTTATTGTTTTTAAATGTTTATTTGTTCTTTTTAGTTATATATGACAGTAGAAACTATTTTGATATATTCATACAAACATGGAATACATCTTACTCTAATTAGGATGTACGTGGTGTTGAGATTCACTGTGGTGTATTCATATATGTATATAGGAAAGTTATGTCAGATTCATTCCAGTGTCTTTCCTATTCTCATCCTCCCTCCCTTCCCTTGATTCCCCTTTGTCTAATCCACAGAACTTCTATTCTTCTCCTAATATTATTCAGCCATAAAGAAGAATGACTTTGTGACATTTGCAGGTAAATGGATGGATCTGGAGACTGCCATGCTAAGTGAAATAAACCAATCCCCCCAAAACAAAGGCCGAATGTTCTCTCTGATATTTGGATGCTAAACCACTTTAAATTTGTGGCACTTGTATACCTTCCTATGAATTTTGGCAAAACTGTCATACTCTGATTAAAAAAAACAAACTAAAATCATCACTTTGTTTCGGGGTTGGGGTGTGTCTCAGTGGTAGATTGCATGCATGAAGCCCTGAGTACAATCTCTAGCACTGTCAAAAAAAGAAATTATTTTGTATAGCCCTCAAAGATGGATTTTATTATATACTGCAAATATTAACATTAAAATAAATGTTAATTACAAATGTTAATTCTAAATATGTGTGTATTCATACATATATATGTACATAAATGTGTTAACCATAGGTTCTAAGAGTTAATGAATAAACAATACATACATTAGAAAATGTAATATATGCCAAGCATAAAAAGTTACATTTAATGTGAAATACATCTTTCAGTGAAATGAATAGGTATGTTGTCTAAGATGACTTGGTTAAAGAAATTGTCTCAATGTTCCTTTCTTTGATGAGCAGGAATTTTTACATCTTGCAGTAATACCCCGTATTAAAAACAAAGGTTCTTTGTTTTTTGATTTCCCCCTACTTTTTGGCTAACAAGGTATCCTGCCACAAACGTGGGTACTGGCAGAAGACAAGACAATTATTATAGTCACAGTAGCAGGAGTGTCTCTATAGGGAAGAAAGACACTCTTCCAAGGATGCTTGCTATACAGACATCCTTGAAGGATAGTCCAGAACTAAGGGCAGTTAGTGCTTCACTTTCAAGGCCTACAGAAACATGAGAACCCCATGGAAAATTGTCTGCACATACACCATCATAAATTTATGGGTGAGAGGTGAGCTGGCTTTCATGTGGGAGGAGGACAGTTACTAAAGGAGAAGGTAGAAGACATGTAGCTTATGAATGGCACCTTCACAGTCTCATTTTAGGAAAGAGTTCATATGGAAATTGAGGATGAAATTGATTTCCTTAAAATGGTCTGTTCTTATATCTCTTGAGACATGTTCACATACCCCCAAATAAGATTGAAGTTTACTATTATGAGGCGCTTAGAGGTGAATTTGGGCTGCTAGTCTCTGGGAGGTGCCATATCCATTGCAGCTTTGATGTATTCTTGGTTTGGGAAGCCCCCTGTGCCAGGATCCTGAACATTCAGAGAAGTGTGCTCATCAGATTGTGGCTGTGCCCTACGTTTATTACCACCCTATGTATTGGTTACAAAGGAAGGGGATGATGGAAAGAAAGGCCAAACGTGATCAGTCTTCTAAGTTTTAATGCCAAGGTGAGCCAAAGGTAAGGTATTTCCTGGATTAAAAAAGGTGAGAGGACTTAAGGAAAAGAATGAAGTATGACTATCTTCTTTTACTTTTCTTTGTGCCAATATAAGGAAGTATAGTGTAGATATGGGGATAGATGCAACAAAGAGGAAAGAAAAAAAGTTAAGTGGGGGAGGAGGAGGAAATGGACACTAGAGTAGTGAAGAGTTGCTGTGGCATTAGGAGACAAAGCACTCTGCTGTCCTGGTCAGAGCCATGCCTCAGGAAGCGAGGCCCAAGACCCTTTCATGCTAGTGCTTTCTAGTTAGAAAGAGGCAAGAGAGTCCTTGTCTCCTCTCATTGTCTTCACCAGGTATGCAAGAACCCATTTAATTCTAGCTCTTCAGTTACTCAATCTATAGCACTATACTAATTAAGTTTACTGTGTACACCACTTTCCATAACACTTAGTGAAAGTAATTATTTTTGATAAAGAGCAACCAAATATTTTAAAGGCAATTATGTCCCCATTCCATTCTGTGGACATAATTTTAATTTGCTAATATCTTGAATTCCTGTGTATTATTCATTATCACTTCATATATATCACGCTAAAGGCCTCTTTTTTCTTAATTTAGTGAGCATCTATAATGTACTACTTTAGTTGATGGCTGTAGTTTCCTAATGTTGACATTTTGATATTGTTTTATGTTGATTTTGGAGCTGGTAGGCCTCTGTTTAATTTTTTGGACCTTTTTTGGGGGGGGGTGTTGAACACTCTAGAGATGCTCTTTATCAAAATAGCAAGCAGCATTAAAAGAAAAAGCAGCATAATTGCAAAATCTTCCTTGGCAAGATTGGGAATGAGAATACAGTTTTTGGAATTAGCCAGTAGGGGGCGATCTGAAAGCAAAACAGCTCCTAAGCTGTGGCTTCCTTTCCATCCTGGCATAATTGGTGCTGCTTGGCTTATTCCGACAGTGGAAAACTTAGCAGTGCAGGAGTTGTTATAAAAATGACCAGTTTAGTGTTTAGAGTTGGGGTTTTCATGACTGCTCTTGTAGAGACAGGTATTCAGGCAATTGGCTCAAGAGATGAGTCACAAACTCTACTGTCATTTCCATTGAATTTTAACCAAGACATTCCAAACTCTTTCCTCATCTGATGACGGTGCAGTGAACAGCTACTGACTCAGAACCATTAAAAAATGACTGTAATCTTGCTGTCACTTCATTTCTGAGACTTTTTTGGTTTGTCCTGAGACTTGTGTTCCCACCTCAAAGCTTCAGACAGAAGCCTTATCTTGTGCTGTGGTTTAAATCTGAAGTGTCCTCCAAAGGCCTATATGCTAAACGCTTGGTTGCCAGTTTGTGGTGGAACCTTTAGGAGGTTTAGCCTCTTAAAAGAAGTGGAAGGAAATTAGGTTACAGGGGACATGCCCTTGAAGGGGATATTGGGACCCTGGCCCCTTCACCTCTCTCTTTGCTTCCTAGCCACCATGAGGTAAGCAGATTTGCTCTACCATGCCCTCCCTACTATGACATTCTGCCTCACCATAGGCCCTAAAACAATGGAGTCAACTGACCAGGGACTGAAACCATAAGCCAAAATAAGCATTCACTCCTGTTAAGCTATCTTCAGTATTTTGTCTTAGTGATGGAAAGCTGACTAGCACACCTTACTTGGAGTGTTCAGAGGATGAGTTAAGTACTACACATTTTTGTGGAAGAAAAATGATTCACATACCCTTTGAGTTTATATTGAAAGTACACACCTCTTCCCAAATGTCCACACAAATGCAATTTGCTATTGTAATGGCAGGGGTTCATTTAATCCCCTCTAGGCTCATGGGCCCCCAGTATAAAAATCCATTGAGGAGATGCTCTCAGTGTTTAAATAAATTACTCAGGAAATGCAGTAAGTGTGGAAAGTTAGAGTCTTGTAAATAAATGTTGAAGGTTTTTACCTGGATATCCTGTAGCCCACTCAGCGCTTGACCTCCTCCAACTTCCTCTAGCTGGCATCTTTAATTTCTCCTTGGTGTAGCTCTTGTTCCATTGACTCTCACTTGAAACTCTGGAGTCATCTTTGATTCTTAATGTTAAATCCTTGGAGCACCCTCCTACTCAACCTTACCTTTCCATCTTCATTGTTGCCCTCTTTCCTTACTTTGGGTTTTTGTTAGTCGGGTCTGTTAGAAATCTTGTGTCAGCTAGGGGCTTACATCCAGGAAACAGATTCAGGATCCCAGCAGGTGGAAGAAGATGCAAGATGCAGTTGGGAGAGTAGACATGTTTTATTTGGAGGGGGCAATAACCCTTAGCCCGCCCCTAGCCAGTTCCATTTAACACCCCTGAGTCCTGTCCATAGGCCTTCTTTATTTGCAGGTCAAAGAAGGCACACTGCCAATAGGTTACATCAGTGGGCACCTGCTCAGAAGCAAATGTTTATGACCTTGAGTTCATATGCTGAATCAGAGTGTTTATGATCTTGACCACACACTAAAAACATAGCCTGCCAGATAGAAGCTTCAGCAAAGGAGCCTAACTACAGCCATTTTGGGCCTGCCCTACATCTTGTGTCTGCTTTCTCAGTTTGTTTCTTTGTATCCCAACCATCCCTTTTACCTTTATCAGGGCAAGTCTCTATAAATGTGGATTTGACTGTATCTCTTCTGCATTGCTTTTTGCCTCTATTTAAATGATGTCTTGATGAAGTAACTTCCTGGAAAAGATTTCGCATCTGACGGTCAGGTTCAAGCTTTGCGCTTTTTTCTTTTCCACTATTTCCTTGCTTTGACTCATGCTTCAGTCAAAATGAATGCTTGCCCTGCCCTGTTTTTGCTGAGTTTTCTTTGTCTGGAATCCTTCTAGACTAGAGGTTCTTTACACTTTTTGTATAGCAGTATCTTTTTGGCATTCTGTAAAGCCTGTGCACACTTTCTTAGAATGTTTTCAACGCATAAAATGATGTACACAGGATTACAAAGGTGTTGCTAGCAGTGCTATTAATATTTACTTGGACACATATTGTCTTTAAATGCAAGCATATATTCGATTATATCAATCATCAAATGTAAACAATTAATGCAAAAAGTGTTGGGTGTGCTGGAGCACCTCAACTAACATTCAATGCTCACTAATTAAACACTATAAGCAAGTCACACTATCCTAGGGCAACTAAACACTACAAGCAATTCACTCAATCCTAGGGCAACCATGAGCCCCAAAATACCTCCAATGCCATGCGACTTTTCTTAGCCAAAGAGCAGATGTTGTCTTTGGCTGGACGCGAGGGAATGGTGGAGTTGATCCAGAGATGGACAGCAAGTCTCAATGATGTCCTTGGATCAAAAAGCCCCCAATGTGGCAGGACAAGAAGTTTAAATATAGTTCCAATTTGGTGGTGTAAGCTGGTGATTGGTCACACCCAATGAAAGTCAATGTCCATTGGTTATGTCCAGTGAGATGATGTAATTGTAACTGGACATATTCTTTGCACATGTCCATGGAGCTGTGCTCCCTATTGTAACTAGTCATTGCTAAGCATGCCTATGGCTAGTGCCCTTTACAACCCTTATCGACTGCAAGCAGGCATCACTAAGCATGTCAATGGCTGCTGTTCCTTATGGCCAGCAACTTAGTGAGTCTCAGAATATCCAGGCATGTCTATGGTACATGCTCCTTACAAAAGGAAAGCAATATATTGAGATAAGTCATAAAAATATTTTTGAAACTGTGATACTTGCTTATGTTCTTTATTAATGCATTGAATAACTAGATCTAGCCTTGGTCCTAATAACTAGCATAGTAGCTTATTGGCTACATCTACAAGTGTAGGAAGTGCTAAAATTCTGTTAAAGGTTAGGGAAAATAAAGATGTGATTTTTCCTTATTCAAGTTCATAGAGTCAAGGCTGAGAACCTTACATCTAAGTAATTGATCTTTCAACTAGACTGTGTATCAGAATCACCTGGATACCAAACAATACTAAGACTCATTTCTGATTTAGTAGGTCAGGGGCAGATCCCAGAATCTGCATTTCTAGTGCGTTCTCTGGTATTGTTGACAATGAAAACCCAAGGATTGTACTTTGAAAACCTTTGATCTAGAATAGATCATCATCTTGTGCCATCTGTGCCTCCCTGAAGACCCAGAAAAAGCCCACCTTCTTTATCATTTTCCCTTATTACCTTACTGGGAGAAATTTCTTTCCCTTCAATGACTGCTTTCTCGATTTATTCATACCATTCTCATGGCATTTATCTTTCTGCTTTGTACTACAGTCACTGGGGTACAATATGGCTGGCCCCCACCTTGGGCTCCAGCCATCTAAATGATGCATGATGAAAAAATGCTATGATATTTCAAATCTCCGCAAAGGAGAAAATGTCTTCTCTCATGTATTAGATTGTGAGCTCTTCTAAGGTATGAGACATGTCTTATAATTTGTAAAAGAAAGGAGAAACAAAGCAGGGGACAGAGAGAAACTTCAGTGCAAAACTCACTAGGGAAATTTAGCTAGCAGCATAGAAATTAGTCATGGAAGAGAACACCTAGTTTATTCACTTAGTACCCTTCCTGAGTGCTATAAATGGAAATATCCTTCATCCTGATTTTAAAACTTACATTTAAAAAGTAGGTTGCATACTGGCCCTCCAGAAAATTTTCAGAAAGATAACAATTGGCTCATGGTAATTACATAGTATATGTAATCCAGGTCACTGGTAAGAATGTTGTACAGGTCAGGGCCCTGGGGTACAGATGGATCTTCTACAAAGCCTTTGATGTAGTACCACAGAGTTATTGTTAAAGATAGGATGAACTCATTGTGACCTTTGGAACAGTACAGTTTATTTATACATAATTAGACCTCCTAAATAGTGAGAGGGGTGAATCAGAATGAGTTGTGTTGAATTGCAGGAATCCGATTGCTCCCCTGTAACCATTTAATTCATTCAAATTCTTCCTCCAGCTCTCCTCTTCCTTTTTCTTCTGTTCTTCCTCTCTCTTTTTCTTCCTCCCTCCATCCTTTTTCCCTTCATTTTTTAATCCAATGACTATGACAGAGATTATGTAGGTTGGAGGTTGATCTACAGAGGCTTGGAAGTTTCCTTCCCAATTGAAAATTCTGCGGCCCTGTAAAACAGATCCATAGTACATGTTCTTCCTTGCCATGTAGAAGTTTTGTTTGTGGTACTGTTGGTTTCTGCACTTTGAATCAAATTTATTTGGCAGAGACTGTATCTTTGTAAAGTAGTAGCATGCTCTAAGGTTCCAGTTCAGGCTTTCTATGTCTACCTCACTCTGCTTGTATGAATTGTGGAATCTGTAATTCTTGTCATGTTCAGAAAATGAATGTAAAAGCAAAATAGTAATTACTAACAGAGATGATGAGCATGCAGTGCTTTTCATTTCTAAATGGCTTGGATGAAACCAAATGTATCTGTTAATATTAGTCATTCTTCCCAAGGGATTCCTCATCTTGGGTCAGAGTTTCTCTTGGACAAAGACTTATTTCAGTAGCTATTGTACTTTTCTCCCCTTGAAAGAAGGCAACTTTTTAAAGTTTAAACTTTTTACTCACTTCTGATGGATTTTAATCTGTTTTCTTGGTATTAGTGGTGCTTGAATTTCTATTCTCATATATACATTTAAAATGAATTGATCCTGCTATTATGGCTACATAGGCAACTACTATTACTAAATTTTTTCGTAAACTTGAATTTTCTTTGGAGGCTTAGAACAGATCTGCAAATAAAACCTTGACCTTTACAGTGGCACTGTGCCAGGTGACTCAGTAGACACTTTGACCACCTGCTTCCCCAAGCAGGGTTCTAACAGCAGTCCCTAACATTTCTCCTCTATTTGTCTAGCAGCAAGTGTTCAGGTAAATGTTCCTCCATGCACACACCCTTTTCTGATCACCTTCTGAGTATTCTAGATTAATTTGTATACAGTTTTCTATGTATGCTAGACCACAAGGATCAGGTATTATGTCTTATATCTCTTTTTGCCTAGTACCTGGTATAAAAATGGTGCTCAAGAATTGTTTGTTGAGGGGCTGGGATTGTGGTGCAGTGGTAGCGTGCTCGCCTAGCACGCGTGAGGCGCTGGGTTCGATCCTCAGCAACACATAAAAATAAAATAAAGATATTCTGTCCACCTACAACTAAAAAAATAAATAAATATTTAAAAAAAGAATTGTTTGTTGAGTTGAAATCCCACTTATTCTAATTTCAAAACAAACCAAATTCCTTTTATTATAATCCCCAACCAAAAATAAAAGTTAGCCAGGCACAGTGGCACACATCTCTACTCCTAGCAACTTAGGAGGCTGAACCAGGAAGATCACAAATTCAAGGCCAGCCTCAACAATTTATCAAAGCCTTCAACAATTTAGTCAGATCTTTTATCAACAAATAAAAAGGGTGGGGAATGTGACTCAGTAGTTAATTGCCCCTGAGTTCCATCCCTGGTACCAAAATAAATAAATAGAAATTATTTTCTATCTATAGATTTAAACTACAATCATATTAAATTACCTAAAGAGTATAGTTGACTTAGCACATAGTTTAATAATCTAATGGTATATCTTGTAATGAACACTGCAGTGGGCATTGTTCAGGGTGTGAAACCCTGCCCTCTTCCCGAGCCTCCTCTTATGCATTCTTCCCTGGAATGGTCCATGCTGTGCCCCATGACTTGAAAGCTTTTTCTCACCCTCCATCATATGTCATCCTTGCCC
This sequence comes from Xerus rutilus, assembly GCA_028644305.1. Taxonomy (NCBI): domain Eukaryota; kingdom Metazoa; phylum Chordata; class Mammalia; order Rodentia; family Sciuridae; genus Xerus; species Xerus rutilus. The sequence goes on from CM053403.1 coordinate 48,431,925, forward strand.
CCTTTAACCTGCATCCTTCATCCCTTGTCGTAAGCATCACTTCCTCAGGAAGCCCGAACCTCTCCCTGCCCAGCCTCACCAGTCTCCTTTGACTGAAGGCTCTTAGGTTCCTTTCCTTTGAAGGCCTGATTGTGGCTGTGAGGGGATGGCCATTCATCCTGAGCAACTCTCCTCCTCTCTGTTCTGCTAGAGCCCAGGCCTGTTCTTGCTAACCTTTGTATTTCCAGCCTTTAGCATCAGGACTGGGACAACGTGCACATGGCCAAACCAAGGAATGCTCGGGGTTGGGGCTCACCAATAGTTGCTGTCAACCCACCCCAAATAGTCCTATTCTTGGATATGGACAATTGCCATTTGTTCAATCTTATGTAAATTGTGAATGTAAACTCCACAAGAGCAGGGTTTGTCATCTGTTCACTTACATATCTTAAGCATTTAAAGAGTATCTACTGTGTAGCAAGTGCTCAGAAATATTTGCTGTTTGTAAAGGGATCTTGAGAAAGCTGAATTTTCATTGATCTGTAGTAGTTCATGCTTTGCAAAACCAGTTTCAAGGAAAGTTCCTTCCCCTTTTCCCCAACTCTCCGGATTCTACCTAGATTGCACTTTCAAGTAAATCGCTTTAGCAACTCTGTTGCTGCCTGCTGATAGGTTCTCAATGTCTGTTTTTTGAGAGCCTACAGCTGGACATTCCAGGGAAGTTTCCTGAGAGTACATACCTAGCAAAAGTGTGGCCAATTAGAGGTAGGAGGTGGGGTGGGGGTGGGAATAGATACCCCAAGGTATGACTGCTTTCAACAGCATTCTAGGAATGTTCATGAATATATAAACCATTTGCATTGAGCAAGTACCAAGCAAATTATCAGGCCAGAAAAAAAGTTTTTCTTTAAAAAGCTCAATAGCTTTATGAGAGCACAGCATTTAAAAAACAACATTTTCACATTGTAAATACTAGTTAATGCATATGCACAAATAAGAGCGCTGCCAGGAGCAGGAGTCCTTCCCCTCTGTTATTTTACAGTACTGTGATTCCCCGCCCTCAAAGTTTCCTTGCCATTCAGCTTGTCAGCAGATTCATCAAACAAGGATAGCAGCTTGTTGTCACTCAAAACCAACATCTGGTTTAGAAGTGGTTAGCATGCCCTGTTGCTATAACAGGAGATCAGAATTAAACTGCAAGGCAGGATGGTGGGTGTGGTTCTCCTACATTACCACACTACTAGGGTATTAGACAACACATGGTCTTGAACTTAGTAGTGGCTTGCTGGAATACAAGTATTACACATTTTTTGAAATCTATACATCCCCTAAAACATTTGGTTTTAGAGAAGCATACTGGAGAACTGAAGCACACTGGAAACTAGAAATAGGTCAATGTGATTGCAGACAGCCTTTTCAGCATTGTTGTGTAGCTCCTAATGGCTTCTGTTGGTCACCCAATCAGAAAGCGTGTCTTTAGACTAATGCTATTCAGCTGGTTACTATGGCAATGATGGAGCACTAGTTGTCATGGTGATGAAATGGAAATTTTGGGGACCAGTTTCTTCAGAGGAGGTAGATTCATTAAGCCCTGTCTTTCTCTCTTTCCTTAAAACTTGACCATGCTGTACACTACTTTTGGAGGGGATCTATTTTCATCTTCTCTGCATACATCTCAGGGTTTAGCTAATCTTTTCCTATTCTTGGATCTCCTGGCTTAAATCCTTTCAACTTTGAGATATGAGTAGACAACCCCTCGCCCCACCCCCCCATAGTCTTTTATGGCTCATAATAAAGAATGACAGTGCAGCAGCTAGGTTTCTTTTTGGTCCTTACAAGTGTGTCTGCCAAAGCCTATTTGCATCTCTCCAAAGTTATTCTGATGTGAAATAGTATAGGTCAGAAAATATAATGGTTTGTAAATGATAAAGGACACTTTCACCAATGAACTGCAATCACCTATTCCTCACTTATGTATTTGTTAGACTCATTCTTTGGGGCCATTCCTTTTGAGAAGCAGCAGAAGCTGGGCTCCTTTCCCTCTTAGTACTAATGGAGGCTTCATTCTTTTTTACTGAGAAGCCACTGTACAGGATTGTCAATGGGAAATGTATGTTGTTCACATATTACATAGCCAAGGAATTAATTCGGTTGGTCATTTTGGGGTGCTGAAAAAGAAAGAGTGGTCATATTAACATTTTGGCTAAATTTGGGGGCTCATTAGAGAATTTAGAGACCATATATTGAAACATCTGAATTCATGGACCGTTCAATTTTTCTGAGATTGCTTTTGGTATATTGACATGAACTCTATGAAAAAGACCTTTTGGCACATTTTTATTTTAAAAGTTTGCTGCTTTAGAATTTTTGGATATTTGTGATAATGAATCTGAAAATCCATTGTGCTGAAAACTCTCCTGGGGATTTAGAAGATATCTCAAATAGCACTCCCTATAATTTGTAACTGGCCATCAATGCAGATACAGTATTTCACATGAGATCCTGTGGTGAGGTTCTGGAGGTCTTGTTGGATTAAAACCCTCCTATATCTGTGTACGCCTACAATCCCAGCACCTTGGGAGGCCAGAGCAGGAGGATCATAAGTTCAAAAACAGCCTCAGCAATTCAGTGAGGCCCTAAGCAACTTACTAAGACCCTGTATCAAAATAAAAAGTGAAAGGGCTGGGAATGTGGCTCAGTGGTTAAATGCCCCTGGATTCAATCCCCAGAACATAACAAAACAGAACAAAATGGAACAAAACAAAACAAAACAAAACAAAATCCCTAATATATCCAGACCCAATCACCATGACTTTAAGATTTACAATCCTGCATCCAGCAGGGGCTGGGCTTTCATCTGAGGTTCTCTCCCTCTCTACTGCTTAAGGCTTCCTGTCAGTGCCTGTGGATTAGTCTGCTAGGGCTGCTCCAACCAAGTACCACATAAATTTATTTTCTCCCAGTTCTGAGCTTAGAAGTCCAACATTAAGGTGTCAGCATATTTGATTTCTCCTGAGGTCTCTTTTCTTGGCCTGCAGATGGCTACTTTCTCTCTGTGTCCTCACATGGCCTTTCCTTTATGCATATACATCCCTGGTGTCTCTGCTGTGTGTCCAGATTTCCTCTTCTTACAAGGACACCAGTCAAGTTGGATTAGGGCTCACTGTGATGGTCTCATTTTTACTTAATCACCTCTTTAAAGGTCCTGTCTCTAAATATAGTCACATTCTGAGGTGCTGGGAATGTGGTTAGACTAACATGAATTGTGAGGGGATGCATTTCAGCCCATAACATCCTACAACAATATATATATGTATATATATTTTGAGGGGAGGTGTACTAGGGGTTGAACCCAGGGCCACTTTACCACTGAGCTACAGCCTCAGCCCCTTTTACTTCTTATTTTGATACAGAGTCTTGGTAAATTGCTTAGGGCCTGCCTAAGTTGCTGAGGCTGGCCTCTAAATTGTAGTCCTCCTGTCTTAGCCTTCTGAGTCACTGGGATTACAGGTGTGCAACCATCATGCTCCACCACTATATCATTTTCATCATTGATTGTTTTCAGCAACTGTCTGGATAGAAACTAAAAGAAATTGGTGTCAATCTTCATGAAGTCAGACAGAGTGAAAGACTTTATCATTCTCTATACAGTGTAGGGGTATAGGAATCATCAAGGGGGTGATCATTGCTTAATCATCATTAAGCAATCTCTTAATGTACTTGAGAGCATAGTTGGGTTTCCTTGCCCCAGTGAAACGGACACCAGGAAGGATATGTGAGAAGAGGATTACTAAACAAAGACAGTGAGAGCAGATGGGAGAGAACGTATGTTTCTAAGCTGCTTCTTGGACTAAGCATCCAGTTCCCTTTAGGGGCTATAAATTACATGCCAACGTGCAGGCTCGAATAATTTTCCAATTCAGATGAAAGTCTAGATTTCTAGGTTTTCTTAGAAGATCTGATAACAGAGCTCACATTCTTGTGCAGAAACAGTTACTTACTAATCTTTATTAAAATTGTTTGGTTTGCCTTCAAAGACACTCTGGCAGATGGGCTTTAGCCAAAGGAGGTGAAGCCAGCGACCACTGTATGACTCCATGCTGCAAGGGCCTGGCAGGAAGTGGAGCAGTACTGAGGTGGAACTGCTCACCCGGGCTGGAGTAGACTTGGTGTGTTCAGGGTTTTCCCCATGGATCTATAAACCACAAATCTACAAAGGTGCCACCAGCCGTGTGCACAGCAGGGAAGAAAGGGCACAAGGGTGTCACCACCGATGGGCTTGGCATTCCGGTTAGGCTTTGTCTCTTCTCCCTCCCTGCCTGCCTTTCAAGTGACAGTGCTGGAGGGTGGTAGGTATGGGCTGTGGGGTCTGGACTCAGGAATAATGGAAGAAGCAGTGGTCTCTTCTGGTCATTTCTGTGGCAGGCCCCTGAGGGAATTCCTAGCTAGGTGACCTTCAAGGCTCATTCTCTGTCTTTCCTGAGGGTCTTCTAAAGCTGACTATCAGGCTGTAAGCAAATTTACATTTTGTTTAAATTGTCCAGAGTCAGTTAGTTATGCGTGCGGTCATGAACACTAACTTATATCCTTTATACTCTGCACGAACAATCTTGATGGCGGGGTGGGGACAGATGTCATTGCTCCAGACAAATTAAAATCCAAATTTCTGGAGAGACCCAGGTCCTATCTTATGAAGCCCTGAGGAGTTGCTCCCAAGATTCATCCCAAGACTGTTTTGGTAATAGCATCACTTTCTTGACTAAGGAGCTAGAGTTTTTCTTTAAGGTCATCAACTCCCTCCAACACCAAATTAAGGCCATGTCCCTTTGCTTTTTATAACATACTCACCATGTTCAAACTAACTTTTTTTTTTTTAAGAAGTTAGTTTTAATAGTGTCATCTTCTCTTTCTTTAACTAAGCATGAAAGAGTTTACTGGCAAGAAAAAAGAATTTCTCATGTCATGTTTTTCTCTTGCAAAGAAAAAAACACAGGAACAATATTAGCTTTAATTAGAGTCAAATTATGACCTAAATGAGAATGGAAATTGTTCTGAAAATCAGACTTGGCAGAGACTTTTGAAAATCATTAGTGCCATTCCCCTAGTTCTGGATTTTGTAAAGTGTATTATGCAAATAACACAAATGACGGGGACACATGAAGAAGCCTGGAAATGGAGCAGGGAGTGGAGATTGCCACCAAGGGTCCAAAGCCCTTTTGTTGATGGAGCATCTGTCAGGTTTCCAACCCCAAAGACATTCTCTTTCTCTCCTTAATACACTAAAATAATACTTTAATTTTCCTTTTTTGCAAAGTTAGTAAATTGGTTGCCAATGTTAAAAAACCACATGTATATAAACAGAAAGGAAAATAAGAAATCACCTGTAATCTCTCCATCTGAAGATAATTAAGGTTAATTATCAGTGTCTGAATGAATCTGAGCTCTTGCTACTGTAAGAAACCCAATGTAAACTACCTTAAGTTAAAAAAGGAAATGTGTTGGGAAATATAACTCCTAAGTCCACAGCGAGATCTAGTTTTAGGCTCATCTGCATTTAAGCGTTCCGACAATGTCATAGGGAGTTGAAGCGGGCAAGTGAAGTGATGTGCTTTTCTTCTTTTTAGAAGGTTATTGGCTTTATTTATTTATTTATTGTTTTGGTCTTTAACTATCCTTCTTGCTCATCAGAGCAGACAGAATCCTCTCTTAAGTGCAGCATAAAAGCCTGTTCCAGCAAAGATCTAAGAAGCCTGCAGATGCCCAGGGGACTAAGACAAGCAGACTGTTGTGAGGTGCTAAGAGCCAAATCATAATATAGATCCAGACTATGTACATTTTTTTTTTAAAAAAGGGAAAGGATGCTCATATAAATGACAAAGCCCTGAACCATTAAGAATGCAATCTTGCTTCTAGCTGTGTGCAGAAACTTAACATTGCTTTTGGCGGGGAGGGTACTTGGAATTGAATCCAGGGGTGTGCTTCCACTGAGCTGCATCCCCAGTCTTTTTTATTTTGAGACAAGGTCTCCCTAAGTTGTCAAGGTTGGCCTTATGATCCTCCTGCCTCTGCCTCCGCTTCCTGATTTACTGGGATTACAGATGTGTGCCACCATGCCAGGCAATGTTATTTTATTTTATTTTTTATTACTCTTTCCCTCGGTTCCAGATTCCTTAACTCAGGAAGAAGGCAGGGATTTTATGGTCCATGGGAATGCTTGAACAAACATAATTCTTTTGTTTCCTATGTTCATGATATATAAAAAGGACAAATAGAAAATTTACATGTTAACAAGATAACTTAATATATCTTGCTTGGTTTAAAATAACATTAAATTTTGAATGGATTTTTTTTGGATTACATTTTTATTCTTTTTGGATATACATGACAGTAGAGTGTATTTTGATATATTGCACATACATGGAGTATAATTTATTCTAATTAGGATCCCATTCTTGTGGTTGAACATGATGTGGAGTTTTACTGGTGGTGTATTTATATGTGAACATAGGAAAGTTCTGTCCCATTCATTCTAATTTCCTATTCCCATCCCACCCACCCCCAACATTAAATTTTAAGTCAACTCTCTAGTGATTTCCCTAGAATAGCTAGAAATGAGAAATGGTCTCATTTGTCCTACTTGTTGGACTAGCAAATAACTTCTACCAAACAAATGTTGAAGGGGAAGGTACTTTGTTCACCCAGTAGGCCATTCTGGTGCATGATTTAATGTGCATTAGTGCATTTAGTATCTTTTAGTTTCTGCTTTTACTGAAATGCTTATTTACTCCTTTAGCAAAGCTGTTTGGGCATCTCAGTCATCTGCTGACATGTGCCTGTTTCTTTGTGTCATTTTAGATTAGCTACTTCAGAGCATGCTGCTGCCTGAGCAACTGTCTGCTCTGAGAGCAGGGACTTAGACCACCTCTGCTTTGGACACAGCCCTGAAAGGACAGCAACTATTCAAGCCGTTGGTGCTGCTCTGGCACCCTGAACATACTGATACAGGATGGATCCAGACAGGAAGAAGGAATTTTTAGGCCCATAATATGGGGGGAATGAGAGCCTAGGAGGAAATATGTGAGCTTTCGCAAGGTTTACTCTGACTTGCAGTTGGAGGCTGGGGCTTAGGCAACTCAGCTCTAAGAATTTAACAAAGGTGAACTGGGTGACCATACCAGGAGGCTGAATAGATCCTCTTGTCTTCCCTGTGACCAGTGCTTTTTCATGTCTAGAACTTCCTGGTATTTATTTTATAGAACCCTTTCCAATCATCTTGCACCATCAAGATTCAATTATAATATCTTCATTGTAAATATATTTCTCAATTTAGTAGATCTAAAAAACTTGTGACCTTTAGGTAGCACATTTCTGTAATCCCAGGGATTCAAGAGGCTGGGGCCAGGGTCTGCAATTTAGTGGGACCCTTAGAACTTAGTACCTGTCTCAAATATATAAAATAAAAAGGACTGAGGATGTAGCTCAGTGGTAAAGTGTTTCTGGGTTCAACTCCCAGTCCAAAAACAAGAAAAAAAACAAAAACAAAAACAACTGTGGACCTGTATTTGGGTTACATATAAATTCCCTGGGTCATTTTACCACTGAGCTACATTCCAAGTCAGTCCTTTTGTATTTTTTATTTTGAGACAGGGTCTTTTTAAATTGCCAAGACTGGCCTCAACTTTGTTATCCTCCTGTCTCAGCCTCCTGACTCGCTGTGATTACAGGCATGCCCTACTCGATCCAGCTAGAATGAGCTTTTATAAACATAGATGGTGTCACATTTCTGCTTAGAAAATCCCGGCTCTGCTTAGAAACTTAAAATGGCTTTCCTTGCACTTAGAATACCATTCATGTACTGTCTCTGTTCCCTCTCAAGGGTTCATTTTAACCTCAGTTCTTCTTGTCTATAGTGCACCAGTCACAGTTGCATTCTTCTGATTCCTTATCCAATCTGAGCTTGGCATTGTCTCTGTCAGACTGTCTTTCTCTTCCTTTTTTTAATTTTTTTTTTAGTTGTCAATGGATCTTTATTTTATTTATTTATACGTGGTGCTGAGAATCGAACCCAGTATCTCACACATGCAAGGCAAGTGCGCTACCACTGAGCCACAACCCCAGTCCCCTTTCTCTTACTTTTTACATGGCTGGTTTCTTCTCACCATTCTGCTCCTAGTTCAGATGCTATTCCCCAAGAGGTGGACACCCAAGCTGTCCCAACTAAAGTCTCTTCCCAGACACTCTGGCTTTTATCACCCTGCTCTGTTTCACTTTTGCTTTCTTAGCAGCTATCAGCACCTGAAAAATGATCTTGCCAATTTAGTTGTTGGCTTGTTTAGTGCTTTTTTTATCTAACTAGGAAGTAGACTTCCTGAGACCAGGAACCCTGTGTGTCTTGTTCACAGCTTTTTCTCCAGAAGAGAGCCTGATTGAATGAAAGTGAAGCTCAAAGGAGGTGTGGAGGAGGGAGTAATTAGTGCCAGCTGGGAGGTTTGGGGAAGGCTTCATGGAGGATTTTAGTTGGGTTTTGAAGGCTGAGCATTACACCTACAGGCAGATATCAGGATGAGGTAGGGGACATTTTGAGCTGAGGAGTTGGTGTGTTGAGGGAGCACGCAGCCCCGCATGTTCAGGGAAAGGTAACTTGGTATGGCTGAAACTGTCACAGCAGGAAGTGATGGGCAGGAGGGCTGCTGCGACAGGCAGAGGTCTGAGGTGGTAGTCCTTGAATTTGTTTCTGTTTCACTGATTCTCTAGTTAGTTAGTAATGTATTGGGTTTGAGGAAATGAAGATGAACAGGACACAGTGCTGGCCCTGTAGCTGTGGCCTTTTGAACACAGGATTTATAGGGGTCAGAATATAGCGGTTGTTACAAGCACAGCTTCCGGGACCACAAGGCCTGGAATCAAATCCCGGCTCTGCTATTAACTAGACCTTTGATACCAGCAAGTTCTTAACTACTCTGTGGCTTAATTTTCTCCCATGCAAGTATGATGATGATAATTGTATTTTTCTCTAGATTTTTATTGTGACGATTGAGTGTATCAACATTTGTAGCATGAATCTGGCTCTCAATACATGTTAGCTATTACTATGTTATATGTTAAAACAATGTCTGCTACTTGGTTATGTTTCCAGTGATTGTTGGATTTTTGGTTCTGTGTTGGTTGGTTGGTTGGTTGGTTGGTACTTGGGATTGAACCCAGGGGCGCTGTTATCCCCTAGTCCTTTTTATTTTGAAACAGAGTCTTGTTAAGTTGCTCAGTCTGGCCTTGAACTTGTAATCCTCCTGCCTCAGCCTCCTGAGTAACCAGAATTACAGGAGTGTGCGACTGTACCTGGCTTTGTTCTACTTTTAAGAAAGATGATTAACAGGAGTGTAGATAATCATTGCAAGAGGGAGATGATAGGCTCAGGAACTCTTGTAGGTTACTGCAATAGTAGAGTCAAAAGGGAAGGAAGCACAGAGCTAGGTTAAAGATAAAGAAAAGTAGAAAAGATTGGGTGTGGAGGGTGCAGATTATGTTTTGAAATGAAAGAAAATGGGTTTATTTTTTGGGTCTGTTGAGTTTAAGATGCCTAAGGAAAGAAAATACATATTTGCTGGTGTTCACTTGAGGCAATAGGAAAATGTCTGAGGTTTAGGATACCAAGTTAAGTAAAACAGGAATTTGCATGCTGGAAATGTGGATGTGCAAATTAACTTTGGACTGCTAAGAGTTTAGGTTGAACCTGCTATTCCCCTATTCCACTGGAGAAGAGATGAATGATAATATTTTATACTTGCTTTATGTTGTTATACGCTGCTGGCAGAAGTGCCAGTTTGTGCACTCTCTGGAAAACAGGTTGGCAATACTTCTCATGAGTCTCTGAGATGCTTATACCCTCTGACTCTGTGTTTTCACACTTGGGAGTCAATTTTAAATTAATGATTTAAATTCATATTATGTATAGAATTTAATACATAATTTAATGTTCACCACATGCTAATATTCCATCAAAAAATCAAGATCTGCAAACAGGCTTACTTGATGATGGGAAAGTGATAAAATAAATTATGAGTTTGTTCATATACTAGACTATTAAAAAATTACATTTCTGGGGCTGGGGAGGTAGCTTACTAGTAGAGTGCTTACTTAGCATCTGTAAGACTCTGGGATTGATTTCTAGCAGGAAAAAAAATCTCATTTCTTGAAATTTCTAAAGTTAACTGTTGTGAGGGAGAAAAACCCAACAAGTATACACAATTTCTTACCAAATATGAGTTCAACTCTCCTAAAAATAAAGGTAGTGTTGAGATTAGAAGACAATTTTGGTAAAAATGTCCCTATGGATATTTTCTGTTTGGGAAAATGAGGCATGGCTTGGTAATTTGTTGAAGGCTAGTAACTGAGTGTGAATTTAGAACAGAAAATAGATTTTGGCTTATTAAATTTCCCTCTTTTCCTAATGCATCTGCTGATATTCAGCTACAAATGCCATAACAATCTCTGAATCACAGACCAAAATTCCAGTTGTAATTTGTATTCCAAATCTCAACTATGTTGCTTTTTAAAAAAATGCATGCAATCTATTAAAGGTCTAGCACTTCAAATCTCATTTTTGAAGGAATGTCACATCATTGTACAATTCTGAATATGCCACGAGACTACTGATGATACTTCCCTGTCCTTTAGTTTACAGACATTATCATCCATGTTTTTTTTTTTTTTAAACTTTCTTTTAAATGGGCACAATTTTTACACAAGGGAATCTCTAGACAAATGATGAGTATAATGTAGCATTGTTGAGAGGGTCCTTCCTTTCAGCTGTTCACCCAGGCAGCAAAGAGGAAGCCATTCTCCCTCAGGAGCATTCTTGATAGACAGCTGATGCTTACTTGGAGGGCAAATATCCACAAGGTGGAGAGCTCTTGGGTCATGTCATAACTTTCTTCAATATATTCATGTTGAATGAATCATATTGTTTCAAACTGCAGAGGCAGCAATCTCTCCCTTCCCCATACTCATCTGTCTTTGTCTGTCTCTCTCTCCCACTCATAAATATCCAACCCAGGCCCAGCAAGAGAGGCAGAACTGACCTCAAAAAAATAACTGGTTTTCACTGTATAACTGGTTTTCTATCCACCATGTAAAAACAGACTAAACGTTACTGAAGAATTGATGAACTTCATGGTGATTGTTTCCCAAAGGTATATTAACCATATCTTCCAAAATCCAGATGGGGATAGAAAGCTTATAGAATAGAATTTACCATAGTTTTTGGTTTTTCCAGGACCTCTTTGACACTCTACATCAAACTTGGGGCATTTTTCTCCTTAGTTGTTCCAACTACTTCTGTTAAGGCAGAAGCCAGAAAATTCTTTCCCTGCTTCCCTAGATTCTTAACAGGTGCAAGCATATGAACCCTAGTTCTGATAACCAGACCCAACCCAAGGGGACTCTGATTCCAGAGTGAGGAATATGGGACACAGAGGGCAGTGGCAAGCCAAGGCTCTGGATTGAAGGGTAGCATTAAGGGAGATGCAGAACAATGGACCATTGCTAAAGCAATTCTACAGTCTGATTTAGGCATTTGTTCTTGGCAGGAAGCCTCTAAATCCAGCTCTCTGGTCCCAAAGGTGGGCATTGAGGAAAAGCATTCAGCATTGGATAAGAGGATTATAACATTAAGTAAATCTAGTACTAGTTTTAGTGTCATCTGGAAATATTTCTTTTCTTCGGGTTGGACTGTATGTGTGTGTGTTTTAAATAAAAATAACCAATGTTGCCTTCAGGTAGTCCTTCTGGTAAATGGCTTACTTGAATATCCTTCCATTAGGTTTTGGGAAAACAATTACTTTAGACTGTAACAAGTAGGGTTTAATGATTTTTGCATACAATGCCCAAAGTTTAATTAGGAAATACTAAAATAGATAAAATATTGAGCTTATTCCTGTGGTGGAATTCTACAGAGCAATAAAAATGGAAAAACTGCCAGTTCAAAAATGATGACCCTTACAAACATAAATTTCTTTTCTTCTTCTTTTCTTTTTGCAATGCTGGGGATTAAACTCAGAACCTTGCACTTCTGAGCAAGTGCTCTACCACCAAGCTACATCCATAGCTCCAAACATAAATTTCAACAAGAGGAGCCAGGCACAAATACTGCCTCTGATTGAGCTTGTTTATAGAAGGTTTAAATGACAGAAAAACCAAACCAGGATGATTCCGTAGGACACTTTGTAGAGGCATGAGCAAAGTAGTTTCTGGGATCTGATGGTGAGCTATTTCTTCATCTGGATGGTGAATATGTTAGTGAGTTATCTGTCTTTCATTTTTTCTCCTTGTTTTTGGTGCTGGGAACTGACCCCAGGGTCTTGCACATGCTAAACATGTGCCCTGTCACTGAGCTACACCTCCAGTCCTATTTTGTGAAAATTATTGCACTAATGATTTGTGCCCTTTTCTGTATATATTTTACACTTCAATCAAAAGTTGATTTTGATTTATATGTCATTTTTTGAAACTCTACATCTCTTAACAGCATTCAGTCTGACATATGATTGATAAGAGTTTAACTAAACTATTTATTATGCATTGCCTGACCTAAAGAGTTAGCCTTAATATTTGAAGAAAAAATATCAATATCTAGGGAATTATGAACAGAGTCAGTATGTAAGGGTTATATTTCAATATATTCAAATGAAATAAAAGATCAGCCTGACAAGTTTTATTATGTCAACTAGTCCTTTTCAAAGGAAATATCAATCTGCTGTGTGTTTGGACTGTGTTCTCTCAAGTCTGTAAGTTCAGACTCCCCTGGTGCCTTTTCCTTTGCTACATGGGAGTCGCCAAACCATGACTCTGAAAAACTATAGCCTCTTGGAAAAGGTCCTGTACATGATGATTTTTTTTTTTTTTTTTTTTTGGTACTGGGGATTGAACTCAAGGGCACTTGACCACTGAGCCACATCCCCAGCCCTATTTTGTGTTTTATGTAGAGACAGGGTCTCACTGAGTTGCTTAGCACCTCGCCATTGCTGAGGCTGGCTTTGAACTCGCGATTCTCCTGTCTCAGCCTCCCTAAGTGCTGGGATTACAGGCTTGAGCCACCGCGCCTGGCTACATGATGATTTTTTTTCAAATGTACAAACTAAAATGATAGATTAAAACAAATTTTTTTAAAGGTTAAAAGTTTACATTATTTAATGCAACTCAGTTCTCTAGGGGGAAATAATGAGAAAAAAGAACAAAGACACCATGGATAATTACACCAAACAGACAAAGGCGGTCAGAACTATCTTATTTATTATAAAGATACACCGTGAAGAACAAACCCGACTGTATACTGAAGCCTGTAATGGTACATGCCAAAATGTACAGTACTATACATAAAAGTGCATCGTCACAACAGATTAACAAACATTTTTTTCCTTCTTCCAGAACTGTAAAAGCATCCCCCTTTATTTTCGCCTCAGAGAGGAGGGAATGTGGTGGTAAGAGGCGGTACAGAGCATGGGCGAACACAACGGCAGGCAGCAGCGCGTGAGCAGGGCACGGACAGGTGGGAGGCGGAGTCACTGCTGGGCGAGAAAGGCACGGCCACGTCTAGGAGGAACACGAGACAGTCTGATGACCCGCAAGGACGCAAGACAGACACCACTGAGCACTGAGGCACAGAGAGGCGGGTGGAAAAGGGGCGGGGAGGGATGAATGACGTTTGCAAACATTCCAGTGGGCAGAGGAATTGCAGGGAGGAGGAGGTGGGCGGGTTGGGGCGCAGGGCGACAGTACAAGAGCAAGGCTAAACTCCTCTAAAGTAGAAAGGCACTTTCACATGTACATACTACAGATGTACATTGACACAAGTAGGTAACAGTCACAAGCAGGAAGCTACCAGTACTGCAACTGGTCAAACTGACAGGAAAAGGACAATACTGATTTAATTACGTGGGCAGGAGTTACCCTTAAGTACGCAGGTAAATAGCAGTCTCTCTTGTTACACAGCCACTTACTATACTTTAAATGTCTATAATAACCATCACACTACACATTGAACTTAGATGAATGCTCTAACAGGGGCATTCACAAATGCACGGTTTATATATTTTTATTTTACTAAACAGTTTCTAAGATAAGCATTATGGAACCCAGTACAATTATTTAAACATACAAAATTCCCTACGTAATTTAAAGATACAGGTACCCTTCTCAATTATACCACATAGACTATTTTCTTTCTTTTTAAAGAAAGTATAATAGGGTAAGTGAAAGCTCAGATTCCAGCTTGTTTTACCCATCTGTGCCAAAGTCACCCTGTACCAAGTCCCATGCTCCAGCCCAGCTGGAGGTTGGGTTCTCAGCTCTGTGGGTGATCTGGAGTAGCAGGACCCTACACATGGAAAGAGCCTTCAGTTCTAAGCTGCTGTGTGTCTCAGGGCCTCTGTGGTGGACAACTGCAAGCAAGACTGAGTCCAAAATGCATTCTCTGCATTCATAGCCTCTCACTGCTGTGGTCAGGAATAAGTATCAAGCCACATCTTAAGTCTTCTTACCCCCAGTGGACCCCTAGGCTTTTTAACATTGGATTTCAGAAATCATCACATGATAGTTTCTTCAGTTAGTAGATTTCAGAGGCTATGTCATTCCTAAAAGCTAAGGACACCACTACCAACCCATCCCCTTCTTTCTTTTCACTAAATTATAAACCCATTTTGGGAATGGCAAAAGTACACAGAAAATTCTTACAGGATACAACTTGACCCTTGGAGCTCTATATCCTTTCATAACTTTTCACGACTAAGGTGGTAGATTACGTGGGACCCTGCTGTAAATTATTCTGTGATGGCTCAAGGGGCCCCAAAGTCAGATTATGTTGCATGAAGACATGTGAAGCTATTGAACAATGGCATTGACACTGAACATGAATGTGGAGCTCCACAAAGTGCCACTCAACAGGCTGAAACAGTTTATTAACACTCATCAGAAAATGTGTACTAAGTACTTTCCTCTCTGTACTAACAATCTACTTCCCATACCCCTAACCAAACTGAAAAGCTGACTTGGTACAACTACTGCACTGAGTTCTATAAGTAGGACACGGTCACAGCTGTATCAGCTGTGAATATATATACTTGTGCAAGTGGAATAAGGTTAATATTTATAGAATTATAATTTACCTATCATCAAAATGATCACTTCCCCAAACTGTAAGTGAAAACTGCTAAGACCCTTGAAATGCAGAGGGGGACATAGACTCATTTTCTTTTTTCTCTCCCTCTTCCCTGTGCCTTCCCTCTCCATATTGCACCTGTGGCCCTAAAGAAGGCCATGAGGCAGGTGAGGCTTCTCAGCTGCTGCAGCTTTTAATGAGCTTTACTAGGTGTTATTCTGGGTCCTTTGCAAAGTGGCCACCTTGTCTTCTCCTTGGAATCTGAAGACTTACTAAACAAAGTAAGGAGAGGTCAGAACTTACTGAGTCCTTGCTCACTTAGAGGTCACATGCTTGGCTTGTTATTGAGGAAAAAGTCTGGAGGTGACAATAGGAGTACAGAGAGAAAAGGTGGAAACAAGCAGAGAAAGGGATGGGGCGCAATGAGAGCTGCTTCCTGAGAGAAGGCACAGTCTCCGCGACTCTACAGCAGCATGTCCTCTGTCATCCAAGGCAGCAGAGGCCTGATTTGGGGGGCAGAAAGGCAACTGTTACTCCATTATAGTGGAAACACCAAGAAAGAAGACCCTGGGGAGGAGTATCAGGGAGACGAAGGAACGAACTTGAGGGAGTAAGACCTAAAAGCTACAATCAAAAGCTCCTAGAAGGCATTTAAAAATAAATCAGAACATCTGTGTCCTTGTCATGCCTTCTGTTGACATCTTACTCTTCCATTTAGAGTAAGTAGGAAAATGGTTTTAATCAGAATTTGGGTTATTTTATTTATTTATTTTTTATTTTTATTTTTTGGTACTGGGGATTGAACTCAGGGACACTCGAACACTGAGCCACCTCCCTATCCCTATTTTGTTTTATGTAGAGACAGGGTCTCACTGAGTTGCTTAGTACCTCGCTGTTGCTGAGGCTGGCTTTGAACTTGCGATCCTCCTGTCTCAGCCTCCCAAAAGGTTGGGATTACAGGCGTGTGCCACTGCACCTGGCTGAGAATCTGGATTATTTTAAAGAACTGGGGGATTATATAGGAAAGTTGAAACTTGCCAGAGGATTTAAGGGAGCACTGTTTAAAAGGGTTGGTGCTATTCAAAACTCAGTCCCAACTGGGTCTCTGTGGTGTCAAAGGTCTGAACAACCCCAGGAACTTAGGAGAAATGAATTTAGGCTGAGCTGGGCCTTTTTTTCAATGTGGCCAAAAAAGAATGGTTATGAAAATTTGAAGGCTTATAACTTAACCATACCTGGAAATGCTTGAGGTGGGGAGGATCCCACTATTGAATCCATTTGTGAAATTAGGCCTCATGCAAGCATTCGGCAATGTGACTGGAAAGGTAATACTTTATTTATTTAATCTCTTTCTGCAAATAGAATAATTAAGCTGGCAAACTGAGGTAGAGATCAAAGAAATGATTTTAGTACAGATTTTGATTTGTTTCTGCATGATGCATTCACTAGTGGGCTGATTAATTAAAGTCCACGCGGTGCAGCTGGACATGCAATGGATGCCCGTTTGAAACTAAACCTAGAAGGCAATCAAGGGGTGTCCAGCAGGGTTTGTTCTGAGGCATCCATTTTTTTTTTTTTTTTTTTCCCATCAGGATGTTCAATGACAATGTAGATAAAATGCTCACAGGTCTATAGATGATATCAGCTCTGATAGTAGGACAATGGTGATTTGTACTTTCATAAGAACAATTGCATTCAAGACAATTTGGGGAAGGCCTGGGGATTAGCTCAGTGTGTGTTTAAGCATGCATGAGGCCCTAAATTCAATCCCCAGCACCAAAACAAAAATAAACAAAAAAACCAAAAAACAAAAAACAAAAACCAATTTTTAAGATAGAGAAATATAGTAAAAATATGGACTAAGGAAAAATTGTCTCTGTGCAAGGATGACAGAGAAAAAAGGTCCCTAGTTGAGTTCACTGGACTATGTGAGTTATATAGAGATTACATGCAAAAAAAAAAAAAAATCATGGTTCCAAGGTACAAAATGGTGAGGAAATCATCCTGGAACCACAAGATAATCTTCCCACCATGGCCTAGCATAGCTTTTGAACTCAAGTACCATAGCCAGTTCTGGGTTGGCTCAAAGAGAAAAATGGAGAGGAGAGCTGGGATTTCAAATGCAGGCTTATCAGGTCTTTGTGGCATATTAAAGGAAGCAAGATAATTTTGTCAGAGGAGAACACATAGTGAATGAAGGATTTATGTCCTGTCTGCTCTCTCCATTTCCAAAGAGGAGAACATAAGAATTTAGGGGAGACATATTTTGTAGGCAGATATTGAACAACAGATGTTTTTTAGGGGTTTGTGGTATAACCATAAAGTTTTAAAAATTAGACTGTTCTAGTCCTTTTCAGTCTCTGATGGACTTGGAAATCTCTGGGGCCTGATCATGCACACGATGGATTTACATCCATCGTTTTGAGATGGCATCTCCCTCTTCTTTCCCAGGTTCAGTTCAAGCAATAACTGCGAGGTTCTACCCCCTTCACTGGTCTTTAAACTGAACCCCAAGAAATGACTGTTGTAGAAAAGGCAATCATTCAACCCATTCAAGCCATGGCTGAAGGTCCCACGGTGACAACTCTAAGTTTTTAGCAGGAGCTGGACCCCCACTCTGAATGGAATCAGAGATGCTCACTGTCAGCTACCAAAATAGTGCCATAATCTTTCAGCTATTACCCTAAGTACCACAGACCAGCACTGGTTCTACTCCAGTAAGACCTGGCACTCAAGTTCTCCTGCTTTCAGGAGACTCTCCTGGGCTCCACTAAGCCTGAAGCACTGGACAGTGTGGGGAGTGGTGTTGCCTTCATTACAAGTGGTGCAGCATTGGATTTTCAAGTAAGTCTAAGTGTTTCTATTGTCTTTAAAATGACATATGTCCAGTTATTTAAAAAATTACAAAATACAAATGCCCGTGTTAATTTAGCTAGTTGCAGACATTACATTCGACAACATAGAAAAGCCAAAAGATCTCCAGTTATAAGCACAAAACTAAGGAAAGTTACGGATCATTGACTTTTGTCACTAATCCTTTTCTTTTAAATCACTTCCCCTTATGCCCTCGCTCAGCTGGTTTTTACATCGTGCAAGACTTGTCTGTTGGACCCTGGGAAGGTGGGACAGGTCCTATGGTGGGATTTGTTTTTGGAAGAACAGCAGGTTTTGGCCTAAGGGCTGGGGGCTTCAGCTGCACACCCATTCTGGGTGCCACCATAGGCTTGAAAGTACTCATTGTGTCACTGGAGGAGCTAGTGCTGCGTCGAATCTGAGGCTCTGAGCTCCTGAGGGCAACGTTGTGCAAAGGGCTGAGAGATTCTGTGGAAGTAGCAGGGGTGGGGGAGTTTTTCACTTGTTCCAAGGTATCCAGCACCACATCGGGGGCATGCTTTGCTGTGCTCTGTCTCTCCAGTTCCCGGAGTTCGTTCAAAGCAGTGTTCATCGTCTCTTCAATATCCTATTGAAAAAAGAGAAGAAAGAACAGATTGAGAATGAATACTAAGGTAGAGAAACCCATATATTTCATTTCAAAGAAAACAGGCCAGCAGAGCATGATCTGCGGAGTGTAAAAACATAAGGCCATCCCATGCAATTAGTTTGACTCTAAATGTTCAGGAGACTGAGATGGGGCTATATCTCAAACATTTGCCATTCTAAGGCACTAAGCACACTTTTGGTATTTTCTACCTTGCATGTTGACTTATTTTTTTAAGTGTATTTAAAAATTTTTTTTTTAGTTGTTGTTGGACCTTTATTTTATTTTTTTATACACGGTGCTGAGAATCGAACCCAGTGCCTCACACATGCTAGGCAAGTACTCTACCACTGAGCTACAACCCCAGCCCTTAAATGTATTTTTTTATTGGAGCATTATAGTTACACATAGTAATTGGGTTCATTTTTACAAAATTATACATGCATGTAAGTTGATTTCAATCTCCATTCCTCCATTTACCTCCCAGCTCCCTCCCCTTATTCTCCTTCCTCTACTCCATTTATCTTCCTTTCATTTCTTTATTTATTTTTGATTGGTACTTTCTACATATACATTAAGGTGAAAGTTCCTGTGGCATATTTATATATGCATAGAATGTGGTTTTATTAACTGGATTCCATATTTCCTCCACTTTCCCATCCCTCTTCCCTCCCTCATGATCTTTCACTCCACTGATCTTCCCTTTATGATACTATGATACTGGATCCCTCCCCCACACACTCTAATCTTCTTTCCCTTATTTTTCTCTAGCTTCTACATATGACAGAAAACATTCAACTTGTGATTTTTTGAGTCTAGCTTATTTCACTTAGCATGATGTTCTCCATTTCCATCCATTTACCACCAAATGCCATAATTTCATTCTTCTTTATGACTGAGTAAAATTATATTGTGTATATACCACATTTTCTTGATCCATTCATCTACTGATGGGTATCTAGGCTGATTCCATAATTTGGTCATTGTGAATTGTGCTGCTATAAATACTGAAGTGGTTATATCACTGCAGTATGCTGATTTTAGTTCTTTTGGATAAATACCGGAGTGGGACAATTGGGTCAGATAGTAGTTTTTTGAGGAACTTCTATACTGTTTTCCAGAATGTTTGTATTAATTTGTAGTCCTACCTAGTTGTGAGAGAGTGTACCCTCTCTCACAACCTTTCTAGCATTTATTATTGTGTACTTGATAATTGCCATTCTTACTGGAGTGAGATGAATCTTAGTGTAGTTTTAATTTGCATTTCCCTGATTGTTAGAGATGTTGAACATTTTTTCATATATTTCTTGGCCATTTGTTTTTCTTCTTTTGAGAAGTGTCCATTTAGTTCTTTTGCCCATTTGTCTTTTTTTTTTGGTAATTATTATTTTTTTGCCTGTTAAA
Organism: Xerus rutilus; assembly: GCA_028644305.1. Lineage (NCBI taxonomy): Eukaryota > Metazoa > Chordata > Mammalia > Rodentia > Sciuridae > Xerus > Xerus rutilus. Next base: position 48,451,937 of record CM053403.1, read on the forward strand.
TTTTTTATATATTCTGGGTATTAATCCCCTGTCAGAGGAGCAGTGGGTAAAGATTTACTCTGTTCACACTCTTAATCATTTCCTTTGCTGTGCAGAACCTTTTTAATTTGATGACATCCCACTTACTGATTCTTGGTTTTATTTCTTGAGCTTTAGGGGTCTTGTTAAGGAAGTTGATGCCTGTACCTTAATGATGAAGTGCTGATCTTATGTTTTCTTCTAGCAGTTGCAAAGTTTCTGGTCTAATTCCTAAGTTTTTGATCCATTTTTGATTTGACTTTTGTGCAGAGTGAGAGATAGGAATCTAATTTCATTTTTCTACATATGGATATCCAGTTTTCTCAGCACCATTTGTTAAGAAGGCTATCTTTTCTCCAACATATATTTTTGGCAACTTTGTTCAAATTATCAGATAGCAATTAGTATGTGGGTTTGTGTCTATGCACTCTATTCTATTCCATTAATCTTCATGGCTATTTTCATGCCAGTACCATGCTATTTTTGTTATTGTAGCTCTGTAGTATAATTTAAGGTCTGGTATTGTGATGTCTCCTGCATTAAATTTCTTGCTTAGTATTGCTTTGGTTATTTTGGGCCTCTTAGTCTTCCAAATGAATTTAAGGGAAAATTTTTTTCTAATTCCATAGGAATAGCATTGGTATTTTGATGGGGATTGCCTTGAAATTGTACATTGCTTTTGGTAGTATGACCATTCTGCCTATCCAAGAACATGGGAAGTCTTTCCATCTTCTGAGGTCTTCTTCCATTTCTTTCTTCAGTGTTCTATAATTTTCATTGTAGAGATCTTTCACCTGCTTGATTAGATTAATTCCCAAGTATTTTATTTTATTTTTTAGGTTCTTGTGAAATGGATGGTTTTCCTGATTTCTTTCCTAGCATAATTGTTGTTGGCGTTTAAGGAAGTTATTGATTTACAGGTGTTGATCTTGTATCCTGCTACTTTGCTGAATTCATTTATCAGCTATAGAAATCTTCTGGTGGAGTTTTTTGAGTCTTCTAGGTATAGAATCATGTCATTAGCAAACAGATAATTTGACGACTTCTTTTTCTATTTGTAACTCTTTAATTTCTTTCTCTTGCCTGATTGCTCTAGATAGATTTCTGAGAAGTATATTGAATAAACATAGTGAGAGTGGACATCCTTGTCTTGTTTCTGATTTTAGAGGAAATGCTTTGTTTTTCTTCCTTGATATGAATTTTGGGGTTGTCATATATATACCTTTTAAAATGTTTAGGTAAGTTCCTTCTATCCCTAGCTTCTCCACCATTTTTAACATGAATGTGTGCTAGATCTTACTGAAGGCCTTTTCTGCATCTATTGAGGTGATCATACATTTTAAGTGGTGAATTACATTTATTGATTTTTGCATGTTGAACCAACCTTGTCTCCCTGCAATAAAACCCACTTGATCATGGTGTATTATCTTTTTGATGTGTTTTGAATGCAGTTTGCTAATTTTTTTAAGGATTTTTGCATCTACATTCATCAGGGGTATTGGTCTGTAGTTTTCTTTCCTTGATGTCTTTGTCTGGTTTTGGTATTGGTATTATACTGGCTTCTTAGAATGTATTTCAGGGTGTTCTTTCCCTTTAAATTTCATGGAATAATTTGAGAAAGACTTGTGTTAGTTCTTCTTTAAGGTCTGGTAGAACTCAGCTGAGAATCCATCTGGTCCTGGGGTTTTCTCTGTTGGAAGGCATTTTGCTCTTTCAATGTTATTACTTGCTATTGGTCTGTTTAAGTTTTCTATATCTTCCTGATTCAATATTGGTAGGTCATATGTATCTAGAAATGTGTCAATATCTTCTAGATTTCTCATTTTATTGGAATATAAATTTTCAAAAATAGTTTCCAATAAGTCTCTGAATTTCAGAAGTGTCCATGGTGATAACTGCTTCTTCACCTCTAATTGTGTTCATTTGGGTATTCTCTCTCTTTCTTTTGGTTAGTTTGCCTAAGAGGTTATTAATTTTTTTTTAATCTTTTTGAAGAACAAACTCATTGTTGCATTGATCCTGTGTATGTTTTTAAATTCTCAATTTCATTAATTTTGTCTCTAATCTTAATTATTTCCTGTCCTCAACTGATTTGGAATCAGGTTGTTCTTCCTTTTTTAAGGCCTTGAGGTAGAACATAAACTTATTTATTTGGGATCTTTTTTTTCTTTTTTTAATGTAAGCACTCAATGTAATAAATTTTTCTCTTAGAACTGCTTCACACTTTCCCAGAGATTTTGATATGTTGTATCATATGTGTTCTCATTTTTTAAAAGAATTTCATGTTTGGGGCTGGAGCTGTGGCTCAGCGGTGGAGCACTTGCCTCACAAGTATAAGGCACTGGGTTCAATCCTCAGCACCACATAAAAATACATAAATGAAGCTATTGTGTCCATCTACAACTAAAAAAATAGTAAAAAAAAGAATTTCATGTTTTATTCTTTGATCCATTCTTCATTTAAAAGGGCATTGTTCAATCTCCCTGTGTTTATATAGTTTATATTCCTTTTCTATGTTGTTTATTTCCAGGCTCACTTCATGGTGATCTGATAGGATTCATGAGGTTATATCAATTTTTTTTGTATTTTCTAAAACTTATATTGTGACCTAGAATATGGTTGATTTTGGAAAAGGTAGCATGAGTTGCTGAAAAGAAAGTAAATTCAATTGTTTTGGGGTGAAATATTCTGTAAATACCTATTAGGTCCATTTGATTAGTATTATTTGAGTCAGTAATATCTTTATTGATTTTATGTTTAGATGACCTATTTGGTGATAATGGTGTTTTGATAATACAATATTATTTAATAATATAATATTACTGTATTGGGATCTATCTGAGGTTTAATGTCAAGAATTATCTTTTTTATGTAATTAGGTGCACTAACATTTGGGGCATACATATTTACTATCATTATATCTCCTGTTCCCCAGGATATAGTGACCTTCTGATTAATTTTTCTGTCTCTTCTGATTAATTTTTTGCTTAAAATCTGCTTAGTCAGGCATGCTGACTTATTGATATGAAATTCTATTTCAATTTATGATAAAAGATTGCTTAAATTTAATACTACAATAATCTCTCAAGAAATATATATAGATAGGAATACATGACAGCAGAATTTATTTTGATTCATTGTACACAAATTGAGCACAACTTTTGATTTCTCTGGTTGTACACAATATAGAGTCGCACCGTATGTGCAGTCATACATGTACGTAGGGTAATGATGTCCATCTCATTCCACCATCTTTTCTGCCCCCACGATCCCTCCACTCCCTTCCCTCCCCTTTGCCCAATTAAAAGTTCCTCCATTCTTCCCATGCCCTCTCCCCCATTATGGATCAGCATCCACTTATCAGAGAGAACATTGGGCCTTTGGCTTTTGGGGATTATTATTTCACTTAGCATTATATTCTTCAACTCCATCCATTTACCTGCAAATACCATAATTTTACTTTCCTTTAATGCTGAGTAATATTCCATTGTGTATATATACCACAGTTGCTTTATCCATTCATCTATTGAGGAACATCTAGGTTGTAGCTATTGTGAACTGAACTGCTATAAACACTGAAGTGCCTGCATCACTGTAGTATGCTGTTTTTAAGTCCTTTGGGTATAGACTGAGGAATAAGATAGCTGGGTCACATGGTGGTTCCATTCCAGGTTTTCTGAGGAATCTCCATACTGCTTTTCAGATCGGTTGAAACAATTTTCAGTTGCACCAGCAATGTATGAGTGTGCCCTTTCCCCCATATCCTCACCAACACTTATTGTTTGTATTCTCTTTTTAAAAATTTTTTTAAATTAAAAAAAATTTTTTTTAGTTGTTGATGGATACTTATTTATTTTATTTATTTATATGTGGTGCTGAGAATTGAACCCAGTGCCTCATGCATGCTACGTAAGTGCTCTACCACTGAGCCACAACACCAGTCCTGTTTGTATTCTTGATTAAGTGCCATTCTGACTGGCACTAAAACCAAGATGAAATCTTAGTTTTGATTTGCATTTCTCTAATTGCTAGAGATGTTGAACATTTTTTCATATATTTGTTGATCAATTGTATTTCTCCTTCTGAGAAGTGTCTGTTCAGTTCCTTAGCCAATCAATGTGTTGATTGTGTTGATTGTTTTTTTGGTGTTAAGTTTTTTGAGTTCTTAATATATCCTGGAGATCAGTGCTCTATCTGATGTGTGGGTGGCAAAAATTTGCTCCCAAAGTGTCAGCTCTCTCTTCACCTTATTGGTTGATTCTTTTGCTGAGAAGAAGCTTTTGAGTTTGAATCCATCCCATTTATTGATTTGTGATTTTATTTCTTGTGCTTTAGGAGTCTTGTTAAGAAGTCAGGGACTAATCTGACGTGATGGTTTGGGCCTACTTTTTCCTCTATTAGGTGTAGGGTTTCTGGTCTGATTCCTAGATCCTTGATCCACTTTGAGTTTAGTTTTATGCATGGTGAGAGATAGGGGTTTAGTTTCATTTTGCTTTATAAGGATTTCCAGTTTTCCCAGTCCCATTTGTTGAAGAGGCTATCTTTTCTCCAATGTATGTTTTTGGCGCCTTTGTCTAGTATGAGATAACTGCATTTATGTGAGTTTGTCTCTGTGTCTTCGATTCTGTACCATTGGTCTCCATGTCTATTTTGGTGCCAATACCCAGGCCATTTTTGTTACTACTTTGTAGGATAGTTTAAGGTCTGGTATTGTGATGTCTCCTGCGTCACTCTTCTTTCTGAGAATTGCTTTGGCTATTCTGGGTCTCTTATTTTTCCAAATGAATTTCATGATTACCTTTTCTAATTCTATAAGGAATGACGTTGGGATTTTAATTGGAATCACATTTAATTTCTATAGTACTTTGGGTAGTATGTTCATTTTGACAATATTTATTCTGCCTATCCAAGAGCATGGGAAATCTTTCCATCTTCTAGGATCTTCTTAAATTTCTTTCTTTAGAGTTCTGTAGTTTTCATTGTAGAGGTCTTTCACCTCTTTTGTTAAATTGATTCTCAAGTTTTTTTTTTTTGAGGCTCTTGTGAATGGGGTAATTTTTCCAATTTCTCTTTCAGAGCATCCATCACTGATATATAGAAATGCATTTGATTTATGGGTATTGATTTTATGTCCTGCTACTCTGCTGAATTCATTTATTAATTCTAGAAGTTTTCTGGTGGAATTTTTTGGATCCTCTAAGTATAGAATCATGTTGTTGGCAAATAATGATAGTATGAGTTCTTCATTTCCTATTTATATCCCTTTGATTTCTTCTGTCTGTCTAATTGCTCTGGCTAGAGTTTCAAGGACTATGTAGAATAGAAGTGATGAAAGAAGACATCCTTGTCTTGTTCCTGTTTTTAGAGGGAATGCTTCGAATTTTTCTTCATTTATGATGATGTTGGCCTAGGGTTTAGCATAGATAGCTTTTACAATGTTGAGGTATGTTCCTGCTATCCCTAGTTTTTCTAGTATTTTGAACATGAAGAGGTGCTGTATTTTTTCAAATGCTTTCTCTGCATCAATTGATATAATCATATGATTCTTATCTTTAAGTCTATTGATGTGATGGATTGCATTTATTGATTTCCATATGTTGAACCAATCTTGCATCCCTGGAATGAACCACACTTGATCATGGCACACTAGTTTTTAAATACATTTTTGTATGCCATTTGCCAAAATTTTATTGAGAATTTTTGCATCTTATTCATTAGGAATATTGGTCTGAAATTTTCTTTCTTTGATGTGTCTCTGGTTTCAGTATCAGGGTGATGCTAGCCTCATAGAATGAGTTTGGAAAGGTTCCCTCTTTTTCTATTTCATGGAATAATTTGAGGAGTATTGGTATTAATTCTTCTTTGTAGGTGTTGTAGATCTCAGCTGAGAATCCGTCTGATCCTGGGCTTTTCTTGGTTGGTAGGCTTTTGATGGCATTTTCTATTTCCTTGCTTGAAATTGATCTGTTGAAGTTGTGTATGTCTTCGTGGTTCAGTTCAGGTAGGTCATATGCCTCTAGAAATGTGCTGGTGTCTTTGGGGTTTTCTATTTTATTGGAGTGTACATTTTCAAAATAGTTTCTAATTATCCCCTGTACTTCAATAGTGTCTGTCATGACATTTCCTTTTTCATCATGAATTTTAGTAATTTGAGTTTTCTCTCTCCTTTTTGTTAGTGTGACTAAGGGTTTGTCAATTTTATTTATTTTTTCAAAGAATCAGCTTTTTGTTTTGTTAATTTTTTGACTTGTTTCTTTTGTTTCAATTTCATTGATTTCAGCCCCGATTTTAATTATTTCCTGTCATCTACTTCTTTTGCTGTTGGTTTGTTCTTCTTCTTCTAGGGATTTGAGATGTAATGTCAGGTCATTTATTTGTTGATTTTTACTTCTTTTTTTTCTTTAATTTTTCTTGGTTGTTGATGGATCTTTATTTATTTAATTTATTTATATGCAGTGCTGAGAATTGAACCCAGTGCCTCACACATGCTAGGCAAGCGCTCTCCCACTGAGCCACAACCCCAGCCCCACTTTTACTTCTTTTAATGGATGAGCTTAATGCAATGAACTTTCCTCTTAGCACTGCCTTCATAGTGTCCCAGAGATTTTGCTATGTTGTATCCAAGTTCTCATTTACCTCTATGAATTCTTTTATCTCCTCCCTGAAGTATTCTGTTATCCATGCATCATTCAATAGTGTATTATTTAGTCTCCAGGTGTTGCAATAGTTTCTACTTTTTAATTAGCCATTGATTTCTAATTTTGCTCCATTATAGTCTGATAGAATGCAGAATAGTATCTCTATTTTTCTTTTTTTTTTTTTTTGGTATTTGCTAAGACTTGCTTTGTGGCATAACATATGATCTATTTTGGAGAAGGATCCATGTGCTGCTGAGAAAAAAATGTATTTTCTTGTTGATGGATGAAATTTTCTATATATGTCTGTTAAGTCTGAATTATTGATTGTTTTATTGAGTTCTATAGTTTCTGTGTTTAGTTTTTGTTCAGAAGATCTATCCAGTGGTGAGAGAGATGTGTTAAAGTCACCCAGTATTATTGTGTTATGGTCTATTTGATTCTTGAAGTTGAGAAGGATTTGTTTGATATACATAGATGCCCCATTGTTTGGGGCATAGATGTTTATGATTATTGTGTCTTGTGGATGTATGATTCCCTTAAGCAGTATGAAGTGTCCTTCTTTATCCCTTTCCACTAACTTTGAAGTCCACTTTATCTCATATGAGGATGGAAACCCCTGCTTGTTTATGCAGTCCACGCGAGTGGTATGTTTTCTCCCACACTTTCACTCTCAGTCTGTGGATGTCTTTTCCTGTGAGATGAATCTCTTGAAGGCAGCATATTGTTGGGTCTTCTTTTTAATCCAATCTGTCAGTCTACATCTTTTAATTGATGAGTTTAGGCCATTCACATTCAGGGTTATTATTAAAATATGATTCGCATTCCTGGTCATTTTGGCTTATTTTTGGTTTTTAACTTGCCTTGGTTTCTCCTTCGATTGGCCTTTCCTTTAGTGTAGTTCCTCTCTTTGCAGATTTTCATTGTTGATTATCATTTCCTCCTCATGGGATATTTTGCCAAGAATGCTCTGTAGTGGAGGCTTTCTCACTGTAAATTATTTAACTTTTGTTTATCATGAGAGGTTTTTATTTCATCATCAAATCTGAAGCTTAATTTTGCTGGATATAAGATTCTTGGTTGGGGGACTGGGATTGTAGCTCAGTGGTACAGTGCTTGCCTTACATGCGTGAGGCCCTGGGTTCAATCCTCAGCACCACATACAAAGCAATAAAATAAAGACATTGTGTCCATCTACAACTAAAAAAATATTAAAAAAAAAAGATTCTTGGTTGGCATTCATTTTCTTTCAGAGCTTGGTATATGTTGTTCCAGAATCTTCTGGCTTTGAGGGTCTGGGTTGAAAAATCTGCTGAGATCTGAATTGGTCTCCCCCTATATGTAATCTGATTCCTCTCTCGCATGGCCTTTAAAATTCTATCCTTATTCTGTATGCTAGGCATTTTCATTATAAGATGCCTTGGTGTAGATCTGTTGTTATTTTGTACATTTGGTGTCCTGTGAGCTTCTTGTATTCGATTTTCCAATTCATTCTTTATGTCTGGGAAATTTTGATATCATTTCATTGAAGAGATTGTGCACTTATATGTTTTGAAACTCTGTGCCTTCCTCTATCCTAATCAATCTTAGATTTGGACTTCTGATGTTATCTCATCATTCTTGGATGTTCTGTTCATAGTTTCTTTTTTTTTTTTTTTAATACTTTTTTAGTTGTAGATGGACACAATGTCTTTATTTTATTGCTTTGTACGTGGTGCTGAGGATCGAACCCAGGGCCTCATGCATACAAGGCAAGCACTCTACTGCTGAGCTACAATCCCAGCCCCTGTTCATAGTTTCTTACCATCTATACTTATGGTCAACTTTATTTTCGACATTGTATATTTTGTCTTCATTATCTGAGGTTCTGTCTTCCAAGGGATCTAGTCTGTTGGAGATGCTTTCTATTGAGTTTTTTATTTGGTTTATTTCCTTCATTTCAAGAATTTCTGATTTTTTTTTCATAATCTCTATCTCTTTCTTGAAGTCATCTTTTGCTACCTGTATTTGCTCCCTTACCTCTTTGTTAGTGTGATCAATGGTTGCCTGTATTTGCTCTCTTATGTCTTTTGTTGGAGTGATCAGTTTTTGCCTGTATTTGTTCACTTAGGCCATCAGTAGGGGCGGTCTTGGGATCTTTGATGTTTATAATTTATTTACATGCTTGAGAACTCATTTCTTGGATTTCATGCTGCCTAAAGCCCTCCCTGCATAACACAGAAACTGGAGGCTCCTGAGCACAGGAGAAGAAGCCCAGTCAAGGATCCAAGGATGGGGGACTCCGGAGACAAAGGCTGAAACAAATGGCCTAAAGTAGGTTTTGAAGTATATTTGTCATCTTATTTCTTTGTGTTGGGGACATTCAAAATATTCTCTACTAGCTATTTTAAAATATTTAATTAAATACTGTCAATCATAGTTACCCTATAGTGCTATAGGACACTAGAAGTTATTTCTTGATCCAAATGCACACCTGTACCAAGCAATGGTCCTCTCTCCAAACCAATCCCCACCCTTTGCAGACTCTTGTAGCCACTCCTCTACTTTATAGTTGTATGTAATCAATTTTTTAGTTTCCACAAGTACATGAAAACAGGTTATATTTGATTTCATATGCCTGACTTATTCATGTCACATAATTTCCTCCAGTTCCATCCATGTTGCCACAAATGACAAGATTTCATTCATTTTTATGACTGAATAATATTCCTTTGTGTATATATATCACATTTTATTTATCTGTTAATGGATAATGGATGAACTTTGGCTAGGCTGATTCCACATCTTGTTTATTGTGAATAGTACTGCAACAAATATAGGAATGCAGATATCTCTTTGACATACTGATTTTCTTTCCTTTGGATACATGCCCATGATATTTTGGTTACTATAGCATTGTAGTGTGTTCTGAAGATATTATGATGCCTCACTTTATTCTTTTTGCTCAGGGTTACTTTAGTTAATTGAGATTTTGTGTTTTCATACAGATTTTAGGAGTTTTGTTTTTTTCTATTTCTGTGAAGAATGTCATTGTCATTTTGATAGGAATTACATTGAATTAGGGTGACATGAACATTTAATAACACGAACTCTTCCAATCCATGAACATAGGATATCTTTCGTTCTTTGGTGCCCTCTTCAATTTATTTCACCAGAGTTTTCACATAAACTATGTTATTCTAACTATATTTTACCTATGGGTTTGACACACATGGCTTTGGTTTTATATTTATTTACTTATTGTGGTACTAGGGATTGAACCTAAGGCTTTGAACATGCTATTGTTGAGCTATATCCCCAGTCACTTTAATTTTTCATTTTGAGATGGGATCTTGCTTAAATTGCCCAAGCTGGCCTCAAATCATGATCCTCTTGTCTCAGCCTCCTGATTAGCTAGAATTAAGAAAGTGCAAAATCACACCTGAATATGGCCTTGTTTTTTCAAAAACTATTTGTTTTTTAACTGATATATAAAAACATAAAAATTGTACATATTAGCAGGGTACCAGGTCAGGATATATATTTATATATTTATATCTATATCTATTCATGTATATATATATATATATATATATACATATATATATGCTCATTTGTCATTGCTTTATGGTAAAACTTTTGAAGTCCTTTATTTTAGCTTTTTTCAACATTGTTATCCATAGTCAACCTACAGTGCAAGAGCACACCATCACTTCTTCCTCCTATAGAACCTTGTTACCCATTAACCAACTTTTCTCCATCCCTCCTCCTTTATGTGGCCTTAACTGTATTGAGCCATGTTCCTTCTACATAGCTCGTTCTCAAGTTTGTCAAGAGTTTTTATCATGAAAAGATACATGCCTTGTCTGTGTCTTTGAGATGGTTTTGTCCTTCATTTTATGAATGTGATATATCACATTTGTTGATTTCCATATAGTGAACCATCCTTACAGATCTGGGATAAATCCCACTTGACCAAGGTACATAATCTTTGTGATGTGCTGTCAGATTTGGTTTTCTAGTATTTTGTTGAGAACTTCTGCATCTATGTTGATAAGGAATATCGGTCTGCATTAAAAAAAAATTTTTTTTTAAATTGTTGTGTCCTTATCTAGTTTTGGTGTTAGGGTAAGCTGGATTCACAGAACAAGTTTGGAAGAATTCTTTCCTTATCAGTTTTTTAGAATAATTTGAGAAGAATTGGTATTAGTTCTTCTTTAAGCATTTGGTAGAATTCAGCAGTGAAGTCATCAGGTCCTGGGCTTTCCTTTGATGGGAGACTTTACTGCTTCAATCTTGTAACTTGTTACTGGATTGTTTAGATATTCTATTTCTTCATGGTTCAGTCTTGGTAGATTTTTATGGATCTAGGAATTTATCCTTTTCTTCCAGATTTTTCAATTTGTTGGTGTATAGTTGCTCATTTACCATATCTAATGATCCTTGGTATTTCTGTGATACCAATTACAATTTTTTCTTTCATTTTTCATTTTATTTATTTGGTCCCACTCTTTTTTCCCTTAGGCTAAGTAAAGGTTTGTTAATTTTTTTTATCTTTTCAAAAAATAAACCTTTACTGATCTCTCTCTCTCTCTTAGTCTCTCAGTTATTTCTGCTCTGATATTTATTATTTCCTTTTTTCTACTAATATTAGATTTGGCTTGTTATTGTTTTCCTGGTTTTTAGTTGCATTGTCTGTTAGTCAGCTTTTCATTGCTGTGACCAAAATAACAAACAAAAATAATATAGAAGAGCTAAGATTTATTTTGACTCATGGTTTAAGAAGATTTAGTCTATGGCTCCATTACTTTGGGCCTGAGGCAAGGCAGAACATCCTGGCAATGGGTGTGGCAGAGGAAACCTGTGCAGCTCCTGGCAGTCAGGAGGTAGAGTGAGAGTGAAGGAGGAAGAGGCCAGTGATAAGAAATACTCTCTAGAGCACAGCTCCAGTGACCTACTTACTCCAACCATGCCCATTGCCTACAAGTTTCCACTACCTTCCAGTAGTCCATTCAGCTATCAATGGACTAATCTACTAATTAGGTCAGAGCCCTCTTGATTCAATTGCTTCTCAAAAGCCCTGCCTCTGAATATTGCTACATTTGGGACCAGGCTTACAACACATGAGACTCTGGGAGACATTTTAGATCCAAACCATAACACATTGTAAGGTTGTTTATGTAAATCTACTTTTTTTTTTGAATGTAGACATTTATTACTATAAATTTCTCTCTCAGTGCTGTTCTTGTAATACCTCTTAGGTTTTAATATGTCATGTTCTTATTTTAACTTACTTTAAGACATTTTAAAATTCTCCTAATTGTTTCTTCATTGATCTACTTCATTCAGGAGCATGCTTTTAAATTTCAATATACTGTATGTGTATAATTTCCAGATTTTATAATTTCTTGATTTTTTAATTTTATGTAACCTGGCTAGAGAAAATACATGATATGAGTTCAATTTTTTTAATTTGTTGAGACTTGTTTTTTTTGCCTAACTTATGGTTTATTCTGGAGAATGTTGCATGTACTTATGAGAAGAATGTATATTCTGTAGCTGCTGGATGAAATGTTTTGTTAAGTGTATGTTAGCTTGTTTAGTCTATAATATAGTTTAGCTCTGCTATTTCTTTGTTGATTTTCTGTTTGAATGATCTGTTCACTGATGGAAGTGGGGTGTTGAAATCCCCATCTATTATTGTATTGGAGTCTATTGCTTAATTTAGAGCTAATAATACTTGCTTTATATATTTGGGTGGGATGGTGTTGGGTGCATTTATATTTAAAATTGTTATATCCTTTTGCTGAGTTGATTCTTTTATCATTATATAATGGCTTTGTTTCTTTTTATAGATTTTGATGTAAAGTCTGTTTTCATCTGATATAGCTACACCTGCTTGCTATAGTTTGTTTGACTAGAATATCTTTTTCCATTCCTTCACGTTCAGTCTGTTTCTTTACTGGTGATCAGTTTCTTTTAGGGAGCAAACAACTGGGTCTTGGGTTTTTTTCTTTTTAATTAATTCTGCCAGTCTTTACTTTTTAATTGGGGAATTTAATTTGTTTACACTAGAGGTTATTATTGATAGGTAAGGACTTATTCCTGAGCTAATAATTTAGAGCTAATAATATAAAGCAAGTATTATTAGCTCTAAATTATTATCATTTTTTTTTTTTTTTTTGGTACTGGGGATTGAACTCAGGGGCACTCGACCACTGAGCCACACCCCCAGCCCTATTTTGTGTTCTATGTAGAGACAGGGTCTCACTGAGTTGCTTAGTGCCTCGCCATTGCTGAGGCTGGCTTTGAACTCGCGATTCTCCTGTCTCAGCCTCCCTAAGTGCTGGGATTACAGGCTTGAGCCACCGTGCCCGGCTTTATTCCTGTCATTTTAATTGTTTTGTATATTTTTGTATTTTCTTCTTCTCTTCTTTCTGATTTTTGTGGTTTGGTGGGATTCTGTAGTGGTACTATTTGATTCATTTCTTTTTTTCCCACTGTGTATCTAAGTTACCAGTTAGTTTTAGATTTTCACATGTTGCCATGATGACAGTTATCTCCATTTCATTTCTAGATTTGGGATTCTCTTAGCATTTTTTGTAGGACTAGCTTAGTGGTGATAAATTCCCTCAGTTTTTGCTTGTTTAGGAGAGATATTTCTCCTTCATTTTGGAAGAATTGCTTTGCTGGGTATAATAATAATCTTTTCTATAGTTTTTCTTTCAGCACTTTTAAAATATCACTCTATTCTCTTCTGGCTTTTAAGGTTTCTTTTGAGAAATCTGCTGTTAGCCTAATTGGGATTCTCTTACATGTGACTTGATGTTATTCTTTTGTTGCGACTAGAATTCTTTGAGTTTGACTTTTTTTTTTTTTTTGACTTTTGACCATTTAATTAATAGTGTGCCTTGCAGAGGATCTTTTTGATCTGAGTCTAACTGATGTTCTTTGAACTTCATGGATCTGGATGTCCACTCTCAAGACTTGGGTACTTTCAGCTATTATTTCATTAAATATGCTTTCTCTGCTATCTTCTCCCTCTGGAACCCACATATTGTGAATATTTGTTACATACTGGTGTCACATTGGTTTTTTTCACTTTTATTCTTTTCTTCTCTTGCTGTTTTTTCTTTTAAATTCAAATTCAATGATTCTTCTGCTTCATTTAGTTTCTTATTGTGGCTCTCAATTGTATATTTTTACTCCTTTCATTGAATTCATTCAGCTGCAAGATTTATAGTCTCTGTTGAATTTTTCATTCAGATTATGACTGGTTTTCCTGATTTAATGGAACTGTTTTCTCTTGTATGTCACTGAGCTTCCTTAGGAATATGATTTTCAAGGATTTTGTAAATTTCCTTTTCTATGTTGATATCTGTACACCTACTGCAATAGTCACCTTTTCCTGTTTTATAGATTTTTCTTGATAGAGAGAGAGAGATTTTTTCTTATGAATTGGTTCTATAGTTTTGGTTGGGTATGGTATGTTAGCTTTGATTCTGAGTGGACTCAGTAGTATGCAGTTTATGTGGTTGCTTTACTGTTCTAGGTTGCAGGTATTTGTGACTCTAGTAAGATGACACAGTTTTTCTGGGGAGTGGAGTTACCCCTTGGCTCACTGTTTGGCCAGGCAGGACATAGGTGTAAGCAGGCACCATGGACTGGTAGTTGTGTGGCAGGTTTTTCAGTGGTTGCAGCTGCCATGTGACTTTATGTTGGACTGGGTACCAGCACAGGTAGGCATTGTAGGCTGGCCAAACTATACTTTGTTGGGCTCACCAGGGGAGCAGGCCTCTGTGGTTACTGTCAGCTGTCTAGCTGTGCGTTAGGCTCATGGGATAGAGGTCGGAGACCTACCTGGAAAGCTATTAGGCCAAACAGAGGTGCACATATTCCTCCAGCTGTGTGGTTTCCTTTGTGCAAGACCACTTGCTCCCTGGGGATTGAAGCACAATATGGGCTTGGAAGCTGGGATGCTGAGCTTTCTGGGACTAGGCTCTGAGAAGCCAAGGTTGTGGTGCTGTAGCACTCACATGAGAATGATGGAATGATAGCAGGGACTTGAGAATGGAGGCATTCTGTGGCTATTAACAGTCTAGAGAAGAGCATACTCTAGCAGTGGGCCCAGTTTTAAGATGATGCTAAGCCATGGTAGCTTAGGTCATGGTGTTTGGAGGGTACACAATGTGTCCTGCTCTGGCAATACAGCACTTGTACTCTGGGGCAACTCTCCAAGCTATACTTTGAACCTCTGAGGTCTGCACAGGTCTCCAGGCAGGGGAGATGGTGTGGGAAAAGCAGGGCCCTTCCCTCTCTGTGGTGCTATTTTGGCTTTTCATGCTCGAAGGGATCATACCACTTCCCCGCTACTCTCTGATGTCCTTTTTCAGCCACTCCAGTTGGATTATGGTTATTTATTCTGTATTAAATTAAATTAAATTAAAAAATTATTTATTTGGTACTGGTGATTGAACCTAGAGGACGTTTTACCACTGAGTTCATCCCTAGTCTTTTTTATTTTGAGACAGGTGCTGAGGCTAGCCTCAAACTTTTGATCTTCCTTCCTCAGCCTCCCAAATCATTGGGATTATAGGTGTGCACCACTGCGTCTGTTTATTCTTTTTGTGGCCCCTTTTAGTGGTAGGGACAAATTATCATCTTGCTCACATCAATGTCTCACTCTTTTTTTTATATTGTGAAAGTTGTCAAAATAAAAATGAAACTTCTTTTGTCAAGTCCTATTCAAAAAAGTAAATGAAGCCAGAAGGTTACCCAGGAGGGGATCTCATGCATGTATGCCTGATAACAAAACTATTTGCAAAAGACTCTGCCAGAACTACAACCTTGTACAAAGGCCACTGTAACCTTACACAAAAAATACTTCTACAAGGACATCTGCACAGCAACTGTGTATTCAACCTTGGACCAGCACTGCCCCTGCTATTTGTCCTTGTAGACAGTGATTACTATTTCATAATAATGTAATGATCCTCATTTCACTTTTAAAAATGTCTGTTTCCCTTAGCCTCTTTGAATATTATCATAATTTACTGCAGCACACATGTTCCATTTGCAATGTTCTGCTATCCCTGAATAAATATCATTATTCTTTGGAGAATGTCTCTCTGTTATTTAGGTTGACAATATTGAAGACAAGATGTTTTTTCATGGTGCTAAATTTTCCAGGAGTGTAACTTCTGCATAAATTATTGTTTACTTTGATTGGAACTGTATGGACAAGAGGTGTCCACTCTTTTGGAAAAATCATATCACTAACGGGAATGCCTTTTACAGAATATAAGTTAATTGAATTAACTAGATACTCTCATATTAATGTACATTTTTAATTGCTCACTTATGGAAATTATACATGTAAGTGAAAGCATTTTGCCACTTTATTGTCTTCTAGTGTAGCCAATAATTAACACATATAGGAGGAATAAGTTCTAGTGTCCTAGAGCAGTAGGGCAACTATAGTTCACAATTCATTTTATATTTTATAAAGAACTAGAAGAGAGGAGTTTGAAGGATATAGACATAAATAAATGATAAATATCTTAGGAGATGGAAATGTTAATTACTTTCATTTGATCATTACACATTGTATACATGTACTGAATTATCATATTATACATCATAAATATGTATAATTATTATATATTGACTTAAAAAGCCAACTGAGTTGATATGATGGAGAATTGGGTCCAAGCTTCTTCACAACAAATGAAACAATCAAGAACATGAACAGAGTCTACAGAATGGGAGATCTTTACCACCTACATCTTTGATAGAGAATTTATTGCCAGATATACAAAGAACTCAAAAAATTAATACCAAAAAAAATAACCTAATCAATAAATGGGCAAAGGAACTGAACAGACACTTCACAGGAGAATGAACACAAATGGTAAAAAAATATATGAAAAAATGTTCAACATCACCAGCAATTTTAGAGAAATGCAAATTACAACTACACTGAGATTTCATCTCACTCCAGCCAGAAGGGCAATAATCAAGAATACTAGTAACAATAAATGCTGGCAAGGATGTGAGGAAACAGGTTCATCATACATTACTGGTGGGACTGCAAATTGGTGCAACCACTCTGGAAAGCAGTATGGAAATTTCTTAGAAAACTTGGAATGGAACCACCATTTTTTTAAAAAATACTTTTTTAGTTGTAGATGAACCCAATACCTTTATTTATTTTATGTGGTGCTGAGGATTGAACCCGGTGCCTCACACATGCGAGGCAAGCCCTCTACCACTGAGCCCTAGCCCCAGCCCCTGGAACCACCATTTGACCCAGTTATCCCACTCGCTGGCTTATACTCAGAGGACCTAAAATCAGCATACTATAGTGACAGACCCACATCATTGTTTATAGCCAAGCAACAGCCAAGCTATGGAACCAACCTAGGTGCCTTTCAACAGATGAATGGATAAAGAAAATGTGATACACACACACACACACACACACACACAATGGAATATTACTCAGCCATAAAGAAAAATGAAATTGTGGCATTTGCCAGTAAATGGACGGAACTGGAGACTATCATGCTAAGTGAAATAAGCCAATCCCAAAAAACCAAAGGCTGAATATTCTCTCTGATATGCAGAAGCTAACTCACAATAAGGAATGAAGGGAAGAGTTGAGGAATAGGATTAGGAAAGACAGTAGAATGAATCAACATAACTTTCCTATGTTCATATATGAAAACATGACCAGTGAAACTACACATCATGTACAACCACAAGAATGGGCAGTTATACTCCAAGTATGTATAATATGTCAAAATATGCTCTACTGTCATGTATATTTAAAAACAAAAATTAAAAAGAAAAAAGCCCAAAAAAGTCAACTGAAATATATTGTTTAGATATTTCCTTTTATCTTTCCTTTATGATATACTTAGAGATTTATATTATTTTTCAAATTAGATATATCACCATTCAATTTACTTCAAATAATAAAGTGAGAATTATGAAATATTTGTTTCAAAAAGGTGAAGTGTACATCAGTGGTGAATGAATGGATAAATAAAATGTGGTATAAGGCATAATATAACTCAATCTTACAAAGGAAGGAAATCTTGTAACATTCTACAAAATGTGTGCACCCTGAGGACATTAGGCTAAATGAGATAAGCCAGTCACAAAAATATAAATATAGTATAATTCTATTTATATGCAGTATCTGAAGTAGTCAAATTCATAGAAACAGAAGGAGATGTCATTGCCAGGAGCTAGGGGAAGGAGAAGTTGGGAATTATCATTTAAAGGGTAGAGAATTTCAGTTTTTTTTGGTACCAGGAATTGAACCCAGGGGCACTTAACCACTGATCTACATTCCTATCTCTTTTTATTTTTTGTTTTGATACAGGGTCTCATTAAGTTGCTGATGGCTGGCCTTGAACTTGCGATCCTCCTGCCTCAGCCTTCCAAGTCATTGGGATTACAGGTGTGCGCCACTGCGCCAGGCTGAGAGGTTCAGTTTTGAAAGATGAAGTTCTGGAGAATTTTTCGCAAGAATATGAACAGATTTTACTGAACTATAAACTTAAAAATGGTTAAGATGGCAAATTTTATATGATTTCTAATGACAACAACAACGACAAAACAGAGTGTTAAGTGAGATGGTGCAGAAAACCTGCCCTAGGCTGGCTGTGATGTCTCTTCTCTACATTCCTAGTGTTTCTTCCACTCACTTAGAGAATTATCCTCGTACCATGGTACGATGCCATTAATTTTCATATCCTACTCCCCACCACACTGGAAGCCCCTTGAAGAAGCAGCTGTTGTTTAACATTTTCATCTATAAAGCCTATCATAGGGCCTGGTATACAGTAAGTGCTCAATAAGGGTCTGCTAAATGAATAAGCCAAGACATAATATTAAAGTAGTCTCCACAACAATGAATAGACCAAGACATGATGATCCCATATATCCGGATACCATATCCTTTAAAAAAAAAATCTCCATCATGGATTCCACTGATTTAATAAAAGAATTTGCATGTTTTCATATGCTCCCTTGTCCTCTAGGGAAATCTGAAGACTAGACATGGAAAGATAAACAAAGGAGAAATCTGGGAGCCTTTCTGTGAGGGTGACATCACTTTTCAAGTGATTACTTTTGTATGTGATTTCCATTTATTGCTAAGCATGTTTTTTTGTTTTGTTTTTTTTTTTTTTTTGCATTTGCCCCAGAGAGAATGTGTAGAGCCTGGTATATCTAATGAATTTTTGTTTTTATAATTAATAATTAGAGAGTTTCCTGGTTCTAGAAACCAAAGGGTTAAACAGACTTTATTATGCCTACCTACCCTCAAACTCTTTAATCTTTGTCTTCCTAACCTAGATTGTGTTCTACCAACTTATTACCAGCAATGATGTTATGGGTTCCTTAAATCACTAACTTAAGCTATAATCAAATATCATGGGTTCTAAATATGTCTCAAAGGGTCTTGCATAATGCTTAAATAGAAAAAACCAAAAAGGCCAAAAGCTTTTTTTGATTTTTGCTTGGGAAATTGTTGTGCACTTAAAATTCATTTAATTAAAAAAAAAACATTAAACTCCTCACACAATCTAATTTGCTATCCAGAATTCTCTTTCATTAGGATACTCAAAATAGCTCAGAAATGTGTCATATCAGGGAAGATTTCCTTGGGTACTTTTTGTTAAGAATAATCTATCCTTACCACTTCTCTCTGTTTGTGTCATTCATTTCTCATTCACTCTTTGATCTATTTAGGTATTTTTAAAGCTTCAGTGATAGCTGGAAGATGCTTTAGATTACTCAAATGTCAAATTCTGAATCTATTTAACCTCCTTTGTTACTAAGATAAATACATTTTTTGATGTCCTGAGTAATAAAAAGAACCAGAAGCCAATATGGTAGAACAATGGGCAAATTAATTAATATCATTTTACTTTACTTTGCTAATTCTTTTTTTTTGGTACTGGAGATTAAACTCAGGGGTACTTGACCACTGAGCCACATCCCCAGCCCTATTTTGTGTTTTATGTAGAGACAGGGTCTCACTGAGTTGCTTAGCGCCTCGCCGTTGCTGAGGCCGGCTTTGATCTCGCAATTCTCCTGTCTCAGCCTCCCTAAGTGCTTGGATTACAGGCTTGCGCCACCGCGCCCAGCTTACTTTGCTAATTCTAATCATTAGAAACAAACTACAGAATCCCTCTCTGCTGTCAGTGTTAGGCATAAAAGGCATGTGTGTTAAAGAGGTACATGGGATCTTCAAATGACTAACCATTGTTGATCCTATTATATATTGACAAATCCATCATTTACTAGGTTGAAAGTATCTTTACTATGTACTAAAATTTTTATGTTTCTAGGCTCTCTGTTACTTTTCATCCATTTGTCTGTTTTGTTAGCTTTGGAACATATTTAGGATTGCTAGGGCTAGTCCTTTCTCACTCCTCTTTTTCACAAGTTTCTTGGCTATTTTCCAACATATGATCTGAATGGCCTGGCTTCTACATTTCTACCTTGTCTTTGTTTAAATCAATATGAACCTAATATACTTGGGCCCTTCCAATAACAAATGGTTCTTCAAAAGAGACTGATAGCCAGGTCTTAAAGAAACAATAAATCTCCCGTTTTCTTTAGTTGGCCTACACAAAAACATAGCTACAGAATATAGTTCCTTCATATCACCTTCATCACGTATCATGCCAAGTTACTCAAATGTAGTGTTCCATTAAAAGCACTGTACCTGAGCAATTGTCTCTGGGTCCAGTGGCTTGTGGTCATTAAAGCCTGTGTATTGCCCTGATGACGTGGACCTTCTGATAGGAGGGCTGTCAATCTTCTTGAGGGAGTCATGCCGGCTGATGTTGGTCAGGCTGCCATGGCCGGGTCGACGCCTCCTTTCAGGACTGTCATTGTTGAGGCCACGGTTCTGCAGCAGGCCCCGGGGATGACTTGGCAGGCTTGGGGACCCCAGATCAACTGAGGAGTTGGAAAGAGCATGCGGAGGGTGGAGGGGACAATGGCCATCACTGGTCCTGCCAGGACGCCTTACTGGAGGGGGTGGCTCTCCTCTTTTTCTTTGTCTGGATATCCACAGAAAGAAAGAAGATAGGAGAGTTTAGCACACTGGGAAAACTCTGAGGCTGGGTTGTGGGGGCTCCTCAGCCCCTGGAGAAGTGGAGGTTTAGGAATGTGGCCACGCAACTCCACTTACCTGGCTAAGTAGCCATCAGAATGACGGTCTGTTGGGGAGTTCATGTCCTTGGATGAAGACTTGTCTTCGGTAACAGGCCCACTGCTGGCTTCACTGTCAGCTTTTTGGCTCAGAGTATCTGAAAATGTATCGTCCCTGAAATGATGAGAATCAACAGTGAGCTTCTTTTGTTAGATGAATGGGACCAAAAACTAAATAAATAAATGAAGGATGGCATTTATGTAAATAAGCTTTTATTTTATTAATGTAGCTTTTCATTATAAAAATAATATGGGGGGCTGGGTGGTAGTGTGCTCAGTGGCTCAGTGGTAGCGTGCTCGCCTAGCACGCGGGAGGCACTGGGTTCGATCCTCAGCACCACATAAAAATAAAATAAAGAGGGCTGGAATTGTGGCTCAGCGGTAGAGCACTTGCCTTGCATGTGTGAGGCCCTGGGTTCGATCCTCAGCACCACATACAAAGCAATAAAATAAAGACATTGTGTCCATCTACAACTAGAAAAAAATAAAAAATAAAATAAAATAAAGATATTGTGTCCACCTACAACTAAAAAAATAAATATTTAAAAAAAATAATACGGTTTTGTTGCAGGTAAATTGGAAATTTCAGATATCTATACCTATAGATATAGATATATATGCAAAACAACAATGATCTATACTGTAATATCCAGAGACAACTATTAAAATTTTAGGAAATATCCTTCTATACTTTTTTCTGAGTGTGTGTGTGTGTTATGTACAATATTTATACGATGGATATCTATGTTTAGGGATTTTAGAAATGTATGACTGCATATCTACATATGCATATAATATTTCTTGGATTCTGATCTACATATTTAGTATTTCTAAAGTTATGCTAAGTCATTAAATCATTGTATACAATTTATATAGATACTTCTCTTTTCCTTGAGAAGTAAATTGGTAATGCATTCTGAAATACTGTACTCAGAAAATAGGGATTATACTGTACATATTACTTTATAACCTGTTTTTTAACGTGTCATGACCATCTTCCTATGTCCTTAAATATTTTTGAAATCAGAGCTTTCTCATTAGCAAAATTAAAACAGCAGCAAACACCTAGAGGTGATTCCCTTAGGCTGGAAGTCAGTACAGCCTAGAATTAAAACCGTATATAGATGTCAAGGAAGAACACTGCTGTTTTTGGAATTACCAGTGTCACTTCAGGTCTTAAGGCCATTTTCTCTGCATAGATTATTTTTCTAAGAACATGAAAACTTCAAAAGATATTTCTCACTCATTTTTGCTCCATCCTCTCTTGGTAGAGTTTGGAAAATGAGTATCTGCTGGTCCTTAAAGAACCATTAGCAAAGAGCCACTAGGAAGGTGAAGAACTTTGTCCAGTTCAGAAATTTTAGCTCTTTAGCCTCTTTTGCTCTTTACCAAAAGAGGCTAAAGTCAGTGTAAGAGCCACAGCTCTGGAGTCCTCTATTGGGAGCACTCAGGCAGCCAAAGTTGGGACTACTCACATATCCTGCACCACTATATACTGGTGAGGCACAAGCCCGTCAATCCCGTTGTGCCTGCCTTCCCACCAGTCCTCAGATGCACGGTGATACAGCAGCAGGGAGGCACCCTTCTTGAAGGACAGTTCTCTGGCAGACCGCCCAACATAGTCAAACTTGGCTATTGCTTCTATTGGCTCACATTCTACAAAGAACACACCAGAACACGGAGAGGGACAGGGTTGTTAAAAAGGTCTGATACACAATTTGAGAGGTCTATAGGAGACTTGAGAAATAAATAGACTACTTTAATATCCAGACTGAACAGGGTCATAAACAAATCGTCAAGGCAGGAGGAAATACAGGCAGTTAAAACAGATAAAGAGAAACATTCTGTAACTGTCATCAGTTTTCATGTCCAGAAACACCAAACACTAGATCTCAATGTCCATAGCTTTTTACTTGAGATATAATGACAGTCTAATAAAAATATTTTAACTTTGCAATACAATGTATGAAATCTCTCCTTTGGTTGGAATATCCTCCACAGTTGCTCCAATATTTATTTTTGACACTGATGGTGTTTCTTTGCAATATGTTAATACCATTTATAACATGGAAAAATCACCATCCCAGAAAACACCAGGGAGTTTATGCTTTATTAGTTTATTTAAAATCACCACAACAAACATTATTTGAATACCTTTAATTTCCTCATGGGCTTTTTTGGTACTATCAAATTTTCAGTTACCACCAAAAGTAATGACAACTCTTTTCTCTTGTATCAGTAACAAATTTTGGATCTTAATTATGAACCAAGCAGGCTGCCCCCAAATTAAAACATTAGATTTAAAAATTATATCTTCTAGAGATTAAAAGATATTCAAGGGAAAAATCAGTTCATTAAAAAAAGTCAAAACTCAAAACTTTACAGGCTGTATAATTCCATTTATACAGCATTCTTTGATATAATTATAGAGATGGAAAATAGGTGCGTGGTTGCTGGGGTGGTGGAGGAAGTGATGGCGGAAGTGCTTGTGGCTATAAAAGGTAGTAGGAGAAATCCTAGAAATAGAACTGTTCATCTTGACTATGATTGTGGTCATACAAATCTGTACATGTGGTAAAACTGTACACAACCAAGTAAACACAAATAAGTAAAACTGGTAAAATATGAATATAGTGAATAGATTATATCAACATCAATATCCTGGTGGTAATATTGTGCAATACTTATGTAGGTATTGCCCCTGAGGGAAACTGGGAGAAGATATAGGGGATCTCTCAGTATCATTACTTTTTTTTTTTTTTTTTTTTTATTTTGCTAATTGTTTCCTTTATTCTTTTTTTTTTATTTTTTTAATTTTTTTTATTTTTTCAGTATCATTACTTTTAAAAAAAATTTAATTTGTTCTTTTTAGATATGCATGGCAGTAGAGTGTATTTTGACATATTTACATACATGAAGTATCAATTCCCATTCTTGTGGTTGGTTGTACATGATGTGGAGTTACACTGGTCATGTATTCATATATGAAAATAGGAAAGTTATGTCCAACACATTCTACTGTTTTTCCTATTCCTATCCTCCATCCCTTCCCTTAAATCCCCTAATCCTGTGAATTTCTATTCTTCTCCTTACCAGCCTCTCGTTATGTGTTGGCATCCACATATCAGAGAGAACATTTGGCCTTTGGTTTTTTGGAATTGGCTTATTTCACTTAGCATGATAGTCTCCAGTTCCATCCACTTACTGACAAATGCATAATTTTATTTTTCTTTTATTGCTGAGTAATATTCCATTGTCTATATATACCTCTGTATCATTTCTTACAACTGCAGACAAAACTATAATGACTTTTAAGTTAAAAGTTAAAAAAAAAAAAAAAAAGCTTGAACTCTGGGCCTAAAATTGAAATTCAGGTCTGATCTGACCAAATGTTGAAGGTAAATAATAGTACAAACTAAACCACCATAAGAGGTGCTTTTTGTAATTTAGCTTATTGCAAAAAGGTCCGTAACTCAAGGCCTTATGATATTTTCTCTCTTCATTCCTGCTATCAATACAAGTGAGTAGTGAGCTCATGTTGTGGATCAGTGATAGAGTGCTTGCCTAGCATGTGTGAAGCACTGGGTTTGATTCTCAGCACTGCATATAAATAAATAAAATAAAGGTCCATCAAGAACTAAAATATATATATAAAAAATTTTAAAAATACAGGTGAGTAAACTTCTAATCAATATAAGGAGAAATTAAAAGGGCCACGGCAAGGAATATGTGCATATAGAAACATATCTACATAATGAACAATAATACCTCATTTATATCTATTAATTACAAAATACTCTAGAATATGAGCACACCTAACAGATTAAACCTACCTGTCAAAAATTCTTCAGGAAATTATTTTCTATTTTCCTTGGTAACAAATCATCCCATGTAAGAGTTTATTCTTCCCAAAGTGTACTGTAATGCTTTCACTATCTATTATACTTGATGTAATTACTAAATGAGAAATTTTTGGATAGACAGCTAGGCTTCTTTATCACTTGATAAACTCAAAGTTCTCTGAGATATATAAGGTAAAAGCACAAAAACTAATAAACACTGAAAAAGTTTAGTTTTCATCTTCTATGAGGGTTTTATCTTTTTCATCCTATGTGACAGTTTTATTAAATTCTACAAGTCTGCTTCTTTGAGGAGGGGAGATACCTTTGCATTTAAAAGGAATGACTTCATAGTTTGTTCTAAACTTGCAGATAAAGAATCAATTCTGGTTGACCTGAGATGACAAAGCAAAACTTGTTCTTCAGTTCTTCAGGGAAGCAAAAATGGTCATGGAAGAATGAAGACATGCTAATCTATTAAAAATAACTTCATGGCATATAAGTCTGGAAATCCCTGTATGAACACACCCATATACTTATATTCAGTTTTAATAAAAAAATTAGAGAATATTAGCACATGACATGGTATATAATCTACATATATTATGTCCAAGAGAAAAAAAAAACCATTAACATGCCATGGTTAACATTATATTTAATTTCATTCAATCATACACTGTTAATGCTGGCCAAGAGCTATTTAAGACAATTTAACACATATATACACATTTTATCATAATTTTGTAATCATTATCTCTATGATTATCATCTCTTCTTTTTATTATTTTCTGAAACAATTAGCAACAGAATCATCAGACCAGCTTATTTTACTGAAATGTGGCTAGGTTATGAAAGAATGACCGAATGAATAAAACAAATGTTTTATTGGTAATCCTGGTATATCAACTAGTAATTCTGAGCAATTTCATTATTTTGACTCTTTCTGCTCCCCTGAGAACCATTTTATAGTCAAGTGTCAATCAATTAGCTATTTACACACATCTTAGTCTAGGCATTGCATGGCAAATCAATCTCAGGGCATGGCGCACATGCCCCTTACATAAGGAGAGATTCACAGTCCGTTCATGTCCTGCAGAGACCTCATAGGATGTTGTTATCACTGATATCAATAATAGTTGGTAATAAAAGGGTGTAACATGATCACTTAGTTTTCCTGCATGGCTATTAGAATTTTGTGCAAAGGAGAAGAAAATTCAGTAGTGTTGATAGATACTTTGACTGCCCAGTATTATCAAATCTTATATTTCCATGTCTTATCATTTTACATAAAATATTAGTACATCATCCTTTATCCTGGGGACCTTACTATCCCTGATTTGTTACCTATTGCTCTTGCAGAGGATGGTTTAGCTCTGACAGCCTGTCTTTTGAAAACAAAAGCTGTTCTCTCTGGTGATACTATGACAGAGATACCTGGAGGATGAAGATGTAATCAATGTTCTAGTTAATATAGTCATAGGATTTTGGAGGTTGGCTATGAGAGAGAATATCTGTCCTTTGTAAGCAATGCTTTCTTTTGGCAAAATCAGGTGAATGTGATCAAGACAATATCTCATCAGAGCACTCAACACAGTTTCTCTTAAGTCATGAGGTAAGAATGATTGACATATCATAGTGGTGAGACTGATATTTGGGAAGAGAGATGGTTGGGGCTCTGTCTTGGCTTTTCCTTTCACTGGAGAGAGTAAGAAAACAGGAATCAGCAGAAAAAAAGGAATGAACCATTTAGAAAAACAAAGAAATTTGAGACAAAAGAAAGGAGGGTGTAGAGAAAGGAGGGTATAGAGGGCTCAGAAACTTTCAAAAGCAACATCATAGAAACAGAAGCTCTCGGGCTGGGGCTGTAGCTCAGTGGTAGAGCGCTTGCCTACCATGCATGAGGCACTGGGTTCGATCCTCAGCACCACATATAAATAATAAATGAATAAAATGAAGATCCATCAACAACTAAAAAAATATTAAAAAAAAAAGAAACAGAAGCTCTCACTTTAAAGAATGTCTTCTAACTTTAATTCAGAAAACATCAAATTATGCTTTTAAAGACACAAGGAGGGGCCGGGGTTGTAGCTCAGTGGTAGAGCACTTGCCTAGCATGTGTGAGTCACTGGGTTCGATTCTCAGCACCACATATAAATAAATAAAGTCCACTGACAACTAAAAAACAAAATAAAAAAAAAAAAGACACAAGGAGCTGGCCTTTTTTTTAAAGCAGAGATTAGACACTATGGCCCCTAATTACCCTCCTTCTAAAATCAAATGAAAATGCTATATTTAAAAAACCAAACTTTGTAATTGCATTAATAAGCTACCATGATAGTAAGGAATACTAAAGACCAAAAACTCAATGAAAATGAGAACCCAGAGAGGTAAATAGAACATTAGAACACATCAGTCAGATTTTTGCATTGTGGGTATTTTTCTAGGCTGATTAATTTAAGCCTTTGTTTTTTCACAGGAGACTAAGATCGAAGCATCCTCCTCTCCCACCAAAAGAATTGCGTTCCTGGTGTCCCAGAGAACCTCACTGTAATGTTCTAGAAGTCTCTATAATACCTTTAGTTCTTCTAGAAGTTTGTAGTTCTAGAACTCTCCCATTCACCTCATGTCCTACAAAAATAATTTATCTCCAACCTTAGAATACATCATCTCTGAGAGCCACTCAAGCCCTCAAGCAGGTCCGCAGTTCACATTCACAATAGCTGGGTGGTCTGGAAAACCTCAAACTAAAAATGATGGTGTTCTAGGCTAGTTGTGCCAAGGTAGAAGTAAATGAAAACCTTCTCTGGAGGAACCTATCTTCAACTGAGCTTAATATGTAAAAAAATTACAAACACACTGGAAAATAAAACCCAATGAGTGACA
This sequence comes from Xerus rutilus, assembly GCA_028644305.1. Lineage (NCBI taxonomy): Eukaryota > Metazoa > Chordata > Mammalia > Rodentia > Sciuridae > Xerus > Xerus rutilus. Next base: position 48,479,526 of record CM053403.1, read on the forward strand.
GTCAACAAAAACCCAGGAATATATGTTAGAATTATGAGATACATAAACAGAAACAATGGAAAGGATTAATATTATAAGCAAAAAGCAAGAGATAATAAAAAAATGGCCAAACAGTATATACGAAAGTACGCCAAACAGAATGTGTGGAAATTAATAAAAAATAATAAAAGTAAAAATTCACTTGATGTTTTTTAAGCAGATTAATCATAGATATACAAGGAAGAAAAGAATTTGTGCATATAGCTGAAGAGGTACTAAGAGTGATAATTTATATATATGTCAATGTTAAAAAATAGAGTCTTGAAAATTAACATGAAGTATTAAACTTAAAAAGGTAGAAAAGTTAAAAAAAAAGATCTCTACAGACAGCCTAAAGTTAATTGGGAGACATTTAACAACTGGAAACATGTTCATGGACTGGAAGCCTGAATTGTAAAGATATCAATTCTCCCCATGTTAATATATGTAAAATCAGTATAACTGCAATCAAAACCCCAACAGATTTTGAGAGACTTTTAAAATTACTTTTTAAGAACTTGAAAAGCTGAGTCTAAAGTTTAAATAAAATTTCAAAGGGGCAAGAATGGTAAAGAAGGACAAAGTCAGAGATCTTGCTTTCCTAACTATTCAGATTTATTAGAAGGTATCAAAATTAAGACTGTGGTATAGGGACAGACAGGTAGAACAGTGGAAAAAAATACTGGTAGTTGCTAGGAGCTGGGGGGAGAGAAAATCTGGAGTTACTAATCAACAGAAATAAAGTTTCAGTCAGTCAACTTGAATAAGCTCTAGAGATCTGCTGAACAAAACTGGACCTATAATCAACAATAATATACGGTACACTTACATTTTTGTTAACAGAGCAGGGCTAATGTTATGTGTTTTTATCACAATAAAATAAGAAACCATAGGAAAATTATCTTCATTATCTTAGGGTAAAGAAGGATTTCTTAAAGGTGACACAAAGCGAAATAACCATGAGGGAAAAGACTGATAAATTCACCAGCTTTAAGATTAAGAACCTCTGTTTAGCAAAAAGGCATGAGAAGCATATGAAAAAATAAGCTTCAAAGCAGATTTTTGCAAAGCCACCCATAAAGGGCCACAATGAACACTTACACAGAGGATCCAGACCCACAGAGAATGCTTACACATTAAATGAGGAAAACACACACACACACAAATCCAACAAAAACCCCCTAAACTAAAACTAAACTAAACCAAACAAAAGAAGCCTGAGGAACCCAATTGTTTAAAAAAAAAGTATAGAAAAACTGGTTTTATAGTAGCATGAGCATAGGGCATACCATCTTCGCTGGTGTGGGGCTCTGTACCAGCATCCTGGTCCACTTCCTCCAATGTACCGTGCTCACTGTATGGGCTGTCACTGTGGAGGAGAAATGGGAATTCATATGAAACAAGTGGGGAGAATTTAAAAAAATGAGTAATTGCTGCTTCAAGGAAAAATATGATTTTTAATGGCAAAAATTTTACTGGATAGTCTGTCAATGGAATACTAGAGCTTCCGTTGATTATCTGGTTCTGTGGTGATATCTGTTTATCTATCCATCCACATTCATCTTTGACTCGATTATTTTACAATTCTATTACGACAGAAATTATAGAAAACTGATGGCATTACAAATAACTCTTATGCAAAGGAAGCAAATTGGTTTAATTCAGATAGAAGATCTTTGATTATTGCCCCACAGGCAGACCTGTTTTTGCAAATTTAATCCCTTGTTTTACTATATATAAATGGATGGATCTTTGACTTCTTCTTTGAACTGACTGTAGCATCTTTCCCATCATTTCTTGACAGGTGTTCATTTTGCATCTATATGAGAATTATGATTTTTATCCACTTTTAGAACTTATCCTTTAGCATTACCACTACCTCACCTCAAATGTATGCAGATGGGGAAAAATGCATTGGTCACAAACACAAAACTGAAGTTACTGTAAAATTCCATTTATATTGCTGATGTTGGTAGACAAGGATAACTACTGTATTATTGATTTTCTGTTTAAAATGAGCAATGCCCTAGAAAACATTGTGTATAAGCAAAGGACATATTCAAGCCCACATTACTGGTTGCAAGGTTATAACACAGGCTTTACCCAGTTTGGAAGAGCAGTGACCACAAAATGTCCTAGTTTACAATACATCAAATACTATTGACCTTATCTCCACATACTTGGTCTTTGAAAAAAATGAGTAAGACAGCAGAGCTTACTGATATAGCCCAAACATCTGGGAATGCTAAACATGCTTTTGATAACTGGCTTTAAAACAAAGATGACTATGAAAACAAAATTACGTATCTCAGCAGTGCTGAGTTTTATTCATTTACTTTCCCAGAGTCAAACTTCAGTTAAGTACCCTGCACAAAATAAGTACTCAAGTGAATATTACTAAATTGAATTTCGTGTGTAAAATTGCTGGATACACTACAGAACTGGAATTTAGCATGGGTTGTGGCTAATTTTGGAAGCAGTTCTTCTGGAAATAACACTCAGTTTTCTTAACTGTCATACTATCGTTCAAGTAAAAATGCTTTCAGTTATTTTTGATCTTTCAGCTATGTGTTCCCCTTTTACTTAATTCTCTGTAAGGAAAGGGGAAACACAGTGTCCTAAACATGGTCCAGAATGAAGGATTTAGACGTGTTTGTTTCCAGCTGCTGCTGAGTCCTAGCTGCTCAGACAGTTCTTGAAGGAGGCTACTATGTGAAAAGACTCCTGTGGGCTTTGGAATCAGTCATACCTGGAGCTATGGTCTGAGTGCGTCCTGTAAAGTTCATGTGTTGGAAACAAACCCAAATTCACATATTTATGGTGTTTGTAGATGAGGCCTATGAAAAGTAGTTAGGGTTTCATGAGGTGATGGGGGGAAGCATGATGGAATTAGTGGCTTTATAAAAAGGGGAAGAGAGAACTGATCACACCTACTCCTTTGCTTCTGTCATTGATGCCTTCCACCATGTTATGAAGCAGCAAGAAAACCCTTAACAGATGACAGGATCTTGATGTTAGATTTCCCAGTCTCCAGAACTGCGAGAAGTAAATTTCTTTTCTTTATAAGTTACCCAATCTGTGGCATTCTGTCATAGCAACAGAATGGACTAGGACACCTGGGATTCCTCCCATTACTACTAATCACTGGGCAGGCTCACTGGCCTATCTAAATTAACATGGTAGAATGTTCATGATAAATACAAAGATCACGTACACTGAGAAACCAGCATATAATAGGAATCAAAGCTTTTTTTATTGAATATGATTTCTCAGAAACTTGTTAACACTCACATTTCAAGTATCAAATAGCACAAACATTTCAGGGTTTCTTACCTTTGGGATCATTATATTGACTATACCTTCTCCATTTTTATACTTCACTAGGGGGTGCCCATATGGCCATATTAAAAATTTTTATTCCCAAAATATATGAATAAATTTGCTCACAATAATCTTCATTACTATAATTTGTTAGAATAATATTTATTAGTAAGGGTGAAAGTGAAAATAAGAATAAATATCCATTTTGTTGACAAAGCCCCTTTAAAACGAGTCTTAAAATACATTATGTGGAATCCAAAATATCTGATTAAGAATGAAAAATGCGCTGGACATAGTGGAACATGCCTATAAATCCAGCAGCTTGGGAGGCTGAAGCAGGAGGATCATGAATTCAAAGCTAGTCTCAGCAACTTAGCAAGGCCCTAAGTGACTCAGTGAGACCCTGTTTTTAAATAAAGTACAAAAAAAGGCTGGGGATGTGGTTCAGTGCCCCTGAGTTCAATCCCTGGTACCACAAGAAAAAAGAAAAAAATAAAGAATGAAAAATATAATCTGCTAATTGAATTAGCCATCTTTTCTGAATTTAATGTAATAATAAAAAATTAATATAGCTCTCTTTAGCATCAAAAACTTTATTCTCCATAAAATCCATAATAATAAGGTGGGTTTTTCTAAGAAAACGTAAGCTTTGGGGAAAAGAGAAGAATGACTATGAATTTCCCTAGTAAACAGCAAGTGTTGCCATGGATCTTAGTAGACTAACTTTGTAAATGTTATTGCTGCTGCTTCTTCTCTTTCTTTTTCCTTTTTAAAATTGTAACCATTGATGGTTTATAGGCAATTCATTTTCCTAATTCAGTCAATATCTAACTTCTTCTTCTTTTTTTTTTGTGAAGATAGACTAAAATTCTTGGACTTACCAGTAGTCATCTCCAGCCATACATTTCTCATAAACAGGGCCATCCAGTTCTTTAGTATCTGGGAAAATAGTCTCATGGTGGATGATGATGGTCTTGATGATTTCATTCACATGAGCCTGGCAAGACACTTGATCCTGTATTTCTGGGACAGGCATCAATGTTGGGCCAAAGCAAATGGCTAGGTTGTAAGGGTCCATCATGTTCTCATCGCTATACTGTGAAAGACTGTGAAGGAAAGCAAGAAAGAAGTTGTCAAGTAACAAGGGGAAAAAAGAAAACATATTTAATAAGATACTTCACCTTCTGAAAACAGGGATCTAAAAATATTTCACTTCGTTTTTATTATTAGACTAAAATGATACTTCAACTGACTTAAAGTTGACTCACTGAACTCCAAGGGAAGTAAAATGAGGTCTGACCTACTAGATAAAAAATGAGAGAGAAAATTTGCTTAATTTTAAGTGGCATTTTTCAAAGTTATAAGAGAGTTTGATATAGTGGCCACTGCAGTGGCCACCAAAATCAAGTAGATGAGTTTTATTTGTAAATATGGTCAGGCTCTGAATGCTGTTCAAGTAAATTTGGGAGAGACAGTATGATGTCCATAAAACTTTATGTATGCCTTTAAATTTGTCTTCACACCATTTAAAAATACCTCAGATTTCAGGTTTCTTCTATAAACCTTGAGGAAAGTCTACAAGAAAACAAAGTCCCTTTTCTTGGTAACTACTGAAAGGAAGCAAATAACATATCCAGGCTTTAAAATCTGCTGTTGGCTAAGTCTACCAACACTGACAACCAGTGTCATAAAAACACTAAATTGCCAGAAAAGGGGAACAGAATCCTTGATTCTCTCATTCCACTGAAGGTGGCAAGCTCTGGGGAAATTTCTGGTGTTTAGTACCAATTTCTAAACAAAATCCAATGGACATGTATGAAATATTTTTACAGGTAGTTCAAAATAAGCCAGCTTTTTAATGCCATGCCTCTAATCACGGGTAAAATACTGTGCTAGGGAGAGTTTTGAGACGCTCTCTCTCAGTATATAGAATGTCAACCTTGAAAGAAAATGTAAAATCCAGGTGAACAGATGACAGATGGGAGGAGAAAAAGGAGACTCAACTACCTTTGTGAGATGATGACAGACACAAAGAAATGGAGATACCACCTGACAGGATACTTTACCCTTTCTTGGAAATAAGATAGTTTAGAAAGTAGAAAATACAAAAGCATAATTTCTCTAGCTAACATATGTCTTACCCTCCTGCCATTTCTCAAACGTTCACTCTTTCAAAAAGTTCACAATAATAGCAAATGATCATGTTACGCACCATCTTAAAAATGGGAGCAGGGGGCTGGGGCTGTAGCTCAGTGGTAGAGCGCTTGCCTAGCATGCGTGAGGCACTGGGTTCGATCCTCAGCACCACATATAAATAACAAATGAATAAAATAAAGATCCATCAACAACTAAAAAAAAAAATAAATAAATAAATAAAAAGAATGGGAGCAGGATGGAGAGGTGAGATTTGGAATAAGAATGGTCTAATTTTCAAAAGACACATGAGTTCAGCAGGGAGACTCACACTTAATCTTTCTTTTAGTGCTGGGTTTGAGAGAAAAAAACCCAATACGAAAATGCTATTTTCAAGTTTTGATTTTACAATGAAAAAGAATAGTTAATCTTGCTCTTTTGTTGCTTTTCTTCTTTTAAAATTCTTTGCAGTGCTGGGTATTGAATCCAGGGTCTTCTACATGCTAGCCAAGCGCCCTGCCACTGAGTTAAACCCCTACTCCCTCAATCTCTCTTTTCCAATTTCCTGTCCCAAGCATCCTGGCCGAGACCCTTGACCCCTGTCTCTGTAAGAAGGCAAGTTCAGGCAGCCAGGGAGCAACTTGAGGCAGAATCACTGGAAGCAATGTCAGCTGACTGACCCCTGGTGCATCCGTCTTTCTGTTGAGATTCCTGATGTGTTTGTTAGATTCAGGTTTTGAGAACTTTCTTAATTAACAGATCACTTTCCTAGTCCATCGTGGCTCATTGGTTCACAGTGGATTTGCTCCGCTGTGTCAGGAAAATTTGATAGGAATAGCATGGAGAGGGCCAGCAGCAATGTAGGGCAGGCCATCTTGGAAGTGCGGGTGTGGGGGGTTTACAACATATGGAATTAAAAGTAAAGAAGGAAAGGCCCTGGAGTTTTACAACTATCTGGGTGACTAGGCTTATTTAGAGGTTAAATGTAGAACCTCTATCTAAACTAAATACAGTTATTTGCATCTCTCTGGATACCACTAATTTCCAGCGGTGACTTCTTTTTTTACCCTAGTGGTGACTTCTGTACAAATGGGTTCCTACTGTCTTTTGGCAATGTTCTAGGTGCCATAGGGTCAGCAGTAGAGCCCCCTTCTGTTTAGTTCCCTGCCAGCATTGTATGGTATTTGGCTCTTGGGGCCAACCTGAGTGGGTGTGATTTCAGGACTAGTCAGCAGGGTTGTAGAACATCTCCATGGCTTTTGAGGATGCAAAACCTCCAGTGAAATGGAGATGAGGAAATATTCTAATTTTAGGAAGGGAGAATTCATACCAGCTTACTCAACATGTTGACTTCCCCTGGATTTCTTTATTTCCAACTGCTTAACCGAAATGCTGCACAGCAAGGGGGCCATTCAATAGGACTCTTGGAAGATATTCTTATAATGGAGCCCATACATCAGGGAATAACAACTGAAAATCAAATTGCCTAAATTAAGAGTAAAATTCTCTGAAAATAGTGTAGTAGCTTTTAAGATTTGTTATATTACTTTAGAGAATATTTTAGAAATATTTCCTTCTTGACAAGGTCTTATTATGGTACATTTGCAGAAATTCTTCTTTGGTTCTGTGTGTAAGTCTTATCTATGATTTTCTTACATCTTTGACTATGACATTAAAAAATCACAGAAACTTTCTGTAATGAGCAAGCAGTTTCATTTTGATAAAAAACATAACATTACTTTTGGGTGGAGGTTGGAAAAACCTATATTTCACTAGAAGAGTTTTTTTTAAGTAGTATTTGGATATTTTTGAATTAATTTCTGGATCTATCAATCATACAAAGACTTTGATCTGCTGATAAAAAATGTACCTTCAGTCTACATTCAATCATTTTCTCTTCTATTCTGCAGATAAATGGAACCAATGTACATTTTATAGGATTCAGGAAAACAGAACTCGGATGGGCACTTTGACAGAGCATTAGAGTACTTACTGATTGAGGAAGGCAAAGAGGTACCTCATCACTATAAGGACCGACCTGGGCAAGGTCAGGAGGAGTTTGCGGATGTGAAGCGCCCTCTCATAGAGATTATCTATTCCTATGGACAGAAGATGACACAGTCAGGGTCCTTTACCTTCCACATTTAAAGCAGATCATTGCAGTACACATCTGAACATAAACAGTACCTTGCCCTTGAAAAGATTCAATCATGACCAATACGATGAATAAATGACCAGCTTGGGTGTGCCACTGTTTCTGAGAGTGTTTCTGCTGACCTGTCACTGTTTTGATTATTGTGGCCTTAGCCATGAGGAGTTTAGAGTCTTCCTAGATTTAAAAATAATTTTCCCCCTTGTTGCTAATTTAAAATTTTGCATCTGATATGGTTTCAACTCCTTTTTGCTATATGTGACCTCAAGTGGCTTTTGGGGCATGGCACCAACCTCCTCCAACCATTATTCATTAATTCATCATATATGTTTGTCTACTGCTCTGATCCTGGCAATATGCCAGATTTTGAATCTTTCTCAAAGCAACCATAGCATTTTATTTACATGATTTTTTGCCTTGTTTTATATTATTGCACCAACTTTCTAAAGCAAATATTTAGGAGAGCCTACTAGGTTTCAAGCACTTAATTAAGCCCGAGGAACAAATCAGTGATATGATTCCAGTCCTCATGGAAAGTACGTATTTATAGTTAATTTATTTTCCTGTGGGATGGTGAGCTCCTTGAAGACAGGAGTCCTAGGAGGGACTTCCTAGTGTTATTGTTCCTCTTTGCTAGGAATGTAAATTGTCCAAAACAGCTCAATACTAATGTACTTGTGACACAGCAGCAAAAAAGTTACTATATTAGTTCATTATTTGCTTCACTGTCTATATTTTACAACACATTTTAGCATACTGAAGTATCTAAGGTAATGGGAATAACGACATCATGGAGTAGGCAGGGCATATGCTGTCATCCCCATTTAACAGAGTAGGAGAGTGAGACCTGGGCAAATGGCTTTCTCAAGGTGAGTGGGCTAGAAGGAGTAGAGCTGGGATTAGAACCTCTGTCTTCTATTTCATAAATCTGCTAATTTTTCTTGGATCTGAAAGTACCTTTATGAAGTACAACTTTGAGGGCACCCCCATAGGTGAACATTTGAGAAAATACTTTAAAGAAAAAGATGTTTGAAAACATTATTTCAGCCAGATGAGGTGAGGCATGCCTATAATCCCAGTGGCTCTGGAGGCTGGGACAGAAGGATTGCAAGTTTGAGGCCAGCCTCAGCAATTTAGCAAGGCCCTAAACAACTTAGTGAGATTCTGTCTCAAAATAAAAAAATAAAAAGGACTGGGGATGTGGCTTAGTGGTTAAGCACTCCTGGGTTCAATCCCTGGTCTTGCCCTCCCCAAATTATTTCATATCGTTTCGCCTAATTCCTAATTGCTCTTGAGATATTCATATCCTACCTGAACATCAATTCTCCTCCTCAGTTGTTTTTTTTTTAACTTTCTCCCACCCCAAAATATATGTGGATATCCCTCAAAGTTTTCTATGTGATCTCTTCAATGGCAACCTCATCCAGCCACAAGGTTATAACCATCACTTCCACCAGGTATCTTTTTTTCTCCATTGTGTGGGAGAGATGTCCAGCTGTTTCTTTTTCTGGGTATCTCACTGCTAATTTCCTCAGCTAAAGTTTTATTATTTTTTACACAGACCATCATAATATTTTCCTAACTCAGTTTCCCTTTCCCATTCCTCTTAAGCCAGCGGTGCTCAGCCTTGACTTGGGTTCACTTGGGGAGATTTTTAAAAGTGCTGACGCCTGGGATTCTTTTATGCAGCCAAGGTTGAAAACCATTGCCTTAATTACTCATGCCAAGCTCATTTTCCTGGAATTTTGAATGCTGACTCCAGCTGCTTTCTACTTATTATCAAATGGGGCCATTTTATTTGTCCCTTTGCACAGTTGAAAAGGTACAAAAATGTAAAAGAATATTCTTACTCAACCACAAGTTTGCAAAACAGCAAATAATTTATCAGGATTCCTGGGAAAGAACACTTGCATTCTTGCCTGCCTTTAAATATGCAAGCGTTGGAATTGTAGCTCTGTCATGTCATAAAAAATATAATTTCAGAAACTCTTCAACCAGAATGTAAGTAAAATATAATCACACATTAAACATACCTGTGACCTTTTTATTCTTTAATATAAATCTCTGATTAATAGTAGCATGACTGTAGTAACTATAAATTGGAAACGTTATATTTGGCCTATTTGTAAAGTATTTAAAGACAGAAAAAACTCCCACTATGAACAAGGTAGGTTAGTGTCACATCTATTGAGAATAAATATGTTTAATACACTTTCCGGGGAGTGGTATTTGTTTTTCCTTCCTGAAAAAGAGGGAGTAAGATGCTTTTTTTAAAAAGTTGTTAAACCAGGACATAAATTCACTCAGGCCACAAGAACTCAAAAATTAAATTATCAACATTTCTTCCCAATTCAGACCCAGAATGCCAGTAGGATCAAAATATGCTGTTATGGAAGGCACAACCTCATGGACATGGGGAACCTACACTGTATAGAGAGAAATATCTATGGATGAAGTAATGTGAAAGTCATTGATAATTTAAATGGGGATGATTTTTCACTCATTATTCCTATCAGAATTAACTGGTTAAAAGTTTATTACCTGAAATAGATGACTTTAAAAAAAGAGTATCTGATGGCTGTTGTTGCTGTTATTATTATTATTATTTTACTTTTATTTTAGTTGTAGATGGACACAATACATTTTATTTATTTATTTATTTTGATGTGGTGCTGAGGATTGAACCCAGTGCTTCACATGTGCTAGGCAAGTGCTCTACCACTTAGCCACAACCCCAACCCCTGTTGCTGCTTTATTTTAAAGAGTGAAAAGATAATTAAGCACATTGGTATCAATTAACATTGACATTTAGTAGCATGTGTCTCCTTGTTCATTACTTAATTGTGTTTGCGTTAGTGATTTTATGTTCATGCTTGAAACCAGTTACAAAATTTAATATATTCACATAAACATAAATTGTAAAGATGAATGGTCTCACCAACGGTCCTTTGTTGGCAAAAACCTCTCCTCTTTATTGGCCACATATAAAGGCATATGTGAGGATGAAAAACAAAACAATACCAAAACACTCTGCTTAAAATGCTTCTTGGGTGTTTTGAGAATTAGGTCTCCTGATTCTCTAAGCTAATCCTCATTTTAAAGTTAGGGCCAACTACCAGGGACAGGATTTCAGCAGCTAGGTTTTATTTTATTTTTATTATTTGTTCTTTTGAGTTATACATGACAGTAGAATGTATTTTGACATATTATACATACATGGACTATAACTTCCCATCTTGTGATTGTACATCATATGGGGTTTCACTGGAGTTACACTGGTCGTGTATTCATATATGAAAATAGGAAAGTTATGTCCCATTAATTCTGTCTTTTCCATTCCCATCCTCCCTCCCTTTCCCCCATTGTTCCCTGTCCATTCCAGTGAATCTCCACTCCTCCTCCCATCCCACCTATTGTGAGTCAGCATCCACATATCAGAGAGAATATTCGGCCTTTGGTTATTTGGGATTGGCTTATTTCACTTAACACAATAGTCTACAGTTCCATCGATTTACCAACAAATGCCATAATTTCATTATTCTTTATGGCTAAGTAATATTTCATTGTGTATATGTACCACATTTTCTTTATCAATTCATCTATTGAAGGGCACCTAGATTGATTCCATAGCTTAGTTATTGTGAATTGAGCTGCTATGAACATTGATGTGGCTGCATCACTATAGTATGCTGATTTTAAGTCTTTTGGGTATATGCCAACAAGTGGGATAACAGGATCAAATGGTTCCATTCCAAGCTTTCTAAGGAATCTCCATACTGCTTTCCAGAGTGGTTGCACCAATTTGCAGTCCCACTCGCAATGTATGAATGTACTTTTCCTCCCACATCCTTGCCAACATATATTGTTACCTGTATTCTTTATGATTGCCATTCTGACTGGAGTGAGATAAAATCTCAGTGTAGTTTTAATGTGTATTTCTCTAATTGATAGTGATGCTGAACGTTTTTTCAATATTTGCAGATGGAACCCCTCCTTCTTTATTATTGACCTTTGATATTTTCAAGTTCCATAAAGGGAAGTCGCTCAGGAAGCCACATGGGGGCACAGGCGTGACCTCTGGAGTTTTACCTTCACCTCAGGATGCTGTTGTTTTCACTCTCAGTTATAGCCTTAGTCCTTCTTCCCCTCAAGGGCAATTTCAAATTTTATACCAACTTCACAGTAGCATTATTCATAAAAGCCAAAAAATGGAAACAACCCAAATGCTCATGGATGAATGAATGGATAAACAACGTGTGGTAAACACATATCATAAGATAATATTTTTCAGCCTTGAAAAGGAAGATCATTCTGCATATGCTACAACATGGATGAACCCTGAGGATATCTTGCTAAGTGCAATGGGCCAGCCACAAAGGGACAAATATGATGTGATTCCACTTGCATGAGGCTTCTAAAATGGGCAAAGTCACAGAGACTGGAAAGGAGAACAGACAGTCTAAAGGCCTGGAGGAAGGGGGGTGTGGGGAGTTAGTATTTTTAATGGGTACAGTTTCTGTTTCAGAAGGACAAGTTCTGAAATAGTGATAATGGTCGCACAATAATGTGAATATACTTAATGTCTCCAAACTGTACACTTAAAAGTGGTGTATTTTTGGTCAAGTATATTTTGCCACAATAAAACAAAAAAGAATTGGGGAGGCTCTGGGATAAAAATGAAAGGTAGGAGTGAAGAGCAACAGGGGTAGAAAAGAATGACACCAAAAAAGACTACATAAAATCATGTGAGACAAGCATATATTCTCCATAGTTACAGTAAACATATACCCGAGCAAAACAGAATTGCTGGCATGCCTGAAGTAGCAGCAAATCTACCTGTCCCAAAGGCCTCAGTCCAGTGAGAGGCTGAGGCTTCTACCTGGCATTCTGCTCAGCTGGCGTGCAGCGAGCATCCTACAGGAGCTCTGCTCTGGTACAAATGACTCATTTACCCTCCAGAGTCCAGTTAGCAGGTCAAAATTTATGATTGCTACTGACACTCTGATGAATGTGCATTCCTTGCGGGCAATTCGTGGGTTTCCATAGTTTCATGCTGAATGTAAAGATGGATCTTTTCTTCCCCTCCAAAAAGGTGTCAGTGAGGAAAATCTGTATTTTATTTCAATTTATTTTAAACTGGGCTTTGTTTCCACAATTCAAGATCTCATCTAATTAGGTAAAAGTGGCATTCATCCAATCTTGGTCACATGCTTAAAGCTCCCAAGGCTAATTTATGTTCTTTTCCCAGCAGTGCAAGGCTCTCGCATCAGAGTCTCAGCTTCACAGCATGGGGCTGTGACAGCTTCATCAAAGTGCATGTGAGATTCACCACAACATGCAAGTTACTGGGCTGGGGTTGTGGCTCAGTGGTAGAGCACTTGCCTAGCATGTGGGAGGCACTGAGTTCAAGCCTCAGTACCACATAAAAAATAAACAAATAAAATAAAGATATTGTGTCCATTTTAAAAAAAGCAAGTTACTTCAGAAAATGGCAAAAAATTCAAATGGTCATTTACCCTCAAAATACGACTTCTTCTGTGGTACTGTTTGTGAAAGTGTTTGTTTGTCAGAAAACAAATCATAAATGATAAGATGCAAATTTATCCTTAAGAATATACACAAAGGAAAAGAAAGTCCTTGGTGTCCACATTTAGAAATGATTTAACAGCAGGCACACAAGTACTTTGGAGCTCCATAGGCCGAGCTCAGCATTAAAGGTGAATTTACCAGTCCTGGGGCATTTTAAAATTCACTGTGACAACATTAAGGAGTTATTCAATTGCATATAGTACTGTGTGTGTGCTAAGCTATAGAACCAACCTAGGTGCCTTACAACAGATGAATATGCAATACAAATGCATAATAGAATATTACTCATCCATAAAGAAGAATGAAATTATGGCATTTGCCAGTAAATGGAGGGAACTGGAGATTATCATACTAAGTGAAATAAGCCAGTCCCAAAAAACCCAAGGCCAAATGTTTTCTCTAATATGCAGATGCTGACTCACAATTGGGAGGAGTGGAGGAAGTTCACTGGATTGGACAGTGGGGAATGGGGAATGAGCATAGGAATGGGAATAGGAAAGACAGTAGAATGAATTGGACATGATTTTCCTAAGCTCATATATGAATATATGACCAGTGTAAGTCCACATCATACACAACTGCAAGAATGGCATCCTAATTAGAATAAGTTATACTCCATACATGTATCATATGTCAAAATACACTCTACTGTCACATATATCTAAAAAGAACAAATAAAAAAATTCAGAACAAGAAATAACTGCTTGGATACCTCTACTGTTAACTGATAACAAATTGACTTCTATGAATTCACAGTTGCTGTCACTCTTAGTTATATAACATCACTACAGAAATAAATGTATAAATAATGTATCTTCTTCTGCTGAGTATCATACTGAGGTTAGTGAAGAAAGTTAGTCTTAGCTTAAGAAGCTTTACCTATTCAGATACTCAGCCTAGTAAAAATTTTAAGGATAGAAGAAATCCTAAGAACATTAATATAAGATATTGCACAGAAATTTAGAATTCAGAGAGAAAACCATCATGTACATCAATGAAGCTTTTGTAGCAATAATATACATTACATCACCAGGAAGACCTCAAAGCCTTTTTTTATGCAACAGTCAGAAGTGGACAAATAGATATATGCACCAAGAGGTGCACCACAGTATTGTGTACAATTGCCAAATCATTGGGAACAACCTGAAGGTATGAAACTAGGAGATCTGTCACGTTAAAAAAAAAAAAAACCATTATATGGCCACAAACACTATATTTAGAAAAATATGTATTGATATGAAAAAATGTTCATAACAACATTAAGTTTAAAAAGTTCTTTATAAAGAGCCATTATGACATAATTTTATTTACAACAGCTTTATTGAAATATAAACCATAGGCCATATAATTTACCTATTTAAAGTGTACAATTCAATGATCTTTAGCACACTCAGAATTGTACATTACCTCAATCAATACTAGAATATTTTCATCAACTCAAAAGGAAGCTTCATATCCATTTTCAGTAAACTAGTATGATACAACTTTTATTAAAATCATGTAGAAATGGTATATCTGGGCAAATTATTATTTGGCAATAAAATGGAATTAAGTACTGACACATGTTATAACATAAAGTACTGATGTAAGATAAACATGCTAAGTGAAAGCTCGTTACAAAACATTACAGACTGTATGATTCCATTTATATGACATAGCAAGAATAGGCAAATCTAGAGAGACATAAAGTAGATTAGAGGTTGCCTAAAGCTGGGGGTGGTAATGGTTATAGGTAAATGGAAAGTGATTGCTAATGTTTGATAATTGGAGTTTCTTTTGGAATAATGAAAATGTCCTAAAATTGATTATGGTAATGGTTGCATAATTCTATGAATATACTAAAACCTTTGAATTATATTGTTTTTTTAAACATTTTTTTTAAACTTTATTTTATTTATTTATGTATTTTGTATGTGGTGCTGAGGATCGAACCCAGTGCCTCACGCATGCGAGGCAAGCGCTCTACCACTGAGCCACAACCCCAGCCCTGTTTTGTTTTGTTTTTTTAAACCCAGGGGCGCTTTGCCACTGAGCCTCATCCCCAGTCCTTCTTTATTTTGAGACACTGTCTCATTAAGTTGCCAAGGCTGGCTTTGAACTTGTGATTCTCATGTTTCAGCCTCCTGAGTCACTGGGACTACAGGCATGTGCCACCATGCGAGATTAAATTGTACACTTTAATGGATGAATTGTATTGAATGAGAATTATATCTCAATAATGGTGCTTTAAAAAGTATATGCACAAAAACAGATAAACTCCAGAAAATGGTCTGGGGATGTAGCTCAGTGGTAGAGAGCTTGCCTCAGGGTGTGTGTGCACAAGGCCCTGTGTTCAAACCCCAGCACCACAAAGAAAAGAAGAAAAGAAAAATCTTCTGGAAAGAAACTAGTTAAATTATCTCCATGCAAAGGAATTACAAATTTTTCTACAATGATCACATATCCATTACATAATAAAATAATTGTTTCAAAAAAGTACTGACTGCCTACTTGATGATTTATTTTTTAGAGTATAATAATAATGGTATGCTGGTTACATTGTATATTAAAATACAATATAATAGTTTATTATACTCAAAATGTATCACACATTGCTTTTCTTTGGATGGTGGCACCATGAGGTATAGTACTTTGTTTTATGTGCACTGTGTATTTTTCACGTGTTCTGTAATGACTACATACTGTTTTGTGATAAGAAATGTGGTAGGTAAAAGAAACCCCAAAATCCTCATTCTCCAGACACACACACACACACACACACACACACACACACACACAGATGAATGATGTGATACCAGAAGAGATACAGGTGGAATATTTGACTGAGAGATGAAAACTGTTAAAGATGGGTGATTAATTAGAGGGGAGTTCATCATATTATTCTGTTTTCTCCTGTAGACATCTGAAATTTTCTACAATATTACAGTTAAAAATAAGGTGAGTTGCAAATAGTATGGATAGAACAGTTCCACTTTGGCTTCAAAAAATGTGGCATGCACATGAATATAAAGCAAACCCAGAAGAAAATGCAATGCCATTGGTTCTCTTTGGGTAGTGGCTTTAATGGAGGATGGTACTTTGCCCTGTGTACTTCTGTGTATATTTCAAGTACTCTACAATGACTAAATGTTGGTTCTATGATAGGGAAACAAAAATCTTCCTCTATAAAAAGGTTTCCTCATGTCTAAGTAGTCACTGAAATAATAACACATTATACAAAAATGAAGTGCAAATGCATCATTTGGGCTCACAGCTCTAAAGAAGCCAGGAAAAAACCACGACTTACTTGAGTAATTACTTGGACTTACGCCCCAGGGAGTCTCACAGCCATGATACATGGACATGCTGAAAGCTGCCCAGACTCTGTGGGTATGACCTGGAGCATTCTCAAAACCATTCATAAAGTGGACGGTTTTAAAAAGACCCCAAAACAAAACAAAACAAAACAACCCTTGGGTGAGAAACCAAGAAACTATGAAGTTTGTCATTTCCAACTTATATTGCATTTGATTCCACCATGTCTTTATGCAGATAAGTAATTCTTAAAGGAAATTTGCATCTTTTGGGAAATGAATAGTGTACATTTAAAAAAGAGAGAATGTTAAGATAAATTCCCTCTTGCTACATATATTTGTAAGCTTCCAAAGAATGGGGTCATTTAGGGGCACAAATATGGCAGGATAATAACTCAGCCACTCCACGATTCTTTCCTCAAATGATCCAAAAATAGGTAAGCCAAAAGTAGTGGGTGTTCCAAGGACTTATGTAACCTCTTAGAAAAGATGAAAAGGGAAGATTTTTCTATACAAAACAACTGTCACATGAAATTACCTTAATAGGGAAAATCAAACCCAATTATGGCAATGCAACAGGATGACGGGTAAAAACTATCTATTACTCTGAGCTCTCTCTTCCCTAAAATTTCTAAATCTGATGTTAGAATATGATGTGTTTCTATCACATCCTAATCTAGACTGCATTTATTCATATTTTTCTTTCCTGCTAGATTTTAAGCCTCTTTGTTTTTTAATATATATATTTTTAGTTGTAGATAGACACAATAGCTTTATTTTATTTATTTTTATGTGGTGCTGAGGATCGAACCCAGTGCCTCACATGTGCTAGGCAAGTGCTCTGCCACTGAGCCACAATCCCAGCCCCGATTTTAAGCCTCTTATCTGCAAGAATCAAGTCTTTGAATCTCCAGGAAGTTTTTGCCCATTGTAGGAGATTCAAATCATCAAAAGTTTATAATATTATTGAAATTGATGAGTGACATGTCATTTCAAATAATTTATTGAAAACTATGCAGATACTTCGACATGATGGTAAGATACATTGTCACACTGGTAAGAGCAAATGCTTGTGTGGAGATACTAACAGTCAGGAATCTCCTCTTTTGAAAGAGGCAAGATGTTGCTGGAAAAGGGGCTTATATAAAGGAGGAGTTATAAAGAGACTACTGATAAATATTTTGAAAAATCTACCATTCTGAAAAATTGTGCACTAAAACTAATATGACTAATAGGGAATAATAAATAATGTTGGGGCAGACTACTTGACACCTATCAAACCTTGTGATAATTAGAATACAAGCAATAATATGTGTTGACGTGGGGAAAAAGGTACACTCATACACTGCAAATTGGTGCAATCCCTATGGAAAGCAGTATGAAGATTCCTCAGAAAACTTGGAATGGAATCACCATTTGAACCAGCTATCCCACTCCTTGGTTTATATTTAAAATCAGCATACTATAGTGACACTGCCATATCAATGTTTATAGCAGCTCAATTCACTACAGCTAAGCTATGGAACCAACCTAGATGCCCTTCAACAGAGGAATGGATAAAGAAGATGTGGTATATATACACAATGGAATATTACTCAGCCTTAAAGAATGAAATTGTGGCATTTGCAGATAAGAAGATGGATCTGGAGAATACCATGCTAAGTGAAATAAGCCAAACCTAAAAAAACAAAGGCTGAATGTTTTCTCTGATAAGCAGATGCTGATCCATAATGGGAGCGGGAAGAAAGAATGAAGGAACTTTGGATTGTGCAGAGGGGACTGAGGGGAGGGGAGTGGGTGTGGGGATGGGAATGACGGTGGAATATACATGTATGATTACACTACCAGTGTGACTCTGCCCCATGTTCAGTCAGAGAAAGAAGTTGTACTCCATTTGTGTACAATGTGTCAAAATGCATTCTATTGTCATGTATAACTAATTAAAAAATAAAAAAATCTTGTGCTAAAGCACTAAAATGTTAGCAATTTTATTAGAAATTCTAGCACAGTTAAATCTTAACTGCAATGTACACCTAGCACCCTTTGCAACCTTAAACCTCAGGGCTGCTGCTTCTTCCTTCCTTCTAGACGTAGGTCCTAGAGATTATTCATTACATCAAAATTAACCAAATATCATAAATTCATTGATTTCCAGTAATCTATTGTTTTAATACAAGAGGAAATAAATTTTCAGCCTCTTCATTTGCAATTGGAGCATATCAGGCACTGTTGGCATGAAAGAATGATGCGTCTGTGTGTTTTCTTTCTTCTCCTAACAGTCTATACACTTTGCTAAGTCTAACTTATGAGAAAGTTCGACTTTGTTAGAAGACATTTAATGTGCTGAGAAAAATCATGCTGGAACCACTACAACTTCCAAGTTACACCAACATCATTTTCTAAATGCATCTGAGGTAATTATGTCAAAGAACACATGTATAGCAGAACAGATGGAGTGGTAAATGGCTAACCCAGGTATTAGCATATGTGAACTGAGTTTGCATAGAAGTAGCTGTAAAAGTAGTAGTGGTGACAGCTAGCAACATTTACTGAGGCTTACTAACCTGACAGGCATATGATATTAAACACTTTACATGGATTATTTCATTTATTCTTCATACAGACTCTATGTAGTAGATGAAGAAACAGCTAATTAATAAGATAAAGTATTCCTCTTTGCCCAAGTTTACAAAGCCGGTAAAGCTAGGATTGGAACCCAGATCTCTTTGACCCTATGGTCTCAGCTATTAATAACCACAACAAAATAATATTTCTTATCCATGAAATGTGAAATGATTCTGCAGTGGTAACTGACAATGCTCTTTTTCCAACTGGTAGATAATAATGTTAAAGTTGCCATAGACCTAGAAAACCACTAAGCATTGTAGAGTACTTATTATTTTTCCAGACTTAACTTTTCTGGCTAGGATGTGAGGGAAATCTCTGAACATGGCCAAAGGAGAATTCCAGAAGTGAGACACCTCCTTTTCAGTTCTTTCCAGCTGGGTCAAAGGTCTGCTGTGATGACTCAGGCTATGTAAGAACTTGGAATGGACACATAGGCATACTTCTACATTTCAGACAGATCTGACTGTGGGGAGAGAACTATGACCAGGACATTTATACCCAGCTAGAGCCAGGACTTTAGGTACAGATACCAGTAAAAGAATTTTTGGTAGAATCTTAACTCTTCATTTCATTTAAAGTCTATTCAGCAAGTATGTATTAAATCATCATACACCTGAAGTTATGCCAAGTATTAGGGTTATAAAACTGAATAACCCATCAAGACCTCAGCCTGTGGAGCCAAGTGCAGGCATGCCATTGAGCATGCTCTGTGCCAGACACTTTTCTCAGTACTTCACATATATTAACTCATTCAGTTCTCACAACCCTATGATGTATAGACTAATTTTCTGCCTCTTGAATAGCTGCAAAATCTGGGGTGCTGGGCACTTAAGAAACTTGCCTAATAGTCATATAGCTGGTAATTAAGTGGCAGAGCTAGGATTTGAACCTTGGTTGTTTGAGTCCAGAGCCTGCATTCTTGACCTCTTCTCTAAACTACCTATCTTGTGGAAGGAGACAGAAGGATTAAAACAATTATGTTGGGCAATAAGAAAAAGTACAGACATATGTACACAATGGAATATTAGTAGAGGAGAACGTGATTAATTGCACTTGGTGGGGGGATAGCATTCTGGGAAGAGTGCCAATTCAGCAAAGGTCTCACAGCAGATGTCCACAGCTACTGGGGACAGCACTGGAATTAACCTGGACAAAGGCATGGTGGTGTGAATGGGCATGTGTGCAGTTTGCTATGTTCCCTGCATATTTCAACAATAGCAAAAAAGAGGGTAGGGGAGTTAAGAGATGACTGCATAGCAGAAGGACAAGGAAAAAGTCAGAAAGAGGAAGAAATAATTTATTTGAACTGGACATACTAAGGTGTGTTTTTATGTGGGAAATAATGAAATAAGTTTTGAAAAGGGGAGGGAGCAAATAACCTGATTTTATCTTTTGCATCTATTGGCAGTGTGGGGGGTAGGTAGGAAGGGAAAAATCTAGACGTAGGGAGTCCATTCAAGAACTATAATAGTACCAATGAGAAACCAAGTAATGGATGTGGGGAAGGAGGGATGAGAAGAGAAATATTTTTACATAATTGAGGTCAAGTCAAAGGTTAATTCCCATGGTGAGGGTGGGGTAGAACTTGAGGAGTTTCCTTCATCAAGGGTAAAGTTTGATTCTTAAGAAAGTCTAAGTGATTAAAATCAGCTTTAGACTCTTGACTGGGAACACAGACCTACAGGGGCACTACATTTTTAGATCCACAGAACTTTACCGTGGTTGGTAACTAATTCTTGGTATCATCATTTTTACCTTCCTTTGGGTAATGTCCAAAGCCCCTACTGAAGAAAACAGCAATGCTTTACTTTGTTGTTGATTACTGGTTTTGTAATACATCATGCACAGCCCTAGAACATGCTGCCATGACTCGGGAAGGCCAATGACAGATGATTACTAGTATTTATTATTATTATTATCATCATCGTCATTATTATTGTTTTTTTGCTGTCTGGAGATTGGACCCAGAGGCTCATGCATGTTAAGCAAGCATTCCACCACTAAGCCGCATCTCCACCTCTCCACTGACAGATTATTACCAGCTGGTGTTCCTGTACCATAAGAATAATCTTCTATCCCATTTAACATGTTTCTTTAAGTAATGCTCAAAGATGGGTAAATTACCTCATTTTTAAAATTGGTTGAGAAAATCAAGAACCGAAAGCCAAAACCAAACCAAACCAAATCAAACCCCAAAAAACAGATGAGGTGGATGCCCGTGCCTACAGCCTTCTTGTCTTCCTTAGGCAGCTGGCACCTGCTTTTCTGCTTTATTCCCGTGAGTAAGGGATCAGCTCCTGGGTCCTACAGAGCCTGAGATGTTGGAAGCAAAGCCTGCTCAGTTAAGGGTGAGGCCCAGCTGGGAGGATGACTCACGCTGGACACAGAAAGGCAACAAATGGCCTCAGAAAGTGTGGTGGTCATGGGGTATGGAGGAGTACTTGGAGAAGGGCCACTGCTTTTTCCAGGAAGTTGGTTAGTGTAATAATTCTGGTGGGAAAAGACTAAGTAAAAGAAATAAGTGCACTTACTGATACAAGAAATCAGATCATTAAATCTTTCCTTAGGAAAGAGGGGGTTTTCGAGCCCACGGAAATAGAGCTTCAGAACACCAGCCACTGAGTTAATATCATGGTTACTCTGGTCATCAGCCAGAGGATTTTCACCTAAAAAACAAACAACAAAAAAAGAATATGTTTCTATGCATACACACTGCTATATATACATGAATCTTTTAATTACACATTATGAAAGATTATATGGTACTAAAATTAAAATAATTGGTTTAGATATCCCACCCCATGATTAACCTAAAAATAGATGACTAAAATAAAGCTTTTTAAAAAAGTCTTAAGCTACCAAATACTCCCTTACAAGTTACCCAAATCTTAAAATAAAATACTGTGGGATTTATAATTTTACCCAACATTTTTTAAAGTGAAAATCAGTAATCTTAGTTTGACATGAATTCAAAAGCTACATTCTGTTTCTCATCCTACTAGAAAAAAGACCATGTGTAGTTTTGTCTGGCTAAGCTATGTAGGTCAGCAAAATTTATCATAAATATCAAATTGTGAGCACTTACAAGTAAATACACAGGTGCCTCCCAAAGTGGTATGATGGTGTTCATAGTACATTTGAAAGCCACCTTGAACATTGGAAGATTCTGAAGCCAGGAGAAGGAATCTGAAAATGTCCCCTTAATGATACCTATCAAAGAGCTTTTTTTTTTTTTTAATATTTTTTTAGTTGTTGATGGATCTTTATTTTATTCATTTATTATTTATATGTGGTGCTGAGGATTGAACCCAGTGCCTCACGCATGCTAGGCAAGTGCTCTACCACTGTGCTACAGCCCCAGCCCCACAAACAGCTTTATGAAAAGTTGATATTTTAAAAATATATCACGAATATAAAATTTCATTTTTCATTATGGTAAGCAGTTTTAAAATATTAGGAAACTGGGCTGCCTAGCCCATCTCCCTGAGCATTAAACAGATAAAATCCTTAATAAGCTCAATATAACATGCAGCCTTAAATCACAGGTCTACTTATTTCATAAGTCTACTCTTTCTAAAGTTCATGAAAAGTGAACTTTTTCACTTTTGATTTTTTCACTTTTTCACTTTTGGTTTTGGATTTTAACATTTTGTTTGCCTTTTTAAAAAGTTTTTGGTACCAGGGTTTGAACTCAGGGGCCACTCAACCACTGAGCCACATCCCCAGCTCTTTTTTTTAATTTAATTTACGCTGAACTGTCTCACTGAGCTGCTTAGCACCTTGCTTTTGCTGAGGCTGGCTTTGAACTTGTGATCCTCCCGTCTCAGCCTCCCAAGCCCCTGGGACTACAGGCGTGTGCCACCATGTCCAGCTTATTGTTTGCCTTTTGGGGCAGTTTATTTTCAGGAACCTTGTATTCTTTTTTTCTCTGCTTCTACGGCCAAATCATTGAACACAAATTCACCAGAATTATTATTATTGTTTTTGCCCACTGTGAGAAAACTTCAGCCTAACAAATCACAAACAAATAATTAATACCAGGGGAATTTCCAAGGAAAAATAACAAAGTATTTGCCTGTTGTGGCTGGCATGGGACCCTGATGCTTCATTACATTTCAACCTGTCATTCTGAATATGGTCAATGTCAGAGACATGGCATACACAGCTGCTGACAGGGGAGGCTGCTCTGCTCCTGTACATCATATTGGCCAGAGAATTTGGAACTGGATAAAACAGCATGGCCCCAAGCCTACTCTTCAACAAGGCTTCAAATTTTAAATGGCTATATACCAGGTCTAGGCCAGGGGAAAGGAGACAGAGGGAGGGAAGATGAGAACTGTGGTAACTACTCTGCATTTTTACCTTGTCTCTAAGCAAAGATGTACCCAGAAGTAAATGCCTTTTAATTGGAGGGCATTAATGAATAATAGCTATCTTGAAAGAGTTGAGCATTTTCACAGATCATATCTAATCCTCACAACAATCCTACAATTTTGCAGATGAGGAAACTGAGGTCAAGTAAGAACTGAATCACTTGACCCAAATCCCACGGGACTCTGATTTGATTCTAGGTCTTCCTGACATGGAAGTGTAGGACTTTGCTAATCATAATGCTGTCATTAATAGTTCAGTAGAATTTATGTGACAGCCAGTTATGAACACAAGAAAGAAAACAAGTAGGGTCAGAAGAAGGAGTCTGGGGATGATAATGAGAGGAAGGAAAGAGCTCTTGATAAAGGATGGAGAGACGGGGCAGCTGGGAGGAGCCGTCTCATATAGTAATAGTTCAATAGGCCAGGGTCATCCTGCTTCTTCTGGAACCCTTTCAGGTGCCACCTTTGACACACATCATGGGGGATCACTGTTAGTCCTAAACCAGGATACACAGCTTATATGCTTTTCTACATTTAATAATAAAGTCATAATTTGGGCCTGTTCCTCAGCTATTCTGAATAGATTCTGACCCCAGCATCCACAGTGAAGTAAAGGTTTTGAGGACATACAGAGTGAGTATACTACCACAGGACAGAAGATAACAACTTTTCGACATGTTTTGCTTATAGGTATAGACACAAGTACCTCGCTCGAATGAATTTTTAATATCATTTACTTCCACCTGGGAGCCAGACACTCTGAAAATCCCCTGATGCTGAAGACCTAAAAGCAACAGAAGGGAAAAGAGAATGAGATACCCATCACATCCTGTACGTCTCCTTTTCCCAAGAATCCAACGTTAAACACAAAGAAATGTTCACTGAAATACTCCCAGTGAAAATTTTTCATAAGAATTCTGTATTTTATAGCTTACCATAGAGGTTGATGAACCGAATACAGCTTTCCACAATGAGGGGGATGACCTGTCCTGAGTCCTGGTAAAAAGTTGATGGAAATCAGTGAACTTCAAAGGAGAAGTCTAAATCACACATAAGAATAAAACTCATGGTTCAACCATAATTAGAGTGTTGCTATCCTTTTAGATGATCATTTCCAAATCCCCCTCTAATATCTACAACACCAAAATAAATAAATAAATAAATAAATAAATAAATAAATAAATAGTGAAAGGATTTATATTTAAGTAAAGGTATATTTCAGTTCTGAAGCAAACTAAATTAAACACATTTAACACATGAAAGCAACACTGGCTTCCACTTAACCTTCTACGTCTAGAGACGTCAAAAGCGAACTCATCTCTTTTACTTAGGTTTATGTACCAAAATGAACAACTCACGTTTTGAAAGATTTCCGACACAAGTGGTCAATCTTTGACGGACTTTAAAGGAACACTATGCATTACAATCATAGCACCTGAGAACTGATTTCGTTGTACTAGTCACCAAAGTCACCTTCTAGCCACCTCTCTGCCACACCCCAAGAGTTTGCTCCCTAGATGATGAGTTATGAAAAGGGCTTCCATGGTGCAATGGGAACTGTTTCACAGGGAATAAAAATGTGTCATGTATTTACTTAGTTTGCATCAGAACCTACTCATCCTTTTAGACCCTTCCTATTTTTCATGTTTTAATGATTAAGGAAAAAGATGGCACAATCGTCCATCACATTAGATCTCATTTGCTTAGAAAGGAAGATTTTTCTTGTCCTTATTTCTCCAAGTCTTGTAAAACAGTCACTGCTCTCAACGGAACATACGTGTATTCTGCATATGCTTTAAAACACACAGAGGATGACACATGAGATGAAGGAGCTGTCACAGCTACAGTTAAAAATGTATCAATGCCATGCACTCCGCAGACTTAAGTCAAGTTACTGAGCATGGAATTATTCGTCATGTACTTTTAAGACTCTGATCTTTCAGGAATTAGAACTTTAAAGGAAACATGGGATTCAAAAATGATTAGCTGACAGAAGGCTGACATTCATGAGGAATTTTATTCTGAAACACAAGAACTTGTTCTTGATATATTAGAACAATTCAGAATCCACTAACCTTTCCAATTAAGCAGTGTGTGTGTGGGGGTGGGGTGGGGCGGAATATTGGGAACAGTGCAGATCAGCAATTTAAGCTCTTTACTATTTCTGGAATGGGTAATGCACTTCTTAAGGAATAGTTTCATTTTAAGTTTTAAGACAATCTAATCACTGTATAAACCAGTTAATGGTTCAATTACTTCTGGTGACTGCATTAAGTTTCTCTGATTAGTTAATTTGTTTTAAGAGCATACATTTTATTAATTCCTTAAAGAGGAGCCTTAAGAATAAAAGCACATCTTCATGTGGACTAGTTGGCTCAAGAACAGCAGTGTAATTACATCAAACTTTACTTGATACCCGAAGGGATTTTTCTTTAAAACACAGCATGTTTTAGTGGGAATAACTGTCATATGAACATTTCATATAACTATGTAATATAAAAGAGCAACAAATATTTAAATGTAAGTGATGGAAGGAGAATATTAGTTTACACCTCTGCAGAACTTAGTATCAAAATAAAAAGAAAAACAAAGTATAAAAGGTTATTAAAAGAAAAATGTTTGCACTAAGAAATTTCTAAATAAAAAGTTTATTGTCTAAAGATATTTTGATCTCTACAGTCACTCAGGTGATTGTTAGTCTATGATTGGTATTTCATTCAGATAAAGGAATTTTGAAAGTAATGAGTGTGTTTGAATTTAATTTCATGGGTGACATGAAATTTTTTTTTTTTTAATTTTTTTTTGAGTTGTTGATGGATCTTATTTTATTCATTTATTATTTGCATGTGGTGCTGAGGATCGAACCCAGTGCCTCACGCATGCGAGGCAAGCACTCTACCACTGAGCCACAACTCCAGCCCATGAAATATTTTCTAAAGAGTGAAATAATCAACTGAGCTCTATATATGTGCTATGACTTGAAATGCAATTAAATAAACTAATAAAAAAAAAGAGTGAAATAATCAATGGGCTGCACTCCAGCTGCCATTCAAACAAATGTCTTTGTGTCTCAGTTTCCCTGCAGGAAAAAATGGCTCTGCTCTTGCAGCTCCACAGCAGTACTATGGAGATCTTAACTGGACAAGCACTTTTGAGATGCACAGAGAGAGACCTCTACACCCTGTCCATGTTACAACCACTGCCAAACACTCCTCAATCCATGATCCGGGACGGTGGAGAGCTCACCAAGGTGAATTCCCACAACTGCTTTGCTCCTTCTTTAGTACCTCAGTTTAGTTTCTCTTAAGTATTCTTTTTTTTTCTCTGAAGTATTCTTAATGGAAAATCTTTTAAAATATAATATGTGCTTTCCTATCATCTTAAGCACCCAGTCTTATACAGCATCAGCAAATAGGACAGAATCCTACAGCTGCTTCCTTGATCTTTCCCGTATTCTCTTTCCCTGCCAGGCCATCAGCTGCACATCTTGCTGCTTTCATTTTATTATTTCCCTCTTTCCATCTAATTTGCTGCTGCTTATATGCCACAGGCTGGGAAACTAGATAATCAAATCTGACAATAATTTTACATTAAATTAGAGCCAATAAGGCTCTTCTGGGTTTAAAGCTCAAGGCAATGGATTTGTGATTGCTATTTAGGTTGCTCAGTGGCTTTTCACTTAATTTCAGGGTTAGGGCTCATTTTTAAAGCAGCTAGAGGTTTCCAATCCCTCTCTCTTTCCATGTATGTAGATGTGTCTGTTCATAGACATGGTGCATGCACACTCTTGTTTTTTATTCATTAGACAGATCTATCTTTAAAGAAAGTAAAATGCCTATAACATACCAATGAAAGGTTATTAAAAATACAGTTTCCCATGCAGATTTAGTCTTCAAAAACACTGCAGCTGCCCATGTCATAAAATGTGAGCTATGAAGGGGAAAGCTCCTTTTATGTGTGTATAATTTACATTAGGATCCACAATCTATATTAAATGTATTTTAGTATTTAACATTCACTTTCATTAATAAAAGCCCTCGACTCAAATTTGATACATCTTCCAGACACATAATGTGAAAACCAAGAGTTTATCTACTTTTACTGGAGGAGTCTATTCCTCTTACATTAGTGTTCCTTCTAAGGTAAAGCCTATTTATAAAACTGTCTAATTTCCCATTGCAAACATTTCTCTTTGAAAGCCCTTAAAAACTCTAATTAAAGCCAAGCAGGAGTAGGACTTGAAAATGAGACCAGCAGCGGGAGAGGCCGAGCCCTCACTTCCCTCTAGCACTATACCTGGTGCCTCGCGTGCGAATTCCTTCGTCCTCGGCTAGAAGCATTATCAGAAACACAGATGAAAAAGAAGACAGAGAGTAAACGCAGCAGAGATACAAGACACAGACCACAGGGTCTTACAACTGATCCAATATAATTTATTCCTCAAGTCATTAGAAGTCAAAACTCTTGCTGTGCTTCAGAGTGAGCCTGACAAATGGATCTTAAAATATATTTTGTGCCATCTCATTTGCACGAAGAAAAATAAAACATTTTATCAGATTTCTCGTTGCCTTTTTGTGTAAATTATGGCTTTTTTTTAAATCAAGAAGAGAGCTTTTTCTTTTGCTCACACGATAACAACCACATTTATTTCCTCTTTTGAAGGTATCCAACCCAAATATTCTTTCCTCTCTGACTTCAGGAAATATTATATTGATTTTCTGGGAAAGCAAAGAGCCCCAGGATAGACTCGGACATAATGACCTGCCCCCCTTTTATGAGAGGCTGAGACCATTATAGTGAGAAGCGTGGAGATCAGCCACCCAGATGGCTGGTGCGGTACCTTGACGAATGTTTCCAAATCCCCATTAAACAACTTAGCATTATACTGTGAGCGGGGTCTGGACTTCCTGTGTTTCTGGGGCTTAGGGGGAACATTTGGAGGCCTAAGGGAAGGGAATATAATTACTGAGCATAGCAGAAATCAAACAATAAATGAAACACCCATAGGTCACATCAGAATTACAAAACATGGGATCTTGGGTCCCCCTCCCATCCCCTCTCCCTTCAGGGAAAACAGTCCCACCCCTTCCCATTTATTTCCTTTTACTTATATATCAAAAAACATACAAGCCATTCATTTAGATTATGTTTTCTTATATGTCATAGCTGGCATCTGTTTGCCAGTTTGTTTAAAGATGATAAGCATTACCAAATGGAATTATGAACTATTTTGGCAAATGTTATAAAGTAAGGTTCTTATTATTTGGTTTACAAGTCACATAGTAACACATAGTTGGTCATAAAAATTAGGCTTTCATACATCCCCAAAGGAGAAATTAAATATAAAATTTTTAGCTACAACATAATTTTTCAATGTAAGTAATACCACATCTGTTCAGTACCCCTCAAGTATTAATGGGATTTTATGTTAACTATTAATGGGTCATAGAGATAGAATTTGGCATCAGTGCTGGTTCTATTGGGGACACAGGCTCACATGAATAAATTATTCCTGTGGGACAAATTGTCTTATCACTTAAATATTTGCAGATCATTAGGATGCACTCATTTATGCTGTTCTGTACTCTTTCCATCTGACTGCCTGCTTTGATGGGTAAGCCAGTCCATTTGACATATGTACATGCAGGGCACAGGTACTGTATTTAGAAACCGTGCCCTATAATTGGAGGAAGGGACTCTTTTGTGCCCTCCCCCTTTAAAGAAAAGAGGGACAGGATTATCTGACTCGACTTCTACATCTGTACAGAGAGGAATATATGGAAGAAGAGCCCCATGACTTCTTTCCAGATACTCCCATTTAAACCCCTTAAATGTAAGGTTTCGAGGAGGAAACACAGTGGGAAATAATGTAAAACTCTTCATTAAACTATAGACTCTCTAGGAAGAATTACCTTTTTAATTCATTTTGTTCAAATTCAGAAAGTCTAGTTTAGAAACAAAATCCTCCAAATTTATGTTGAAGCCCAAATAGCTTCAAAAAGTACTACCACAGCGATCAAGAGATGCAGAGGAATGAATTTGCTGAGAAAGCCTTTCATAGCTCACTTCTAAGACTCTCCCAGCAGGTGGGCTCATATGAGTAAGGGCATATGCAACCAGCAGTACCCGAGGTCATGGTGCCTCAGAGGTCATAAGGAGCCTTCTCAAATACCTGAAAGTGAACATGGAAACTTCCACCAAGTGGCAAGAAACAGCTGAAATTTTTGAAATCTTTTATACACTGAATTCAGTGCCATTCATGGAGTAAGAGATCTGGTAGGTGTGAAAAAAACTAACCACCGAGGAGTTTAACCATATATGTTTGATTTCATCCACATTTTCATTACTTTGTAAGTGTTTTAAAATGGCTTGGTGAGGCCAACAGATCAAGAGGTGACTGCCATTGAAAACGGTTTGTCACTGCCAGCTCCCAGAGGAGGGCTCACAGTCTGCTGCTCTGCCTGGGGGTTGGGCAGAGGCACATATGGATGCAGCAGCATTGGGTGGGAGGCAGAGGGCAAGGGAGAAATGTGGGCAAAAGCCATTGTTGTGGTTTACATGGGAAGGAGGGGGAGAAACAGGATAAACAGGTTTTTGACAGTTGGATTTGAATAATTTCCATGGGCTCTGTGGCACTGGGGCTATCCCTAGGCCTGTATTCGTGGCCCGGAGGAATGTTTCCCAAGGAGAAACAGTGGTCCTCAGTGAGAATCTGATGAAGCAGGGGGGCGGAGTATGAACTCTGGGTTGCCTGGTTTGCCTAGGAAAGGCTCACTTTTGAGCCAGTCTGTACTATCCCTGAGAATTTACTTAACTCTGGGAGAGGCAGTCCCTCTGGGCTTAGCAAGGACCCAAGATATCAAAGTATGACATACAGAAACTGGAAAACATAATTATTACAAGATCCAGCTGAGCTTTGTGTTTGGTGATATGTGGAGTACCTGACGAAGCTAAGGGGATCAGAATTTGGTCACTGATTCATGAGATGACCAAATTTTGTAGCTGGAGCCAAAGCCTTCAGTGGCATTGGATATTTGTTCCAGAATGACTGGAAGAGACAAGGTAATCTTGGCTGGAGCTAACAGGGATGTCTTGATATTTTTACTAAAGACCTGCAAATAGTCTGTCCCAAAGGTTCTAAAATATGAGGTAAATGGGAAGAAACTGAAGTTGTGAGAGAGATGTGGATTAAAATGAACTGCCTGAATGCCTATCAAAGTCATTTTCATGGCAGAGATAAGTTATTTGGCAGACTAGGGTGCCCATGGTTCTGGCTCCACTATGCCCACATCAGGTGAAAAGAGTCAAGGCTATTCAGCTTCCAGCTGCATGACTCATTTTGGCTCTGTGCCTATCAGGCAACTTCAACTTCCTGGCAATTTGATTTCCTGTATGGGTGTCCACACAAGAAAAAGTATTGTCAAGTTGATGTGAATATCTAGCTTATTTGGCAATTGTAGTTCTTATTGCAGATTAATATATTTGAAGTCTTTTAAGAAAAGATATTTATACATTTTTTTACATTAATTACAACCTAGAAACAGCAGGAAAAAAATTAATGGTGTTAAGAGATACTATATGTAAAAAAAGCTCCATAGCTGCATATTACTAGCAGAAGCAATATTCCTCTTTGTCACTGACAAATTGAAGAAAAACCTCAGCAATTTTTCTTTTGATAAGTTTAGAAAAGTTAGTAGCCACATCTTTCCAGTTAGTTCACCAGGAAGTAAGATGTATTTCCTTATGAATCAATTGTCTAACTGTGTAGAACCTTGAAAACCACATTGCCAGATACACTAATGTTCTAAAAACCTCTTACTTCAAATGGAACAGCCTTCCAAAGTTCAAAGTCTTGCTAGTCACCTAGAGTAACTTCTGGCTGTTGTACAAATGGTGTCATAGGAACATAAAAGGTGACACAAATGTTCTCCAATCCAAATCAGAATCAGTTTCCAAAATGACTTTTCTTTCCTAGTAGTAACTTCAAAAATCCTTCTAGGAAAGGTAAGGGGAAACAAAATGCAATGTGGTTGTAGGTGTCAAAAGTTCAACTTTACTATTATTATTTTTAAACCAGAGATCGAATGCAAGGGCACTTAACTACTGAGCCACATCCCAGCCCTTTTTCTTTTTACATTTTATATTTCGAGACAGTGTCTTGCTAAGTTTCTTGGGGCCTCACGAAGTTGCTGAGGCTGGCTTTGAACTTGTGATCCTCCTACCTCCACTCCTGCCCTCCCTTCCAGCTGCTGGGATTATAGGTGCCACCATTCGTAGCCAAAATTTCAATTTTTCAAATGAACCATAAAGGGTTTAGCAGAAAGCTAAAATCCTGAGTATTCGATATAGTTCTAATTTTTATCTAACATAAGACAGAGCAGAAGCACAAAGGAACTAATTCTTTTTGTTCCCTCCCTCCCTTCCATTTTTCTTTTTTGTAGTTTTAGGTATTGAACTCAGGGCTTTGCACGTGCTGTGCAAGTGCTCTACCACTGAGCTACGTCCACAGTCTTTGTAAATTTTTATTTTGAGACAAGGTCTCACTAAGCTGCCCAAACAGGCCTCAAACTTTCCATCCTCCTGCTTCAGCCTCCCAAGTAGCTGGGATTATAGGCATGGACCACTGAGCCTGGCTATAACTAATACTTTCTACTTCCTACTGTAGTAGATATACATAGCATATTATATGTTAACTAAATTATCAAATCAAATTGTCATAATATGAAAAATAGGAAAAACTTAACATGTTTGGATTAGATAAACCAAATCTGTTCAACTTAGATCTTTGTTACTGGCTGTGCTTATTAAGAAGATTTAAAGTTCCACTGTGAAACCCTCAGATATTCCAGAGCATATCTGATCTGGTGAGAACCGCAAGCATTTGATTCTTGTTAAATAGAAAAGAAAGTGAGATACGCTATGAATTATAATAAAATATCTTCCTACCTTGTAGTCATATATTCAGCTCTATGACCTGCAGAAACAGAAAATAAAATTAGTAAATTTGATGGAATCAGTAGGGTGGATTTGATAGTCTTCTGTATCATCTGTCCCTTATTTTAAGATGCTGAGTTTATAACTTATACACTTTATGTTAGAAAATGTGAGTATGCCATATAAAGGTAGACAAATAATTCAAAGTCAATATTTCATAAAATTTACACAATTTTAATAAATTTTATCAATTAGAGAAACATTTGATAATTTGAGATAGTTTTTTAACAAGTACAAGTTTTTTAACAAGGCTTGATTTTAAATGTAATTTTAAATATAAAATACAAATACAATATATCCAAGATTTTCATGTTAGTATCATGTCTTGAATGATACTTGGGGAGGAGTATGAAGCCAAATGATTGGGACAACTCCATTTCCTTTAGACAAAATTGGTATTCTTTCTGTGACATGAAATCAGGGCACTGTAAGAAAAGTTGCATTCTCTAATCAGAAATGACATTTGCAGATAATAATGTACAAGAACATCAAATTATACTGCATTCCAGCAACTTGTAAGCTAAAACCTTTCACAGAGTTCTGACACTTAAAGCAGGAGTTGCTTCTTAGACATTTGGGCTTCTTGACTTGTTTTAAATAACAGGGCTGAATTTTTGTAGCACTTGCATGATCTGTATTAATTTTAAGCTTATATGTGTCGATGACTGCTGTCTGCTCTTTCTTACATTCTGGGTGGAGAAGAGGTATGGGAGAGCTGAACTATTCAGCTGGCTTGTTTGCAAAATGATGATTGGTCCTGAAACAGCTTGAACATAGAGCCGGCAGAGGAAGGTCATATTGCAACAAAAATGGGTGAGCTCAGGTCATCATATCACAATGCAGCGATTCAGACTTATAGGCAAGGCCCTATAAGTATATGACATATAATACTTTTGTATTGCAGATTCCATATGTTGTATAATATAACACTATAAAGAAAGCTAACTTCTTGGGAATGGTGAATGAATACTCTAGGTTGTAACAGAGCCTGCTATTCTATCTGCCCTTAAATAAAAAGTGACATGAAGTATTTGATTTGTATCAAGTGATTAAGCAGGGGCAACAGATAACATCAGAGAACACCTTTTTCAACTTAGATACAGGCTGCTGTAAGTGTTGGCAGAATCAGCTCTTGGCCAGAGTTGGAATGGAAATGAAGAAGAAGGGGAAGAATCTGATTCCTCTTTTTCCACCGGTTCTGTCTTTTAACTATAGGTCCTTTTAGGTTTTATCTTTTAAGTAAAGGTTCTTTTCTTTTGCTGATATTTTTTGTTGTTGTTGTTGTTTTAGCATTTTTTGGGCAGGGAGGTACGAGGGATTGAACTCAGGGGGCACTTGACCACCAAGCCACATCCTCAGTCCTATTTTGTATTTTATTTAGAGACAGAGTCTCACTGAGTTGCTTAGTGCCTCACTTTTGCTGAGGCTAGCTTTGAACTCATGATCCTCCTGCCTCAGCCTCGTGAGCTGCTGGGATTATAGGCGTGTGCCACCACACCTGGCTCTATTGCTTATCTTCTGCTACTTGGGAAAAGAAGAAAGGGAACATGTACACAAAACTGCAGAAAAGTGTATAGATATTCATGAATGGAAGAGATCTATTGGGAAGGAGAGGGGCAGACAGTGAGCTAAAGTGTGGTTTTATAGACAGCCCAATGGAAGTGTCCAGCAGGAATTTGGCCAGATAAGGTTAAGGCACAGAGAGGACAGAGCTGGAAGTAAAGATCTGAGTGTCACTACCAGTTAGGCTGTGCTGGGACCATAGGAGCTGGCTGAGATCACCAAGGGTAAACTAGTAGAATGAGTGAAGGATTGAGGTTCAAGAAACTATGTGGCTTGTGTTGTTCTATGTTGTCATATTGCATGCTTTATTATGACATAAAAGTATAATATATATTAATAAAAATAAAAATAGCAAGATGTCTAATATTTATTAGACACTGTGATAATAAAAGTTCTAAGTATTACTTAAGCAATAAATGTTCTAAAGTATACTAAGCACTTTATATTAAATATTCTAACTCATAATTTTCACAATAACCTTATGAGGTAGCGTCTTTTATTATTCTTCTTTTATAAAAGAGAATGAGCACATAGAGAAGGGACTTATCCAGGGTCATGCTATTAATAAGGGATGGACTTAGCTCTAGGGCCCAGGTTTGTTTTAATTCTAACTCTGAACTCCCAAGCACCAGACCGTACTACTTTAAAAATGTAAGTCTTGGGCTGGGGATATAGTTCTCAGTGGTATAGCATTGGCTTAGCGTGCATAAGAGCCCTGTGTTCTATCCCAGCACCACAAACAAACAAACAAAAAAAAAAAAAAAAGAAAGAAAGAAAAAGAAAAGAAAAGAAAGAGAGGAAAAAGAAAAAAAAAATCTGAGTCTTTTTTCCTGGAAAATACTTTGAGTAATCCTGCAGGAAAAATACAAATCATGGCTTATACTTCTGTCTGTTCCGGAGGAATACAAAATCATACAGATTTTAATAAATCTAAAACATTACATAAATATGAAAATTATTAAATTAGCAAATATCTGAAACCTTAAATTGAATAATACAGGCTAATCACTTTCAAGTGAGTCAATGGTAATGATGTTGATGATAATTCCTTAGAAGTGAAATGTTTTAGAACTTGAATATTTTTCTTTTTTTTTTTGTTAAAATATCCAACCAATTATTCCCTAGGTTTAGAAAAGGATAATACATAAGGTGGCTTAAAATTATTTTGCTCCCTCCATCTATGGTAATAGTATGAGATAAAAAATTAAAAAGCTATAAAAGATAAGTTTTGAGTAATGAACCAAGAGCAAGCTTTGCAAGAACTATCACTCACAGCATAACTGCACCACCACATCCATCGTTTTCTCAGCTAATAGACCTCAGTCTGTCTCAGCTGATGAATGAGGTTTTATTTTTTAATCAGTATCATCATTAATAGATCAATAATGCACAGGCTTTGAAGACTCTCCTTCCCAGAGAAACGTGAAAGCTTCCAGTGGTCTGAGGGTTAGATTTCAAGCATTTTCTTTGGAAGCCTATTTAATTATTGAAAACTACCGAGCCACACTGCCTTCCCTCCCATACAAGCCATTTGGAGGAAATAAAATGACCCAGGCTTAACTTTTTCTTGGTACATACACCCCCTTTGATTACTCTCAAATTTCACTTGAGAATTATGAAGTGAATTATTTTTCACACCTAAATGCATTTTGTCTCTATGTAGCAAAAGGGAAAAGCAAAGCACAATTTAGTGGCAACTTGAGATAAAAAAAGAAAAGCTAGAGAAAATGCTGAAAATATGCACAGCTCAAACTGGATGGAGACACCACAGATTTGTCCTAATGAATGACTGATGAGGATTCCTGGCGTCACTTCCTAGTTCTTTTCTTCCTTAAGAATACCAACTACTGCTGTGCTTTTCTAAGAAGACATAATTATTCACAATCAGCTTTTCTTTTGAAAGTATATTTATACTCCTACTTAAAGCCAGACAATGGATAATGTGAAGATACCCCATTTAATTCCATAGGCTCAGGGTAGAAAACAATGTAATAAAGAACTGAGCTCTCACTGTCAGATTTTCTGCGTTTAGCAAAATTTTTTTTTACAGATATTTACACCCTCTTAGCTTCTAAATGTACACAAAGAAGTCAGTGTGAACATTAGGCTCATTACTGAAAAAGTACCTCAGTTTTATAGATGTATATTTCATTTACTATCATCAATCAAAGTGATTTAAAAACAAATAACATCACGAGAAGATACAGTGGTGTTGTGGAAGGATGAAGAAGGTGACAATGAGTGTGGCTTTAAGAGCTCATTAGGTGTTTCTTTCTATATTAATACTTTTTGAAGATTTAGAATTCTGAATTTTGACAGTGTCACTTTAAGAGCCCCATGTAATCGTTTCACAATGTTGTAAAGCACAGAACTTACTGGGCCACTGGTAGCCTGCCAAAAGCGAGCAGTACGGCAGGCCAAACACATGTCTGTAGTTAAGAGTCTCAGCTGTGCACGATCAACTGCTAAATCCCGGGGTTAGGCTCTTATTTATTTTACTGTGAAGGCAGTTTTTGCAGCAGTTAAGTCTAGTATAATTCAGAGAGGTGATTTCTATCTAAAAAGTCAAGACTGTCCCCAAACACGCCACTTAATCCTGTCCTACTAAACTTATTTAACCAAATCAGGACTTGGAGCCCTTCAGAAGGGCTTGCCATCGGATAACTTCACCATAGGACAGGTGCCATGAACTCTCCTAATCTCCTTTAGTATAAGCCTTTTTTATTTATTTAGTATAAATGTGAATAGGGCTTGTATGGAAAGCCAGCAGACTCACAATGTTCGCAACTAAAAGGTGGAGCACCTCTCCCATGTTCGACTTTTCCCTAGGTGACAAACCCAGCCACTGACCAGCAACTGGTGTGTTGCCAAGCCTGCTTGAGGGGCAGGGCTGGGGAATACAGAGATCGGCACCCAGTGGGCAGAGCCCAGTATGTCTGCGGCCACCACATGAAAGCCAACCAGTTCCTTCTGTAGAAGAAACTGAGAGCAGTGAAGATCTCCAGACACCTAAACATAGTTGTGTCACTGTGGGACACTGGAACCCCCTGAAAGAAATTCCAAGATAAAGAATTCCTGGCTTAGGGTTCACAAGATATAATGTGGCTTTACACAGTGCAGCAGCTAGGGACAGAATCTGGCATAGGGACTCAGAAAATTGGCTAAAGTATAGCTGTATCCAAGAATGACATGTAAAAGAGTGCTAACTATTGGGGCTTTCTCCCTAGGAGACCTAGGAGAAATTATGTTGAATGAGTACCATAAAAGTTTTAGAATGTGGCTCCAAGCCACATTAACACGTGTCTGCATGCAACGCCAAGAATGAATTAACCCAGTACTTAATTCTTTCAAACTCACAATTTCTAAAGATGGAAAGACTTTAGACTTGTAGGGAAGAACTTTGTGTTTGTAAGCATTCATCTATACTTGATAATTTATGCTTTGGGGCTAGCAACTGACCTTGAAGTTATTGCTTAAAATATACGGCATTTGTGATAAATGAGGGGTGGGGGAGGAATTTACATGACACTATGAACGAAGAAGAAAAAAAAGTGACAATTGCTCAGTGAGAAAATTATTGAGATAAAAAGCTTTTTTTTTTTTTTTTTTTAAATTTAAACCTACAGAGAGTCAAAAGAATAATAGTACAAGGAATATCCTATACCATTTGTTTAGATTTTCCAATTGTTAACACTTACCACATTGGTTTTATCTTCTTTTTCTGAACCATTTAAAAGTAATGAAACTAAAGTGAGTGCTTTTAAGAATAAGACCATTCTTCTTTATAATCATAATATCATTGTCATGCTTAAGAAAATTAATATTAATTCAATAATATCATTTAATATATAGTTTATATTTACTTTTCCATTGTACTTAAGATGTCCTTCATAATTTTTGTTTTCAGGATTTAATGAAGGGTTACATATTGCATTTGGTTATTTGATTTTTTAGACACTTTTTAGTAGATTAAATGTTTTCTCTCTTAGGTGAAATTGACCTTTTGTTTTGGAATAGGACATCTTAACTGTGTAATATGTGGAGGCTTAGGTCATGATAACCTTTTCCATGTGGTGATTCCCTGATGATGACAGGGTCTTTAGAGGAAAGCATGAGACAGGTTGTGGGAACACTGTTTTCTGCACAAGGAAGATTCCAGAATGATAGGAGGGCAGGGTGCAGGTCTATGTATGGCAGTCTCTTTTTGACTGGGTCACTCCACTCATTTCTCTCATTTCCCACCCTCTTCTAAATTTTCTTTGACTTTTTATAATGTCTAGCAGGATCTAGTGTAAATAAAAAAGATAACTAAAGTTACATACTCTGAGGCACTTAAGACAGGGCCTTTGTATTTATTTTTTCCTTTTAAATTTCATGAAGACAAAAAGAGAAAGAACAGCATTTACACAAGTCCCCTTTGTCTTTAGTCCATTTTACTCATTTGTAAAAATGAAGAAATAGCGCTCAGTTAAGAATATAGTTCAAAACAAGGCCCTATCCAGAGAAAGTCTTATATAAGCATTAACTCTTGCACTTGTTTTTATTATTAGACATAGCAATCTACTTATACTATTAGATTATTTCTCAACTACCGACAATGCCTAATGAAAGAGAGAAAAAATCACCCAAACTGGTTTAGCTGGTTTCTAGAGTCCAAAAAGTCAATAGATGGACAACAAAAACCAGCCCATTAAAACAAACAGGGGTGGGGCTGGAGAAGCCCAAGAAGGGAAGGAGTAAGTGACTGGGGTCAGCAGGTGGCAGCAGATATGGACCTCCCCCCACTGTCATGTCCTGCCCCCACCACCACTAGCACCATGCTCTGAAGATCCCACAGGAGCTCTGTGTTAGTTTGTTAGCCCTCCCTCAACTGATTATTCTTCCTCAAGTTTACCACAAACCTTAAAAAAAAAAGGATTGAGGGTCAGAACTTGATCATCATAGATATAGATAAAAACAATTCTAAACATCCAAATAACTGACCTTCTCCAAGAGTCCTCTGCAGCAAGTCATGTTTGGCTTGAAGTTTTGTGATAAGATTGCTGCCTTCCAAATATTCTCTGAGTTTCTGCAAAAGGCAATTAAAAGGTAAAAATAAGTTTTTAGTTTTTAAACTATTCACTATCAAGGAACTTTTCATAAGAGATATAAATCCTATTCACTTTTATCTTCTAGATTCTAGAATTGTGCTACTCAAAGTGTGGTCTGCAGTCTGGCAGCATCAGCCATCACTCAGGAATTTATTCCAGGTGCAGACTCTCAGGCCCCTTCCTCTCCAGACACACTGAAATCAAACCTGCATTTTAATAAGCAGTTAAAGTTTAAAGGTCCTGTTTTTTGCAAGCAGTCCTAACTCCTGAGTGAACTCCTAATCTACCCAGACTGAATGAATCAGGAACTCTGAGTGTAGACAGGAGTCCATATCTTAATCAAGACTCCAGATGATTCTGTTGCAGCTATGAAAAGTGGCACTAGGGAACTGTGGATCTGGGCTCTGTCAAGAGTGGCTGGGGAACCAAACTAGATGCCCTTTGATAGATGAATGGATAAAGAAACTGTGATATATATACACAATGGAATATTACTCAGCAAGAAAACAGAATAAAATTACGGCATTTGCAGGTAAATGGATGGAGTTGGAGAATATCATGCTAAGTGAAGTAAGCCAATCCCAAATGCTGAATGCTCTCTCTGATAAGTGGCTGCTGATCCATAATGTGGGGGAGGACACGGGAAGAATGGAGGAACTTTGGTCACTCAGGTGGGAGGGGGGAGGGGGCATGGGGACAGTAAAGATGGTGGAATGAGATGGACATCATAGCCCTAGCTTTATGTATGACTGCATGTATGTTATGATTCTACATCACATACGACCAGAGAAATGAAAAGCTGTGCTCCATCTGTGTACAATGAATCAAAATGCATTCTACTGCTTGTAATCCCAGCACTTAGGGAAGCTGAGACAGGAGAATCGCGAGTTCAAAGCCAGCCTCAGCAATGGCAAGGTGCTAAGCAACTCAGCGAGACCCTGTCTCTACATAAAACACAAAATAGGGCTGGGGATGTGGCTCAGTGGTCAAGTGCCCCTGAGTTCAATCCCCGGTACCAAAAACAAAAGCATTCTGCTATCATGTACACCTAAGTAGAATAAATAAATAAATTACATTAAAAAAAAAAGAGTGGCTGGGGTAGCAACAGGCATACCATGAAGTAGAATTGCTCGGTTTCCTGCTGGTTGGCTCTCCTCTTGGCGATGCTGGGCTTGCTCAGGTAGGTTTCAGAGACAGTGGACTTCACAGATTCTGTGGAGCGGCTATGCTGGAAACACTCAGATACATCGTAGTCCTCAATGGTGACCA
Source organism: Xerus rutilus (assembly GCA_028644305.1). Classification (NCBI taxonomy): domain Eukaryota; kingdom Metazoa; phylum Chordata; class Mammalia; order Rodentia; family Sciuridae; genus Xerus; species Xerus rutilus. Next base: position 48,519,949 of record CM053403.1, read on the forward strand.
TATCTTGAATTGTCTGCAAGGTGGCTTCAGTAGTTTTCTTGACCTGGGAATAGAAATACATTTCTCAGGTTTGGTGCATTTTTTCACAAATCCCACATCTACTCAGAGTCCACTGTGTCAAGCAGAGATGAGGACATGGGGCCTGCTCTCAGAGTTCAGAGCTTGTTCGGGAGAGAGATGGGTCATCAGTACCTCACATCACCAAAGCAAGGGGAAGATTCCTTTTAAATTTATTGTAAGGAAGATATCACTTTATATTTGAGTCCTTACAAACCTCAGAGATCATGGATTCTCACAATTAGTCCTTTGCTTTAAATAACCTTTTTAACTGAAGTAAAACTACATTCTAAAAAATAGAGGCCATATGTGTCTGGCCTGATGAATGATCAGAGTGAACAACTGATGTGAACATAAACCACACTCAGAAGGAAACCTGTTACCCAACTTCCACACACCCTTCCTTCTTCCTCCAGGGTTCCCACAGCCCTGATTTCTAACAACATACTAGTTTTGTCCATTTTTGTACTTTACTTCAATGGAATCCTATAGCATATATTCTTTGTCTTGTTTCCGTTGCTCAGTGTTAGTGAGATTCATTCATTTGTTATGGTACTTTATAAGTGAATATTTACTATAAGACCACATTATAACACATCCACTTATTATTTGTTTACTTATTTATTGTGGTACTGGGGATTGAACTTATGGCCTCAGACATGCTAGGCAAGTGCTCTATCCCTTAGCTATTGATAAGAGAACTTATTTTTAGTTTTGGCTATTATGAATAATGCTGCTATGAACACAATTTTGTTGGGCCTCATATAAATGGATAGAATTTCTGCTCAGGAATGTTTCCAGAGTGTTTTCCAAAATGACTGTCTAAATTTATATTTAAACTAGCAGGTATACTCTACCTCCTCATCAACAGCATTGTTGGTCTTTTCAGTTTAAATCACTGAGCAGTGGTATCTCCTTGGGGTTTCAATGTGTTTTTCCTGAGGTATGTGACTGAACAAATTTATCATAGTTTTGTTTAAGGAAGTTTGGATCATCTTCCTTAGAAATGCTTTGTTCTAATCTCTTGCTCAGTTTTCTCTTGTGATGAGTCTTTTTCTTACTGATTTATAGGTCTGGATATGAGTCTTTTTTTAAAATATATTTTTAGTTGTAGGACACAACATCTTTTTATTTTCTTTATTTATTTTTATGTGGTGCTGAGGATCGAACCCAGTGACTCATGCATGTGAGGCAAGTGCTCTACCACTGAACTACAGCTCCAGCCCAAGTCTTTTGTTAATTATGCATGTTATAAATGTCTTTTCCCACTCTGTGCCATGACTTTTCACTGCTTTGTTATTATCCAGATGAACAGTCTCCAATTTTAATGTAATCAATTTATTGATTCTTTCCTTTATGATTGGTGCTTTTTTGTGTCCTATTTAAGAAATATTTTCCTATCACATGGTCAGGAAGATACTGTTCTATGTTATCTTCTAGGAGCCTTTTTATTTATTTATCTTCCAGGAATTTTTAAAATTTATCTTATTTGTCAAAGATCATAGCCTGCCTTTGCTTATCAAAGTTTCATGTAAATTGATAGCTTTATCTTCCTCCTACAACCTAAAGCATTTAGAACATCTTAACACCATTTCCCTCTCCTGATTTATATGCTATTTTTATAATGTATTGAAGAGAATATATGGGTAAATATTTTCATATATTTAAATAAGACATTACTAGTTATTGTTTTATATAATCAGTATTCACTTAGCTTCATCCATATATTTATTACATTCTTTGATCTCCTTTCCTTGTATTTAGAGTACACTTTAAAAATTCTTTTAGAGCCGGGCGTGGTGGCGCAAGCCTGTAATCCCAGCACTTAGGGAGGCTGAGACAGGAGAATCGTGAGTTCAAAGCCAGCCTCAGCAATGGCGAGGCGCTAAGCAACTCAGTGAGACCCTGTCTCTACATAAAACACAAAATAGGGCTGGAGATGTGGCTCAGTGGTTGAGTGCCCCTGAGTTCAATCTCCAGTACCAAAAAAAAAAAAATTCTTTTAGTATGAGTCTACTGTTTATTTGAAAATATCCTTTATTTCGCCTTCACTTATGACAGATATTTTTTCTACTTGGCAGTTATTTTCTTTCTGTATATAGAAGGTACCACTGCACTTTCTGGTGTCTTCCATGTTCTTATTGAGTGAGATGTTTACTATTAGCCTGTCAGTATTTAAATGAAACATTTTTTTTTCTCTAGAAACTTTTAAGTTTTCAATTAATCTTTGGACTTCTACAGTTTCAACGTGATGCATCTAGGTAAGGATTTTAAAAATAAATTTTGCGTAGTACCCTGTACCACAGAAATTAAAATAAAATAAAAATAAATAAATAAATTAAAAACCATATATTCTGCCTGGAATTTTTTGCATTTTAAAAATCTGAGTGATATTTTTCATAAACTGTGCAAAGTTGTCAATTATAGAATACTTTATAGAATAGTTTTTTGGGGGTGGGGAATTCAATTATTATACTAGACTACATTGTGTTCTCTGAATCCCTTATCTTTGTTTCCCATATTTATATCCTTTGATTTTTACATGCTTCATTTGATTATTTTCTTTTGATTTTTCTTCTACTTTGACAATTCACTCTTCAGATGTGTCTAATCTGAAGTTAAAACATTCACTGATTTCTTTGCTTATTCTAATTCTTAGTTCTCAAATTCCTACACAGTTCATTTTGAAATCTTTTATATTACTGCTGTGTTCCCTGTTGAAATCTAAGCTTGGTTTTTCACCTCCTTGAATATTATAAGCAGCCGTTTTTAGTTTATGTCTAATAATCCCAACATTTGAAGCTTCTGTAGGTCTTTATTCTCTGTTATTCTTCTGGATATAACTAATATTATTGTTTCCTCTTCTGCTTTATTTTTATTGGACATTTTTGTAGAGTTATTTGAGGTCTAAAGTGAAGTTATCAGTCTTCAAAGAGAATGTTTATTTTCCCAAAGCACTGGGGACACTAGTGGTTCAGAATCGCTGGATTTTATTACTGTTTGAAATACTGAGAGAGCTTCCTTTACAGAAGATGTAGTTTCCTGTGTCATGAGGTTCAGGTTTGGCTAATCACTTTGTCCTGGATAATAAAATGTGAAAGGAAGAACTAGCTGAGTGACCCAGTCCACCATTACAGGAAATAGAAATCTTTTTGATTACTTTAAAAAAAAATAGCCTCATATTGTTTGGTGAAGAAACAATAATGATCAGTACTAGTTTGGATGTTTGAAAAAGGTCATTATGATAGGATTACTAAAAAAGGGAAAAGGAAATTTAATAGGCTTAATTATTTCTGGGAATAAGCACAATGCAAAAGACACACTGTTGGAGAAAAGCATACGAGAGATCGTTTAAAAAATAATGCTATACATAATTACTTTAAGGAGGTCATGATTAAATATCTATCATCAAATGGGTTGTTGTGGGTTGTGGGAAAATTTCTAATGACAGCATCATGCATGAGTGTTTAAAGTATAATATCTCAAACAAATAGATGTGAAGAAGGTGTACTCTGGTAAGAGTATTCCTGACGACTCAAAATGTGGCTCTGGTAATGACAAATACGGTATCAGACAAAATGAAAAGTCTCTATAAAATTGTAAGAATGAAAAATAAATCATATTTCTAAATTACAACATAATTTTATATGTGATTTTAAATACTTATGCATAATTGATAATTAAATATTGAAGGTATCTATTTGACTACTTTATAGCTCTGTAAGTTTTATATTCACATTAGAAAAATGAAAGCCTTTTACTTACGCCTACATAGAGCAAGTGAAATGTCATTAAATAAGCATGATTACTACTTTATTCAACTACACTCTTAATACTTACAAATGTGTAAGAAAGCACTGGTGAGAGAGTATACTGTGCCATCTGAGGAGGTCACAGAAGACACAACTTAAGAGGTAAGTTCTGAGCCAGGTGTTGAAGGACAAGTAGAAATTCACTGGAAAAAAGGGTGTTCCAGGTAGAAGAAAGGGTGGGAAGAGAGAAGCAGCCCCTTTGGGCTACAATGAGGAGCTTTATATGAGTAATAGGAGAATATATAGAGAAGATAAACTGCTATAATAAGGCTCTAATATATCACTCTCAATTGAGGATCACTAGGGAGCCATTGATATCTACACGGAATGGGAGTGAGAGTTCAGAGTTACATTTTCAAAGAATCCCTGAATCATGAACAACAAAAGGGAAAGAGACAGAAGGTGGAAAAGTGAGTCAGGAGACCTTGGTTAAGAGATGATTGTAAGTACCGGTGGGAATGAAGATGACAGGACACCTTGGAAAAGCACTGGAGCAGCAGAAGTGGAGGACTCATCTTTTTTTTGGAAATGGCTTAAATGAAAAACAAACAAACCAACCAGAAGTAACTACATAAGGCACAGCAAGACTTCAAAGGATACAGAATGTTGAAAGGTACATAATGTTCTTAAGATTTTGGTGGAGTATAAAAACAAAATTATGTAAGGTGTGATAAGGTTAATTAGGCTTCTAATTAAAACATAGTGCCAATTAAAATTAAGACAAAAGAGAAGGCTCCCAAAACCAAAAATAGGAAATAAAGAAAAATCACCCAGACAAAACAAAACAAAAAGTCATCATGGCCTAAAATAAAAATCTGCATTTGTAGTTTGCATTAAAATAATCTACAGATTTTTGGAATTTGGCAGTTAAAGTATATTCACTGGGCAGGTGTGGTGGCAGATGCATATAATCTCAGCTACTGGGAGGCTGATGCAGGAGGATTGAAAGTTTGAGGCTAGACTAAGCAGCCTAGTGAGACCCTGTATTGAAATTTAAAAAATTCAACGAAATAAAAGGGCTGAGGATGTAGCTCAGTGGTAGAGCAATCCTGGGTTCCAATCTCTAGTACCCCAAATAAAGTATGTTCACATAGTTTATAAGACAGATGGCTACAGAACAGGGATTCACTAGAACCATGTTCTGGTAGGTAGGATGACCAGATGCAGCAGCATCAAATGCACATGTACAGAATGTGCACATGAAGAGTCAAATTAATGTTTTCCTTCATTTTTTTCAACTTCTTTCTTAGAAGCAGTGGTGCCACAATTATATTTGGGATTGTCAAGAAGAATAAAGAATGTGACAGAAGCCATAGGATAGTGTGGATGAGACTACGTATCATTCCATGGGGTGCTCTTGAAGAATAAAACCAGCTCCTGACACATGATGCCATGTTAATGGGGAGGGTGGGGAATACAATGAAGCAAATTGGAAAAAGCTAACACTATCTCTGTGATGACTCCACATCAGCAGAGGGAAAATTCAGTTGGCTTTGGTAGAGGGAGAGTTCAAAGACTTGACAAGAAATTCGTGAAAACCCAAGGTGTGCATCTACTGCATCAAGGAGATGCCCAGGTAGCCTGCCCTCTAAGCTGGGCATGGAAATGGATGATGGAGAAGAGGTGACTTTTGTTGGCCTTTTGTAGATGGGCTCTCCACCCCTTCCCCTAGGTCATTACAACTTTTGGGGAGAAGAAGAAAGTCTTTTTGAGGTATCATTTCCCAAACACGAATTAGTTTGGAAGGACAAATTATTGGCTTCAATGATAGAAATCTATTGTCTCACAGTTCTGGAGGCTAAATGTTCAAAATCAAAGTGTGTGCTTCTGGGTGGGTTCCTTCTGATTCTGAGAGGGAAGGATATGCTTCAGGCCTCTCTCCTTGGCTTGTAGATGCCTGTCTTCTCCCTGTCTATGTGTCTCTTCACATCATCATCTCTTTATCTGTGTCTGTGTCTAAATTCTTCCCTTTTTATAAGGACACCACTCATATTGGGTTAAGGAATTACCCTAATGACCTCACTCTAGTTTTGTGACCTCTGTAAAGACCTTTTCTTAATAAGGTTGCATTTTGAGTTACTGGGGGGTAAGGCTTTCATAATGTGAATTTGAGGGTAGCACCATTCATGCTGTGACACACACAACACTACTTGATGGCATTGTGCCTTGCACCTTGCATCAGATGCAGGCCTATTCATCCTCTAAGATTCATCGCTGTCTCTGCAAAGGTGCAAGAGACATCATCCTTACTTCCCCTCCCCACTTAATTACTCCCTCCTCACCATTGCTGACCTTGTATGTATTTCAATGATAGCACTGTGTCATTTCAGATGTATTAAAAATTAGTAGAAAGGGACCATACACACATGCACCTGGAGATTGGATTAGTACTATAGTTAATTAGCTTAGGGGACACACACTTAGTGCTAGTGTAGGCCACAGATGGCAAAATGGCAAGAGGAGAGAGAGAGCATCTTGCCATGGCCTTCCCTTGTTCCTTGGCCTGTGACACAGGTGCAGATGCCTGTGTTGGGTAAGGTGTTACAAGATCTGGAAAACTGGCTCAATCATTGCTGCCCTAAAAATTGGGGGGCAAGGGTCATATCATCATTCCAGAGGAATTCACACTATTAATCTATGTTCCTGCATTTATTTTTTTAAAATTTTTTTTTAGTTGCCAATGGACCTTTTTATTTTTTATTTATTTTTATATGTGGTGCCGAGAACCGAACCCAGTGCCTCACACATGCTAGGCAAGAATTCTACCACTGAGCCACACCCCAACCCCTGTGTTCCTGCATTTAAGTGGATGTTTACAAATACTGAGCTCTCCTAATTTTTGGAACAAAATTCATTCTCTCAGCCATGATACAACTTAAGGGACAAAACAGCTTCATTGCCCAGGGCTCTTTGAATAAAGTCTTTACCTTCAGCTGTGTCTCTGAAAATCTGTTTTCCTGCAGTCCACCCTGACTTACGTAATAGCCCATGGAGTCCACCCAATAATGACTGTGATTTGAGGAGCATGATCCCAAATCAATTTCTCACAAGTTTAGAGGTCAATTATCCACCTACACCAGGTTCAACTTAAAGTCAGGGATAGCTTATTAATGTAGTTCTGGTGACTAGCACAGTGCTTAGACTACATCAGATTATCAGAAAATGTTTGTTGAAAGAATGGTGAAAGTTAAAATTATCCTCCTTTCAAACCCATGGATGCGAAAGAATGCCCACATACCAGCAATGTGTGGTTTCTCTGCTGACAATCATCCCAAGCTCCACCATTTTCTTTGGGGTAACATATGCCTTTTATACCCTTTCTAGAAATTGTCCTCATTCCTCTTGGTGTTCTTCTGGGTTAGGGCCCTCCCTTTGGTGAGTTAAAGCTTATTTCAAACCAAAAGTATAAATATATGTTTGCAGTGAAAGTCAATCCTGTTTTCAATTTTGGCCAAGATAATGGTATCACTCAAGGGATGAATGGCAGTTATCTTTCAGTTAGGTTCTCATGTTTCCTCATTAGTGAAAGGTTGCAGGCAAGTTGGAGATGCTTAAATAAGTATAACTGGAGTTGAAGGCCACAGAGAAGATCCAAAACAGCCATTATAACTAAGTAGTTTTCAAGCTCTGTATCTCATACTGTTTTAAAAGACTGAGAATTTCCCACGAGGGTTTGTGATTTACGTGACCTGGCATTGTGCTGTGGTCATTGGTAGTATGGGAAATTTGGAGGGGAAATGTGATTTTTCTACCCTAGGTAGTAAGTATAAAACTGAAATATCTCCTACTTCCCTCAATTACACATGTCATGAAAATTGTCTGTGTTTGCCTAAAATCTTGCTCATTATTGTTGAAAGTATCTCGTGTAAGGAATATATCTTAGGAACAGTTTGTGAAACACTCCTCAGCAAGCTGCTGGTGGAAGATTTTAAGTGTGCTAGGAAAATTTATGTGAGGATATCAGTTCATTAAACACTGTTGCAAATTGGTTGTTGGAATCTCAAGCTTCTTTTTTCCAGAGTGGTAAATCTATTGGTATAATTTAATAATCCAGTTGTTTCACCTGTGAGAAGGTTTCACTCAGTGAAAAAGTGATATGCTGATGAAAACTCTATTTTCTGGACCAAATATTGGGACAAATGGTCTAAAAATGAGGCAAAGTGCTTAAAACTGACATTATCCTAAGAAATCCAAAGGACAGTGTTTATTTAATGTAATTCATTTTCCTCTTTCTTTGGCTGTGTATACACGATGGACAGAAGGAGAAACTCAAAGAAAAGGGAGCTGTAACATCTGGGCAATTGCTCTAGAGGTTAGCTTTAAAAGAAAGCAGCAACAGGAATGACCTCTCAGCAGAAGTCCCTATGACAAAACTTAAAAGCAAACTTTGAGAGAGCAGACACAAGACTGTGTAACATTAGGTTGGAAAGAGTTTTGAAAATATTTATAGTGAGAATAGCATCAATGATTACTTAGATTTAGTTTGCTTTTAAAGTGTTGACTTTAAGAGCAATGTTTATTAGTGTTTCAGTATTAATAAAAGGTTATCATCTTAAGTAAAATGAAAAGAAAATCAAAAATTGAGCCGGGCGCGGTGGTGCAAGCCTGTAATCCCAGCACTTAGGAAGGCTGAGACAGGAGAATCACGAGTTCAAAGCCAGCCTCAGCAACGGCGAGGCACTAAGCAACTCAGTGAGACCCTGTCTCTACATAAAACACAAAATAGGGCTGGAGATGTGGCTCAGTGGTCGAGTGCCCCTGAGTTCAATCCCTGGTACCAAAAAAAAAAAAAAAAGAAAAAAAAGAAAACCAAAAACTGGGCAGAAGCTGTGGGGCAGCAGACCTGTCTAGTTCTATCTGTGCCTGGATCTAATTCTACCTACCAATGCTCATTTACTGACTGAAAGTTGCAATCACCCAACTGAGTTACCATGGATGCAAATTTACCACATAATAAAACCGAAAGCTCATTAAAAAAATTTAACAGGTAAAGTTGCAAAGTGACAATAAACGTCAATCCATTCTGAATTTCCATCCTCGAATTTAAGTTCTCTGCAAACCTTTGCGTCATTTCAGTATATTGAGGCCATTTCACAAATGTTCATAGCTCTCTTTGTTTTTAGCAGGTGTTGCAAACTCGAACATCTTTAAGGGTCAACCAAGTAATGAGATGAGGCAAGTGGGCTGGGTGGAGAGCAAGGGGAAGCCCATCCTCTGTCTCAGGGGAGCATTCCTTGCTTAGCTCCAGCCTGTTATCCTCCTGCAGAGATGCAGGCCAAGTGTAATTTGATTTTTCTTTTTCATGAGCAAAATATTAATATTTTATGCAAAATGTCCAATTTTTAAATGACAGTGCTAACTTTAAAAAAGGAAGCACAGTGGAATAAAGAAAATTTGTCCACAAGCCAAAAATGATCGGGGCTTTCAGCCTAGAAACTCCCTTGGAGGAGACCCCCTACAGTCCAGTGCTGACCACTATTTATAGTAAGTAGTTTTAAAATTTGGTGAAAAGCTTCATGTTCTACTTAACTTCAGTGTCCCTGCTTTTGTATACTTGGATGAAATTATCCCTCAATGTTGATCTTTTTGCTGGGCAGTTGTAACTGTTTTTAGTTAATTGAAGTCTTCCCAGGAAATTTTTGACAGAGGCAGAGAATTATACATGTTTCTTTACTTGCAGTTTGGGTTTGATACCAATGTGTCAATTTTCTGCCCTTGCTTGTATCAGAGGAAGATAGAGGCAAATTCCTTATTTATGGGAGAGAAAAGAGCTACCAAGGGACTCCGAATCAGCAATGATGGCTGTTGTTCCCAAGCAAATGACTTGTTGCAGTCAGTTGCTCTCTTAATCTAGTCAGAAGCTCATTGTGACAGGCATCTTTGTGTTCCCCATACCTGGCAAAATACCTGGAACATCAAAGGTGCTCGACAAATATTCTTGCACCAAAATGAACTGGACCACAGTAACAAAATCCCCCAACCCTCAAAATCCCTCAAACCCTCCTGTCATGTAACTTTGCTTTCACCATCCGCTCATCCCCATGGAGATCCAGGTTGACAACCAAACTGCTCTCTCTTCCCAGAATACCTTGAGATATACTGAAACATCTTTTCCTTTTTTTGTACCTGTGGAAATCTACTGATTGCCAAAAACCTAATTTAAATCTCCCTTTCTTTGAAAATACCACTTCACAGCAGTGAACTTTGTTCTTTTTCCAACAAATCATGACCCACTAGTCATGCTTGCAGGGAACATCAGGACAATCCAATTCATTTGTCTCTACAGCTAATTTTTTAAAGTCAACCCTCAGAAAGCACTGCCTGACTCTACCAGTTTATAGGGACACTGTACTTCTCCATATTAAGCTTATCATGGTGTATATCAAGGGTTACAAGCTCAAAGGCTTGCAAAAGCCAGACAGATAACATAAATAGAATAGTAATGTAAGAAAACTGAGAATTGAATGACTACAGACAAGTGAATTCAGATACTCTAGCTCTTTAGTTCACGAGGCAACACAGGGCCAAAGTTCCCAGATTTTCTGTGTTTTCTTTTATAAGCCAAAACTTTGGAAGCCAAACACAACAGGTCTATGGGTTGCCAGTTTTGACCTTGGTTATAACACATTATTTTCCTAGAGTTTAGGAATGTTTTTCAAATAAAACAGCAGGAGGATATGCTTGAAAAATATTGGAAGCTACTAGACATACAAACAAGATCTTCCAGGATCCAGCAAACTGCATGAGGCAAGTATTTTGTGCTGCCTAGTTCAAACCCTAAGCTCTAAAACACTACCTCAATGACATCAATACTTTCCTGTTCAAAAGGCTCACTGGTGGAACTTTATTACATAGAGATCATGTTGTTTGCATCTTGAAGAAGAGTTGGTTTTGTTCCTCTAGTAAAAACAGAAGCCTGAAAGCTATGATGTTTTGTTTTTTTTTTTAAAAATATTTATTTTGTTTGTTTGTTTTGGTACCAGGGATTGAACTCAGGGGCACTCGACCACTGAGCCGCATCCCCAACCCTATTTTGTGTTTTATGTAGAGACAGGGCTTCACTGAGTTGCTTAGCACCTTGCCATTCTGAGGCCAGCTTTGAACTCGTGATTCTCCTGTCTCAGCCTCCCAAAGTGCAGGGATTACAGGTGTGCGCCACCGTACCCGGCTTGTTTGTTTATTTTTATGTAGTGCTAAGATCAAACCCATTGCCTCACATGTGCGAGGCAAGTGCTCTGCCACTGAGCCACAACCCCAGCCCCTACGATGGGTTTTGACCAAATTATAAAGGCCTAGAGAAACCTTAACAGAAATACACATAGCTCAAAACATCCCAACTGAATTAAAATAAAACAGGGCACTAAAGTGAATTTTGACAATTAATTTTATCTATGTGAGTTTGTTTTTCTCTTTCTGTTCCACATTCCTTCTTTTGGGGGATTTTCTGTCTCTAGAAATGTATTATTTCCGTTGGGGTTCTGCATCAAAGGGATTTATGAGTGGCACAATATTTAGGCTGGCAAAACAAGAGAATCAAGTACGCATGACTTAAGCCCAGCCAATGAAGAGGTGATTTTTTTTTGAGAGGTAAGGGATGTGGGCTGGGATGAGATGGCAAGCTGTAAGTGACCATGTAGTTTTGGATGTATGCCCCAAACTCCACCAACACATATGAACAAATCCCTTCAGGGAAAGATTGACATGGAGATGGAGATAGAGACAGAGATAGAGCGAATCTTGATAATATCTTTAACATACATCTAATAATGTCTGAGGCTACTGCAAACATTGACCAACAAGTTAACAATTTGACTTGAGTAACTCTGATTGATTCCTGTAAATTATAACTGAAAACCTTGACTAATATAAGAAACATTTGTGGTTCATATTTTTATTTTAAGAGAACATGGATCTAATTAAGTTAATTTCAGAAATAGGCATCTGAATATCTAAATTGTACAACTGCATCCTTTCTCTCTCTCTACATATATTCATAATTCACATTTGCATATTCTATTTTTTTTTGGTACTGGAGATTGAACTCAGGGGCACTCGACCAGTGAGCCACATCCCCAGCCCTATTTTGTGTTTTATGTGGAGACAGGGTCTCACTGAGTTGTTTAGCACCTTGCCATTGCTGAGGCTGGCTTTGAACTCGCGATTCTCCTGTCTCGGCCTCAAAGTGCTGGGATTACATGCATGTTCTATTCTTTTAAATATATGAATGTCAGCAAATAAACACTTTTCTCTCTCCTTCAAGTACTATTTCAAAAAATGATCTTTGTACTAATTCTATAAGTAATGCCATGGTTAGTACCAAAAATTTGGAGAACATGGAAAGGCATAAAGAAAAATAAAACGATAACTACTGATTTCAAAACTTAGGATTAAATTAATTTGTCAGTCGAAAGTTGCCTTCTACACATGACTACATGTTTTTGAACATATATGTAGAATTAGCTATTCCATGGAGCTATTTTCAATACGCATTACAATTTAGGAAAACAAGTTATATTTACACTTATGATGAATCTTTTTAAAGTATTAATCTATGGAAGGGTAAAGAATCTCTGCTTTTATCTTTTATTTTTATTTTTTTAATTTATTTTTTTTTTAAAGAATAACAAATTTATTAACATATATAAGCCCAGAAGTCATACAAAATGTTAAAATAAAAGAAGGAGTCAGGCTATCAAAGCTTAAATACTATTTATTTTTATAGAATAAAGGGAAGTTGGGGCTGTGGGTAATTTTAGAGAGAAAGTAGTTGATCATGAGGAAGACTTACTGGACCCTGAAAATAGAAATTAACTGAATAATCTTCTTTGGAATATTAATGAGCCCCAGAGACATGTACTACCTTATGACAAAGTGTCCAGGTGTGGTTGCAGTCTTTACTCTTCTTTTTTATGATAGATAATTAGATTTTAGAGAGGGTTATAGAAGAAAATTGTGTCTTCTTTGGTGGGCTCAGTCTTAAGGTAGAGAAGGGAATTGTAGAGAGCCCTCTATGCACTGGAGGAGGTGGAAATTAGACCAAGAAGGACATTGATTCTGAGGCAGCTTCTAAGGCCTCACAACATGTCAAAATCCTAACCTCAACATCCCCCTTGCTGAAACTCCCTAGATGTTTCGCACACTAAAATCTGCTTTTATCTTTTATAAAGAATTTCGTGGGCTGGGGTTGTGGCTCAGTGGTAGAGCGTTTGCCTAGCATGTGTGAGTCCCTGGGTTCGATTCTCAGCACGGCATATAAATAAATAAAATAAAGGTCTATCAACAACTAAAAAAAAAAGAATTTCGTAGGAGCCCTGGTAGCTCAGAGTATACAAGGCAGACTGCACTTGGAACAGCAGATATGCTGAGGTCATGTGAGAGTACCTTCTGCTTTACCCTGGAGTTCTAGTACTGGTGGGGAAGAATGAATGCTCACCTCCTCGTTCTCGATTTTGAGCGTGGCCAGGCGGGACTGCAGTTGTTGGTACCTGAGCATGAGCTCTGCCTGGACTGGCTGCTGGGCGCTGACCTGACACACCTGGTAGAGAATCAGAAACTGTAGTTACAAGGGGCACCACTACCCAGAGGCACAGGAGTCATGCCGATTCTCTCAAGATTGCAATTACATCTTTCCTTCTTTTTCTTTTTCTTCTTCTTCTTCTTCTTTTCCCCCCTTCCCTCCGTCCCTCTCTCTCTCTTGGTTCCAGGGATTGAACCCAGCGGCACTTAACCACTGATCCACATCACTATAGCCCTTTTTATTTTTTTACTTTGAGACAGGGTCTCACTTGGTCCTTGAACTTGTGATCCTCCTGTCTCACTTTCCCAAATCGCAGGGATTACAGGCGTGTGCCATCACGCCTGGCACATCTTTACTTTTAACAGCCACCTCAACAACTTCAGTTTTAAATAGAGACTTGGACGTAAGTGGCGAGTGTGGAAAGCAGCTGCCTGGCTTGGCTGTGACTGGGAAGACAGCAGCTGTAGGAAGCACTGCTCTGAGAACAGGTGGTCATAGATGGAGCTCTGCTGCTGCAGCCTCGCTTGTGGAATCCTAATGACCACTGGGCAGAGGGCAGAAGCAAAGGATAATCCAGGGGACTTTACAGGAGAAGTGAAGAAAGCAGCGCTTGCTGGATAGTGTGGGATCTGGAGACAGCCAGCTGTGCTTGAATCCCAGCTCTGCCATCAACTAGCTGAGTGACTGTGGCAAGCTATAAAACCTCATTTTCCTCATTTATGCAATGGAGATGATAAGAGTTCCTACACTACAGAGCTGGTATGAGAATGAGACAATGTATTCAAAAGCACTTAGAAGGGTGCCTGGCCCATAATGAAAACTCAGAAGATGTGAATGACTATTTTTAGCATCTTTCAACCATTGCTTCACTAGCTACTATCAGCCAAATCATATTACTCATTGTTAAATTGAAGAGGCAACTCGTGTTAGGCTTTGGTAGAACATATTTTGGCCATCATTTCAGTTATGGAAAAAAATCAGAATGAGAATATTATTACAATGGCACCAGAAACAATTTCTTTTTATCTTCCTTGTTAGAGTTTAATGGTGTATCCAAAACATCATAAAGATTACTGGTCCTTAGAAGAACTGTCCACAAAGAAGGGCAACAGACCCACTTTATTAAAATAATAATAAATCTATTGACATACAGTCAAAATCAGTTATCAACGATATTTTATCATTCTATGTTTAATATATGCATAACAGAAAAAATGAAAACAACAACCATTTGGTTTGGGAAGATAATTCTGGGTGGGACAATAAGAACTACAGGTTCAGTATTCTTTATCTGAAATGTTTGGGACTAGAATTATTTCAGATTTTAGTTTTTTGGGTTTTGGGATATTTGCATTAGTCCTTACCAGTTGAGCATTCCTAATGTGAAAATTCTAAATCCAAAATGTTCCAAAATCTGAATCTTTTTGAGCAGTGCTAATGCTCAAAAGGATTCAGATTTTGGAGGATTTCAGATTTTTGGATTAAGGATGCTTGATCTATACTTACAATTTATAGTCAAGTAATTTAACAAAAGTAAAATTAGAAATTAGCAAGCACACATACATATATCTTATATATCTAAATACTTGGTGTTTCAAATAAAGACATGAAAGAAATCTTACATGAATATTATAATTACATCTATTTTAAAAAACAGACCATTACTACAATAAGCTAAAATGGTGTCAACTTAAGTCTTAAAAAATATTTTGTACTTCTTCCTCCTTCTTCCTTTTGCCTGCCATTTGCAATTATTTTTCTTTGTAGAGATCTTTAAATCAGTATTATAAGGAGTCTTCAGAGAGATTCTATTGGGTTTGTAAGATGTTTGGTTTTTGATTCAAGTTTGAATGCTCCAAGGTGGAGGAAGAACTCTCCAACTATTCCAAAATGATTTGGGACTTACACCCAGACAAATGTGCACCTTTATCTGTTTGGCATTTGAGTGTTCAACTCTTGCTTTAAAAGATGGTAGTGGCTGGTCTCAATATAATATTTTATTGAGATCTTGTGCAAAGGCAAAAGAGAGAAAATCAATGGGAATTTTTACAACTGTTGGGTTATAGCAGGTGAGAAGTATAAATGAAGAGACAATTCATTAATTCAAAAAATATTCAATTACTGACCTCATCACCCATGTGAGACTGAAACTCAAACTTCATTGGTGGACAGAATGCAGCAGGGTACATCTCCATGAATCTCTGCTTATCACTCCTTGGCTCTAAATTGTCAACTGCATTCTCGATGATGTCTAAGCCTTCATGCCTGGAGGTTTCAAGGTTATACTCCGCAGAGAGATATGTTCTTAGTGCTCTGTTCAGACTTGCGTGGTAGCCAAGGTCACAGCACTTAGAAAAACAGAAGAACACCATATATGAAAGTTATCTTAAAATTGATCAAAGACCTAAATGTGAGACCTATAAGCATAAACTCTTGGAAGTAAACATAGGGTAAACCTCATGACATTGAATTAAACATTATTTTCTTGGATGTGACATCAAAAGCGCAAGAACCAAAGGGGGAAAAAAATAAATGTGATTTCTTCAAAATCAATAACTTTTGTACTTTAAAAGACACTATCAGGAAACTAAAAGACAACCCATAGAATGGGAAACATGTTGACAAATTGTATATCTGATAAGGGATCTATATCTAGAATATATAAAGAAGTCTCACAACTCAATAATACAGAGACAAATACCCTAATTAAAATGGGGACAATGCTGGGGCTGTAATCCTAGCACTCTGGGAGGCTGAGACAGGAGAATCGTGAATTCAAAGCCAGCCTCAGCAACAGCGAGCCACTAAGCAACTCAGTGAGACCCTGTCTCTACATAAAACACAAAATGGGGGTGAGGATGTAGCTCAGTGATTGAGTGCCCCTGAGTTCAATCCCCGGCACCAAAAAAAAAAAAAAAAAAAAAGTGAGGTGGGGGCAATAAATCTGAAGAGACGTTTCTACAAAGAAGATATAGAAATGGTCAACCATATGAAAAAATGGTCAAAATCATTGTCAGGGAGATACAAATCAAAATCACAATTCTTTCCAACACCCCTTACACTCCCTAGGATGGCTATCATCAAAAAGACAGATAACAGCAGGTGTTGGAAAGAATGTGGAGGAGTTGCAACCCTTTTACACTACTGATGGGAGTGTAAAATAGTATAGCCATTCTGGAAAATAGTCTGGCAGTTCCTCAAAAGGTTAAGCATACTATTACCATAGGACTCAGCGAATCCATTCCTAGGTATATATCTAAGAGAAATGAAGACATATTTCCACACAAGAACTTGTACATGAATGTTTATAGCAGTTTTATTCATCATAGCTAAAAGGTTGTAACAGCCTAAATGTCCACCAATCAATGAATGAATTGTAGTATAGCCATATTGTAAAATAATATTCACAAAAGGAACAAAGTCCTGATACATGCCACATGGATCAACTTTGAATACATTATGCTATGTGGAAGAAGATAGTTGCAAAAGACCATGTATTGTATGAGTCCATTTATATGGTATGTATAGAATAAGCAAATCTACAGAGACAGAAAGTAGATTCTTGGTTGTCTAGGGCTAGGGGCATGAAAGAATGGTATGGGAGAAGGTGATGACTGAGGGGTGCAGAATTTCTTTTTGGGGTAATGAAAATGTTCTAAAATTAATTGTGGTGATTTGTATACATACTGTAAATAAACTAAAAGTCACTTGTAGATTTAATGGATGAACTGTATGGTATGTGAATTTAAATCTCAACAAAGCTGCTACAGATTTAAAAAGTAAAATCAAATACTGAATGAAATAATGAAAAATGTATTCAAGTTTCATTCAGGAAATACTGATACAATAATTTATTCAAATTCTTCAAAGCTGCAAATATACTACCTGGACTCTTTTGGCATTTGCATGCTTTATAGAAGACTCTAGAATAATCTGTACCCTCTTAGAAGTACAAGCAAAGGTTTGAATCTGTCACAAAGTCCACAAATGCCTTCAGTCTTATTCCCAGAATAAAATTCTTAAATATAAAATGATTTTTGAAATCCTTTTACTACAGATAGAATTTTGTTCATGATGCCTAGGAATAAAAGAACTTTGAGATTCTTGAGTCTTCATTACCTTTAATTTTATTTATACATAATTTTTCTTGTTGTGTGGTAAGCAAATATGGTTTAAAAGGAGTATATCACTCTGGAAATTAGTTACCAATTACTGATAGCAAAATTTTAAATTTGGACATAAAAGCAGTATAAATCCCTAAAAGAGAATACAAGTGATTTAAAATGAAGAAAACCAGGTCATCTCCATACTGTTCTAATGAAGTTCAATCAATTCAATTGGATTCAATTCAACTCATTAATTGGCCAGGAGCCAGGGAATATACTAGGCTCCAGGCATATTAAGACTGGAACATAGTAAAATACCTCCATCCTCAAAAAAACTGAATATAAGCTGTTCATTAGTTTGCTACCAAAATAGGAGTAGAGGGGGCTCAGGGGAAGCAGCCTTTGTGCAAAGGACGTACCCTCCAGGATGTGAACCAGGAACACAGCCTTTGTGAAGGTACATGTTCAACCTCTGAACTTTCCTTGACAAACCAAATGCCAATCTACTGAATTCTACATTTCACTCTCAAATTTCCAAATTATTGCATTTGGAATTTTTATGTAAAGGTACTGTAAACTACTGCCATTTATAGTTTGGTCTGTGGTCAGCAGCAACAGCATTACCAGGGGCTTTTTTTTTTTTCCCAATGTTTTTTAGTTGTCAATGGACCTTTATTTTATTAATTTTTATGTGGTGCTGAGAATTAAACCCAGTGCTTCACACATGTAGCTCTACCACTGAGCTACAACCCCAGCCCACCAGGGACTTATTGATAATGCAGAATTTTGGTTCACACCCCTGACCTACCAATTCAGGACCTAAAGTTTTTAAAAGAATCCACAGGTTAATTACATGCACAAAGTCTGAGAGAAGCTGTCCTAAAATGATCAAGAGAAAGGGTCCTGCAACCCATTCCTTTGGGGGTGCTATTTTCCCATGCAAGCAAGAGGACTTGATTAAAGATTACTAGATTTGAACCATCAGAAAGTAGCTATAACATCACAATTACGAATACAAACAAAATACAATTGTGAAATGCAGTGATCAGTCTCACCATTAATACATTTCCAAAGAAATCAGCTGCACTCAAACAGAAAATGATTCCTTTTTTTTGGTTAATTTAGAAATTCTGATCTCAAATGAACAAAGTGCTCTTTTATTCTTCTTGCTCCTCACAATCCATAATGGTTCTATGTAGCAGTTTCATACACATCAGAAGGACTGGAAGATTATTCTATTTTTAGTAACACCTTATTTTATGAAAACATGAACTTGTAAAGAAAACAGTCTCATTTTTTTTTTTTTTGAGATGTACTGGTGCTTAAAAAACACCCCACTATTCCCAAAGAAGGCAGATTCCATTTGATTATAAGAAAGCACATGAGACAAGCTGGTTCATTTTTATGAGTATTGATCCCAATGGGACTTAATAAAAAGTTGAAATTGAGGGAAAAGAAAGTCAGAGAAAAGTTTATTTACCCCTTACAAAAAGCCAAGTCTCTTATAATGAAGACAGAAGGAAAAAGAGGGAGAATTTTAAAGAAAGCGATCTAATCCCAAGTACCTAACTGACTTGGAGCTCTGAAAAATACCTACTAAGTTTTCATTAACCCCAGACTCAAAGAGTGTGCTCCACAAACATCTGAGTGTTGCTTCTTTGGGGAAGAAATGTCAAGACTACAAAAGCATCAGTGTGTGTTTCCATACTCAGTGTGCCAGGTGGATTCTGTCCGGCTGGACCCAGTGAGAATCCCGATTTCACTGGGGCTTCCTAACAGGCTGGAAGGAGCTCACATGTGGCTTAGTAACTCACTTAGGCATCTTTCCAGGAATCTTCTGGACTTGCACTGCTATACTTAGGAGGTTTCTGTGAGGGCTTTGATGGGCAATTTCCTTCTCTGACCCCTATGGCACTTGTCAGTTTTTAAGATCATTTAATTGGCATAATTTTATTATTTCTGATATACTGTGTTTTTACACTCTAGGTTTTTAAAGCGTCTTGAATGTAAAAAGAAACCAGAAATAGGAAAATGTTATTCTTTGAGGTCCCCTGCAACAGCAAGGCTAGCCAAAGAATCATTTTTTTTCTAAACTCCAAGCTGAAGCGACACTGGCTATGTAAGATTCAAGAAATTTGGTTTAAAAGGTCTAAAGTAATTCTGTGGAATTTATGAATTATTAATAGGATATGAAAAGTCAGCTTCTGCATAAAGAGTTGAATTATAACCCAGGTACATTTAATGATGAAAATACATAAGAAGCCAATAAAATATTTCATGCAAACAAAACTGTGTTATTCTGATGGATGAAAAACTCTGAATGAATACATAAAAGTATGGATCAAAACTGGAGGAGGAAAGATTGTTGGAAGCAGTAGAGTGTATTTTTAAAAAAATATCTCAAGAGCTGCCAAGATAGATTCCACAAAGTATCAGTCTAAATCATCACAGTAGGCTAATTTTGTTAGGCAAAAGAGTTGAAAATAGTATAAAAATGAAGATGAAATAATCCAAGTATTAACAGCTGTGACAAACACTTCATCTTGTCCCAAACCCTTAGGGCCGGCTGAAATTTATGTGGTGGGTATCATGTTAGGGGCAACTGGATCACAGCTGGTCAGAAGAGCACCTTTTCTTTTTCTCTCTGTATAACTGCATAACATGAGAAGCCCTGGTGAGGTAGAAGTTTGCTAACAATACAAGAGTTGCCATAATGGAAATGCAGAGGAAAGAAGTCCAACGTTTACGTTTCTAGAATACTAACAGCCAATGTTATTTGCCAGGGCAGTCCTAGAAATGGCTGGAGAGCAGCCCTAAGCTCCCACATGACTCCAGAATTAAGCAGGTGTCATGAGAATGGAACTGTTACACTTTTTCTGCAGAGAGATTCTACCTTCACTTCTGTGTTCTGGCCTTTGAGAGATTTAACTGCTTTTTCCCCCCCGCTGGGTCCTTTCTCTGGGTGTTAATAAGCTTGGCTTGGACCAATGAAGAGCCATAGACATTGGGGAAAGATTCTGTCCACTCCTTATTTTGTATTTTTTTGAAAAATAGTGCAACCAAAGTAAATTAAATTATAAAAATGGACAGCTTTCACATGACCATGAGTGGTTTCAAAGGACTAGAAGGAGGTTAAGTCCAGAGTTTGTTGTTTATTTATTTATTTATTTTGGTGCTGGTGATTTAACTTAGGGGTGCTTTACCACTCAGGCCTCTTTTACTTTGAGACAAGTTCTTGCTAAGTTGCTGAGGGCCTTGCTAAATTGCTGAGGCCAACCTCAAATTTGCCATCCTCCTGCCTCAGCCTCTTGAGTTGCAGGGTTTACAGGCATGCACCACTGTGCTCAGTCCAGAGCTTTAACTTAAGTAGTCAAATGAAGAAAGTATATTTCTTTCAAATAAATTATCTCTTTATTCTTCATTATTTTCCTCTCTAACCATTTAGTATTTTACCCAAGAAACCACAAACACATTTTTATGAGAGACAGGCATCTCACAGGACTAAGCTAGATATCCAAACTTCTACAGGCCACTTTCATACTCCTGTTTTCATGTCTGTGTTCCTGATGGTCCACAGGCAGCTGGCAGTTCATTCCTTGCTGCTACTTTAAGTGTAGTCAAGCATTTAGAAAAAATTGTTTTGGGTTTTCTCTTAAGCACCGAAAAGGTCGTAATGGTACATCTGTGTGATAGGAGAAGATACAAAACCGGAACAAAACAGAACTAATGTAGGGCATGCCTGAGCCAATGAGCGTGCTGAACAATCGCGTGTTGCCTAATGCATCTCCCACCCATCAGACTCCTTTTTCCCAGGCCAAATCTTGGTAACTAGCCTGAATCAAATTAAGAGAGAGGAGAGAGAACAAACAAAGCAAGTCAAAGTAAATAAAGACCATATGGTAAATGCGTGGAGAAAAATAAAAGGTCAGAGGAATAGGGAGTGCTAAGGGGAAAGGGCATTGGTACTTTTTTTTATTTTAATTTTTTTTTTTTTTAGCTGTAGATGGACATAATGTCTTTATTTTATTGCTTTGTATGTGGTGCTGAGGATCGAACCCGGAGCCTCACGCATGTGAGGCAAGCGCTCTACCGCTGAGCTACAATCCCAGTCCCGCATTGGTACTTTTATATAGGACACTTAAGGTGCCACATGAATGAGAAGGAATCAGGCTTATAAGGTTCTGAAGGAGAGTGTTGTAGCAAAAACTACAAAAACTCCAAACAAGAAAATTCTTGGTGGTTCTGTGGAATAGAAAGGAGGCAAGTGTACCAGAAGCATGGGGTGGGGATAGAGTTGTAGGCAGCAGCAGTGAGGGGCAGGTGGGCACCAGCTCATGCAGGGTCTTGGTGAATAGTTTGGATTCATTCTAAGGACAAGGGGAGACCTTTGGAGAATTTTAAACAGGATCTATCACATCTGAGTTCTGTTCTCTAATACTCTGGCTGTTGGGGAAGGAAATAGAGTTTTGGAAGGTAGGGGAGGCAATGGTAGACATCTGAGCTGCTACGATGCAGGCAAGAGAAGGAGAGCCTTTGTCTAGGAGACCGAGAGTGCAGGCAATGAGAAGTGGCAAGGTTTGGGGCATTCAGGAGTTAGGAATGATGGGATTTGCTGATGTATTTATATGTGGGGATGAGGGAAGTGGGTTTTTGGTTTGTGTAAGTAGGTGGAAAGTGGTACCTTCTTCTGAAAAAATGGCTAAGAAGAAACTTATGTGTGTGGAGGGTGATGACATACAGACAGATGTAAGAGGTATGTTTTCAAAGCCTGAGATGATCAAGATGCCTATGAGACATCCAGTAAGAGGTGTCTAGTAGACAGTTGGGTATATAAATCTGAAGCCCAGGAAGATGATCAAGGCTGATGATAAAAATCTAGGAGCCATCAGATGGTATTTAAGCCAAGGGACAAAACAAAAGAAAGTGGAGGATCATCCTTCAGAAGACTTTCAATATACAGAGGTTCGGCCAAGAAGGATGAGCAAGTATGGGAGACCAAAAAAAGAAAGAGCAGGGGCTGAGGTTGTGGCTTAGCGGTAGAGCACTCACCCAGCGCGGGTGAGGCACTGGGTTCAATCCTCAGCACCACATACAAATTAGTAAATAAAAATAAAGTTATAATAAAAAAAAAAAGAAAAAAGAAAGAGCAGCTCATGCTGCAAGAGGAAAACAGGTGTGTGCAGTTTCCTTTGCGTGAAGGCCCACAGCATCTCCATTGGAAAGAACTCTAAATCCCAAGTACTTTAGTCATCCAACTCATTAAAGTTTTAAAATATCCTTTCTATCACAATGGGATAAAAACATGCCTAAATTAGTTTACATGATCACTATAATATCCTAACCCATTTAACATGATCTCTTTATAATCTTCCTAATAAGAGCTCAGGTCTAAGGGAGAATACAGTATTACAATTTGGCAGGTTTTCATGGATAAATCTTAATACCCTTGTGTATGGGGAAAAGTCAAACTAATTAAGAAAACCCTGAACTCTGAGTAAGTTACTTTTTAATTAAACGTGTATCCCAAGAGACAAAAGATATGGCTAAAAGCTTTAGCACAGCTGATTATTTGGAAATGATAAAACAAAGATGGTATGGGACATGATGCAATCTAATTTCAATCTCATCCTGTGTAAATGGCCAATAAAACATGTCTGACATATCCCTGTGAAGAGAATGGGCTAGAGTAGGGGATTATTCCCTGGAAATATTACATAACAGTAGCAAAGATTTATCTTTCAAGCTCCAGAGTGACCTGCAAACCTTTATAGGGAGAAATTGGAGACCATGAAACTGTAGTGAAAGGATGAAAAATACTGCCAGGCAGGTGCTCTGGAACAAAGCACCAATAAAGTTTTATTGTGGAGGACTTAGTTTCTCTGAATGCATTTTGAAGATGTGAGACTGGATGGGAAGACCAGCAATACAATCTTAAAACCAGTCATTTTACAATTCCAAACCTACAGACTGGTGCATATGATTACAGTTCACAGAATCCTAGCATTAAGACTTAAAATCTTTTCTAACTATTTACCTTAGCAAGTCATAATCTCTGGAAATGCTTAGCATTTAATTACAAATATCTGTCTCCTGAATGACTTTTCTTCTACATTTAACATATCCTAATTCTTACAGGGTAAGTTATAGGCTCTTTGGCATTTAATACTTGGAGCAGCAATGATCATAGATACAGAAACTACTATCTGAAAAACCAGAATCAAAATTACTCTATAATGATTCCTTTATTCTTCCAACCCAATTAAACTTTGGTTGGCTAATACTTGCAACATATTTCTTACAATTCATATTTATTCTTTAGAATGATGTAATAAATAAAAATCCTTATTTGTTGTGAAATTAACACTTTGCTCCACTTCCCACTTGATTCCAAAAGTTGTTGATCTATAACTAAAATTTACTAAGGACTTTCTTTAGAGACAGGAGAGAATCTCTCTTACTAGTCTTTTGCTTAAGTGATACTCTGGCTTAACTAATACTTGGTTCATTCTGTAAAGCAGGAGTTAGTAAACTATGGTCTGTAAGCCAAATCTCTCCCATGGTCTCATTTGTAAAGTCTGACAGCAACACAACCATATGCACTTTCTTACTTAAAATCTATGGCTGCTTTTGCACCAGAGGTGTATAGTTGTCCAGACCATATGGCTCACAAATCCTCAAATATTTACTTTCTGGCTCCTTGCAGAAAAAGCTGATCAACTCTAGCTCTAAAGTACAGTGATTAATATGAACAGCACTGTCAACACACATAGCTATTTAGATCGTCTCTAATATTCCTGTACATTTCTGCTCCAACAACTAATCTCTACCAAGTTATGCAATATTTGTACCATTTATATTTATTATAATTAAAGTATGATAATTATAATATAGCATTCTATATTATAATGTAATGTTAATTATTAACTTAGTTAACTATTAAATAAATGATGAAAGAAGTATAAAGGGAGTTGTTGCGAAGACTTAAAACAAAATTGCTATCAAATGAGGCAAAGTTGTTGCAATTTTATAGATTGTGAAGGAATTGTAAATATCCAGAATATTGCTTCTTCTACATGTAAGAACTCAAGATTAGAAGTCAAAGATAATACACAGTGGAAGTGATTTGTGTTAAGGAAGAGTACTCAAAACTCCGTACAAAAGATAAACCATAATATTGGAAGATTGGTAGATATAAATATGTTGGTGCACTTTCAGCTAAAAATATTTAAGGTATACATTTTTATAACTTCCTATTTTTATTTTTAAAATGTACAAATATGCCGTACTTAAATAACATTAAAAACACACATGCTTCTTTTAAATAAATAAAATATTATTGATATTTCAGAAGTTTCCCAAGTCCTCCCCTGTCACAACCCCTTTCCTTCTTCCTAAAGGTAGTTTAATAGCTGGAGCACCCAGAAACTTCTAAACTGTGTTTGGTATGCTGCATTTAAGTATTTTCAGCCAAAATAAAATAATAAATTCTTGGTTAACAACTAAGCTATCATTTTCTTCAATATATTGTCCTCAACAAACTTTAGAGTTCTAATATCTGATGTCTTAAATAAAGACTTGATTAAGGAATTCATTTAGCAGAAACTAGGAAAACTACCCTACTTACAATAGCCTAAAAAAAAAATAAAATAACTTGGGAATTAACTTGATGAAAGAGGTGAAAGATCTCTACAATGAAAACTACAGAATGCTAAAGAAAGAAATTAAAGACCTTAGAAGATGGAAAGGTCTCCCTTGTTCTGGGATAGACAGAATTAATATTGTCAAAATGACCATACTACCAAAAGCACTATACAGATTTAATGCAATTCCAATCAAAATCCCAATGGCATTCCTCATAAAAATAGAAAAAGCAATCATGAAATTCATCTGGAAAAATAAGAGATCCAGAATAGCCAAAGCAATCTTTAGCAAGAAGAGTGAAGCAAGTGGCATCACAATACCAGACCTTAAACTATACTACAGAGCAATAGTAACAAAAATGGCATGGTATTGACATCAAAATAGACTGGTAGACTAATGGTACAGAATAGAGGACACAGAGACAAACCCACATAAATAGTTATCTCATACGAGAAAAAGGCACCAAAAACATATATTGGAGAAAAGATAGCTTCTTCAACAAATGGTGCTGGAAAAACTGGAAATCCATATGCAGCAAAATGAAATTAAGCCCTTATCTCTCACCATGCACACAACTCAACTCTAAGTGGATCAAGGACTTAGGAATCCGACCAGAGACTCTGCGCCTAATAGAAGAAAAAGTAGGACCAAATCTTCATCATGTCAGATTAGGCCCCAACTTCCTAAACAAGACTCCTAAAGTGCAAGAAATAAAATCAAGAATCAATAAATGGGATAGATTCAAACTGAAAAGCTTTTTCTCAGCAAAAGATACAATCAGTGAGGCAAAGAGAGAGCCTACATTTTGGGAGCAAATTTTTGCCACCCGCACATCAGATAGAGCACTAGCCTCCAGGACATATTGAGAACTCAAAAAACTTAACACCTAAAAAGAAAAAAACCAAATAACCCAATCAATAAATGGGCTAAGGAACTGAACAGACAATTCTCAGAAGATGATATACAATTGATAAACAAATATATGAAAAAATGTTCAACATCTCTAGCAGTTAGAGAAACACAAATCAAAACTACTCTAAGATTTTGTCTCACTCCAATCAGGATGGCAATTATTAAGAATATAAGCAACAGTAAGTGTTGGTGAGGATGTAGGGGAAAAGGCACACTCATACATTACTGGTAGGAATGCAAATTGGTGCAATCAATCTAGAAAGAAGTATGGGGATTCCTTAGAACATTTGGAATGGAACCCCCATTTGACCCAGCTATCCCACTCTTTGGATTACACACAAAGGACTTAAAAACAGCATACTACAGTAATACAGCCGCATCAACGTTTACAGCAGCATAATTCACCACAATAGCTAAACTGTGGAACCAATCTAGATGGCCTTCAATAGATGAATGGATAAAGAAACTGTGGTATATATATACACAATGGAATATTACTCAGCATTAAAAGAGAATAAAATCATGGCATTTGCAGGTAAATGGATGGAGTTGAAGAATATCATGCTAAGTGAAGCAAGCCAATCCCCCAAAACCAAAGGCTGAATGTTTTATCTGATTAGTGGATGCTGATCCATAATGAGGATGGGGAAGGCATGGGCAAAATGGAGAAACTTTGGGTAGGGCAGAAATGGAGGAACTTTTGGATAGGGGAGAAAAGGGAAGGGGCGGGGAGGTGGAAAGATGGTGGAATGAGATGGACATTATTACCTTTGGTACATGTATGAAGACACGAATGGTGTTACTCTACTTTGTGTACAACCAGAAAAATGAAAAATTGTGCTCCATATGTGTACTATGAATGTAAATGCATTCTGGTGTTTTAAAAAATAAAAAAATAAGAAATAAAAAAGAAATCCATTTACCTACACACATTTTATTAAACACATTTTATTAAAGTGTTGTTTTCAGTGATAGAACTCATCATAAAATTAATTAATTCATTCCAAAAGGTACAATAAAAAATTTAATATGTACTGAAAATAAATTCCAGTAGACCTTCAATAACTACTATTTATAAATGATTAACACTGAGAGAGAACAAGAGACAGGAGAGAGGGAGGAAGCAAGTTGGTGAGCTAATTCAAGGTAATACTGATAAGCAAGGTAAAGTTTATCTAAAATAGAGAAAATATTGGAATTATTAAATATTTTTGGAAACCAATAGATCACCTCTAAATATATAGAAAAGACTTGAACTCTTCTATCATTGTTGAATTACTGAAGTTTTTAGCTGTAGCCATTAAAAAAGGGGATTGTATTAAAGAGGGTGTCACCAGTATATATGTTAATTGATTAAAACGTTTGAAGGAAGGGCTGGGATTGTGGCTCAGTGGTAGAGCACTTGCCTAGCATGCATGAGGCACTGGGTTCGATCCTCAGCACCACATTAAAAAAAAAGATATTGTGCCCACCTATAACTAAAAAGAAAATATATATATATATATATATATATATATATATATATATATAAATGTTAATGAAAAAATTAAATGTTTGAAGGATTGTTATATTACTTTAATTTATGTAAGTAATTTACACTCTAAGAAAGGATTTTGTTGACTAAGAGCAAGCCAAAGCTCAGACATTGCTGAGTTTCAAATTAGTTGATCTCAATTTAATAAATTCCAAATTCAGGAGATTTTAAAATATTCATAATCTACTGTTACTATATGATGGAGGAATCAGAGTCACATCATACCAAGCCACCAGTTAATTTTATATTTGCTGCAGAGGTTTAAAGTAGATATTTTTATGTGCCCACATAAGATACAGAGACATCGTCTATGATGTATTCTATGGCAAAGTGGCTAACTTGAATTCATCGCAACTTTATCTGAGGTTCACTTTGTGGGAAATGGGAAGGGGATGGAGAAACAGGATAAGTGATGCAACAGGCAGTAGTTAGACAAATCCAGAAACTGGGGCATTCCAAGGAACAATTGTCCATGTCTCTTTAACAAGGGGCTTCACTAGATTAAAAAACAAAACAAGACAAAACAAAAAACTTACGGGCCGGGCCGTATCATTCAGATACAATGAATGAGCCTAAATTTGGTCTGATCTAGACATTCCAGCTTTGAAACATTTTTGGGTCAGAAATTGTAATATAGTCTGGTTATCAGATGACACAAAATCTATTGAGATGGAAAGTTGGAGATCATGAAAAAGCAGGTTAGAAAGCTATATGTAAAATGTGATTTTGTACTGCTGATCTAAAACTATGTATGTGGACACAGGTTTTAACAGCAATGATCTCAGGTGGTAAGAACGTGATCATTTTATTTTGGCATGTAGTAGTCTTCGTTTTCTACAGTTTACATGTGTTGCTTTTGTAATAATGAAATAATAGTCTGAAAACACATGTTCTATGGAAAATCTGTATGACATTTTGTGATATAACAAGTTTGCTAGAAAAGATATTGACATGAGTAGAAGCTAAGGGGAAACTGGATATTTATATAAAAAGGTCTCAACTTGAATTCTCTATAATGCTTTGATTTTATCAAGAGACATTTACTGCCTTTCATGTTATCTCTCATACAAAATGCTATGCATTAAAGAGGTTGCTTGCCTGTTTCTCATTGGAGGTATAAAAATTCTTCTTTTTATTATTAGAAAGATCAATAGCAAATGCGTTTTGTTAAACAAACCCACAAAGCATAAAGGATTCTAGGTACCTTTGCATAATAATCAACCTGTTTCTTTTTCACCAGCAAGGGTCAAGCTTAATGGATTTTAGGATCACCACTATATATGCAAATTAGATTCCTCAAAATAAGCGGCCATTTTAGAATGTACACATTCACACTCTGATTGCCTTAAAAGTGAATCAAGGACACTTAAAAAAAAGTCAATCAATGAACAGAAAAATTATTTTTGCTAAGAGAGCACTCAATTTCATTTGACTATGACAGCAAACCAATTTCATGTCATTTCTTTCAAAACTTGCATTTAAGTTATATTACTTGAGAATTGTTCACATTTTAAATGTAAGGTGAATCTTTACATTTTTAACTTTTTTAAAAATTGAAAATCGCTTGACATTTAACTTACTTATTTACATCAGAGTTAATTATATCTGGAGATTAAGATGTCAGAGTTTGAAGCCTACCACTTGCTATTATTGTAACCTTGAGCAAGTTATATACTCTGGTTATGCCTCAGATATTATGCTTTCTGTTTGTTAATCTATAAAATAGAGAAGATAGTATTCATCTCACAGGGGTATAATGCTTTGGTGAGATTATGTGTGGAAACCTGCCTGTCACATAGTAAGAGTTCAATGTCCATGGAAGTGCTGCAGACTCTCCTAATTCTGACTTACTCTTCCTGTCTTGTATATTCCAAGAACATTGAGGATGCTCCTTTCCCCTCAGATAGCCAGTAGTATCTCAATCATGCTAGATGAGACAGAACTACAGCTCTGATGTTTCAATATCTTAGTAAACAAGACCATCATTAAACTAGTGCCATTTCTTTCTCTCCTTCTTCTTCTTCTTCCTTTTCCTTCTTCTTCTTATTCTTTCTGCTTTGGTATGGGGGATTGAACCCAGGGTGCTTTGCCACTGACCTATATCCTCAGCCCTTTTTATTTTTTTCAATTTTGAAACAGAGTCCTGCTAAGTTGCTGAGTCTGGCCTCAAACTTGTGGTTCTCTTGCTTCAGCCTCCCAAACCCCTGGGATTATAAGCAGGGATGGCACCTGATTCCTAGGAGTCATTTTTCTGGATCTGAATCTTAGTTATTTCTATCCTCATTTTCACCCACTATATCAGATTTCTATCTGGATCCTTCTGCATTTTGCATCCTATAGTTCTATCACTGCCACACTAGTCCAAGCCAGAATCATCTTTAGCCTGGCCAACTGCAAAGGACTCTTAATAAAGCTTTCATGTTCATGCTTGACCTCCTGACCCATTTAGTCTTTTTCCATTCAGCTGTCCAGAGTCTTTAAAATGTAACCCAGCGGATGTCATTTCCTGCTCAAAACCATCTTAGAACAAAATACCAACCCTTCCGCTGTCCAGAAGGCCCTGTGATTGGTCTTCTGCTGATCTGTCCTCCTAGCATTTCCCTTCTCCCTCATTCAGCTTTGGCCAGACTGGTCTCCTTTGCTATCTTGTGAGCATCTTGAGCTTCTGGAACACTCCACCTCTGCAGCTTTTGCCTTGCCAATCCTTTCCTCAGAGGGTCTCCTTCCCCAGATGGCTGTGCAGCTCTGTAGCTCAATTCTTCATTCAAAGACCAGGCTTTTCCTGATCACCCCATCAAAAGAGACACTCTCATAGCTATGTTCTATTTTTCTTTATGGCACTGTCACTACATATGTGTATGTGTGCACGTGTGCATGTGTGTAGGTGTAACTTGGTTTTGTAGTCTATTTCCTTGCATATACATAAACTTCACATCAGTGAGGACTTTGTTTGACTTTGCTGGATTCCCATTGTCAAGAATGGTGTTTGAGCGGGCTAGGGTAGTGCTCCCTGGACCCAACACTCAATATTAGCTGAGGACTAACCATTTAGCACTACCACCTTAAGCACAAGCGCTTAGCTCAGTGGTAGAGTGCATGCTTAGCAATTGCAAAGTGCTGAGTTCCATCCCCAGTACTGCCTCTCTTCTAATCTGTTGGTGCCAGCCCCAGCACTGAAAAAAACAATCAACCAAAACAGTACTTGGTAGGTATGAAAGGAATGCTTTTGAATACATGGAAAGTTTTCCTTGTGCAAAAACTGGTTTAGCTTAAGTTCTAAACGAAAAATTATGTAGAGAAGTTACATAGAATTAGCTCCTCTATATTTCATATACTTCACAGAAACCTTATGGATCTGAATTTGTAAACAAGGGGTCATAAAATTCTCTTCTAATAGCAATTATTAGCACATATTAGCTGTACAAAATAATGAGTTTCTTTGTGACATATCCATACATGCGTATAATGTACTTTGTATTCTCCTTCTTTATTACTCTCTCTTAGCCATATTATTCTTTATTTTTATTCAGGAAATCTACATAATTTTTTTATTTAGGAAATCTAGCAGCACGCTAACAGAGAATTTCCTAACAGAAAGCTGGAAGAAAAAGTCTTAAAAATATCCACAAAAAGTTTCTGCATTTAAAACAATGAAGGAATTAGTTACTTGACTGAAATATTATTAACAAATAAAAAGAGAAAAAAGGTTTTCCTTATTAATCCATGGCTCTATAGAAAAAATTATATTACAAGATAAAGTTGTTTTAAGACTAAAATAAAGGCAAAAAATCATCAGAATGTTGATGAGCTAAAAATCAATTCTAGCTCAACAATTATTTTGTAAAAGTCTCAAATTGTAGCTCTAAAATAATAACTTAACTACATTAGGCTTAAATTCACCATAAAAATAAAGTTGCTTTAACTTGCTGTATGTTTACATTATGACAACTACTGTGAGCCATAACATATAATTTCATAATATCATAAGACTGTTGGATGCAATCCATACAAAGTAGCATATGAGTGAGGCTCCAGCAGCCAACCTGCAGAACCGCTACCACTTTATCTGTGCTTTTTTTTTTTTTTTGTACCAGGGATTGAACTCAGCTGAGCCACATCCCCAGACCTATTTTGTGTTTTATGTAGAGACAGGATCTCACTGAGGTGCTTAGCGCCTCGCCATTGCTGAGGCTGGATTTGAACTCCCAATTCTCCTGTCTCAGCCTCCGTAAGTGCTGGGATTACAAGTGTGAGCCACCGCGCCCGGCTCACTAGGCTATATTTTATGAATGAAAGAATGAAGGATGCAGAGGGCTAACAGTGTGGAATAATGGCAGCAAATGCGGCATAAATGTAATTGTGGATATATTTTTGCAGAATTCTAAATGAGCCCAATTACTGCTTTTTAAATTCCCTATCCCAAGAAAGTACAGAGACGTGGAACAATCTATCAGAGTGGTTTGTGTGCACAGTTTTGCTTCCCTGTGTCTGTCATGGCTGTCACAGAGCAATCACTTGTGTAGTCATTTGCTCAACACCTGTCTTCTCCATTTTATTTTCCAGAGGCTAAGCATGTCTTCTTAGGGCCTCAGCATATCACAAAAGTAGGGGCCCAATAAATATATTTTGAAATGATGAATGGTAGGGGTTCAAATTATGGTTCAAATTATGTCACTACATAATTTGAAAATAACTGGGTCCCCTTCCTGGCTGAGTTCGCCAGGCACTTGCAGCTTCAAAGACTCTAACCACCTGATTTTCACTGGTTTTAGGATACATGCTTTTTCATAAGCATCTTAGAATCTACAGTGTCTATGTATCACATATAGTTGAATGGGAAGTGTTTTTCTGAGTACTACATAAAATAACTTATTTTAATCAAGAATGGTGTTTTCCAGGTAATGAATGAAAGCTATTGTTAATTCTGTCTTAATAAGGAAACATAAAAACTTTAAGTACTTACATCAATTAAATCCGAAAGATCATGAATATAGTACTTGAAAACCGAGGCATTAGTTGCTTCAAGTGTTAGGAGATATTCATTCCGTGCCTTAATCGATTTTAGCTTATTTTCTGAATACTTTGCTTGTCTCTGGAAAGGAAGAAGACCCAGGCATTGGGAGACAAAGCAAAGTCATTTTAAAATAAGACAGAGAAACATGCATGAAGTTTATTAATCTAAACAATTTACTCCACATATACAAATGACCCTCTAAGTCCTTTGTGAAAAGTACATTCTGAATTGATTTAAATAACAAACTAAAATTAGCCAGCTATGGGGAATAACAACTATGTATTTGGGCTTCAGTCCCATTTGCAATGAAATCTCTTTGTTACTGTTCAAGTTCTCCACATTTGTACTCAATACTTGGCATTCACCACTAAATGATGTCCAGCTGTTATTACATGATTTTTATGTGTCTTAAACATTTTTCTTTCCCATGGGAGGAAATGTGTGTCATTTCATAATAATTTACAATGTACATAGATCAGTGATTGCAGTGTGTTCTTAGTGCATTATTAGCTGCCTGCTGAAGACAGAGGGCTCTGCAATGTATTTTAACTTACCTTTTCTTTCATTTTTTCAATTTTCTTTACAGAGCTTCGCCGCTGATGTCTCTCCTCTAGTCTAATATGGAAGACTGGATCACCAGATCTTCCAATTTGCTTCTCCTCTTGTTTCTCAGCCTCTTTCAGCTTGCTCTCTGCACTGATGCTCTCCGCATGATACATGTGGTATGTTTTCATCACCTATGAAAAAGTGACCCAATTGTTAAAAGATGTCTGCCTATAACTTACAGAGCGGATGGGAACCATCAAATGATGTGTATGTTAAAAATATCACCTTCCAACTGGCAAGGGAAAGCCAGATTGTTAGTAAAAGAGATGAATTATGTCCTATCACTTCTATATAAACCAAACAAATATGCAAATTCACCTGCCAGGAAGAGGCACTTAGGGGACAGACTTTGATGAAAAAATGATTTATTTAAGAGTCTTTCGCAAACTTTTCAATGTACTCAGAAAGTTCTCTTAGAAGCTTGAAAGTGTTTCTCTAAAATCACGTCATTACTAATTTGCAGAATTAACTATTCATGGATAAGTTTTAATCCAACCCAAACTCCAGCTTAGTACAGTCCTTACTAAAGGAATTTATTGCACAAAATCTACTTGTCAAAATACCAAATTTAAATCTTAAGGTTCATACATAGTTATGGTTTTAAAAAAATGTTTCTTTCTGATCACAGAGTAATACTTAAAATTTCAATGTAGAAAATATATGATACAAAGCAGGAAATAAAATACAAAGCAAACCATGGTTAAGATCTGGTATACAGTCTTCCAGTCTTTTTCCTATAAACACACACACAACCACTTCTTCATTTAAAAATGCCAAATATATTTCTCACTTTAAATATTTGAGATCATTCTATATGTACAATTTTTAATGTCCTCTTCTACTTTATATATCAGAACATTTTTTTATGTCACTAAATATTATTCTAAAGGATGAGAAGGTTTGTATAGTACTTCTTTATATAACTGCAATAATTACTTAAGTAATACAGTATTGTTGAATATTTTAGGATAATTTCAACTTTTTGCTCTATAAATAAAGCTGTGCTGAAAATCCTTCATGTATATCCCATCTTATTTTCTTCTCTTGGAAATGAATTATACATAACTTGTATTTTAATAACATTTAGGAATATATGGAACATTTTGTAATGTATCTTTGCCATGCATGTTGTTAACCTGCATAATGAATCCTCAATTATTAAAAATTTGGTTATATTATTATTAAAAAATATTTGTGGACAGAGTTGCATCATAATTCCTTGGAGACGTTTCTAGAAGTAGAATTGCAGGGTTAGAGAATATGCAAATTTTTGAGGATCTGCCCATTTTCTATTCTACTAATAAAAACAGAAACAAAATAAAACTGGTTTATCTCTAAAGTACTTGAGATAACATAGGTACTCAATAAATATTTTCTCAATGAGTAAAGGTATTCCCTACTTATTCTTTTTTTAAAAAATGTTTTTTTTAGTTGTTGATGAATCTTTATTTTATTCACTTATTATTTATATGTGGTGCTCAGGATGGAACCCAGGGCCTCACACATGCTAGGCAAGTGCTCTACCACTGAGCTACAGCCCCAGCCCCTCACTACTTATTCTTATAACAACATTTATATATAATCTATATTCTTATACACAAAAGAATAAAAGTCAACAGATTTTCAGAGATTTTACTTAAAAATCATAGTTTTCCAATATAATTCTAACGTGCATTGTAGAGTCAGACTTTTGGGAAAATTCTGAAATCTGTGGATTTTGTGCACTTATATTCCTTAAAAGAAACAACATACGTTGGTGTGATATGCCAATGGACCAAGGAATATATTAGAACTAGAACCTAATGTTAAGCATCAGTGCTGGCACTTTCTCACAGAATATGTCAAATTGCAATCCACAGAAGGCAAATTCATGTCATTTTTAAGTAGCCAATGTAAAGACTAGATGACCAGAAGAAGATGAATTAAAGCCGCTGGGCAAGGCTTTATTGAAAATACACGCTCTTGGGCCGAATCCTCCCGTCCATCAGAGTGCATCCGGGAGAATGGCACTGGGGGTCCGGTGTAGGGAGAATTCGAAAGGCCCAATCAGGAAGGGGAGGGCTTGCGGGCAGGAAGAGAAGGCCAAAGTCCTTCCTGGATAGGTCAGGAAAATCTGCTGATTGACAGGAGGTGTGTCTACTGGTGATTGTCAGGGTCTGGCTAGTCGCTCCTTTTCGCAGGTGCTGACTGCAAGTGCCCTGACGGGTCCCTTTAATTGGACATCTTGGACTCTGATCTGACCTAACAGCCAAAAGTTATTCAGATTCAATTTTATAGCTGAAGTATAGCTGTTAAGAAGTTGAGATTAATATAATGTTTTAAAGTAATGAATTTTATTTTTCTCATTTCAAAAGATGAGTTTTAATTTAAGCTTTTTTTAAGCCATCACTGGAAAGTTGTCTGTTTTTAGTAATTATCAAACCTATCTGGGAGAAGTTTGGTTGGCTACTCCAGTTTAAAAGAAAATAAAATAGGAGTAGGAAGGAGCTGGGCAGCTGAGGAATGAGAAGGGAGTTACCCTACAGCTGGGCAAACAGCGAGGTCAATGAATCTGCTACACACCTTGCATTGCTAGGCTTGGCTCTGTTTATATTCTCTGCTTGAAGCAAACCCACATACCATTTAGGTCCTGGTTCCAGTTACATCTTAAAATGAGAGGGTGAAAAAACTCAAACACACTCCTGTACAGATACCCCACTCACAGAGTTGCTTAGCTGTTTGTATTCTTCTTGCTAATTGACAGGCAGGAAGAAATAAGAACACATGACTCCCATCACACTTGGATAAAAGCCATACCAGACAGCTCTGGGTATCTGAGAAATATTTCCTTTCAATACATCATGAAGAAAAGAGTCCTCTGGACTTTTGTTTTACTTGGATACTGAGCACTGGGATAAGCAGGTAATTTGCACAAACTAAGCCTTAGTATAAGAAAAAGACTGAGCTGAGTGCTGGCATAGGATTTCTTATTAACCTATATGGGTTAAAAGGAAAACATCAGAATCCGACCCAACACTATGATTAAAAGGGTGTAAATATCTGAC
This sequence comes from Xerus rutilus, assembly GCA_028644305.1. Classification (NCBI taxonomy): domain Eukaryota; kingdom Metazoa; phylum Chordata; class Mammalia; order Rodentia; family Sciuridae; genus Xerus; species Xerus rutilus. The sequence continues at coordinate 48,556,192 of CM053403.1, forward strand.
CATAATGGGGTCCAGCACAATAGCTGAGCATTCTCTACCTAGTTCAGTGGTAATTTGCAGACAACAGATTTCTTTGTTTAGTTTTCCAATTTGAATTAGGAATTCACTATTCTCTAAAATGTTAACAGTAACGACGAATGAATTTAAAAAGTCCAGGAGAAAAATGCTAAAAGCTTTTTAAGAATTCTAATTGCAGAAAATGAATTCAAGTACAAATTGCATTATTAAAATGTAAGCTGTTGTCAGAAGTCAGATGTGTCTTGTATTTAAAATAAAATAACAGCTTTTTTGTTTTTTTCAGAGCCAAAAAAAAAGCCTTTGTTTTTTAAAGGTGCATTTTGAATATATACTGCCAGGAAAATAACTGCTTCTCCCTCAGTTTAATGCAAACACAAGTCTTTGCATACCAAATGGCATGGCAGACATATATCCATTTAAATGTAGTCCAACAGCATATTTTCCAATTTGAATTCTTCTCTACTAAAACTTCAAGCATAATTCCTCATTCAACACACTCAATTTATCTTTCCTCAACTGTAGGAAAAATGTAGTCAAATGCAAAGTGACTCACATCATGGATTTCTTTGTGAAACTGGGAAGTCCTATAGGATAACCTTCATAGAATCTATTTAGTTTTATTTTATTTTTACTGAAAGGCCTGTATCCTGTATCTGACACAACTTTTGTGCTAAAATCAAAATAATTAAAATACCTACAGTAAATTTCAACAGTTGGTGTTAAGAATTAATTATGAATCTGAAAACTACATCTTTTGGAGAAGATCAGTGGAGAAAGCTAGTTTCTACCTTTTGATTTCTGGTTAAGAAATCAGAAGAAATAGATTGGAGGAATGGATCTACCAATTATCAAGTGTGAGGAAATTATTTAATATCTCTGCTCACCTTATGAAGTTATCATGGATGCCAAATTGTGTGTCCACAATTGTCAAACTTTACCGAGTACTTATTATATATGTGTATATCTATGTATATGTATATATACCACCAATATAGATATGTACACATCTGTATGTGTATATTTAGTTTGATAAGCATTATATAATGCTTACAATGTGCTAGACATTATTCTAAGCACTTTATGAAATAACTTATTTAAATCTTTCTAGTCACTCTTACAAGGTAGGTACCTTTATTTTCCCCATTATTATAAAGATGAGAAAGCTGAGGCAGAAAGAGGTTAGGTAATTTGTCTAAGGACACCCAGATAGTAACTGACAGAATGATGGTTGGAAGCCAGACAGTCTGACTTCAGGTGAGGCATTCTGAACTGTGCTGCCATAACCTTTGGAAAGTCTAAAGCATCACATGGCTGGCAGACCTCTTTATCTTGGGGATACAGTCAGTGTTTCCACAGGAGGAAAAGAACTCATGCAAAATAATTATTGATTCCACATTTGCTTGGTGCTCATCACCTGTTAGAAACTGATGGGTACTCTTTTACAAAGACCTGCTTCCCATCTTCTAAGAGTTAACATTTTTGGAGTTTGAAACATGGGCCTTAGATACTCCCTGGTAGGCAGAGACAAAGGGAGAGGGCATTTAGGCAGCAAGGATATATCAGCAAAGGCATAGTGGGAAGGGAGGATGCCAAGACTTAACTTAGTGAGAGCACTTCAGACTCTGCCACGTGCTATAATAAAATCAGAGGTACCTTAGATCCTTAATGTTGTTTTATAGACTATATGGGCAAAACAGACATTTGGTGAGAAACAAATGAAGGCCAGAAACTCATTTTACAGTCAGCCTGCCCATTCATTTAACAACTATTTATTAAGTATCTACTACGTACCTGGCATTGTTTTTTTCCCATCCCTGACATCCAAAAATAGCACCATCATTAAACACCTGGCATTGCACTAATGGGATGACCAATAGTTTTATTTTACTAACTGTAAATTTATTTTACTAACTGGAATTTATGGTCCCTCAAAATAAAAAGATGTGATGGGGGCCAGGGATGTAACTCAGTGGTGGAGTGCTTGCCTAGCAAGCATGATGCTCTAGGTTGGATCCCCAGCACCATAAAAAGTGGGGAGATGCTATGGTGGTTTGGCAGGGGACAGGGATGAGAAGTAATATGTTCATGACAATATTTCCTAACTCCACAGCCTGCTGCTTTAGTAAATTCTTCAATCACTAAAAGCTCTTCTGAGAAATAACATTCTTTAGTTTTCCTTAATTCTCAACAACCTAAGGTAAAGATCTACTTTCCATAATCAATGTATTGAGGGTTCTAATTGTAATGGTGTTTCTGCAAGTACCATTTTAACAATGCCACCTGGGTAGGACCACAGCCTTGGAAGCCCATGTCTACTGTTTCCCAGGAGATGCTCAGGTTCAAGGAGAAGGAAGGGTCACAGGACACCCTTAGGGGAGCCCCAGGAGCTGCAATGCAAGGAGCCTGGCTCTCCCAGAGGCCTGCACAGCCCTAGTCCTTCCCTCCAGGTTATGGCCTCTGCTCAGCCACCCTACGATTCTGGGGGCTTATTCTAGACCAGGGCAGCAGCAGGAATTCACTTAAGAGCACTCAGGACACGATGTGTCAGCATATCTATGCCTGCCATCTCCAGTCTCTTGCTCTTTGGTGACTGAGCCAATTTTGGTGAGGAACATGACTTCTGGAATTCTTGGATTTGAGTTCTAGGACTGTAGCCTAACTGGGCAGTTTCTTGGCCTCCTTAAGCCTTGCTCCTCCAGGGCAAAACGGGGATTAACTGACAATGCAGGGAAGCACATAGCACGGTGAGTAGTCCTCATTCTTGACAGTTTCTGAGGTTTGATGTAGAAGTAAGAGTACAGGCTTTGGGACCAGACTACCTGGCTTCCCATAGGTGCCCACCACCATCTTCCAAAGGCAGCTGGGAAATCTGAGGGGGAAAAAGGCAGACAAATGGAGGGTCTGCCTACTGTTTCCTGCTGAGATTCAGGCTAGCCAAAACCTCTTAAAAACGAATGTAAAAGACCAAGGAGGAAGGCCTAAGAGTTCAATGCTTCTCTTTCCTGTTCATAACACACATTACATGAATTCATATTTTGAAAAAGCTTCCAGCCTATCTGGAATGTGCATCCCATAACTGGCAACTTTTTCAACATACAATGACAGTTACTGTTGAATTATGTGGACCTCAGCACAGTTATTGTTAAATTAGGTGGGCATCAGCATAAGTTTAGGGGAGGAATATATGCTGATGTGCATTTATTCATCTACCAATGAGCCCTTGAGTGTCCATATATAAGGCATCGTGCTAGGCTTCTCCAAGGGGAGACACGAAGCAAGCCTGCTTTTGCTGTAAAACAGAGGAGGGAGTGGGGCAGTTGTGGACTTTAGCATAGGCTGAACGGGACTTAGGAGAAGGATTTCCAGGCTTCTTTTTTTTTTTTTTTTTGGTACTGGGGATTGAACTCAGGGGCACTCGACCACTGAGCCACATCTCCAGCCCTATTTTGTGTTTTTTTATGTAGAGACAGGGTCTCACTGAGTTGCTTAGCACAGGCTTCTTTTTTAATCAGCTTATATTTAAGTTTAGGGAGGAAAATGCTGAGGAAGTATATTTTATTTACATAAAGAATGTAAAGGCAGGAGAAGCCATCCCTTAACGTGAATGCTACTCAACCAATATCTACAATGGATCTCTGTCTTCCACCCCTCACATCCCACTTAAGGCTTATGAATGACACCAGACAGTAATTTTTATTCTCATTTGTGGCATCTGGGCTAAAAAAGGTGCTGATCCCTGAGACCACAAGTGGTCAGCAGGACTGTCATAATGATGAACTGTCAGAAGCCCATCTCTTCTCCTGGGGCCTGTATGTTCTTCCTACCTTGATGAAAGGAGAGTTCACAAAACCTAACTCTATTTGCAAAGTAACATTCATGGAAGAATCACTTTCGGAGGCATTACTCTGGTGGTTAGAGTTCAGACCCATAAGACAGACGGCCTGGGCCTCCATTCTGCCTCTGTACTTTCTTGCTGTGGGATCATGGCCATGTAAGTGTTGAGGCTCAGAAAAATGATACCCAAAATATGCTGCTTCAGATTTCAAACTGGGAGCACCTGAGGAGCAGCACATGGAGGGAAGGGCTCTTCTCTGAAGCTCCTGTATTACCTCAAGGCTGGATACACCAAAAGGGAACAAGGGACTTGCCTTCTATTCTAGTTATTTTGTCAACTGAGGAAGATTAAAGTCACATCATAGAAGGTACTGAAAGTCAAGCATCACACCCAGAGCCCAGATGGACTTTATTCCGTACCATGTCTGTTCTTAGGGCCCATTCATTTCTCTCCAAAACTGCCTCCAGGCCCCAGTTCCCTTCCTCTTATGAAGAAGGTATTTAAATTTTAACCATCTGGCCCTACTTTGAGTTTTCATACTTGGTGTGATTCTCATGTATTCTCCTGTTAATTTGTTTGTTTTATAGATGCAAATTATTGAATATCCAAGGGATAGGAAGCAAGTTCTTTTCATCCCAACATAATTTGATCTTTCTGTGCTTCAATCTTCTCATTGTGAAACTGAACTTACAGTGTTACTGTATAGGGTAGTCTGGGAGGACTAAATGTGTTAACACACATAAAGAGTGCAGAAGGATGAGGTTAACACATAATAACTGCACAATGAATGCCAAGTACTGAAATTTGAAAAACTACAATGCAATAATTCGTTTTAATAACAGATAATGATTTCTCCACGACTGGAAGGATTATTGTTTCTCAAGAGATAAATTAACAATATTTCCTTTTACATATATGTTAAGAATTTCAGCAAAGTTCTTTAGAATGAGTGTTTTAATCAGCTTTTTCAATGCTGCAACCAAAAGACCTGGCAATAACAATTAGAGGAGGAAAAGTTTATTTGGGGGTTTATGTTTCAGAGGTCTCAATCCACAGATGGCCACCTCCATTCCTCAGGGCCTGAGATGAGGTAGAACATCATGGTGGAAGCGTATAGTGGAGGAAAGCATCTGGGGACATGGCACTAGGAATAATAGAGCTCCTCTCCAGGGACAAAATATATACCCCCAAAATATATGCCCCCAATGACCCACCTCCCCAGCCACACCCTACCTGCCTATAGTTACTCTAAGGTAAAAGCAGCCTTCCCCATGCCGTTCGGGCCCCTCCCCTCTCTAAAGCCAAGGCAGTTCCCTAGTGGTTTCCTGCTGGAGAGAACAAAGCCTGGCCACTCAGGTTACTATATCAAAGAAAGTCACAGCCAAACCACCAATGCTTATCTATCACGCCAGTTTTTTTTTTTTTTTAATTTTTTTTAGTTGTAGATGGACACAATGTCTTTATTTTATTGCTTTGTATGTCGTGCTGAGGATCGAACCCAGGGCCTCACGCATGCGAGGCAAGTGCTCTACCACTGAGCTACAATCCCAGCCCCATATCATGCCAGTTTTGAAGTGACCAATCCATATCCCAGCACGCGTTCATAGCGGGCCCTATAAATTCCATGCCCCATGTCCCCTCTGCCCTTTTTTCTCTCCTTCCTTCTCCTGGGCGCCCACCTGCACAGACCCCCACCATGAATAAAGATCCCTTGGCTATATGGAGCATGTTGCCTCTGGTTCGGAGTGGACTCCACATTTTTAATCTTTCAGTTACCACCCAGTGAATCCCTATCAGTGGATTAATGCATCGGTTAGGTTAAAGCTCTCCTAACCCAACATTTCAACTCTAAACTTTTTTGCATCATCTCACACATCACCTTACATCTAAACCATAGCAATAAGCAAATAGGCCAACACGACAATCAAACAGAATGAAATGTTGTCTTTGCAGCTTGTTTATCAAAGAAAACTTGAGGTACATCGTGGCTCCATTGAAATGAAATCAGCACAACAGTCTGAATTTATCCTCAAATTATATTTATAGTCGAAACAAATGCTTTGAACAAAAGGCACTGTCTGGGTCTCTGGCTCTTGCTGTTCAGCGACTGCCAACCAACCAAATAACAGGGCAACAGAGATGCAGAGAATGAACAAAACACAGGGAACGACAGAGAACACTGCAAAGGGAGGAAGTCAGGCTAATAAAAGTCATGAAAACAATTATATTCTGTTCAGTGTAGTGTTAAGGATTTTGTTTCAGGAGTAATTATACAGAGTAGTATTTTTAAAGGAAAGAGCTTCGGTCTACAGAACAGCACAGCTGGATTCTGGTCCTGGTTATGTTGCAAAATAGCTCTGTAAACTCTGCCTTTCTGATGCTCAGTGTGGCCTCATCTATGAAAGATGACAACATGACAACTGGAGGTCTCACTAAAAGACCACGATGTGGGAGAAAACCAAGTCAAACTATAAATTCCATGCCCGCTCAGATCCACTGACAAGTGTGGAATGAAAGACAAAGGAAAAGGTAGAGCCACGACCACAGAAGGAAAAACCCATCACATAACTGCTGGGGCCAGAAGGCTTCTTTCCAAGAGATTTTAACATATTCTCTAAAAAAGGGAATATTTGATAAAGTTTAGAGGAAATAGAGTAGGATGGCATTGAGTAGTACAGATGTTCCTCAATTTACAATACAGTTACATCCTTATAAACCTATTATATGTTGAAAATATCATGTCAATAACGCATTTAATACACCTAACCTCTGAACGAATGTCACAGCCCAGCCTGGTCTGCTCAGGACACTTACATCATCCTGCAGTTGTGCAAAATCATCTCACACAAAGCCTATTTTATAATCGACTGTTGAAGATCTCATGTACACAGACAGACAGGCACTTTGTAGTCATGATGAGATGTGAAAACAAAACACAATATCCCCAAAACTCTGGCAACGCAGCAGCCCATAGAGAATTGGTTGTTTTCCCTCCTGATCATCAGGTTGACTGGGATCATACTGCAGGTGGCTAGTTGGGGCAAACATCAACATCCAAAAATTAAAGTATGGTTTGTACTGAATGCTTGTTGTTTCCGCACTATCAAAAAGTCAGAAATCAAGTCAAACCATCCTAAGTTAGGAACTGCCTGCATACGAAAATAGCATCCAGGCTGTCCTTCCTTTTTTTTTTTTTTCCTCTTTGGCTAGAGATGACTGTTTTTGTCCCCATCTTCAGAAGCCAGTGTTCCTGCAAGGCACCTACTGTCTTAGATTTCTGAGGGTGTAGCACTCAATCCACTGTGCATGCCCATGTGATCTTGGGCAAGGATTTCTCATCTACATGGGGGGCAGTTAGTCCATGTGATCTCATGCCTTTTCCAATTCTAAAGTTTTACTGACTCTGGGATTTTAGATATGAATCTGAATTGTAACAATACTATACAGATTTATTATTTGGGGAAATGCATATACTTCTTAGTGGTTAAAGGGGCCAATTTTTTTTTAAGTGTCAGGGTAGATGGCAGATAAATTTTAACCTAAAAGAAACCCAGTGTAACAACAAATTATACTAATTATCTCCTTCTGCTTCTGTTGACTTGAGACAGCAAACAGTACACTATGCTATGCCAGGGACAGAAAATTCTCTAGAATTCTCTATGGGGCTCTGAGACCATAACTCAGCTGCTTTGGCCTTACAGAAAATAACCTCAAATGAACAATGCCCCCATAGTCTGTCTAGCACGCTGCTATATTGATGAACTTTATACAGGCCCATCTATCACTCTAGTGGCTTTAATTAGCTCCCCAACTGATTATTGATCAATCATCAAGTGCTCATTAAGGAAGAAGACTGAGGAAAATTCTGCTGGGTGTAGGGCTGACATACCCATATGCAACATGCTTCTACTTTTGATTCGTTAAATTTAAGGTAAAATAGGGCATTAGTTATTTTCAAAATGTTAAATTGAACAATATTTTTGAAACATTAATATAAATTATAATTAGTTTCATAAGATTTTGCTACTTTAATAAAACTATTTAATGAAATTATTTTATGCCTCATTAAAAATAAAATGTTTCTATTTGTAATGAGTAAGCTGTATTTATTAATCTTAATCTGAACTTGCTCTATTTCTAGCAGTATTAGAGATATTTCTAATTTAAGGTTTTGAGTCATGAATGTGGTTATTAGTTTTATTTATCTCTAAGGATGGACATACATATTCAACAAGAAATTTCTGAAGCCCCCTACTATGTACCACAAATAGGCCTTGTTCTATGTGATTTCATTAATACTATACTACTAGAAATCTAATCATGTTTTTTCTTTATTAGTTTATGCTAGTTCTTTGGTTCAGAGGACAACTTTGCATAAACATAATTAAAAATTTGGCATAATACTACAACATGTACCTACATTACAATTATCAGAGACTTCCATGTGAAATGAATGTTATTTTATCCAAGATATTCTAATTTTGTGAAAGATTATTTTCCTTTACTTGTTTCTCAAGATTTCACTGTGGTGGGGTAAAGAGAGAGTGGCAAGGGCAGGGGACTTTGAGCACCCAGAGTAATATTCCATTTATTTTTTCATTTGCGCATACTTGCCGTACCCAAGTGATGGAGTTCCCTGCACATGCACACACCTGTGCTTTCCTTCACACTCTCCTCCTTCTTGGAATGTCTGTCCCCCTGTCCTTTATCACTGAGCTCAGAAGTCTGTTTCTTCTGGAAGCCTCCAGAATAGATACATCTATGTGGCCTGGCACCCAGCACTGTGCCTGGGACTGTCTCCCTGGCCTAGCTCCCGGATGGTGGGACTCTGTGAGTTGTGTGTTATTTCCAGGACTTTCATATTTGCTGAAAGAACCATCTCCAGCCATTTGGTGTATATGACTTAGATGCAGTAGAGATGATCCAATAACAATTTTAAAACAGAGGCAATAGTGCTTTTAGTATTTCCATTTACCTGACTTAGAGAAAGGGCATTGATTCTGAGATTTGGGACAAAGACCAAATAACTGAATTCCATAAATCTTAGAACCTTATATGTTACAACCCCTTTCCCATACTTGTTGGGCATCCGCCTTCCAAAAAAAGAACACTGTCTTAGAAGATAGTCCATTCTATTTCAGAACAACTCTAGTAATTAAACCTGGAAATCAGGATGCTTGGGTTCAAATCCTAGTCTTGCCTTTTACCATGTTGCTTAATTTTCTCATCTCTGACTTAGGAATGGGAATAGTAACTATAAGGTTGTTATGGAGCTAAAATGAATTAATCCATGTCAAGTACTTGCAATGGTAATTGACACAGAGTGATGACTTCATGAATGTCATTATAATTAATAAAATGCCCCAGCATATTTGCTATGGTCTGAACATTTGTGTCTCTCCAAATTCACAATTGGGATCCTAAATCCCAACGTGATGCAGGGGGACATAATGGAGATGACTAGGTCATGGGAGCAGAGCCCTCATGAATAGAAGCAGTGCCCTTACAAAAGAGGCCTGTGACAGATCTCTTTCCCTTCTACCCTGTGAGGACAGGGCAAGAAGGTGCTAAGTGCCAGAAAGCAGATCTTCTCCTGATATTGAAACAGCTAATATCTTGATTTTGGACTTCCTAGACTCCAGAACTGTGAAAATAAAGTTTTGTGATTTATAAGCTTCCTAGTCTGTGGCATTTTGTTGTAGCAGCCTGAATAGAGTAAAAGAATACCTTTTAAGCACATGATAACCCTAGCCCAGCAATGCTCACTTGCTTATTCTCACACACCTGAGAGGCTGGGAGCAAAGGGATGGTCTTTGTTTTATGCATCAAAGAAACTGAGCTACAAAGAGATTTAATCCTTGCCCCAAAAGTCAATAGAGAGTCAATGATAAGGAAGGTTGTTGAGGAAGTTCCTGTATCAAAAAGGAGTTTTCATGGGCTGAGGCTGTAGCTCAGTGGTAGAGTGCTTGCCTAGCATGTGTGAGGCAGTGGGTTAGATTGTCAGCACCACATAAAAATAAATAAAATAAAGGTATTGTTCCATATGACTAAAAATATTTTTTTAAAAAAGGACTTTTCACATTATTTCTGCAGAGGAACTGATATACAAGTTTAATCAACTGAAAAAATTACCCAGCATGCATACAGAATACACACTGATCAGGGCCACAATGAACACAGTGGCAGCAGAGACTAAACAATAGCCTTTGGTGGCAAAGGAAAAGTTTCGAGCATTTAGCAACGTTGAAGGGTAAAGCACATGCCTACTGAAAGGCCACCAAATTACTAGAATTTCAAAGTCACCTGCAACTTTAAGTATTTAGTTCTTTTCAGAAAAATGTTTCACACATCTTGAATGTTTCATGTGTGCATCGGACATCTAAGTTACAAGGTTTAGTCTATGAAATATTTAAACAGAGAACATAAGATACTTGGAATTCTAAAATCAAAAAAGCCTCACACTCTTAGAATTGCAGGTTGGAACTGGGTGTGGGTGGCGCATGCCTGTATTCCCAGCTACTCAGAAAGCTGAGGCAGGAGGATCACAAGTTTGAGGCCAGGCTCAGCAATTTACCAAGACCCTAAGCAACTTAGTGAGATTCTGCTTAAAACAAAACAAAACAAAATTTGCAACTTTGACTGAAATGGAAATTCCTATATAATCCTTTTCTTTCAATGAATAATAGTTTGGAATTTGAGATATATCCTCTATGTCTCAAACAGAATACTTCTTATTTCATTTATTAAAAAGAAGAAAAAGAAGAAAACTGAGAGGCCTTTGTTAATCTGTGCAAGAAGCTTCTTGAGTTCTCCAATTGTTTTTGACTAGGTATCTACCCATATTACTGCTGTTTTTTATAATCTCATTTTGGTAACTGTCTTGAAGATATTCAATTCCTGATGTTCTCCCCCCATATGGCTCCAGAGAGAAATTCTATGAATGTGCCTTGTGCTTTTTCTCACTCTGTCTTAGTTTAGGCTGCTCCTTCAATGCTTTTACCCTTCTTTCATCTCTCCTGTTACACTGAAAGCCTGGCTGTCCTTTGAAGTCCCTTTTCAGACCCTCTCTACTTTTTTTCTCAATCCTCAATGCATACCTCTCTCTTTGGCTCTCTACAGCCCTTGGCTGCACTTGTCTGTGGGTATGTGACAGTCGTCCACAGGGGCTGGTTCCACAACCACTTCTGGGTGCCAAAATCCATGCAGATGTTCAGTCCTCTTATACAAAAATGGCACAGTATTCTTATATAACCTACACAATCCTCCTATATACTTAAAATCACCTCTAGATAACTTAGAATACCTAATACAATGTAAATGCTAGGTAAAGAGTCACACGATTGTTAAGGAAAAATGTGTGACAAGAGTACAAAGTCTCTACATGTTCAGTAGAGATACTATTTTTCTTTCAAAAATTTTTTTTTTTTGGTACTGGAGATTGAACTCAGGGGTGCTCGACCACTGAGCCACATCCCCAGCCCTATTTTGTGTTTTATGTAGAGACAGGGTCTCACTGAGTTGCTTAGCACCTCGCTGTTGCTGAGGCTGGCTTTGAACTCGCGATTCTCCTGTCTCAGCCTCCCTAAGTGCTGGGATTATAGGCTTGTGCCACCACGCCTGGCTTCTTCCAAATATTTTCAATCTATGCAGAACCCATGGATACAGGTGGGTAACTGTAACGATCTGCTTTACCTTACACTCACTAATAAAAAGAGAGTAGTGTGGTGAGTGAAGAGCACAGACTCAGCCTAGTTTGAGACTTCCTTGCTGTGTGATCTTGGGCAAAGTACCACATATCTCTGTGCCTCACATGCTTCATGGGATTACTGCAAGAATTTTAAGAGCTAATTATGCAAAATGCTTAGAATAATACCTGGCACAAAGGTTAGTTATCATGTTATCATGTCCTTGCTTTTAGCACTTCTACTGTGGTGAAAACCCTCAACCAGTACTGGCACAGCAGCACACACTTCCCAGGAACCTACTTACTATTCTGAATTAAAATAAAGGCTGAGGGGCTGGGGTTATGGCGCAGTGGTAGCGTGCTCGCCTAGCATGCGTGAGGCACTGGATTCGATCCTTAGCACCACATAAAAATAAAATAAAGATATTCTGTCCACCTACAACTAAAAAAATGAATAAATATTTAAAAAAAAAAAAAAAGGCTGAGTTCAGTTCCAGCCTGGTCATGAATTAGTTCTGGGACTGTAGTAGATCATTTAATCTCTCTGGATTTTTGGATATTCTTCCAAAATGAGGAGGTTAATTTTTTTTAATTTTTATTTTATTTTTTATTTTTTTAAAATATTTTTTAGTTGTTGATGGATTTTTATTTTATTCATTTATTATTTATAATGTGGTGCTGAGGATCAAACCCAGTCCTCACGCATGCTAGGCAAGCGCTATACCACTGAGCTACAGCCTCAGGCCCAGGAGGTTAATTTGATAACTTCTAAAGGCCCATATAATGCTAAAATTCTGCTGGCCTCCAACAGTATTAAATTCAGATAATCATAAATTTTAAATTTTGAGACGAGATCTCACTGGGTTACTTAGGGCTTCACTAAGTTGCTGAGGCTGGTTTTGAACTTGTGATCCTCCTGCCTCAGCCTACTAAGCTGCTGGGATTATAGGCATGTGCCACTGTGCCTGGTGACAAAGATTCTTCATATGAAATACTTTGTAGAAAAAAATTATTTTTTGTGCTGTTAGTAGACTATTTGAACATTTTTCATTTTAAGCCAAATAATTTTGGAGGGACGGGGAGTTCATGTTGTTCACACTTATAAACAATCATACCTGTGGTTCAAAAGCACCAACCTTAACTAAGTCTCAAACCTTATTAAGAAAATAACTCCAAGCAGGAGCTAGGGAGCAGTTGGCATCACTAATTAACAAGATGTCCTGAAAGACATCTATGTATAAAGTTCTTAACACACAGCTGTCATTATGGTTCCTTGAAATGGTAATTTTATAAAATCCAATCATTTGGGCAGGAAAAGGAAGCTGGTTAAATTCCCTAACGTAGTCTCCAAAGTCAGTCTGTGTCAAAGCCAAGATTAGAATTCGGAGGTTGTTGGCAGGGAGTCATATGATCCTCTTTCTTTCCATCCAAGTGTCTGGCAATCAAAGCCCATGGAAGGGTGTACGGAAATACTTTGTCCACCCATGATCTCGAAATAGATGGGTTTGAAAAAAAAGTTTCCCAGGTGGCATCATGGAGAATGTGGTACTCCAAAGAGGCTTACAAATTGGGAGCTTTTTATGTAGCTTTTACTCCATATTTCCCTTTGTTCAATGTTTTGCTCTGAGATTCGGATATTTTTGCAGTCCTCTCTAAGGAGTGAATTTTCATTTCCACTACAGAAATATATATTTCAAATACTCAAAATGCCCTTGAGCTAAAATAAATACTTAACCAAAAATAAAAAAATAAAGACCTCTTTGAGGCTCACTCAGAAAAAAATCTTCTGATATGAGGTGGCAAGTGTCTTGGGCTCTTTCACAGTGACTTTTCAACCTTGCCTTGGGGCTGTTTCCTCTTTAGAGAGGAAGCCTTAGCTCCTGGCTTGTAGGAGACTCACAGAATCTGATGGAAAGCTGTCCTTGGCAGTCCTCTGAGCCTGAGTTTTTAAGGAAGAGCTCCAAATAATAAGCAGCATCTTCCCTCTCTTTCCCTCTAAAAAAATAAGTACCTCTTTTTATGTTGTAAAGACCAGAGTAGATTCTGAGCTCACTGGCAATTCTGTTTCCCAAATAGCTCCTTGCACAAATGGCTGGGCAGCAATTTGAAGCTGCCTCTGGAATGGTTTCTACCCATCATTTACATTTGTTAGGCAAAATGGAGTTAGCTCAGAAGAAAACAGGCAACTGGAACAAGACAATGGATTCTCAGCAGTAACCACTGACAGATAGCCACTGAAAGATAGCTTTACAGGTAGTAAAGCTAAATGAATGGTATGTCTTTAAGGAGCACCCCAAATGAACATATCCTAATATTAAACCCAAACAGGCAAAACCACATGGGTTTGTCCATTTTTCTGACCCACAGAACAGTCTGGAAAACCCTATTAAGATTTTACAAGCAAAAGGCGTTTTTACCTGTGGATCCCATCTGTTCTTTAGAGCAGTTTCCATCCACCCATGTTCCTCTCTCTTCCCCTGCACAGCCCTCTCTAGACAGTTATCCAGGGGGAGTTGATGGGTTTGGAAACAGAACTGGGTTTAGATTTTAGATAAGTAATGTATTGTCTATGCGATCCTGAGCTAGTTCCTGTTCATAAACCTGGAATTAGGGTACCTGCCTCTTAGGGCTGGTGTGAGAAATGAACAGAAAACGTGCTTGCTTGATGTAAGGGTGGAATAAATCTTCTGTTCTCAGTTCTTTTCCTGGTGATTTAATAGGACGTGAGGATGGATAACCTCAGGTCTGGCTAGCCATGTGTGCCAGTGATGCACAGAGGGTGTGATAATCAATGACACGTAATGAACAATCAATTTCATGTGCATTTATCATGATGTCTGTGTTAATCTCTATTAGAATTAGCTTACTGAGGACATAAACTCTATTTTATGAAATGCTGTAGAGCCTAGCCAAGGAAAAGAATTAATGGAGGGCAAAGAATTGTAAATTACGATTTGTAATTAAAAGAATATTGCATACCCCGTTAAGATTTTGATATTGGGACAAGCTAAAAATAATTGTTTAAATTTTTTTTTTTCTTTTCATGATAAACACTTCACTGGGCTAACTGGAGGACAATTTGGTTTGAATGCTCCTTCTGACCTTTCTGTCATCATTTTCTGTTTTGACCTTTCACTTTCCCACTCCCCCGTAGAGTCCTATTAACATTATTGATTCCATTTTCTTAGGATAGTTATTGTCCTTATTCTTTTTAAACAAATATTTCCTGAAGCAACAAAACAAAACAAAACAAAGCAACAACAAAACTACATGCACACACAGGTTGAGAATCTTTATTCTGAAAATCCAAAATCTGAAATTCCCAAGTTTTTGAGTGCTGACAAGATGCTCAAAAATTTGGGGATTTTGGAGCATTTTGGATTCTGGATTTTTGGATTAAAGATGTTCAACAACTAAAGTCTATGCAACTATTTCAAAATCAGCAAAACCCCCAAATCTGAAAAACTTCTGGTCCCAAACATTTTGGATAAGAAATACTCTGCCTGTCTATATGTGAATGCCATCCGTAATTGATATGAACATCAGTCTTGGTCTCTGCATTTACTTTGGGAGTTGGTACTATTCTCACTCCACTGATAGTGAGGAAGAGATGATGAGGGTGACATTTGGTAAGCCTTTACTATGTGCCAGGCACTGTTCTGGATGCTTAATCTGTATTAACTCAGCTTTGTTTTTCCTCTTAGTGCTTACACCTGCCATATTAGACTTTTTTTTTTCTTTTTTTTGATTTACTGTCTGTCTCTCCTCATTGGAATATAAAAGCCTGAGCAGAAGTACTTGGTCTGCTTTTATTCACAACTATATTGCCAGTACATTGAACAGTGCCTGGCATAGGAAGCTTTAAAAAAATGTTTATTGAATGAATAAATAAGTCTTCATAATGTTTCTTCTTTTACTAACTCTAAGAGTTGGTTATTATTAGGAACTCTACGGATGAAAAACTGAGGCAAAGGAGCACATGCAGTCAGAAAGTGGCAGGGCTGTGACGTAAGCCTTGGCCCTTCTCCTCTGATGCCTCATCCAATGCCATGACGGATAATCCTATGTGTCAACTTCACTAGGCATTGGGATGCCTGATTATTTGGTCAAAGATATTCAAGGTCTGTATGTAAGAATGTTTCTGGATGAGATTGATGTCAGGATCAGTTGACTGAGTAAAGCGGACTGCCCTCCCAACATAGCTGAGCCTTATGCAACCCACTGATGGCCTGCATTGAACACAAAGGCAGGCTAAGAGACAATTCGCTCTCTCTGTATAATGATCTTTGAGCTGGGACATGGGTTTTCTCATTTACTTGGAGTTGGACTGGAACTTAACACTACTGCACTCTTGGGTCTCCAGATTGCCAATGGCAGATCCTGAGACTTTTCATTCTCTCTAACTGTGAGAACCAGCTCCCTACAATACATTACTTTGTACACACATTCACATTCCCATCCTGTATTTGGTTCTGTTTCTCTGAAGAAACCAGACTAATATAGATGACCAGCAAGGATAAATGATCCTCCAGGGCCACACGGCTAGCTGCCACTGTAGCTGGGATTCAGATTCAAGCTTGCTGACTGCTAGTTCAGTCATTTTTGTTTCATTAGAGCATAACACTCTCCCTGGTTTCTTTATTCTCAAACTAGCTAATTCTACTCTTTAGCTCTCTTTTAAATGTTCAATTCAAAAGGAAGTGAATTAGCAGATTTGACTCAAAAAGGGAGTCTGACAATCTTGGTTTACCCTTTCACTTTTTAGCACAATGAGTCCCATCTGTTAGATGTTTAAATTAACATTTCTAAGAAGTACAGGTTGCCATTGAGCCACATGTTCAAATTTTCACTTAAAATGTTTTTGCTAAAGCAATATTAATGCCATTGATGCTAAAAAATACAAATGAGCAGGTGATAAACTGCTTAATTATTCTTTGTTGTAAGGAAGGCATTAACATTTAGAGATCTTATTTAGAAGTGGTTCCCCAAAACTATAGCAATAGAAATAAAATGACAGTGAAGGACATAGGCTCTGGAGCCAGATCCAGATTTGAAATTCCACTTTCCTATGTGCTGTACAACCTGGGGAAGCCTCTCTTAGCTCTTAGGTTCTTCATTTGAAGAATGAGGATAACAAGAGTAGCCATCTCCTAGCAATGCTGTATCAATTAAGATAGTCTAACTAATGTACTTGGCACAATATCCAACCTATACATAATAAACATGCAATCAATGTTAGCTACTCTGGAAGGCATGACTAGTTATCTATAAATAACTCCCATTCTTTTTCAAATTATCAGAATCCCTATTTTTTTTTTAAAAAACTGGTTAACAATAAGCTAGCTAGCTAAAAATTGTAATTTCTAGATCTCCTTGTAGCCTGGTAGGACGATGTTCTAAATTCTGATCAATGAGCTGAATGTGAAAGTGTAATGTAAGACTTTTATCAAGTCTCCTTGAAAGACAAGGGGCCAGCCCTCTTTCCTTTCTCCACTCTGTTTCAGGGAACACAGAGGTAATGGTTGGATCTCTAGAAACTATATTAAACTAAATGGACAAATGTTGCAATTGGGCTTCTCTGAAGAGTGAATTAGGAAGAGGCTGATTCTTTTTATTTTTAAATTTTTAATTTTTTCTTTTTAGTTATACATGACAGTAGAACATGTTTTGACATATCATACATGGAGTGTAATTCCTCATTTTTGTGATTATATGTGATGTGGAGTTAACACTGGTTGTGTATTCATATATGAACACAGGAAAGTTATGTCTGACTCATTCTACAATCTTTCCTATTCCCATCCCCTCTCCCTTCCTTTCATTCCCCTTTGCCTAATCCTAAGTAATTCTATTCTTCCCTACCTCCCCCTTATTTTGTGTTAGCATTTGCATATCGAAGAGAGGACCTTGATTCTTGAATGGCTTTATGTAACTTCCATACCCGCTCTGGGTTGCCCAACTTCGGACTTTTCTTATGTATGAGAGAATAGGAACTACTTTTTTCATGCCATTATTTTGAGTACCTCTGTTACTCAAGGCCAATCTAATCTTAACTGCTTTGGCTGTCGCTGGGGATAGTTTAAAAATTCAAATGGAGGCCTGACACCATCTTAAGGCTTTTTTTTTCCCTCCAAGTAAAAGCAAAACTGGGCAAAAATATTCCAAAGGAGGTGCATAACTTCAAAGCCATTCCTTCTATTTCAGAAGCCACTCTGATGTAACCCTCTTTTCTCTCCTGCTCACAAGCCCAGACTTTATGTTCTATTATATATCCTGTAATTCATCACACCATATATCTATCACATCATCTAGACAACCTGAACTGATTAAATTCAGTTCACTCTAAAGTAGAAGTGATCCTAAGTCATTTCTTTTTATTTGCCTTCCTGGGCATTTGTATTTTATTTGAGACAAAGCTTTCTGATGGAAAGTTTGGAACGTCAACAATTGTGGTGAAAGTCATATTTTGGAGTAAAGAAGTCTACACATAAGACCATCACCTACCACTAAGGTTGATCATAACTTAAAATATTTCACTGGTATAAAGCAGTTAACATATTTCTCAATGTTCACCTGCAACTCACAAGGAGTTTCAAGGGCTGAGAGTGAGCAGTGAATATTTGTCTGTCACGGCAATTAAATGGCATCTTCAATTACCACAGGCTACATGGTTTATATCTGTTACTTTAGCAATTAATGGTTCCTCATCAGTATCAATGTACAGACAAAATTCTATGCACAATGTAACCAGGTTATTTGTTTATAACCAGAATATGAGTCAGAGGTTGAGTAAGGAGCCTAAACCACACTCCTTGAACTCTTTCTTGGTCCACTGCAAACATACCTCACCTTACTCTTCCAGTGTAAACTGAGTATGTACAATGTATAGATTTCATCTGAACAAGACAGAATCTGTGTATCTGAATATGAAGTGCAAGAAAAGACCACAGGGCATGTCCTTTTAGAGCAATAGGAGTATGCATGTGTGCGGGAGCAAGGGAAAAAGGAAAAGAGGGAGAGTTTGGGGGAGAGGGGTAGGTAGGCAGGCAAGATAGTTCTCTGTCGAATGTGACCTCTGGTCTTGGCTAAACAGTGTCTCTGATTAAAGTAAAAAATTTCCTCAGGAGCTCAAAGTGATTCACACATGACATAATTAAAACTTCTTTGCCTTTCTTCTCTATCCCTTAATTCCTCCATTGATTGTGAGAGGTTAAATGACTCTGACAGGGTCACTCAAATCCTGGTAGCCTTTCTAATAACCTGGCTCCTTCAGGCTTTCAGACTGATGTTGATTAGAGTTTTGAGAAAGTATTAGTGAACTTGATTCAACTATATGGAGTCTGCTAAATGTCTAAGTCTAGTCAATGGGATGAATCTAGGAGAAATTTCACTCTACATATCCCTCACTGAGAAACATGCCATCCTCCTGACTTTCCTTGCATGCAGTGATCAAGTTTACCTTGATGTTCTGCTATTCTGACTAGTTTCAGACCATTATCAACAGGCTTTTGTCCATAATGCTGTGAAAACCAGCAGACTTTTTTTTTTTTAAAGTATTAAGGACAGGTTTCTATTTCTAGAGAGAACAACAAGGAAAGGGAATCACAAGGAAAGTACCATGAAGTCCTCATCATAAAACAATTCAATGACAGATAAGAGAATTTGTTTGTTCTCCTTTAAAGTCATAGAGGCACAATGCTCATTTAAGTTTTAAATTATAACACTTCTAGAAATGGCTCATATCTTGGGTTGTCAGAAATTAACAAGTCATATAAAGTATGGACAGGTAATTGGCCTTTATAATCTAAAACTCTACTTTTTAATGTTAATTAGACTATAGATAGATTTTATAACATGAGGGGTTTGCAGGTTACATGTAAACTTTAATATTTCTGAAGGGGAATTAACACACAGAAATCATCAGTTCAATTCACAACATGGACATAACAAATGTGCTTTATAGAAACAGATTTATCATACATATACAAAAAATAAAGTTCATTTTGTAAACATATCACTCCTTTTATGGAAGTTTAATTTATCATTTAATTTAGCAAGTATCAGTGGAACATTAAAAATTAAATTCACTAAATTACATTTTACACACATGGATTTTTAGGAGCAAATGGAATTTGAAAATCAAGAATCACATTTTAACAATGTTTTGGTTTTAATTTGTCTTACATAAAAATCCAATAATCTTGTGCAATGAAAATGTGAATATTTATCATTAGGATAAATTATATTACCCATTTCTCATTATGTTATTTTTCTTTTAAAATAAAACCTGCTCAAAAACCTCTGAAAGTGATGATGTATTTAAAAATATGATTATTCAGTATAAAAAACTTAAATGGCATATCATTAATTCTAGCTTGCAACATCATTGATATTAGTTTTAAAAATAACTGATTTATTTTTAATGTAATACCTTTATTCATTTTATGTGGTGCTGAGGATCAAACCCTGTGCCTCACACGTGCGAGGCAAGTGCTCCATCACTGAGCCACAACCCCAGCCCTAAAAATAATTGATTTTTATTTAAAACCTTTTTATTATAATTATCAAGATATCAATTGTACATTTAAATAGAATTCACTGGGATATTTCCTAATATGCATACATTGTGAATTGTTAATGTCCATTTTCTATTCTCCTTGCCCCCTTCCCAGACCCTAGTAATGTTTCTTCTAAAATCATTTTAAATAATTTAGTTTCTTAAGATCATAAAAGCAGGGTTGGGGTTGTGGCTCAGTGGTACAGCGCTTGCCTAGCATATACAAGGCACTGGGTTCGATCCTCAGCACCACATACATATAAGCAAAATAAAATAAAGGTATTGTGTCCATTTACAACTAAAAAAATATATATAAAAGGATCATAAAAGCAAATTATTGACAGGAAAGAAAAATATATATATCCACAAAAAATAAATTAAGTTGTTCACCAAATAATTAATTGAACTGAAGTGGGAGAGGCAGCAGAAGAAAAGGAAAAGAATGAAAGAAAGAAATTATAGTACCCAGAATAAAGCAACTCTAAATTTCTCAAGTCTCAGAATGACAGCAAATTTTAACAAAATATTCTGGAATTAAATATGTATACAAGTTCCATATAATCTAACCAGTTATAAACATGTCTTACTGATGTCCTATCTAGATGCCTATGCTCTGGTTTCTTAAAGTATGCTAACTCTATGTGTGTGAGTGTGTAGTCTTTCCAAATCATGAGGGAGAGGAAAAGGAATATAGTATGTGCATATGGTGGTGTGCACACATCCACCTGGTCCCATATTTCAACCAGATGAGCACCTACTGGCACTCTGGCTTGGATTAAGTTATAAAATGAACAGTGTTTCTCCAAACCAGAAAGCTAAATTGAGAATTGTTGCAAAAGAAGAAAAATTTATTGCTTACCGTGTAAAGCTCATTAAGAACCTTCATTAAATCCTCATGAAGTTGAAATGCAATCTCTTTGCTCTGTAATTAAGAAGAAATTAAGAAAGAGTATTTAAAAATGTAACAGAAACTTGTTTATAAATTCTTTATGTCTTAAAAATCCCATTGACTGAAAATAGGATATATACATATATATATATTTATATCTATATCTATATATATCTGTATCTCTCTGTGTATGTCTACATATCTCTCTTTTATATATATATATAAAGCCAGAATGACCCTGATATAATAAATACCTTCAATCAAACGGCAACGTGTACCTCGGTCTCTACAGGATGGACAGAAGCAAGCAAGTGGACACCCAGGATAGCTCCCCTCCCATCCATATCAGATTTCCAAAAGAGAGATAAAAAGCAAGCAGGGCGAAGCATCATGCTGGCTTCGAAGTTGAGCTACAGGGCTAAAGTTATTAAAGATGACCTCAATCATCCAGTCTCTCCCTCCTTGGTATCATCACAAAGGAATTTTGCAGTAAAATTCTCAAAAAGCTAAAGTAGAAACCGAAAGGGACATTAACTCCCCTGTGCAAAATAGTGATCTGATTGACTATGATCTGAAGGAAGCACTTTCAAAGTAGTAAGATGGTAAGTTCACTTAAAATTTACTTCTGCCATATTATTTTTTATTAAGACACAAAAGCAGAGAGTTGCATTCTTCTTCCCTGTTAGTGAAAAACAGTATTTAAAATACTCTTCCCTAGGCTCATTCTGAGAGTTTGATAGAAGAGTATTTGAATATTGTTTTCAGCACAATCTGTAAGTTATTTCAAAGGAAACCATATTCAGTTTTTTTTTTTGTTTTGAATTCATTATGTCATTAGCTACAGAGAATGGAAAAACTGTGTACCATGGCTTAATACACAGTATGAGATGGTAACAAGAATATCCACACATTCATTTATGTGCCTCCCATTGGACCATCAGTTTTGAGGGTAAAGGTCATATCTTTATCCACTCTGCTTTGGTGAATGAGCTTCTAGGACATAGAATTTAAGATGGCTCTTGATCTCACCTAGCTCTGGCCTTCCTGCCTATAAGAAGCTTCAAACAAATACTTGTTAAATGAATCTAAGAACAAGCTGAAACACAGTGGCCTGAAATAGCTGAAATAGGGTATTTCCTGAAGTGGTCTGCTGGTCACCACTGAAAAGGCAGAAAGGAAAGGCCATAGACCACTCTTAAAATAGTACTGGGACTCAGAGGAAACTGAGTCTATCTATAAACACAACGTCTTTGGGTCAGGACTCAGTAAAAGGCCGAATGTGATGAACTGGAGATTCATGGAAGATAAAACACTGTGGGAAGACGACACCTGTATAAGAGAAATTCAGATTTATTGGCAGCATTTGTCACTGGGTTCTTTTGGGGGTACTGAAGACAGTGCTGGTGTTTTCCAAGCTTTGAAAGCTTCTAAAATCCCTCAGTTGGACATAATAGGAGTTTTATGATTTGCTGTGTCCCTGATATGGGAGGTTGTGGGCTAAGAATCACTCCAGAGTGAAAGGAAAGTCATAAGTTAGCAAACGAAGCCAACTGAAACTCATCTTATTTTCCCCAGGTCTTGGTTATTCTGAACGTATGCATTACACTACAATCTCCTATGATTTCAACTTGGTGTTATTTTAATATCAGATTTCTTTCAACGATCCGGGCCACCAATTTAGAACTCTCTAATGGGATCAAAGGCCACCAAGTAACTCTGCTCAGTTACCCAAGTTTCAGGTAGCAAGTCCAAAAAGAAAATATTTCTTGGCTAAGATTTCAGAACATCACAACAACAACAAAAAATCTCTTGGGTTCAATTAACCTCAAGCCAAGAATATCTAGAGTCAGATTAAAGACTTAGATTTGGGATCACAAATATCCTCCAAACTACTGTGGGCCAACTAGAATAAGCGAGATAATTCTTTGTGTGTTCCACATTTTACATGTCTTCGGGTAGTGAGGTAGAAGAAATCTAGCATCAGAGAAAGACTACACTCTTCCAAGCATACACTTAACATTTTTCTTTCACCTTTCCCCTGAAGTATATTAAGTTGGTCTGAAGGCACTATAGAATAATGTTTAAAAGCAAAGACTCTAGACACCCCTGTATCTTAGTTTCCAGATCTGTAAAATAAATATAGCCATTGCACCTACCTCAGAGGGTTGTTATAAGCATTAATGATATAAAATATACATTGCACTTAAAATGGAACCTAGCATTCATAAATGTTATAGTTATTTAATTTTCCCCCAATTTGCAATGCCCATATCATACTTGCTCTTGTTTTGGTCTCGTAGGGCATTTATCCATTGATTTCTCTGCAAGAGGTACTTGTTACAAGCTGCTTGGTTTGATTCTGATGCCCCTCTCCATTGCCCTGGGCCTTTAAATTCCTCCAGGTGTTCCCTAATCTTGAAGGGCCCTCAAGTATTGTGATCACACCTTTGGGCTTTTCTTAACATCCCTACTCCTGCACCATGTGCATATACTAAACTTACCTTCCTGTTGCTTGGGGATTCTACTACTAATGGTAAAGAATAAATTAATGAAACACATTAGGAAATGGACAATTCCTCAAGCCAACATGGTAAGATCATGCAATATATGAAAGAGGCCCTTAAGGAGCTCCAGTGGGAGTTTTTAGATTTTTTTTTAACTTAAAAAATATATATATTTTTTAGTTGTAGATGAACATAATATCTTTATTTATTTATTTTATGTGGTGCTGAGGATCAAACCCAGTGCCTCACGCATGCAAGGCAAGTGCTCTATCACTGAGCTATAATCCCAGCCCAAGTTTTTAGATATTTTTGAAAAGGTGATGGGGCCTTTTTCTCAGCAAGGAGACTCTTGATACCCTCCTGCCACAGAACTCAGTTTCTGCCCATGTATTCAAGTCACAATCTAAACTTGCCATGGTTTAATAGGTTACCTAGAAATTAACCATTTTCTTCCTACCACCACTCCTGGGTCTGTAAAGTTTGTTAAAAACTGGACTGAGCTCTAAGAAGGACTTGTTTATGTGATACATGAAACATGAATTCACACATCCTTGAATTCACAAATACCTGGGATGGACACAATATAAGTGATGGCTGAATGCTGGGGGCAGGGATGTATTCTCATGACATGGGAATAGTAGAGGGACCACAACATGGACCTTACCCCCAGTTTAGATATGTCTCCAATTTATTATAGTAGCAATGAGAGACAATAATTTCTTTTAAAGAATACTCTGGACCTCAAAGAAGCAATCTTTAAACCAAAACACAGTTGCTGTAGCACTTAGGATACAGGTGTACCAAACTAATGAACTAAAATCCAACGAGAAAATACCTGGATTGTAAAGTCCATCAAAACATAAGAGGGTGCACATGCCTCTATTTTACTGAAAATTGGAAAAGACTGTGAGTAGATCCCCGACCCTTAAACAAAACTGCTATGGCAGAAAAATGATATTGATCTGAAGGAAGCAATGAATGTTCCTTTTGTATAAGAGAAAAAAATTATGAAATGATATGTTTGAAATAAAGTATTTTCTATGTTACTTGAGATTAGTTGATTAAAATTACTTTTATATAGAGAAAGAAGAGAGAGTCTTTCAATTATTTCAGGGAAAGAGTCGGAAAAGAGAAGGGGTTTTCACCCCTCTATGAACATGAGCATACAGAAGTTGAAACTATGGCAAAATTTCTAATATGTTTCATTAGGATTCTGACCCAAGGGGAAAGAAAATGGTTAACTTTAATTTAGTTAACACTGTATCTCTAATATATATAAGCCCAGGATGAAATTCCAGAACTATTTCCAATTATTTACTATTTATTGCCACGTTCATGTTTCAGATCTCAAACCTAAGTTCAAAATTAAGAGCTCTAAAGTTTTTCTTTTTCCATTATAAAAATATATGAAGTAACTGAAGAATACTAGAAAAACTGAGAACAGAGGAACAAAATGACTATCACTGTGACTTGATGTATTTCCTTCAAGTTAACTTATCTAAATATAGGTCTCAGCTTTGAACATTCCATTATAACCAAATATATTTTTGTATTCTGCTTTTTTTCCCATTACCATATATTTTTTGATAAACTTACATAATTTTCGGGCAACTACAACTTGATTCACAAAAGCTACACATACTATTGTCTCCACTATTTGCCATCAGTCAATTTATTTATAGCTGTGCGCGGTGGTGCACGCTTGTAATCCTAGCACTTAGGGAAGCTGAGACAGGAGAACTGCGAGTTCAAAGCCAGCCTTAGCAACAGTGAGGCAAGGCACTAAGCAACTCAGTGAGACCCTGTCTCTACATAAAGCACAAAATAGGGCTGGGGATGTGGCTCAGTGATTGAGTACCCCTGAGTTCAATCCCTGGTACCAAAAAAAAATTAATTTATTCATTAAATTCCACCAATTTTATGCTTTAAATTCCTTATTTTATATGCTCATTTTATCAGTACTTAAATACAAATTTTTCATATATGCAATCATTTTTGTAGGTTTATAATATGAAATGTTGAATAAATATTACAAATCATAACATAATCAAAATTCATAACAAAATACCAAAGAACACAAAAGACTTAAGAGCTATTATTTTAAATTTCTAGTGAAAACATGAAATAAAAGAATACCAATTGTAATCCCAGGGGTTTAGGAGGCTGAGGCAGTAGTATCAAGAGTTCAAAGCAGCTTCAGCAACTTAGTGAGGCCCTAAGCAACTCGGTGACACCCCGTCTCTAAAATATATACATATATATAATATTTCTTTTATATATATATATATAGTTCAATCTCTGGTACCAAAAAAAAAAATCATTCCTTTGTTTCTTCTGCTTTCCTCCTACCTCAAAAGCATTCATTATAAACTGGGAGTCCAGAATTCACAATAACCAGTGCGATGATGATCTATAGGTTTCTGTTTACAGGTATAATCTATCATCTCTAAGTCATTGAAAAAGTAACTCCATAATCAACATGTTCCAAGACAGTCTGAAGTGCAGAGAAATTTGGACCATTCAATGAATACAAAAGGTCAATTGTAAGAAATGGAACAATATTTTCATGGTCATTAAAGTGGGCTATTGGTATACATGGTACTTTATTATCTGTTCAAAGGTATTTCTTGGCATTTTCTTCTTTGCCAAAGTATATGCAATCTTCTGGGTTGGCAAAAACTTTTCTTGTCATTCTTATGAGTGTAGTTACAGTGCTCATTTTTGAGAGAATAGTCATTGCACAGGAGGCAAAGCTATGAATATTTCATTTCCATTAGCTGGGTGAAGTCAACCATTTTTCAACTTTGGTCTAGAATGGTGAATCCAAGGAAGGGGAGGGCAGACAAACCAGCCAGCAGGTAGCATGGTACTGCAATTCAACAATATGCTTTAAGTACTCTGAACTGCCATCATGAATGCTGGTCTAAAGACATATCTTGTAGTTTGTGCTATTTGCTTAAATTATTTCCTACACATGAAATTGTGAGAATTAAAGTATGAACATTTTGGCTAAGGGTGTAGCTCAGTGACAGAGTTTTTGCCTACCATGCATAAGGCCCTGGTTCACCCCTCAGTACTGCAAAAAAAAAAAAAAAAAAAATTTAGCCCCTTGACATATGTTGGAAAATTAATTTAAGAGGTTTATTATGAGTTACTATGGCTTCTAGAACCACAATGCTATTAAGTCAGAAATCGGAGCTTCATCCAAGACTAAACTAGATACTTTGAAGAACTCACCAATCCTATCTATTGGCTATCTTGCTGATCCATTTTTCTGTATGTCATTAGAATTTTTAAAAATCCAATTATACTTTATCTGATTAAAATCCTTTAAAGGGTTGCTATACTTTTTAGGATAGAGCTCAGATTTCTTAAATCTCCCATAACTACCCACGAATAACTCATCTCTTTCATGATGTACAAATCTCAAACCCTGCCCTTTAGCCTGGTTATCAACTGCGAACTCCCAGGACCCTGTGCTTTCCCAGGCTCTCTCCCCTGTTGGACTCACTTTCCTTCCCTACACCTGATGCAATCTTACATGCTACCCTGTGAAAACTCTTGTAAGTTTGCCTTGTCACCCAGAGAAAACATAGATACTCCCTGTATTGTGATTTTATAATACATTCATTTATCATCACCCCTAGGCTGTATAATTTAGTGATTAATAGTTCAAACTCTAAAATTGAACTGCCTGTGTTCAAATTATCTTGTTACAGTCTATGTACAACTCAAATAACTTTGTGAGGCCTCAGTTTTCTCATTGGCAAAAAAGAAATGCTTCATAGTCTTTATGTCACAGGGTTTTATTGGAAAGGTCCTTACTAAATACTTAACACAAAATATTATTATCTTCATTATCACATTTCTTTTTCTCTTCATAAAGCATTTCTTTGAGAGTAGGAACCACATCCTAATCCTCTTTGTATTCTCAGTGCCTACTTTGGTGTTTGGCACATGGGTATGTTTGTGGAATGAATGGGACCCAGGCTGATTCAAGTCTGGCTTGTGTTCTACAGAGTTCACCATCTCACAGAGGAGCCAGACAGGTTGAATTAGACCATGTTTTGTTGCTACAGGCTGTTGTTACCTGAGGTTGGGCAACTTTATAAAGATAAGAGGTTTATTTAGCTCAGTTCTGGAGGTTCAAGGGGGCATGACACCAGCACTAGCTCAGCTCTGGTGAAGATCTCATGATGGATGGCATCCTAGTAGCAGGAGTGCATGTGTAGAAAGAGATCACATAGCTAAATAAACAAGAATCTAGACAGTAATTTGGGGGTTGGACTTGCTCTTGTAACAACTTGCTTTTGCAAGAGCTCAGGGATCTTAGGAGAGCTACATTAATCCCTTCTGAGGTCAGCTTCCCCATTGACCTCAGGACCTTCCAGTAGGCCCCACCTCTTAACGGTCCTACTTCTTCTCTCATCTCCACACTGGGACCAAGCCTCCAACACATGAATCCTGGGGGACAAGCTCCAACTATGACACCTGCCAGAACAGCATTCTGTAAGGAGTGCTATAATAAGTGCTACTCTGGGTGAGTCCTGGCCAGACTGGTTAATAAAGGCCTACTGGTTTGTTTCCTGAAACCTTCTGAAAAGGAGAGAAAGGGCAGAACAAAGAGCATAATTAATCCAACCACATGTGAGTATATTGAGCAATCAATCAAGTGATCTATGTGGTGGGGTTAAATGACCAATCCCAGAGGCTCACAGAGGAATTTTTAAAGTAAATCTATTGTGATTACCAGCCAAGAAATCCTGCCTTTATGCTGAGTCAGAGTGAGGGTAAGAGAGAAAGAGAAAAACCAGATTAAATATTTAATCACTGCATTTCAAATGATTTTAGTGTTTTATGGTCAGTTGGTTTTGGATATAAATTCTAGTTGAAGGGGTCAAGCTATACCTCCACTGTGTGTGTGCTTTAAAGTTTCCAAAGCTCATGTTCATGTGTCTTTATAATAATAGCTTCCTTTAATTCAAGTAAACTCTGAAGACAGAGGCAGCAGTTACTTCCAAAATGCCTAATGGTGAAATCTGGGTTGGGTTTAATGATCTGAGCCAAGTTTCTGGATAATATGTACAGTGTTTCTGCATGCACATTTTCCTTCCATCTATCAAGGGACATGGTTTTATAATTACTGAAATTAAAACTAAACATCAGATCATACAATGAGCCTCACAATCTACTCTATCCCCAGGCAGGGGGCCATCCATCATGAGATCTTTACCAGAGTGGGGACTGATATTCTTTTTGACAAAACGCTGTGCCACTAGAAAATGTGGGAAAATTAGAATCCAAGACACAAGGGAACTGGAACTTCATTTTTGAAACCAGACAAAATTTAATTCTAAAGGAAAATATGTGGGGCATCTCCTAGAACACTTGCTAATGTAACTGGTGGGCAAATGTGGCCTATTGCACATCGAGGGGAAAATTCTCGTGTGCAGCTGTTGTGTTTGTCCATGAGTGGCAATGTGAAAGGTATAAAGTCACCTAATTCAAAGTCACTTCTGACCTCCCAGGTACAAACAGGACTTGGACAGACAGATATAATAACTTGAGCCTGAAATTTAAAATCCTATTTTCATTTTCTCAACTCCAAAAAACATAATTTTTCAAGCTAGGGTTACTTATTCAAAATGGCAATACATTGGAAATATCTTTGCAGTGCCACCAAATTAAGAATTAATTTAGTATAACTCTCAGTGGCTGATGTAAATAAATCTCAATTAAAATCAATGTGAATTATAATTGACCAAAAAACATCAAAAATATTATTTCCAGATCATTTTTCAATACATTAAACTTCATAAAAATTTTGTAACTCTGCTTTCTTAGTAATTTCTTATTGTTTCTGTAATATGTTTTCTTTAGTACATGAACCTGAGTTTACTAAATTATCAGTAAAGCTGATTGGCTTTCTCTCCTGAAGTAGCTGTGGCTGTGCAGAGATCCTGTCACAGGGGCCTAAGGGGACTCAGGGCTCACATCTATGGCACAGTTGGCTGGGGTTACGAGTATAGTCTGTGGTGAAGCAAACTGTACCACATGTGTAGGAAGCCCATGACCTTAGTCTTATTTAGCACTGTAGTAGACTATTTACAAAAATAAATCAATACATAGATTTGTCCCTTTAAAAGTGGTCCTTTGAATTAATACGGAAAAGATAGAGATTCTTTGAGATATTGAGATAAATCCATTCATTCACATACTCACTCATGCATTTACCCTCTCCTACCTGGTCTTCCTGAGTGCCTTCCAAATGCCAAACATAGAAAAATGGCTTTACAATCTAGTAGGAGAGGTGAACAAAGCAATTTCAATTCTATCTGGATCATTCTTATTCAAACAATTTAAACAAAACAATATATAACTCCTGAGTCAAACTCTCAATTTCTTTTTTACAAACAAATTCTTCTTTAAGAATTTAACCTGTGTCAGAAACTTCCTTCAAAGGTTGATATTTAGCCTAAAAGCACCATCTCAGAATTATAGTTAATTTACCAATCTACCAAACTAACAATGAATATAAGTAAAAGTAGGTAAGGAACAGAAGAAATCCCTAGAGAGTAAGTAATCCTTTTCACCAAGAACTTGGCTTGCTGAGTACAACCAGAAAAGTTAAAACAACTAAAAACCAAAAATAAAAGACCTTGTGGCTCATGGAGAAATACACATGGAATTTGCATGTGCATATTTGTCTATCTGAAAGGCAGAAAAATCCTGCACCTTCAAAATATGCCCAAGGTCAGATTAAATATCTAACTTCCCTAAGCTATTTCTTCATCTGTAAAATGAAGAGGATTACAGTATATACTCCATAGGGCACTTATGAGGATTAAACATGGCACCCACTGTTATGTGCTTAACAGGGTGCATGGCACACACAAAGCACTCCATAAATGCTAGTTCTTACTGCTATTATGATTTTATTGTTACCTCAGCATAATGTCTAGTTTATCTTGTTGTCACTTTCTGTTTTCCTAAATACTGATAAAATAGTCGATATCAGCTTTCAAATTGGAATGTCTTAGTCAATTAATTCTAAGTCAACACTTGCATTCTGAAATACTTAACTGCATTTGTGATACTATATTAAGGAGGATGAAGTCCATTTCAGAGAATATCTCAGAACCACAACAAAGCACATTCTTTTTTTAAAAAAATATTTTTTAGTTGTCAATGGATCTTTTAGTTTATTTATTTACTTAAATACAGTGCTGAGGATCAAACTCAGGGCCTCACACATGCCAGGCAAGTGCTCTACCACTAAGCCACAACTCCAACCCCACAAAGCACATTCTCTTTTTTTTCTTTTTATATTTTAAGTTATTTAATTTTTTATTTTTTTATGTTTCTTCTTTATTTATTCTACTTAGGTATACTTGATAGCACAATGCATTTTGATTCATTGTACACAGAGCACAACTTTTCATTTCTCTGGTTGTACATGATGTAGAATCACAACATAAATGCAGTCATACACGAAGCTAGGGCTATGATGTCTATTTTATTCCACCATCTTTACTGTCCTTATGCCCCCTCCCTCCTTCCTCCCCATTGACCAAAGTTCGTCCATTCTTCCTATGCCCCCTCCTCCATTACGGATCAGCATCCACTTATTAGAAAGAACATTTGCCATTTGGATTTTTGGGATTGGCTTACTTCACTTAGCATGATATTCTCCAACTCCATTCATTTATCTGCAAATGTCATAATTTTATTCTTTTATTGCTGAGTAATATTCCATTGTGTATATATACCACAGTTTCTTTATCCATTCATCTATTGAAGGGCATCTAGGTTGGTTCCACAGTTTAGCTATTGTGAACTGAGCTGCTATAAACATTGAAGTGGCTGTGTCACTGTAGTATGCTGTTTTTAAATCTTTTGGGTATTGACGGAGGAGTGGGATAGCTGGGTCAAATGGTGGTTCCATCCCAAGTTTTCTAAGGGATCTCTATACTGCTTTCCAGATTGGTTGTACCAATTTGCAGTCCCATCAGCAATATATGAGTGTGCCTTTTTCCCCACAACATCGCCAACACTTATTGTTGTTTGTATTCTTTTTTTTTTTTTTTTTTTGGTACTAGGGATTGAACTCTGGGGTACTCGACCACTGAGCCGCATCCCCAGCCCTACTTTGTAGTTTTATGTACAAAGATCCTGTCTCACTGAATTGCTTAGCACCTCACCCTTGCTGAGGCTAGCTTTGAACTCATGGTTCTCCTGTCTCAGCCTCCCATGAAGTATACTATTTTATCTTCCAGGGTAAGAGGCTAAGATCTTGGGAGGATTAGGAGTCAACACATGCTTTGTGGTAACTTGCTGCTACCTGCAATGGCTCTGTTCTGTGGAGTGAGTCTAAACCCACCTAGAGATTACAGTGGATTTGTCAAGATGGTTCAGCAGAATGATTAGAAATAATAAAATAATAAAAATTATTATTTTAGTAGACCCCTGCAATCTCCATCTTTAAAGCCAAAGTGATAAAAAGTACATGTTTACTCTAACCAAACTAGTGCACTAGCCAATTATGGTTTTCTATGCTCATTTAAAATGATTAAAGTTTAAAAAGTAAAAATGCTACATGTATTTCTTTTTGCTACTTATTGACCATTACTGTTTTTCAATATAAATAGTTCCTATATCCAGTGTCAAAATATTTTATTTTTATAGGTTTCTAGGTTGATCTAACAATATAATTAGTTGGTAAAGTTTCTTGTTTCTACTGAACTGCTTCTCCAATAATTTAAGAACAATTTTTCTTTGAGATTGAAAAGGAACTAAATAAATCTGACAGTCATTTATAGTATCTGTTCTGTAAATGCATATCTTGAGTTGCTGTAATCCAAGGTATCACAAGTGTTCCTTAATTCAAATATTTGCTATATGTGGAATCTCCCCCAATAAGCCATTTCTTGCAGCTGCTGAAAATCTTTTAGAATCTTACCATGCAGAATTAAACACAGTCTCCAACTGGTAAGAAACCTTGGCTAGCAACCAACATACTGTTCTTAGGTCTCTCTAGAAGTTGTTGATCCCAACTGCAGACACCTCGACATATGTCAGAAATGTTCTCTCCTCATTAGTTCCTTTCTTATAGCAGCAAATTCCTTCTTGGATGAGAAGAATGAATAAGGATTCAGAGTGTCTATGGCTCTTTGGAAATGAACTTGATTAAGTGCTGATATTTTATTAATAACTGAATCTGAATAAACCTGGTCAGGAACAATATTTCTTATTCCTTTTTTATATGAAGTGAAAGACTAAGTGAAGTTTGAGCTACCCATATCTGTTAAATTCATAAACCCTACTATTGAAAACCAAACCAAATGGGAACATTTCTTTTAGAGAAATCTGTTTGGGAGGATGGGGGACTTGATTAATTTAGATCAGTATTTCTTAGCTGGGGTCAATTTTGCCAGCAGAAAACATGTGTCAATGTCTATAGACATGTTTGGTTGTGACAACCATGAGGTGCTGGTAGAATTTAGTGGGTAGAGAACTCCACAGCCATTTGAATTGATGCTCCCCCATAAATAATGTATTATTTTTCACTCTTTATTTTCAGTTCAATTATAATATATCTGAGTGTGAACTTCTTTGAATTTATCTAGTTTGATTTTGATGAGCTTCTTGAAGTGTGTAACTTCATGTCATTTGCTAATTTGGGAAGTTTTCTTGCAATCGTTTTTCAAATATTTTTTCTGCACCACAGTCCTTTTCCTCTCCTTCAGAAAGACTGATAACACAAACATTAGCATTTTCTGGTATTATCCTAAAGGTCCCCAGCTCTGTTCATTCTTTTCTTTCAGTCTTTTTTCCCTTTCTATTGTTCAGATTGGATAATTTTTTGTTAATATACCTTCAAGTTCACCGATTTCTTTCCTCTGTTAGTTTCATTCTGCTATTAAGTCCATCCATTGAGTTTTAAAATGTTCAGTTATTTTATTTTTTAGTTCAAAAATTTCCATTTGGTTCTTCTTTATATCCTCTATTTTCTTTGCTGAAACTGTTTATCTTTTCCTTGGTTTCAAAAGTGTTTGCTCTTACTTCTTGGAACATTTTTATTCTGGATGCTTTAAAAATCTTTGTTAAATAATTCAAACATTTGTATCATTTTACAATTTGTATCTGTTCATTGTTTTTCCATTGAATTGAGGTTTTCCTGGTTCTTCATGTCTTGAGTAATTTGGGAGTGTAGTCTTATATTTTGAATATTATGTTATGAGACTCAAGGTCATGTTTAAAACACACATAAAATGTGGCATTTTTGTTTTATTGGGAAATTAGTCTGGTTGGATTCAGGATACAAATTCTGATCAGTTGCCTATGGGTTGTGGTTTCAATGTCAGTTCTGTTTCCAACATCTTTCTAGTGCTTATATAGCTTTCCTGCATATTCAATACCTACTGGTCACTCTGGAACTCAGACAGTGGTCCTGCCCTTTAGCTCAGTTCTCAAAAGTGTTGGTAGGTATATTGTTTAAGATCAGACCTGTTCATGTACAGCTTAGGAGTTCAGCAGCTCATGAAGAAATGTATGGGGGTAAGTGGTAGCAGAAGGAGAGAGAAAATAAAATAATGGGTATTTACCCCACCTTCTGGACCATAGTTCCTCTGACTGGGGAGAAAAATTCCTCACTCAGAGAGTTTTAGGTGCTTGTGGGCCCCCACTGCTGTCTCCACTACTACTGTTGTTGCCGTTGTGGGATGTCTGGGGAATGGAGCATGAGGAATTGAAGAAAGGAAAAAGATTGGGAATATTCTTTACTCTCTCTTTTCTGCTCTTTGAGTCACAAGGCGAGCCTTCTCCTAGAGTTCCCTGTGTTCATGTCTGATATCTACTTTCAGGTTGCCAGCCTCTAGGCTGAGGGATAATGAAGGGGGAAAACCCAGGAAACTTATTGCTGATTTTGTGGGATTTAAAAATCTGGTTTCCTTCCCTAATTCATGCCACTATGTATTTTTTAGAGTTTTCAAACTGCTGTTGCAGACATTGGGTTCAGGTTTCATAGATGCATTCAGTGGGAAAGACACAGTTAACTATGCTGACTCTATTTACCCATATCTGTGCTTATCTGTGCTTATCTTTTGATTTTGCTTTTCTTTCTGGGACACACAGGTCTTCAGCTAGCATATCATTTAGCTTGTGCTATGTAACAAAGCACCTAAAACTTAGAGGCTTAAAACATCATTTGACTTAGCTCACCATTCTGCAGGTCAGCTGGGGCATTCTTCTGTTCTGGGCCAGCTTGGCTGTGTTCTCTCTTGCATTTGTAGTCAGCTGGAGTCAGGTGGCAAGTGAATGATCTAAGATGTCTTCATTAATACATCTAGTAGTTGGCTAGCTGTCACTTAGGATGCCTCAGTTGCCTTTCATGCAGTCTTGTTTCTCATTTAGCAAGCTAAGACTTGTGTACATTTTGGTCTCAGGGTTCCAAAAGCATCAAGAAAAGGCACGCTCCAATGTGAAAGGACTTTTCAAGAAATCTGCTTGTTTCATATTTACTATCATCACATTGGCCAAAGCAAGACTTATGGCCAAGCCAAAAGTCAGCATAGATGAGGGCCACCTAAGAGATTGGGGAAGAGAGGATCACTTGGGTCCATTTTGAACATGATCTACCACAACAAGTATATATTCAAAGTACTATGGTATATATTTAAGATTATTCAACTGCTTTTTAAAATGAATAACAACCTGATTGCACAGAGAAGGTTAGGGTTGTAAACTTTTCCTTCAGTTGTTTTTGTAGGTTTAGCTCCATTGCTTTCTGACATTTAACATTATATACAAGACTTAATTGGTCTTTTTTGGGAAAAAGCATGTGTTCATGTGATGCTTATAGAATTCATTCAAGCTCGAAGCTCAAAAATACTACTAAGATATATTTATGTGTTTCTCTCTTCAGTACATTTTTATGAAACTCATAATCTATTTTCAGACTGTCATATTTTCTCAAGTGGGAATTTTTTATTCTATTACATTTTAAAAAATTGTAATCCTCAGTCTGTCCAAGGGGTTGTTTAGAATCTTCTCTACTTTTTGCAAATATTATGCTCCCATTGGTCCACTCTTGTTTTGCTCATCAGATGGCATCGCTTCCAATGTCACAAAGAAACTGGGACAGAAAATCCCACAATACCCTGCTACCTCACCTCCAAAACCATCTGCAGCATCACCCCAGCTCTCATTTTTTTCTCTCCTAATAGAATCTCTTGTCAAAGGCTAATCCCACTGCCTGACCTTTGGATACCATTACCTAACACTCTTGTAGGGTCTTGGATCAATCAATTATTCCTCTTCTCTTCTAGCCCTTGGAGCTCTCCCTTCTTATGATTCCTTCCCTCCAACATTTTAAATTAGTTCTGCTCTCACATCTTAAAACAAACAACCCCACCCACCAAAAACCACCAAAATAAAAAATTACTACGAAGAAATCTCTTGTGACCCCTTGTTCTTCCAAATATCTCCCGTTATTTCTCTTCTTCATGGGCAAATTTCTAGATGATACTATGCACAATTTCCCACTCACCTTTTTCTGACTACTTAACCCATACTGTTCTGCTTAGATTGCTCTAGTCAAGATTTTCAATGACTTCTGTGGCTAAAATCACTGAGCACACCTCAGTTCTTGTCATACTGACCATTTCTCCTTGCCACAATTTCTTTGCTGAACTTCCCAGACACTTCACTCTCCTGGGTTTCTTCCTACTTCTTTGGTTGCCCCTTCTCTGTCACTTTGTAGAATACTTTTTTTCTTCTTACCCTTTAATTCCTGGTTCCTCTGAGAGCTTTCCTTATTCTTCCCTTCTCACCCTGTAGGTTCTCCCTGGTTACCTCAAGCATATCCAAGACTTAATTGACAGCCACATATTAAAGATTCTCAACAATCTAGGTTTGATCTCTCCTGAAATTCTTAGTCTGCTTATGGGACTTCTACCCAGTTAGGCACAGGAATATCCCAAACTACCATGTTATCTTCTCCACCATCACTTTCCCATCATAGTCTCTATGCCCCAAACCTCCTCTTTCCATGTATGTTCTATCATCCTGAAAACTGCAAAATCCTAGATGTCTCCTTTGTTGTCTCTTCTTCCCTTTTCCTATCTCATCCCAGCCAATCAATTACTAGGCCCTACAGATTATGTCTCCAACACACTGCTCAAAATCTATATGTCCTTCCACCTCTTACACCACACCCAATGGAAAACATCCTCCTCTCCCATCTGGATTCATCTGAACAGCTTCAAAATCAGTAGTTAAAGACTGTAATATTATCACTTTTTAATGCACTCTGTATACTTGAGGACCATTGAAAGTTGATCACCTCACCATCATATTTAACCTGTGAATGCTTTTCTACTACTCTCAGGATAGATTCAAACTGCTCAACATGATCTTTCTCTGCTCCTTCTTACTTCTCCAGTTACATCTCTTGCCAGGTACTCTCTCATTCTTCAGTCACCCATGAGAACATCCCATTTCCCCTTAAAATCTGTGTTCTCTAATACATTTGATTCTTCACACATGTTGTTTCATCCTGGAACACTTTTCTACACCTTTGTGTTCTGGCTGTATCCAGCTAACTCATAATTATCTTGAGGTTTCAGCTTTCCTGACTCCCAAGTCATAAGAAGCAAGGGGTTTCTCTATATATCTGAACAGTTAACATGCTGCTCAGAAATAAAGATTTTAATTGAATGTCTGATATGAAGGAAGCTATAATAAGTATTTATTAATGAACAAATGAACAAAACATAGCATATTTTAAAGGAATTACGACTTTTGTTTTAGTCATACTCATCACCATGAACATGTACCTAAAGCATGGTTTTGTCATAAAAATCAAACAGGATGTAGAGTTTGACTTTGAGAGACAGTTCTTGATTAGTTTTTAAGCAGAATGGGTCTCCAAATATCTCAGTGAATTGATAAAAAAGGATATGCATAATCCTAAGAGCAACTTTCAGTTGGGAGGGCTAAGTGAAAGTCTGTGCGAAACAAACCTTACTGTGAGTTTCATGGTGCGTGTGGATGCTCAAAGCCAACCACAGTGTTCCTGACCAGTGTCCCAGGGTTATCACTCCATACAAAAACAGAGAGGATATTCCAGTGATGGATCTAATCAATCCTTGTAGCTGACCCTTGCCTCTGAAAGTGGAGTACTACTAGGACCACCAATGTGGCATCTTGTTGAATTTTCCTGAAATTTGTTATGTGTATGTCACTTATCTCTGGTTTCTAATATAGATGTAAATCTTTATTCACTACTTATTCCTTGAAGAAGTATTTATGTGCCTACTATGCACCAGTCATTGTTTCAGGGAACAACACAAGTTCCTTCCCTCAGGAACTTATGTTGAAACTGAGAGGTAACAGAAAGTGAACAAATAATTAAGTAAATATATAATTAAGTAAAATACATACAAAGGAATAAGTGATATTTGAACTAATAGTTTTTTTTTTTTGCCAGAAATAAGTTTTCAGGTACCTTTTTGACAACTGTTCTCAATGTAATGATGAGTTCAACTACTAACATTAGAGCATTGGTACAGAAGTATCATAATGTAAGATAAAATGACCAACTTTGCTGACATGATTTTTTTATTATTGTTTTAACACATTTTTAAGGAGTCACATATATCATCTGCTTCATGTCCTGCTTGTGTTTGATAAATCTTCTGAACAGATTGTCAATGTTTTTTATAGCAACTCATCTGCTAAATTTGTAGCCAGGCCAATCATGCATATCCTATTGTTACTAAGTAATAAAGGTAGGAATATAAACACCAGAACAGCAGCATCAAGTACTGCTATTCACTGAGCACTTACTATGGGCCTGACAATCTGATATGCAATTTACAAAAACACATTAACAATATTTTCTAAAATAATTCAGAAATTTGTAACATTATAAGAAATGAAAGTTTGGTTTTAATTTATTTCTAGAAAAACAAGCTAGCCATATGGTGATAAAACTCAAGAGAACCAGTTAGTGGTGTTAGCTTGAGCTATTCTTACTTATTTATCCAGGTCCTATCAATAATTAAGCTGTCCCCTGAGGCTACCAGAGTACCATTTAATTCTTCCGCTACAGTGCACTAAAATGCTTTGAAAAAGTTCCTCTTGTTATATTATTTACCACTGTTGCATAAGCATACTGAATCACATCTGGTTATTCTCTCTAATGAAACAGTCCATTTATTTTTCAGGGACTATATGACTAGTTGGTAAATCACAGCCATGACTGTCATTAACTCTGAAAAGGTAAAAGATAAGAATTGCTTTCAAGACATGAAATTCTAAGGCCATGCTTTGATCCAAAAATTCTACCCCCAGGAATGTAGTAGCATAATAAAAATATCACTAATGTGTGAAACATTTAAATGTCCAAAAAGGAAAAAACATGGGGCCATGCAGAGAGTGGAACACTATGCAGGCATGAAGTATCCTATTCTAAACAATTATTTTCAGACAAGAGAAAGGCCAATGAGATTTTATAATCTCATAAAGGTAGATTTCCAAGCTATATGCAATAATCTCAACTTTGTAAAATACATACGTATGGTTTTATATTATTCATATATGTGTATATGTATAAACATTGGGAAAAAAGTCCAAAATATTAATAGTAAATAGTGCTAATATGGGTAATTATCATTCTTTCTATGTCTCTTAGGTGTTTTCTAAATTTCTACACTGAATGTATATTTTTATATTCTACAATGAATATATATTTTACATTAAAAAAGAAACTATTTCTATGCACATATAGATTGGTAGCTTCCAATGTTTTAAAATTTATGCACTTTTTTTTAATACAAGGTCAGAGTCTTAGAGATCCGTAGAAGACTAGTATCTTTTATTAACTGACTAAAGCATCTCTTTACATATTAACTTATTCTAAATGGTCTATTTGAAAGAAGAGCTTTATCTCTATAAAATATCTTTCTTTTTTTATATTGGGGTATTTAAATAGAATATGGCTGACTTTAATAAAAATAAAAAATGATTATGAATTTTACTAGTTATCTCTCTTTTCAAATTAATCCACAGAATCAGCAATACCAAAAGTGGGCTAATTTAATTCCTATGAATCTAAATCTGCTAATCTATGCATTTATACCAGAGGAGGGTAATTCTCAGTGGCCTGGGGCCAGTTTCTGCTGCTTCAAGACCCTGTCTATAATGAGGATGATTGGCAGATTTTTCTGTCTAATCCTTGGAATAGCTTTACTCAAGATTTTCATAAGAAGTGAACAGGACCAAGAACCCTAGTGTCCTATTTCTCAGAAGTTGCTGACCCTATACATTGAGTGACATCTCCAATTATTACCAAAGAAATGCTAATGGAGTCTATAACAACTATGAACTATCTAAAATATGGGTGAAGAGAAGAATATATACTAGGCAGCCTGGCTCTGCAAATCATATCCTTGAGCATTTTATTTCTTTATCCTTAAAATGTGGATTAAATAATACCTGTTCATTGGGCAGCTGTGAGGATGTGTAAGCTAACATGAGAAAAAGGCAGACCCTGGCACACAGTTCAACATCAGCAAGTGGTGCTTACAGATGCCATTATTGTTGGAAGATAAAAAAAAAAAAAACTATACTTGTACGTACATTTATGCAAAATAGACAGGGAAAAGTATTTTAATAATTTGAGAATCATTCACAGAAAATGACGGCCTTCAAGATAATTTAAAACACATATAATTTAAATCTGACACATTCAAATGGCACAATTTTATGGTGCACCCTCTAAACCACATACCTCTATTAACATTCTTAAAATTGTTAAGTAATATCTAGTGACCAGGTATTTAAATAAAATGGTTACTGTGATCTGGCTGTAGCCTGCTTGCAACTGTGACTGCTGAAATTAATTACATTTTTATGTGTCGCATATGAATTGCACATTTTCTGGCTCTAGCACCAAACCAGATGTAGAACATTCTCTTTCAGTATGAGTAATGGAAAGAAGAAGCAGGATCTCGTGACTCTGGGAGGCAGGGCTGGAGAACAGGGTCATCAGCCCTTATTCTTTGGGGAAAGAGTGGGGCTCGATAATGAAACAAACCCTTATGTACAAGGAGCCCTGAAATTGTGACCTGTTTATAAAATGGTAAAGTAGGACTTAAGAGTAAAGGCAGAGTCCTCTCCTGTCCATATCTGTATTGTTCATATCTGAATGAGGGTCTGGAATTGAGTAACTTATCCTGTTGAATAAATGAAGCAATCAATGTAGCTTCAAAGGTAGGATTGTCAATTTGGAAAGGCTACTGGAGATCTGCAAGGCAAGGAGTGTTGACCAACTCAGGCATTCCTTTGGTTATTCTCTAACTATTGAAATTTGAGAACAAAAGGTTTAATTCAGCTACAAGCAATGATGTTATAAGTGCATTTCTCAGAGTTGGCTTATAAATATAGTTTGGTACTTCATAACAAGTGATAGATGATGATCTGAAAGTGTATATCACAAAGCTGCCTCATTCTCCTTAGAATGAGGACACATTTATTTAATGTGATATTAATGAATAATCTCAAATTGCATAATTATTACAGGTACATGGAATTAATTATTACGGTATTAATGACAATAAATATACTAGTTACTTAGGCCTTATTAAGTCTAGACATTGGGATATATGACTCATGAATCCTCCATACAACTATTGGGAATAGGTTTTTATACCCACTTTATAGATGTAGAAACTGAGGCTTATGAGGTTTACAAATACTCTCAAGCCTATATAACCAGTAATGGTGGCAAAGTCAAGATTTATACCCCAAATATCTGATTTCAGAATCTAAAAGCTGAATCACTGTTGTTCTGACCAACACACTTTAAAGATCTACATCTAAAATAATCAACTTTTGAATGATTTTTTTTTTTTTACAAAGCTTCCCTTTTTTAACCTAT
This sequence comes from Xerus rutilus, assembly GCA_028644305.1. Lineage (NCBI taxonomy): Eukaryota > Metazoa > Chordata > Mammalia > Rodentia > Sciuridae > Xerus > Xerus rutilus. Next base: position 48,597,620 of record CM053403.1, read on the forward strand.
TGAAAACTTTCTGGCATGCTAGGAAAACTATGTCTGTAATCAGATCTGATGTGATTAAGACTTAAATCTTGAAGCTGTTTCCTATCACTATGCATGCGATTAGGGATTTTTACAAGTGTCTTCTTGATAATTATATGCATTTGGACACAAGGATATCACTGGAATTAACCTGTTCCAAACGTCTTATTTGATAGAACAGTCTTATTTGAACAGGTCAAATCTCTTAAGAACACAGCATCTATCTAGATCTCCATGGGGCATCTCCACAGACATTGGGAATGGTTTCAAAAAGAGTCTCAAAATCCTCTCCCAAGAAAATAAACTCTATGCCCCCAAGGACTCCATGGGGGTTGTAAAGGCCACATCAGACCAACTCTGATGATTTCTTCCCATTTTGAAAGAAAATAGTCCTCTAACCTAGAACCATAACAATGGAAGATGAGTTGTATAAAAAAAAGTTGGCGATTTTTAAAAATGCAGACAATATTAGTGTTACTTTCTAATATAAAGGAACCTGAAATTCTTTTGGACTTGAACTATACAGATTTTGGCTTTCTTTGTATTCAGATGACAAATGTGTTCTACTGGGTTAATTAATCTTTCTCCTCAATAACCTCTGGCCTTCCTTTTGCTTTCTGCCTCTTATTCCTTTTTCCAGCAAGATGGAAAGGTGAGGTGTGCAGTCTGCTTGTTGATGTGAGGAAGGTAGAAATCGACATCTGTAATTGTAATGAGCATTGCTTTTCCAGCTGGTCAACAATGGATACGAGAAAGAAGGCTATGCAGGAGAAATGAATCGCTCTCCCCACTAAATGCTCAAGTGATCAGGAATCCACTGTAAATTCTTTGTCCGTCTGTTTCCTTCTGTAATTACTGGGCATTACGCGGATCCCTTTTCAAGAGCCAGGAATTCATTCCTCTAACTTCTGGGAATACAGGCTGCTGAAACTCACAGCTGATCTCTCTCTGTGAATTGCCCTTAGGAGTTACCCTCCACCAAACGGAGGTGTCCCATCCCAAGATTGTGTATCCAATGACCACAAAACAAAGGCCAGGCTTCCTTGCCTAGATATGAGATAACTCCAAAGGCCATTCTGCCCCAGAGCTCCATAAGTTCAGCTTCCTCCTCTGTCCAGGCTTGTCTTTTTCCCTTTTTTCAAGAGTAGAGAACATTTTCTTTGTGGCAAGGATTGTAGCTCAGGGGTAGAGCGCTTGCCTCGCATGCGTGAGGCACTGGGTTCAATCCTCAGCACCACATAAAAATAAATAAATAAAATAAAGATACTGTGTCCATCTACAACTAAAAAAAATATTTAAAAAACTATTCTCTTCAATCTTGTGAATTATCTTCCAAGAATACAAAGTCAGTAAGAAGAAGAGGGGGAATTCAAATCCAAATCCATTTGACTCTCATTCCTAGGATTCTACCAATTTTATGAATCTCTTGACTTTGACCCTCAAAATGCAAATCCTTACCTCTTAGCAAGACACACACAGTTCTGCATTATTTGAACATTTTTTTTCTAGTCTCACAACCCATCACTCAATCCCATACAACTCCTGGTCAAATCACATCAAACTTCCCCAGAACACATGCTGTTGCTTCCCCAGGAGAGCTCCTTTTCCTGTCTCTTGATGAATGCCTGCTTCTCCTAGAGCCTCACTTCAAGTGTTCCCTCTTGCATGAAGCATTTGCTGATCCCTTGGTAAAGCTAAGATCCCTGGCCTCAGGCTACCACAGTGGGTCATGCATCTCTGGAGTGCGGTAATCTTTATATTGTAATGAGCTTCTAACAGGCAGGGACATGTCTTTTAAACTCTGGTTTACCAGGAATTTTAAAAATGTTTTGTTAAATGGATAAATGAACTTTATTGAGGTGTTGATCCTAGAGGCCCTGGCTGAATCTCTGCCAGTGCTCTCAAGACTGAAAAGCATCTTTTAATGTCATCCAAATTTGGATCAATTGCCATATCCTTGGAGATAAGGACTAGTTTTATTCATTTCTGTATCCTTTCTGACACCTAACATCTCAATCCTGTGCTCATGGGAGATATGAACACCAACTGAACCAAAGGAGGTCTCAGCAGAAAGGGCTAATGAACAAGAAAATTACTTCACTTTCCCAGTGCAGCTTGAACTCCTTTTCATAATCTCCATTACCTAAGAACTACGATATTTCTTTTCCTATTCTCTTCTTAATTAATATGCTCCTCGGTTCCAATTTTTAAAAATTCTCCTTTGTTTGAAACACTTTTTTCCCCCTATTAAGGAGAGCACATAACAACTTAGGGCTTGCTAAATTCCATTTCTAGGTCAGAAATCAAATCTAATGTGGATACATCAGACACAACTAAGAAGTTTTCCAGCTGGCCTGCTTAACACTACATTTTTGTTTTAAAGGGCCCCTTTGAAACATAAATATATCTTTAATCTACAGGGTGGTTCCCCCTGCCCCGTTTTCTTTCTGAAATGAATAATTACTTACTGCAGAGTAAGTACACATATAAATATTGACACTAAATACTATTGATACAAAGCTGAGGGTGCTGCAGGAGGCTCTTGTCCTGCAAACATAAAAGCCAAAGATCAATCTTATTGGGCAAGGAGCTGCAGTCAGTGTACAGGAAATGGTCCAATTTTGTTATTGTTCTCAACAAAAATGTCCAAACAACAAAAAAATTGCTAAGAGTTGGCTGAAGCTAGTAACGATGACAAAGAGCCTTCAAGACCCAGTTCTTTCTTTCTTTCTTTTTTTTTAATGGATTTGGGAAAGAGGAAGTTCTCTGATGCATAAGGAGCTGAATTTTCTGTGCCCTGTGGAATTTTTTTCTCATTGCTTTCTCACAGCCTCTGCTGCTGGTATGGTGGGAGTAAGAAAAAATTGTGATAATATTTTTCCAAGAGAGCAGCACATGTGGTAATTTTGTTCTTCACAAGTCTGATCATGTGTGAGCCCAAGACAGAATCGGAGATTTTTCTTTTATCATCTTATTTTTCTTAAGCTCAGATAGTCAATTCCTAAACACGGAGGTACAATTTGCAAGTTCAACTTTTTCAAAATTTTGTTCACATTGTTCAGATCATAGGTCCAGTAATTTACTTAATATAACTACATTTAGTATACAATACCATATACATACCATACACCCATTAGATATATATATACACACACACACACATATAAACTATAAGTATGCCTCCTCAAGGTTAACTTTTTATTCTGTGTCTTTAAAATATTCACTTCTTTTTTCAGATACTGTTCTTACTCCTAGTTCTAGATAAGACAGTTATCAGAAAGCGTGCTGTGGGGGGATTTACTCGGTGTACCTTTTTAAACATCCTGGTGGAATCCTCACTTATCTGCATGAACCGCATAATCACATTGTTCAGATAGATGTCACTCAAGGTTGCGTGGTCTTTGCTTTCTCTCCTCACTTGGTTCAGAAGCAAATACCAGCAGTTCACTGGAGACAATAGGTTTTGGTCTTTCCTGAGAGGTGAAGAAAGACAGAGTTACTATCAATTTCAGAGTTGCCCCAATCACTTGAATGATATCACTCTAGCAAACTAAGGAGCCACAACAGATCAGGATTCTGCTCTGAGTGTTTCTTAGACCAGGACACAGCCTGCATATAGCATAGAGCCAGCAATTTGCCAGGCTTGGGAGGAAAATCTTGACCATGAATACCAGTGAAAACCTGCATTCCCGACCAGGTCTGCAAGCCCCCAACATACACAGTGCTCAGGCGGCCCTTCAGCTTTAAACACGCCATTTAAGAAGGCAATTTACGTTTACATAAAAATCTATTGACTACTGTGTCTTAGATAGAGTGTGGTTTGCCACAGCACAGAGTCTGCTTTGAATGTTCAGTCTGCTGTTGGAAAAGAAATTTGGCTAGTTACTCTTTCCAGAGAACATAAATTTGAAGGTTATTTATTAATCCCCTGATATATAACCTTTAGCCTCCCAAACAGAGTTCCTGAGGAATCAGAGCTCTGTAACACTGTCTTGAAACTCATGAACAGTACCAAGAACTCTGCTAGCTCATGACTTTTCACAAGTCCTGTTGAAACCCATTAAACTTCTTCAAATTTGTAACTGCTTCTTGTTTTATTCTGGATAATAAATCCAACAGTGACACTAAACCACTAAGGAGACATTTTAAGAAATTTCAAAGAAAAACCCCAAACAAAAGCCTAAATAACTGGGATGTTACTGCTTAATAGAAAAAGTCAAAACACAATTTTTGCTTTTTGTTTTTCACTTTAAAAACTAACTGTAAAATGGCAAAGTGACACAGAGTGTTTATCTTAACTTGGGGATACAAGTGCCATTTAATTGGATGTATTATTTTATTATTCATGATCATTTATGACCCTAAACATTAATAAAGGTGAAGAAGAAATGATTAAGTCAGGTGTTTGTGCCCCTAAGTCTCTCAGGTTCTGGATTTAGCACTGCACGAAGTCTAAACCCTCACTAGAAGAAAAAGCAGAAATAGGCCTGGGGAAGAGATGCCTGATGTCAGGTCTTGATGCTTGCACCTCTGGAGCAGCCCCTCACTCTCCCTGTGGTACACTGAGAATTATGTCCCCACCTGAGAAACTCCCATTTATTCTCAAAGATATCAGGGAAGGAAGAGTGATTCTACGGCAGGTAACTGCAGCCATTCTATTGACATTCTCTATCTACCCAGCCACACAGGTCAATGTTACCTTCTTTACATCAACATCTATGTGTATCATTTATTTTAAAGTACCTCATAAGTTCACTGAGGATATTTCAAACTTTTTTTGTATCTTCAGTATTCTGCTCCATTGTAAGCATTAGATAAGTGTTATTTCATTCACTGAATAATACATTATTATTGCGTTATTATTACTACTATTAGTAATAATGGGGAAATATTGGGGAATGATATCTGTCAAATCATGCTGTGTTCATGTTCTAATATATCACAAAGAAACATATATATATTATATATATATATATACATATATATAATAATGATAATGCCTTAATTCAAATAATAATGCTGCTGGGTGCAGTGGCACATGCCTGTAATTCCAGTGGCTCAGGAGGCTGAGGTGGGAGAATTGCAATTCAAGGCCAGCCTTAGCAATTTAACGAGATCCTAAGCAACGAAACATGTCTCAAAATAAAATATAAAAAATGGCTGGGGATGTGGCTCAGTGGTTAAGTGCCCCTGGGTTCAATACCTGCTAACAAATAATAATAATAATAGTAATAATAATAATAATAGAAGGGAGATCAATAGAGTAGAGCAAGCCAAATGGGGGAGGGAGAAGGAAGGTAGTGGGGAATGAGATTGATCAAATTATGGAATGTGCATGCATGAATATGGCATACTGAATCCTACTATTATGTATAATTATAATGCATCAATAAAAAATAATAAGAATAGAAGGTATTATTTACTGAGTGAGAAGCAGTATACAGGTCAAGATCACAGACTCTGAAGCAATGCTCTCTAAGTTCTTATTCTATCTACCATTTACTAGCAAAGTAGTTTGGGGCAAATGATTGTAACCTCTCTGTGCTTCAGTTATTTTGTAGAATGGGTAAAATAATAATATTATCTAATAATATTATTATGAGGATGATTTGAGTTAATATATACTTTAAAATGCTTATAATAATGCCTCAGGCACATAGTTAGTGCTATATAAAGTTAGCTATGATTATCCAGGGCTGCTCTAAAGAGTTGACATTAATTCCACTTAATCCTTACCACTACTATTTAAGGCAGAGATTCTTTGTGTCCTTTCTGTCAATGAGAGAATTGAAGCTTAGCAAAGGACTGTGATTTGATAAAGAGCAAAGCTAGTGTCAAAGTGAGCCTTTGTGTTCAGGGAAGCCAATTCAAGCCTTGGTCTTTCTATTATGCAGTGGAAACTTCATGCTAAGGATCCTTCTGCACAATAAGCATCCCCAAAATGAATAAAAGCAGACTCCAGAGTCCAGCTTCAATGAATGGTAACATTGCTGTGCTAAAGATAACAGTACCTTTTTTGGTTTTGTTTTTGTTTTTGGCAAAGGGAAAAAGAAATGCTGTGTGCATATCCCATGTCAGTTATCAATCATATCAAGGACTTTGTCATGTTTCTAACTTAGTGGTCATAAAATCTCATTTTACATGTTAGGAAAGCAAGTCTCAGAGAGAGGATGTCACTTAACCAAAGTTGCACAGTGGAGCCACTATTCAAACCCCGGTCTGGATGACTCTTTAACAAAGCCTGTCTGAGTTTTTCCTAACCGTAGTTTAACCTTTCCACAGAATAATTATCTATTTCATCTTTCGTCCCATATTTAATAATAAACTTGGTCAAGTCAAAGAGAATTTTAAGCTGCTTATCTTTTGAAGAAAACTATCAAACAGAACCTAAAGAAACAAAAAAGTGACATCAGATTTACTATGGGGCCAGATTATGGAGCATGGCCCCATGCATATTTTCAGTTCACAATCAAATACTAAGTACAAACACAGAAAAAGACACTCATGTATTTGTTGAATGGATGAGTGGGCAGTCTTGTTTGCAATTGCTTTTAAAAAGGAACAGTTACTATAAATGTGAATGTAGTACTGGCTCCAGTCTCTTCTTTGTAGCCTCAGTTTCTGCAAGTACGTTACATGTTTGGTCACCCTGGGAATCATCATTAAGATTTATTTCTATGCTGGAACAAAACTAGAGGCTAAAGTCATCCATAAAAGAAGAAAGACGAGTGGGGGAAAAAAGATATTCTTTATCCAGAAGAGCTTTCCATTTGCTTCAGCAAACATACCCCACCCTATTTTTTATGTAGGAGCTAAGGTCAGGGAGGGGTGTACAATGGCACTGCAGAGCCGGTGGTGAAGAGAAAGGCCTGGCGCTTAGAGCTCAGGCTTGTCCCCTTGTGCAGGCGGGAACATGGTCTATCCCCAGGTGGGGCCAAAGCGGGTACCACTGCCACTTAGGTTTTTACTTCCCTCTTCCTTTTTCAGCCCTAATAATGTCTCTTACTTTTCCATGGGGACAGCTGTAAAATAAAAAGGATGCCGATTATATTTCAACCAGCATTTCCAGCAGCTTTGTAGCAGGTGTGTTTTCCAGATTGGTCCACTGTGTTTCCGGAAATGAACATCTGTGTTGCCTTTTCCCTATCTCCCTAACGAGGTCCATTTCTCTCTGCCCATGGGGTGCCTGTTCCCGCCCTCACTGTGAGAGGCCCCCCTCGTGTTCTTTCTCCCTCTCTCTTCTTCCAGTCCATTATTCTTCCTTTGGTCTTTGTCGTCATTTCAAAATGCAGGTGAGGGCAGACCACACTTTTACTTAAAACTCTCCAAAGGCTTCTCATGACCTCAGATTAAAGTCAAAACTGCCCAGGAAGATTGTAAGAATTCAATGATCAGCCCCAATTTATGCGTATAGCTACTTGGTTCACTCCTCACTGCTCGCTCCATTGAACCTTCACTACAAGCTTGCCCTCCACTCCTTCTATTCAGGTCTCTTACCCATGAAGCTTACCCTGGCCTGGAGTGCCCTCCTAAGTCTCCTTTACTGGCCAACTAGTCCTTCCGGTCTCCCCCGAGATATGGCTTCTTCTGAGACCTTCCCCCACCTCCACTGTAGAGTGGATCTCAGCCTATCTGTCTATGGTGTCCTGTGCTTCCCCTCCTGGAGCTGTGTGCCTTGTGTCTCCAGGAGTTAAAGTTTAAAATAAAATTCATTAATAGAATAACCTGCATGTGTTTGTTAAACAAATGGAGTACAATTAATGTTAAGGTTTAGTAATGTTCATTCACACATTTTGCTAAAATCTATTTTTTTTTTTTGGACTGGGGATTGATTTAACTACCCAGTCACATCCTCAGCCCTTGTTATTTTTTATTTTAACAGGGTCTTGCTGAATTGCTAAGCTGAATTTGAACTTGTGATCCTCCTGCCTCAGCCTCCTCAGTTGTTGGGATTATAGATGTGAGCCACCTCTACCTGACTAAAATCTTGTTTTAAATTAGTTTCAACTGCAATGATCACAAACATGTGGGGTGGGGTGGGGTGGAGAGAGCTAAACAAACCCTTATTGCTTCATTTCATATAAAATTATTATAGAAATCTTCAAGAGTAATTATTTCAAATTTGCCCTTTCAAAGATCTACCCGTGACTGATTTTAACTCCCAGTTTCCTGTAATCAAGAATTTTACAGCCAGGTGGGGTGGTTCATGCTTATAATCCAACTACTCAGAAGGCTGGGATGGATCATGAGTCAATGCCAGCCTTGGCAACATGGTGAAACCCATCTCAGAAAAAGAGAGAACCCAAAGAAACAAATAAGAATTTTACAAACATTTTTTTTGTCTTCTTATATATAAACTGATCTATAAATATACGAGTATTGGAGGTTGGGCATGGTGGCACATGACTTTAATCCCATTCCCTTGGGAGGCTGAGGCAGGAGGATCACTTGAACCCAGGAGGTTCAGGTCAGCCTGGGAAACTTAAGGAGACTCTATCTCAAAAATAAACTTATAAAAAAGGACTGAGATGTAGTCAGTGACAGAGCTCTTGCCTAGAATGCCTGGGCCCTTGGTTTAATCCCTAGTACTGAAAAAAAAAATTATAAATATATATATATATATTCACACACACAATTATGTTATATGTATATGCATATACATATAACACATTATAAGGGTTTTTAGCAAAATGATTATGAGTGAACATAAATATATATATGTATGTATTAGAAATAGAATAATTTCAAGAGAATACCATTAGTTTAAAATATGATAAACTGATGTCCAGGACCTATAAATGCAAAGGGTTGCTTTTATTTATGGGGATATGTCTACCAATATCTTCTCAGATAAAAATAAAAAAGTCTAAAACCAATAAGATTTGTTAAAAAGGCAGGATATCATCTTGATAAGGAGCATTTGAGTCAAGTCTCTTACTTGTACTGCTGATGATCCTTGGTGCTTCTCGTTTTTGCCATGAACCTTTCAGCCAACTTCTCTAGGTTCCGAGAATATTCTGTCTCAATTTCAGCTTTTTTCCGGAAGAAGTCTTGCAGGTCCTGGAGGAGCTGAACTCGCATCTCTGTTTGCTGCTCCAGGCATTTTTGTTGTTCTACAAGTTGAGCTCGAATTTCTACGAAAAGAAGAGAACCCATTGTGTGATTTCATGAAAATCACTGAAGTGTGCTTGTAGGCGTAAGGTACAAGGATTGAATCCCATTGTACATTTAGGTCTGTGTTAGACCTCTAGTAGAGGGCTGTATCCAGGTTGGTTCCTTAAATAAAATGTCTGCTGACCCTTTAAAAGTATGAGATGAGACTCAGGAAAAAACGTAGTAAATTAGAATAGAAATGTGGGTCACATCTATAATGCCACAAACACGCATGGAGTCATGAAGGGGAAAAATTCAAGCCTTTCAGATAACAGTTCATAACAGGACATCTTTGACAGCTGAGTACACTGTAATTTTTTCAGTAGCATTTTACCTCACCTACCCCTGTTGAGTTGAAATAGCAAAGAAATGGGCATCATTGCTAGGCATGGTGGCACACACCTGTAATCCTAGTAGCTCTGGAGGCTGAGGCAAGAGAATCCCAAGTTCAAAGCCAGCCTCAGCAAAAGTGAGGCACTAAGCAACTCAGTGAGACCCTTTCTCTAAATAAAATACAAAATAGGGCTGAGGATGTGGCTCAGTGGTCAAGTACCCCTGAGTTCAATTCCTGGTACAAAAAAAAAAAAAAAAAAAAAAAAAAAACAAGAAAAGAAATGAGCGTCATTTCTTTAAGATTTTTGAGCCACTATACATTTGCCAGTTACCAGATGCCAGCCTCTGGTAATTTTTATTTGGTGCATCAACTTCTCATATAAAACCATAGCTTCAGGGTTAAGCTGTGCCTAAAAATAACTTATTTCTATATGTAAAAAATCCATTCATAATGGGGCACCTTCAGATTCCACTTTATCATTCTGTTCACAACTTCAAGGCCTGTTCACTTGGCCTTCTTTTTTTTACACATTGTTCAAACTAATACCCTTATCAGCACATAAAAATGTGAAAGAATCTTTTGACAATTTTCATATATTAGGAACAGGAAGGTTTAGTCATTTAGTGATTTTGCAAAAGCATAAAAGCAAAAATGTAACATGCAAAAATATCTGTAAATGATTGTAACAAAGAAAAGTGTGTTTTGGAAAGTGAGATACAGTAACTAATAACTACTGACTTGTTTTTGTTCTGAGATCCAAGGCTAACCTCCAAAGAAAGAATATTTATACTGTAAAAACTTCTTTATCTCATCTTCCCCAGGGTCAATGCATATTCCCTATAAGAGGGCACGAAATCTAATTTGATGAGGTTAGCAGAAATCAATGCCCAAATAATACTTCTTCAATTTCCTCCTATTATCCTTTTTCAATAGAGAAGGACTGTGCTGATGATACTCATGAAGCCTACACATAACTAATCAAGCCTCTGACAGCTGGTGATCAAGTTCCGGGTAGAAGAGATGGTCAGGAAATTTGCTGAATTTAACAATAGTTAGCTGTAACACAGTATTTACTATTCTACTAGTAGGGACTAGCACTACCTTCCATTTCTACAAAGAGTACACTAATATTTAATAAGCTTAAACACTTTAAGAACTTAGTTAGTAAGTAGTACCACCAGGACCTCCAACCTGATTTCTGAGTCTGACTAAACAAATGTTTCCCAACCTCTACCCATCCATGCCATGATTTTGAGCAGCTATACTGTGCCTGGCTTATATCTTGGCAAAGAGGACATGAAATCTCACCTCAATAATGTTATGCTCCAGACAATGTTCTTCTGGGGGACCCGAGGCAAAGACAAAGAAGCATTTTTCGTTCGTCTTTTGATTTCTCCATGTCAAATGGAGGGATACTCTTACTAACTTCATAGATGTGTGGGACACCAGAGTTAACACATTATCATTGGCTTTTAACTACTACAAATCGCATCTGGTTTTCAGTCAATCAAAATAAGTGTTTTCCAATACAGTATTATAATCAGCATGTCTGCCAAACTCTTTCTCCCAAAAAAACAGAGCTATTTTTGTTTCATAAAGAAAAAAAGGAGGGGGGGGTATTTCTCATTCAGGAATTCCAGTAAGTCTTTTGAGATGAAGTAATTTTAGCACATCTTGCTGTGCTAAGAGAAAATAAATCAATCATCTCAGGCTATCAACTAGTTCTCTTCCTCTCTTCCCCAGTGTGTGTGTGTGTGTATATGTGTGTGTGTGTGTGTGTGTGTGTGTGTGTTTAAACTGCCTTAGTGCTAAATAGGAAATAAAAGTAGCTAAGAGTACAAATCTCCAATAAAAGTAGCTAAGAGTACAAATCTCCAATCTCATAAAAAAATTACATAGGCTTTCTTATTGAGTCTCATTTTAAAATATTCTTTTGCTTATCTCTACCAGGATTTAAAATTAAGAATTAGAGAGTTCTGAGAAGGACTGAGTTTAAACAATTAAATCCTCATCTTTGTTTTATGGAAAGTAAATGTTACTTCATGTTATCATAATTTTCCAATCAAAGTAAAGACACTTGTAACATTTTGAACAACAGTGAAAATATACAGTGACAGAATCTAGAGAATCTTTGTGAGAAAATAAAATATGCTCCAGAACATGGAAGAGAACCATTTGATTACCTTTTCAATTTGGAAAAAGGTTTGGACAAACAGGAAAAGGATGTTTAAACAGATCATTAAAAAAAAATCAGCCAGGCACAGTGGCACAAGCCTGTAATTCCAGCACTTTGGGAGGCTGAGACAGGAGAATAGTGAGTTCAAAGCCAGCCTCAGCAAAGGTGAGGTGCTAAGCAACTCAGTGAGACCCTGTCTCTACATAAAACACAAAATAGAGCTGGGGATGTGGCTCAGTGGTCGAGTATCCCTGAGTTTAATCCCTGGTACCAAAAAATAAAAAAATAAAAAATCGATAGAAAACTACTACCATAGGAAATAACCTTGTTAGAAGGGAAAACTGGATTCCTTAGACAACATCAGAGCTACAAGGTAGGAAGTTCCACCCATAACTTTTAAATAAATGCATAGATGAGTGAAATAAATGCCTAGTCATATAAATGTTAGCCTGCTGCTCAGAACAGATGGCAGCAGTCCAGGGTGCACTGAGGCCACACCTTAGGAATCCTGCAGTGGGACCACAGGGGTTTACAGCTAGAAACTCCATTGTCACCATAGTACCACAGAACTGTTAGGGCTGGAACTAGTGAAACCTTAAAGGGGGATTTCTAGAAAAATAGAGCCTTGTTTCTATACCAGGGATTGCAGCTTCCCTCCCCACCCCAGATTCTTTGACAGTGTATTAAAACCCTTTCTATCAGCGTTATTGGATTAGTATTGATTGGATCATTAAAAAAAATTCAAGGTTCATTTTACTTTAGTTGAACAGGCAATTATTGTGTTCCCATTTTGTGTTAGGCAAAGTCCCAGGCTGTGGGGAAAAAAAAGATTTGTAAGACACAGCTCCATCTTATAGGGAAGATAAATACTAGAATCATGTTACCAATAAACTGTGATTAGTACAATAATAAAGACACCATGGAAAGAGGAGCAGAAACTGACCCACACTTGGAGTTTGGAGGACATAATGCTCTGAGGGATAAGTAGGCTACAAAATATACAGCTGTAGCCACTAAGTAGATAAAAAGACACCCCACAGTATATCTGATAAAGAACTTGTATATAGAGTACATGAAGAACTTTTGTAACTCAATAAAAACAAAAACTTAATTTTAAAAGTAGTCAAAGGGCATCAATAGATGTTTCTTCCACGAAGATACACGAATAGCCAATGGCATATGAAAAGTTGCTCAATGTCATTAGCCATCAGGGAAATGCAACTCCAAAGCACCATAAGACAATACTTCACACCCATTAGGATGGCTACAGCAAGAAAGACAGCAACAGGTGCTGGGGATGATGTGGAGAAATTGGCATCCTCATATACTTCTGGTAGGAAAGAAAATGATACAGTTACACAGGAAAACTTTCTGGCAGTTGCTCAAAAGATTAAACATGGAGTTAGCAAATGATTCAGCATTGCTACTCCTAGGTATACATCTAAGAGAAATGAAAATATATTGCCATACAAAATGCTGTACATGAATGTGTATAGCAGCATTATTCCTCATAGCTGAAAAATGAAAGCAACCCAAATGTCCGTCAACAATGAACCGATAAACAAAACATGTCAGCGCCATATAATTGCATACTGTATAACCATAAAAAGGAATGAAGTACTGATTTATGTCACAGCCTGGATGAACCCTGAAAACGTAAGCTTAGTGACTGAAACCACACTCAAAAGACCACATGATCTATGATTCCATTCATGTGAAACATCCAGAATAGATTAATCCATAGAGACAAAAAGATTAGTATTTACCTAGGGTTGGTGGACTTGGAGAGAAATGAGAAGTTATTGCTAATGAATGTAGGGTTTTTTTGGGGGAGTGAGGAAAATAATTTAAAATGGATTTTGGTAATGGCTGCATAACTCTCAATGTACCAAAACCCACAGAGTTGGTAAAGTATCTGATATGTGAATTATATCTAAAAATAGCTGTGATATTTTAAAAAGGCATATTACAATTCCATAAAATTTTAGTTGTTGATGAATTTCTGATAATGATGATGATCATCATGCCTAGAATTTTTTGGATACTGTTTGTCAAATTAGATAATATATCAAGGATATATAAAGAACTCCAAAAACTTAACACCAAAAAAATAAACAACCCTATCAATAAATGGGCTGAGGAACTGAACAGACACTTCTCAGAAGAAGATATACAATTGATCAACAAATATATGAAAAATGTTCAACATCTCTAGCAATTAGAGAAATGCAAATCAAAACTACCCTAAGATTTCATCTTACATCAGTCAGAATGGCAGTTATCAAGAATACAAATAACAATCAGTGTTGGCGAAGATGTGGGGGGAAAAGGCACGCTCATACATTGCTGGTGGGACTGCAAATTGTACAATCAATCTGGAAAGCAGTATGGAGATTCCTTAGAAAACTTGGAATGGAACCCTCATTTGACCCAACCATCCCACTCCTTGGTCTATACCCAAAGACTTAAAAACAGCATACTATAGTAATGCAGTCACATCAATATTTATAGCAGCTCAATTCACAATAGCTAAACTGTAGAACCAACCTAGATGCCTTTCAATAGATGAATGGATAAAGAAACTGTGGCATATATACACAATAGAATATTACTCAGCATTAAAAGAGAGTAAAATTACCTGCATCTGCAGGTAAATGGATGGAGTTGGAGATTATCATGCTAAGCAAAGTAAGCCAATCCCAAAAAACAAAAAGCCAAATGTCCTCTCTGATAAGTAGATGCTGATCCATAATGATATCTCTGAGATGGAGTATGGGAAGAATGGAGGAACTCTGGTCAAAGGGGAGGGAGGTAAGGAGGGGACAGCAGGCAGGAAAGATGGTAGAATGAGATGGACATCATTGCCCTAGGTACATGTATGACTGCACATATGGTGTGACTCTACATCATATATAGAGAAATGAAAAGTTGTGCTCCATTTGTGCATGAATCAAAACGCATTCTGCTGTCATGTATATCTAATTAGAATAAATAAATAAATTTTTTTTAAAAAGATAAAAAATAAGCCCTTTTAAATGATGTATGCATAAAATGACTCTTGTCTCAATATTTTTATTTCACTTGAGTTTTTCTAGAAGCGAAACAGTAAATTTACATATTGGCCAACATCATCTGTATATTAATTGTTACAATAGCTAATGGTATGGAAAAGATTTCCCAAGTAGAATACTAAAAGGGGCTTCCATCCTCACTCCCACATACCTGCATAGAATGGTACAACATCTTTTAGGCAGAAAAATGTGATCTTGGTGGAGGCTGCAAGCAGTCATCATTGAAATCTAGGTCAGGATCCACTACACAATTATAATGGTTGTCATATTGGGGGCTAAAATTTCTTTGTTAAAAAAAAAATGACTGCTGAATCTTTCCTGTTCTACCAGATTATCAAACAGAATCAATCAACGTCAATAACTGAACAAGAACAACATACAAGAGTATGATTTCAAACCATTATGATTGGTAAAAACAAACAAATAAATAAAAATCTAAAAATTGAAATGTTCCTCAAAGCTATAAAAATCCAATGACTAATACTGAATAAAATGGAATTGCCCAGAAATAGAGGAAATGGTGGAGTTTCTTGTTATTGCTCCAATAAAAGGAAGTCTTAATTCTTAAAATAAATTGGTACGTGACCACAGAATGATATAAATGGCATGGAAAGATAGGTCCTGCCTGGCTGTTTCTTGAATGTGTTACCGAATGAGTAAGACCAGGGCATGTAAGTGATAGGCTTGTGTGATATTCTTGATCATCTTGGAAATACTAAGTCCAAAGCATCACAAACTATCTCAGTTATTTCAGTTTCTCATTTAGCCAGTTTATCCATATAGCAAAAGAGTCTACATTCTGTTAAGATGTATTAGTACTTTTACTCAGAGGATATAAGGCATTTCCCCAAATGACAGGGGAGAGCACTGAAATGTCCTCAAGAAAATAACAACTCAGTGAGACTCTTACTAGTTCCATTGATTATTCACATGCTCATTGCTCATGTGAATATTTATACAACCTGGTGACTGTAGGCTAACTAAACACCAGGTGCAACTTTGTGAAATATGCTTCTCAAGCCAAAAATTTGGAGCAGAAAAAATCCATAAAGGTAAGCTTTGATTTTTTTTTTAAGTGAATGGACTGAATAAGCAAAGGCCATTTCTCTACTTCACTAGAAATCTGTAAGATTTATGCTTCTCTTACACTACTCTGCACAGAAATTAGGTAATATCAGAATGAGTCCAGGTTGGAATTACAGTGTTACCTATTTAAATTCATGTGGTGTGGAGCAAGTTAGTTAACCTTTCAAAGTTTCATCTTATAGGATAATCATTCCCACCTCATAAGACTGTGGTGAGAATTAAATGAGATGATACAAGTAAAAAACATGCTGCCTCTGGAAAACACTTTGAAACAAATAAACATACAGTCACTAGCCAACAGGCTTTCATTGGGAAAATACTTTCTGATTATTTCCTTGGTCCAGACTCCTTACTAGTGGCTCTAAATAACAGACTAAATGAAAGTCATGAGCCCTATCCTCAATGAGGAGGCACAAACAGAGAAGGAGAGGTAGTGACCTTCAGAGCCTTGATGTAGGAATGTCAAAGAGAAATGAGAAGTATGAAGAGAGGAAGTGTTCACGGTGGGGTAAAGAGGGAAGCACTCAGGAGGCGGTCC
This sequence comes from Xerus rutilus, assembly GCA_028644305.1. Taxonomy (NCBI): domain Eukaryota; kingdom Metazoa; phylum Chordata; class Mammalia; order Rodentia; family Sciuridae; genus Xerus; species Xerus rutilus. The sequence continues at coordinate 48,613,996 of CM053403.1, forward strand.
TGAGATGGACCTATCAGAAGTCTGCTGCCAGACCCAAGGTAGAAAGAAGAGCATTTTAAGCTAAAGGGCGTGGGAAAGAAAACAGCTACAAGAACATCTCTGCTGCAGAAGTCCAGCTCTGGATGGAGGACAGTTCTAGTCATGGGCTAGGTGAATCAGAAGGGACCACATTTGGCATACTAAAGAATGAAATCTCACTTAAGTTCCCAGGTCAATCTTTTTACGAGGTAACTTCTGGAACTCCAGTGGGAAAGAACTGAACAATTCTGAGCAAGGAAGAGAAATACTTGGATTTGCATTCTAGAAAATAACACAAATAAATAAAATAAAATGTTACGTATTCTACACCCCATGAAATAGAGTTTCCTTTGTAACTTTACGGCTCCCCATTCAAATGATGAATTACTGGCCAAACAAACCACAAACAATAACAATAAAAAACCCTCATCAGAATGAATGGTATCCATGCTTACCCTTGTGCCTCCTATATTTTATGTATGAGTCACTTATTTCTGTCTTCTGGTGTGGAACTAATGATTACTGTATTTTTATTTAATTTGTTATTGAGGCATAGTGCGTTTCAACTACATTATGGAGAAATCTTATGAGCTGTTCTATGCAAATACATAGTCACTAGTCCCACTCAGCATTTGAAATATGACCAGTCTGTGAGTGTGAAATAGATACTAGATTCAAAATCTTACTATGACTAAAAGAAGAAATGCCAGTGATTTTTATATTAATTAATGTTGAAATTATAAAATTCTAGATATACTGTATTATGCAAAGTTATTAAAGTTAATTTCACCTATTTGAGATAGGAATTTGGGGACACAGAGAAAGAAAGCTATCCTGAGTCTGAAAAGAGAGGCACCCATGAACTATTCGAATGCACAATCAGCAACTCAGGCAACCCAGCTCGTGTTCCTGGCCCTAGTCCTTGGCCTTAGTCCCTGGCCTGCATCCTTGCCCTCAAAAAGTAACATAATGTGAGGGTAATGGCAAGTGGGAGAAAAACTGACACAAAACTATGTAACTCTGCCCTGACTCCACCTCTAATTAGGCCCTAGCCACTGTCTCTATAAGCATTAACATCACAGACCAAGGGGTTGCTGCTTCTTGCTCTGAGATGGCCTTCCTTCTCTGTTGAATGTTATCTCTGCTTTTTTCTTTCTTTTTTTAAATTTTAGTTGTAGATGGGCACAATGTCTTTCTTTTATTTGTTTATGCGGTGCTGAGGATCAAACCCAGTGCCTCACATGTGCTAGGCAAGCACTCTACAACTGAGCCACACAACTGTAGCCTGTATCTCTACTTTCTTAAATCTTTGCCTCTATCTGACGTGTCCTTGAATTAATTAATTAAAGTACTGATGACTGAACCTAAGAGTGCTTTATACTGAGCTACATTTTTATTTTTTTATTTTGAGACAGGGTCTGGCTAAATTTACCAGGCTGGACTTGAATTTGCTCTCCTCCTGCCTCAGCCTACTGGTCCCTGGGATTACAGGCAGCACCACCACTCCTGATCTCCTTAAATTCATTTCTGTACTGTTTGTCAAGATTGCTGCTTTTCCTCCTTCCCTAGAAACTCCTCTTACCTCTTCCAAATTACAAAAAAATAAAATAAATAAATAAACAAAAAAGTTCTAAAATACCAATGTGGCTCATCAATTGTACAGTGATCCTCTGAATATAAGTAAATTAATGATTAAGTTTCTCATAAGAGGAACATGGAAGGTAGCATTCCCATTAAAACAGGTCTTTAGCTGGGCATGGTGGTGTACTCCTGTAATGCCAATGGCTTGGGAGGCTGAGGCAGGAGAATCTCAAGTTCAAAGCCAGCCTTAGCAACTTAGCAAGGTCCTAAGCAACTCAGTGAGACCCTGTCTTTAAATAAAATATAAAAAGGGGCTGGGATGTGGCTCAGTGGTTAAGTGCGCCTGGGTTCAACCCCCAGTACATAACAAAAAATAAAAAACAAGTCTTTGAAGAGTTGACTGGCTTGATCAGAAGGCAAGACTTACCCTATGAGGCAAACAGTATAGACAGAAAGAATTAGCAAAACAGTTCTAGTTAGAAGAGGTGAGACATTGAAAAAGTAATTATTCCTGAACAACTCATGTTTCCTCAATGGCAAAATGGTCACTAGTACAAAAGGACTTCTATAAAAGGACTGACCAATGGCCAACTGGAGACGGTCAGGACAGCTTCAGGGTTGGCCATACACTCACTGCCTTTAAAGAATAGGTAGGATTTGAAAGGCTTACAAATTTGGGAGATGGAAATATAGTTCCTTAAATAAACTCAAATGGTATTTTTGATACCCTGTCCCAGATGGTTAGGTTCTGGGGAAGGAAGTCTAGGGTGGTTGGACCAAAAATAACCTTCCAGGTCCCTGCCTCAAGGAACCTAAGATTCTCTGAGGTCGTCTTCTTCTTTAAAATCATGTTATCACCAACAGTTTAAGCAAAGTACATAGTACAACAGATCTATATGAAATCAAGTTGCTAACATCCCAAGCTCAAAATCACAGTTTCATCTTAGAACTCGAGAGGTGATCAGTGTATTTGGGGGTAATAAAGTTATGGGAAAATCCTCTTTTGCGTTAAAATAAGGCAAGAAACTGTCTTTGCAGTAGAGTCGATCTTCATTATTTCCAAAGTGAAAGTAAATTTCATAAAATATGAAGGTATTAAAATAAAAGTCTTCCTTTTAATACCTTCATATGAAATGATGTAAACCTCAGTATTATTTTAGAATAAAAGCTTACTATGAAGGAATCCATTTCCATAGCTTTCAAAAGCCAAATATTATATTTTTGGCCAATTAACATTTGCAAATAAAGTATGTGAAGGAACTTTGCATTTTTTTTTTTCCAAATGAAAGCTGCTCAAGATAAAACGGCAATAAATTAAAGTGATCAGTGATTGCAGTTTAACTATCTGGTAGGAAAGGACAGTTTAAGGAAGCTGAGATCTGAATGATCCACTGTGGTGGTGTTATTTAGAATGCACAAAAGGCAGAGTTTCATTAACTTCCCCATAATTAAGTGAGGACATTTAAGACCTTAATAGCAGATTGATTTTCACTACCAGAAAAAGACAGTGTATAGGAATCACTGATCTATAGAGAATATAAAATCTACATTTTGGAATGACTGTATTACTGACAAAGAGTCAAGGCATTCTTTAAATACTGACTTTCTTTCCCAATGTAATTCTACATGAAGTCTCACGAAGTATACACAATAGTTTAATATGTTTTTCACTAAGTTTTAAGAATGGAAAACTTTTAAACTACTTTAAACCCTTTGTACTAAATTAATTGCAAATTGAGGCTTTTTCAAATTAAAGCTACTTGCCTTACTGCAGTAATTACAATTTTAAAGTGTCTAGTAGAAAACAATTTAGACTCCCAAGCAATTTACCATTTACACTTAATAAGAGGATATTTATTTAGTTCCTACTATGTTCCAGTAAGTACTTGAAATGCTTATGTCATTCAATTCTGACAGTCATCTCATTATATAGTACCCTCCATTACAGAGATGACAATATTGAAACAGAAAGAGGCTAAGTATTTTATTCAAAGTTGGACAACTACTAAGTACCACAGCTTCGATTCCCATTCAGGTTTACCTGATTTGAAAGTCCATGCTGAAAAACTGTTGAACAATTACACATAGTATATAATCACACAAAGCAAGCTTCAGTGAGCCAGGCCTGGATTTCTACTTTATTAGAATATTTAAAATATATTAGAATGTATATCTATTAATGAAAGATTTCAGGCATCAAATAAGTGTCAAATGTCTCTCATCATTTCTATAATTTTCTTAAAACTAAACCCAAAAGACCCCCTCCTTCAAATTCAAATATTTGTCAAAAACTAGCTAAGGGCCTAAAATTAATTTCCTTATATTTCCTGAATGTCATGGCTTTCTATAAAACTATGTATTTAAGTCATTCATTTTGTTTCAAAATCATTATACTATAGTTATTATACTCTAATTACTGTAAAGTTTTGAACTATATGTGTTATAAACTGCTTGAATACAAATTATATGCTTCTAGGTTTCCACATAGTACTTGCTAGGTACTAAATAACTATGTAGCATATATTTGACTCAGTAAACCGAATAAGAAATCCAAATGCTTAGTTATGCACTTATGGGCTTAGAATCAAATTTTGCTAATTCACAAAATGATTTCCTTTCCCCTTCTGTGGGTGACTTACTCTCTCATTGTGACTTCTTTATTCTTTGTTCCCTGTGCTCCTTCTGGAAATGCACCTTATGAAGCTTCTGCCATAAAGTATATTTTATTCAGTCCAGTTAAACTCATTGAATATCATGATGATTTATACTTCTCTCAAATAGGTATATTTTATATGTCTACTTCTGCCATAAGAGAATACCTTAATCTAGGAAATTGACAAAGGAAATACTAATCATTTTGATAAATATTCTTTAGACCTCTGTTAGAGACTTTGGATTGTATTGCCAGTTTTATTTCTTATTTTGATTTAACTACATTTCAATAAATGAAGGCTCCAACAACTTCAGCTTCAAGTGAGTCACCTGGGCTTTGGCTCAAGAGCTAATAAAAGGAGAAAGCCAGAGAGTAGTCTAGTTACCTGTGTTTCCTCAACATCCATCTTATAATAGAAAGCCACAATTCTGGGTCATAAAGGAAAAATGCCTTTTAAGCTTTAGGCTACAGAACAACAAAATTCTTACAGATATGATGGCAGTTTTATATATACATATATCATTCTCACACACCCCCACACACCTTTAAGATTTGTCAGGCTCTTAGCAAACACTGAATATCAATCAAGTTTGTTGAAATGTCAGAAATATTAATTCTCTTCTTCACTATTTTTTCTCTGCAAAACACCAAAGAAATAGACAACCTGTATAGTGAATATTCTATTTTATCTTCAAATTCTATAATTGAATTTGTATGAATTTATATAATTTATATGAATTTATAATTGAATTATAATCTATCATTGAATTTATATGAGCCACATTCTATGATCAAAGCAAAATAGTCCAGCAAGAACATCCAGCTTTTACCCACAGAATCTGAAAAAAAAAATGAAATTAAACAAAGGTCACTCAACATGTCTGTTCAACAGAGGGCAAGTAAATACGAAAATACTTAAGTGAATCATCTGAGAAATGTTACTGAGCATCTTCCAGGTTTTGAGCTCTGAACACACCTCAGGGCCTTCCAGTCCAGCTCCTTGTCTACAGACATGAAAACATGTAACTGCCATTTTTTTTTTTGGTACTGGGAATTGAACTCAGAGGCATTCAACCACACCCCTACATCCCCACATCCCCAGTACCTTTTATATTTTATTTAGAGACAGGATCTCACTAAGTTGCTGAGGCTGGTTTGAACTCATGATCTCCTGCCTCAGCCCTCCCAAGCCGCTGGGATTATAGGCATGTGCCACTGCACCCAACTGTAACTGCCATTTTTATAATTAACATCGTTTACAATACAATGTAATAAGCCCTACAGTGGAAGCATGGCGAAAACACTACTCTACCACATGGGAAGGAACAAGTTCTGCCCAGGTAAATAAGGGAAGGCTCAGAGGAGACTCTGGAGCTACTCAGCTAAGCAGAAATCTTCCCAGTTGAGGCAGGTTTGGGAAGGGTATTATGGGCTAAAGAAGTAGCTTATGGAAAGGTCCAGAGGCTTTGAGTGTCTGGAAGGGGTCAGGGTGTTGCATGGATGACAGTTTGCAGGTGGTGGTAAGGTAGGCAGGCTGGGACAACTACTGGGGATTAAGTAAATATCCTAAAGTGATAAGAGATAGTATCTTGATTCAGCCCTTCATTCATTTATTACAGGGAATATCTCTATTTATTTAACAAGTTAGAAATAAATGCAGATTAGTCGTGTGTAGGAAAGATAGCTGTAGAACTATGTTCTAATGAAATTATCAGGAAATGACATTTCCTGCCAAATCCTGGACAACAGATTTTTAACATAATTTTATGCTGATTTAAAGAAGGAAAGGCAGTGTCAGCTGCATTTCATAGAATGTTGAGGATTTGTAAGCACCATAATATCATCAAAATTGTATTTTGTATCAATACAATTAGATTTAAATTTTGAGTTGAAGTGGCTTAAAATTACAAAGGATTTTAAACACCTACCTTCTGTCTTTCCTACTTATTTTGTGGTCTATTCAACTTATGATTTCTTTTGAAAAGGTACACTTTAAAGACATAAATATATTGTACCATTAAATCTCTACCACAAAATATCATTTCAAAAGGTAAAAATGCCCGCATTTTCTAGTCTCACAACCTCTACTTCTTTGTAAACCCTTAATTAGATCTCAAATACAATATTAGCATTACTGCCTCTGCCACACCCACGCTTTCACAGAGCTGTTCTTATCTCGAAGAGATTCATTTTAAAACATGATCGAATGCATAAACAGCTCTTGGTACACTGCAGGAGAAATGCTGTCCTCCTCCATCCGAATCCTCAGTACCAAATAGTTCTCCCCACCTCTCCCCTAATTATGCATCTACGATCTAAACACTGCCTTTTCATTTAATGTCTCCTTCCCAGGCCCCTGCCTACACTGTACACTCCCTCTCTTAGATTTTCCTGTGTCTTGGGTAAGAGGTGAAATAGTAAAAAAATGAAAACAGGAGACAATGAACCCATAGGCTGTGGGGAGAGGGCAGGTGAACGTAAAGAAAGGATAAGTGGAAAACCAAAGAGAAAGGAACCCAGGAGAGCGAGAGAAATTAGAAGACATCAGGAAGGCCGCACAGTGGGTGGGGGGCAGAAACAAATGTGAAGTAAGTTATGGAGGTGTCAGGAAGTCACCAAATCAGAACCCCCCCCCCAGGGGGTGGGTTTGGAGAGGTTTATCTACTCAGGCTCTTAAGACTTTTAATTATTTGTTTTTATTTTTATTTTTTTAAATATTTTTTTAGCTGTAGATGGACACAATGTCTTTATTTTATTGCTTTGTATGTGGTGCTGAGGATCGAACCCAGGGCCCCACGCATGCGAGGCAAGCGCTCTACTGCAAAGCTACAATCCCAGCCCTATTTATTTGTTTTTAAAATAATTATTATTTGTAGTGGTAGATGGACAGCATGCCTTTATTTTGTCTATTTTTATGTGGTGCTAAGGATTGAACCCAGCGCCTCACAGATGCTAGGCAAGTGCTCTGCCACTAAGCTACAGCCCCAGGCTCAGGCTCTTAGAATTTTAAAGAGTACATTTTGCTTTTAACAAATTCCAAGTATCAGACTTCAGTCTTGGGCCAGTGTGAGAATAAAACTTCAAGGTCAAACATAAAGTACATGTTCTTTTTCTCTTAGAACCAACGTGCAGGTTGATGGGTTTTAGAAATCTAAAACCTTAGAAATCTAGGTTCAATCAGAGTGGATCCTGAATGTGCAACTTCAATCTCCATGGAATCTGCAATAAGATTCATTCATGATCTTCTTTTCCAGAACCCTAATTCTAAAGTAGCTCTGAGACCAAACAGAAATTCTTTGTATTCATTTTATTTACATGGCTATGTATTAAAAGCAGCTACTCTGGCTTCTTAATTATCTTGGCAGCTCAAGGGCAGAGTGGAAGACCGCCCAAAACAGGTACAGTCCAACAGAATGCTCTGCACTCTCTTCCTTCTCTGTACAAATGGGCCCAATTCAGTATCACCAAAAGCCTTCCACGTTGGCCCACAGTACAATTTTTTTCCTTTTGAAGTTTAGATGTTTCTGGCAGGGACCCACACTACTCACAGGCACAGCTGATGTTCTCTTGGCTGCCGGCATTCAGAAAGCTGTGTGAATGGATGGAACGGAGCCTGCTGCCACTCCACTGGACGCTTCCCCATGTGCAGGTGCCAAGTAACCGTGAGCTTAGGCGAACAAGCAGCCTGCAGGGCACTTCAGGCCTCCTGGCCTAGACCAGGGTCCTCCTGACACCAGCACAGCACAGGAGGAATACATTTTTCTTCCTCACTCTGGTTACATGGTTGGCTGGCTGGGATCGTCCTAAAGGCAGAACATTACCCAAATCCAATGAAATACTCTATATTGTTTAGCAGGCTCCTTGTGGGATGGAGATAATAGCTACTAGTAGTCTGAAGACCTGCCTGTGAACAGTACATATAGAGCCAGGGTCACAAACTCAAATGCCCTCAGAGGACAGACAGGCCCCATCAATGAGAGAAGCAAGCAGGGTATGAAATAACAACACTATTAACATGACTGTGGCCAAGTGGCAGCACATGCCTCATCTAGCCCGATGCAGTTATGCTAGTTCTGATATTTTCTTTTTGAGTGAGAAGCTAGAAGTCTATATTTTGGGGGAAAATCTTGAAAATTTTAAACACATGCAACTAGTTAAATTAAAACAACATATTGCGCAGGCCAAACACATTTTTGCATTGGATTTTGCCCCTGGCCTAACATTTTGCAACCTTGGATACATAGAAATTCTAAGCTTATTGGGAAAAATTAATACATTTTTAAAATTTTCATAAATATAAGAGGAAGAAAATTTAGATTGATGATAATTTGGGGGATCTTGTGAATAATCAGTGAGGTAAATAGCTATGAAAAGATAAATAAAATAATTTAAGGTGATATCTTTAATGGTCCTATTATTTTCAGTTTCTTCCCCTCCTCCAGTATTGGAGATTTAACCCGAGGGTGCTCTACCACTGAGCAACATGCCCAGCCCTTTTTATTTTTATTTTGAGACAGGGTCTTGCTAAGTTTTAAGGCTGGCCTTGAACTTGCAACCCTCCTGCCTCAGCCTCAGAGCAGCTAGCAGTACAGGTGTGCACTACTCCATCTATTTTCTGGTTTTTAAGTAAATTTACTTGTAACACTCATTCTAAAATTTTTCATAGTAGTTTTTTGAGCATTGAAAATACTAGAACAGTTTCTCTCCCTCCCATTCTCTCCTGAGGCTCAGCCCAACTGTCAATAATAACCTGAAAGTCCTCTTACAGGAATTACTCATGCTGACCCTAGAAAGTAGAGAAAAGTCCTCTGCTCCCAGTGCTGCCACAAAACCCATAATATCTTTGCTAACAAAGGCCTTACAGGATAATCTGCAGTCCAATAAACTTTTTTTTTTTTTTCTTTCCTCTTTGGACATGTTAGAGAAATAGGAAGTCATAGAATCTCAGATTTGCAAGCCTTAGACATTGGTCCCATCTACTGTCTACTTGTCAAATGCCCCCGAGTCCTTGCCTGCCTGGAATTCACTTTCCTTCAGAACAACTTGCCTGTGCCACCATTAGGCAACTCCAACCTAGAAAACTCCCTGCATTGCAACAAAGGCCCATCCACTGGCTCAACAAAAATGTATCAAGTGCCAACAATGACTCATGCTGGTTGCTTTCATGTGAAGATGAATAAGCTAGAACACTATCCCCTTCCAAGAGCCCAAGAAATGATTTTTAAATTAAATAAAAAAAAAAAAAATCATGCACTCTCAAGAGTGGACAAGGCCAATTAATCAAAAATCCCAGGATACAAGGGAATTCATTCGAAATAAATATAGAAGTGCTTAAAAGAAAGGAAAGATTTAGTAATTACAAAGAAATATTAATACTCATTTCATATATGAAACTTCCTTCAAAACAAACCTAATATCTGTTCCTAATCTGAGAACCAAAGGCTAAGAGGAAGATGCCGCCAAGTTCATTACCTGCTACTGAACAGGAGCAGGTTCACTCACCCATAGTATCAAGTACTGAGTGCTACAGAGCCAGGATTCAGTATTACTACCTATTTTCACTTAACAAATCTCTCCCTTTATTGACATCTGTATGCATATTTCTCCTACACCATCCCTTATGCCTAAATTAAGAAAAGGATATTGATCAAAACCACCTCCATTCATTCCCACAACTTCAAGTTGCCCAATTAAAGAATATTCAGAATATGGGGTGGTAGTTTAGGTGGGTATGACATTTCACAGCTGAGAAAACTCAGTCCAAGGTGAATTTGGTCATAAATTCCGTGGAAAGCTGTGTTTCTCCAGCTGAGCATAAGTGAAGATTTTCTTGTCACCAAGACTGGGACTTTTTTATACTTTGAAAGCACAAGTTTAAATTCTGAATTCTGCCTTTGGTAACTTATATAGTCTTAAACCTCAATTGAAATTAGCTGTTATGAGGATTAAATTATATAATACACACAAAAATTCAAATATAGAGCCTCACATAGAAAATAATAAATGGTACCTATTGTTACTAAAATTATTATTATGTCTTTAGTCCTGAAACATCTTCACATATTTCCTCCCAAATTCATATTTTTGAGTTCTAGTGTACTACAGATTCCATTTTGAAATGATGATTATGTCTATTCAAGTGATGATTATGCACTTTTAATTATCAATCTTTCATGCAAGTATACTTATCTCGGGAAATTAGAAAAATAGAAGAGGGGATCACTCATCTAGATGACATACATGTTCACAGGGTTCAAATGCTTTCTGTAGTTTTAAAAAATATATGAATGACTCTCAATTTAAAAACTTATCTTTCATTGCTACAAAAGCAGATGTATATTATCAATAGTTTGAAAACACAGCAGGAGAAAAAGCATTTTTAGTTTTCTGTCATCACAAAAGATTAATCCTGATACCATTTTGTTCTACATCTTTCCAAATATTTTCCTAATGTGAAAAGTTCTAGCTTACACACATTTTGAGTTTCCAACACCTAATAATTTATTCACATATTGACTTTGGTGTGGAAGATTTGTCCCCAGTGGTCCACACAGGTGGAATTTCCAGAGCATCAATAACCACATCACTCATCCCCTCCTGACGGCTGTGCTCTTTATTACCTTATTTCTAATCTTTACAGCAGTCCCCAAATGTACAATTCAACAGCCCTATTTTGTAAATGATAAAACTAAGATTCAGAAAGGTTAGGCAAAAGTTCAAAGACATGAAACAGTAAATGAAAGAGTTAGGTTTCAATCCATGAGCTAGGTCTGTATGGCTCCAAAGTCTATATCTTCTGCGCTGGTACCAGCCTAAAGTTAAGTAAGATTACAGATTCTATATCTGAAAATGATCAAAAGACTTCAACTGATTCAGATCTTTATTTGGGGGGAAAGTAGAATTCTCATTTTACAAAAGAACAAAAGTTGGTCGGTGTCACATGGTGAACAAGGGTAAGTGGAGCCTCAAATACAGTTAAGACAGACGAGGACACTATTTTTTTAAAAATATTTTTTAGTTATACATGGACACAGTGTCTTTATTTTGTTTATTTATTTTTATGTGGTGCTGAGGATCAAACCCAGTGCCTCACACGTGCGAGGCAGGCACTCTGCCACTGAGCCACAACCTCAGCCCCTGAGGACACTATTATTTTAAGAGTTAACCCTGTGATGGGCAATGGTTAAATTTAGAGTTTGCTAGGGTTTTATTTAGGAAAAATAAATACACCCTTAAGCTACCCCAAAAGTAATCACTGGTAAGCTATTTTTGGTATATAATTTGAAGAAGAAAACCCACAAAGTAACTATGGAGTTAGGCTTCAATGTATACATACCACATCAATATATGTAAAAAATATGGAATAATTTTTCTGAGATTTAGTTAAGTCCTGCTTTTTGGACTACTGGGAAGAGTACATGGAAATTCATAGACTGGCCTCGATGGGATTCCCAGTTATGTTGTTAAATCCAAGTTACTGACTCTGTAGAATTCAAGTAAGTTCATCCTTAGAACAGATAAAATAAACATCCACTTTTGTGTACTCAGTCACAAAGGTGTTAAGGAATGAAGGGTCCCATGTTCATATGAATGAATGAATGAATGAATGAAGGACAAGGTATGAATGAAAAAGGGCTTAGAAAACTTGAATTTTCCATTAAAATGTAAGATATCCAATAACAGTAAGAGCAACTATAATAATATGTCACTATAGCTAAATCTGAATGAGTTTGACACTATTCTACTTTATATGAATCACCTTATTTAATTTCTCATACCAGTACATTATCTAAGTTTTACAGATGGGTAAACTAAGGCAACAAGAGATTAAGAACTTGCCTATGGCCAATTGGTTAGTAGGTGACTCAGGGTTCTGAGGTCAGGCAGTCTGCCTTCTCCAGTCTCAGCTTTTTACCTACATGAATAGGAGGTTCCTAGAATTCTTTGCATCCACTTTGCTCACTTCCAACAGCCTTTGTACCAATCTCTGGGGGGAGGGGAAACTAATACCAAAATACATTCTGCTCCCTCAGCAACTTTTGCTGTTTCCTACTATATGATTTTGTTTGTGGAACAAATGAAATAAAAAAGAAACAAACAAAACTCTTGAAGCTATAATATCCTCACACAGCTGTTGATGAGGAAAAAAAGATTTTGTGCACTTCAGCATTGTTATATTTAGACATACCAGGTGATTTCATAAGAAAGTTTTGAAAGGTTTACAATTCTTTCAAATACTGAACATAAATATTTTAAAGAAAGTTCTTAGTAAAACCTTCCCCCAGTGATCCTGAAAAATTAGAACTTCCTCTTAAAGAAACTATACTTGCTAACTTAAAGTTTCAGTTCTTTAGAAAATGTTAAAAGAAGCTGGGCGCGGTGGCTCAAGCCTGTAATCCCAGCACTTAGGGAGGCTGAGACAGGAGAATTGCGAGTTCAAAGCCAGCCTCAGCAATGGCGAGGCACTAAGCAACTCAATGAGACCCTGTCTCTAACTAAAACACAAAATAGGGCTCGGGATGTGGCTCAGTGGTCGACTGCCCCTGGGTTCAATCTCCAGTACCAAAAAAAAAAAAAAAAGAAAATGTTAAAAGAAGAATGATACACTATGGAGATAAAAATCTAATGAATATAGTATTCATACTTAAAAGAAATTCATTAATCTACTGTAGAGTATACGCTTTTGTTTCTTCCTTCTGAACTAGTGGTTTCTATGGAATTAAATGTTATATCACATGGATATTGGTCTGTGGCTCTCAGCGAGTATATTCTTCCCATATGTTTTTATTTTCTGGCCAAAGCATCACACCCAAATGACATGTCTCAAGTGGATATAAGTACCATCAGAAAGTAAGTACATAAAAATAGAATATGAGCCACAAATGTAGGCCATATGTGTAATTTACAATATGTGTCTAGTGGACATATTAAAGGAAGTAAAACAGATGAATATTAATTTTAATATGTTTCCATAAAATACTGTAATTTCACTGTGTAATCAATATTTAAAAGTTAATAATGAAGTAGTTTTACAATTTCTTATACTAGGTCTTTAAAATCTTGTGTTTCAACCTGCCAGTACATCTTAGCTTGGACCAGCCACCTCTTGAGTTCTGACAGCCACATATGCTGGTAGCTACCATATTGGACAGTGTGGTTCCATGGAGTACTTTTAAGAATATAAAAAGGATGAGAGAATCAGCTAGTTTCTCACCTCCAATCACCAAAGCATTGGTGAAAGTTAAAAATTACAACTTCTTGGTAATTCTGCACTATTTAAAAGGTATATAGTATTTTAGTATAAAGGTCCCCTCTATATTAGAATTTAAATAAGCCCAGATTATAAACAGAGAACATTCTCAATGAATAATACAAGACATGTATTAGAATCCCTGCAACATGTAGTTTGAAAAAGGAATATTTAGTATTACAATATAATTTTATATTTGGAAATAAAGATAATATAGATAGATACATGCCATTTTCAATATCTAAAAAATAATAATCAAGAAAATCTTGGCACATGTGGATACACACTGTGGTCACACAAAGGGAAGCAGTTGAAGAGAATGAGTGGACCTAAGGTTCTAAACAGCAGTGAAACTGAAACTGAAGCCATATATATTAGTTTCCTCCTTTCCTTTCTTCTCTTCCATTCCACTTTCCTGATGCACTTGATTGAGATCTTTGATGTCTCTTCTTTTGAAAGATTTTATTCAATAACCAATCTAAAATATACACACTCCTGAAGGGTAGCTCAGTGGTTAAGAACATTCTTAGCACATGTGAGGCCCTGGATCCCTAGCACCAAAAAGAGTCAAATAAACACCCTGGCTCCCAACTCCATCAATATATCCCAATACTATGGTGATTTTCTTAATAGAACTTATCAGTTACTGCATAAGTATATAAAATCTATTTATTGATTTATTATTCATTTCTTCTCCTGGGATGGAAGCTTTGTAAGGATATGGAAGTTGCTTTATTTACTGCAGAATCTAAGTACTCACATAAAGCAGGGCATTAATATGTTTTTAATAAACTTGTTTATGTATCAATACTGTACATCCACTGTCAATTCATTATCAGGCATTATGATATGTATAAAGAGGACACTCTCCCCAACTTGGGTAAATAGGGGCTCTCACCAATTCCATTCCTTGAGGGTCAAGGGAATGTGAGCCAGGACCTGCCTCATACTTAAGAGTATGCCTTACATAGAGTCAGTCTTTGGTATATACAGGGGAGGGGTTCCAAGACACCTCTCAGATACCAAGATCTGAGAGTGCTTAAGTCTCTTATATAAAACAGCACAATATTTGCATATGATTTATGCACATCCTTTTATACATTTTTAATATGTCTATAGTACTTATAATACCCAATACAATGTAAATGTTATACATAATTACATACTATTTAAGGAATAAGGACACAAAATAAGTCTTTACGTGTTCAATACAGATGCAATTTTTTGAAAAATTTTGATTGGTAGTTGGTTGAACCACAGATGCAGAAATCCATGCACACAGAAGGCCACCTATACGTGATCTGGAATTTCCTCCATCAATATAGCTGGTGCCTGCTTCCAGGGCAGGTCCAAACTCTGCTCTGTGCAGGGCCAGAGCTGGGGAGTGAGAAGAGAAAGGGTGAAGCTTCCATTGTTCCAGCTGAGGAGATTCTAGGCCCCTGTTGATGTTTCAGCCAGGCCTAGCACATAGGCTCAAATCCTGTCTTCAGGAGCACTACCCACTGAATGTGTGGCAGCCATGGAAATGCTCTCTGCCTACACTGCTCAACAAAGCAGGCACTGGCCACATGTGCCTACTGAGCACTGGAAATGTGGTAATGTGACTGAGGAACTGCAACTTTTAATTTTCATATCTAAGTTTAATTCAGTTTAAAATTAAAAGTTAGATCAACTGCCTTGGATAGCACAAGTCTAGGGGGAAAGAAAATCAACAATTGCAGAACAGGTTTGTACCTGTTTTACTGCTGTAAAAAATTCACACAAATGTGTAGACTATCAGAACACAAATTTATTGTGTTATATTTCTGAAGGTCAGGAGGGCACATGAACCTTAAGAGGTGAACATAAAGCTGTTGTTAGGGTTAGTGCCTCTGGAAGCTCTAAGGGAGATTTTTTTCCTGTCTTCTTCTTTCAGCCTCTAGAGCCTCCTGACACCCCTTGATCCTGGATTGGAAGCACATTACAATCTTTAATGTCGTATCAGCACCTTCTCTTCCATTCACCCTCCCACATCCCTCTTATAAGGACCTTGTAATTGCACTGGATCCACCTAGATAGTCCAGGATTGCCTCATCTCAGGATCCTTAACTTAATCACATTGGCATGTGATTCATTCTGGGATTAGGATGTGGACATTTTGGAGGAAGGGGCTATCATTCAGCCTACCATAGGTTACCGAGTACAGTAGGATAACAGAAGTCTGAGAAAGCAAGAGGCAGAGAGAGGGGCAGGGGCACTGTATAAGGATTTTCCTAGAAACATGACATGAAAAAGACCACCTTGGTGATCACCTTAGGAAGTCAGACTGCAGGAGGGACAACCAATGAAGAGGCACCCCTGGACAGACAGACCAGGGTGAAAAGGAGATAAAGCCTAAAACCAGGTAGTAATGTTAAACAAGAAGAGGAAAGGACAAAGTATTAAGGTGGCAGAATCCACAGACCCTCTGGTGGGCAACCCATAGCCTGTGAGCATGCTGGTGGGAAGAACAAGGAAGTGGAAATTTCCATGCTCACCTTTAGGAATTACAGTTGGTGATTTAGAATGTTTGTGTAATTTCCATGTCTATCGATGTTACTTTAAGTTGATTCTATTCATGCTTAAAAACAAGAGAGCATTTTCTACAATGAGAATGTTGGTCACAGGTAGGAATCTATAGGATGCTCTTCAGATGTTCAAAGATGTGGAGGCCAAGTGAACAAGGAGGCAAGTGGATCAGCCTGGCCTCTGGAGGATTTCTGGTCATTTTACCTTAATGCCAAAGTATGCTCATCAGGGATTGGGGGTTTTAAAAGCTACAAAGAAATGGGTTTGGAAGTTTCAAAGCCAGAAGATAAATCTGATGGGTTCACCTGAATATAGTATAGTGACTAAGTCTACAGGCTTTGATACCTCAAAGACCTGGCTTCAAATACTGCCTCTGACATTTTACTAGCTTTGTGACCCTAGAGGAACCTAACTCCCCAAACACTAGTTTCTTCATTGTTAAAGGAGAGAGAATGCATATTATAAAGGCTATCCAGGTTGCTAAAAGGTTAAATGATATCCTATTTCATTTCCAATAAGAGAAAATATTATTATTAACTGAAAGCCTTTTTTTGGAAGGATCATAATAATAAAACATTGTTTATTACTAATAAATCCAATAAGACTTCCCCAAATAGCTTTTAAAAAAAAAAAGCCACACAAGTAGGGATTTCAAATCTGGAAAGAAACACACTAGTAAATCCTCATAAAATAAGTATGGATAATCCATGACATGGATTTTTAAATCTTCAAGATAAATGCCAGTTGAATTGGATTTCTTTAGTTTCTATCCTAGCCTTGAATGTTTTATGTGCTTCACCATTGTCTTAAAGAACATAGTAAAACTCACCCCAAGTTTAATAAGCTGTCCTGACATCCATACTGAATTAGATAAAGAAATAAACAGAAAAATAACCAAATGCACAGGAGTCCTCAATTTATGAATTAGCTATGGCTCTGAAGGAATATATCTGTTCAAAATAGATTTTTGAAATCGGAGTTTATTTTCCCAATAATAAATTTAGAAATATATTTCTTTGGGAAAAGCAAGAAATTTTGGCAGGGCCAGGCAGCCACAGGATTAGGATATATGGTATTTTTGTGTTCTGGCATGGATGAAATTCAACCAATTGCTCATGTTACATTTTCATGTCTTGTTAGGGTTAGGTGACTGCAGTGGTAAAGTAATCCCCACCTTCTGATAATAAAAAAACACCCTGTCCTATCATTGACAAATTGAAAGATGGTCTATCTGGAGTACAACGCAAATTATTTGTACTTTTATGTAAAAGATAACAATTATTCAAGTTCAATAAATGCTTTGGATAAATGGGACAACTTTATGAATAGATATACCATTAGTCAGACACATAAAGAAAGAGAAGACTAGGGGTAAATTGAAACTTAAATAAGAAATTACTAAGTATTGGCATTCTGTTGATATGACCTACAGTATTAGGAATGGATTCAATCCATAGCTTGCTTTTTATTTTTAAGTGGTGCTTAGAACAGGTAAACAATTTTAAGATAGACTGCTTGAAGTAATGCAATTTGACCAATTGGTCTCTTATTTGCAGACTCTAAAAAAGGACAGCAAATTCAATGCTAATCTTTACTGCCCACCAATGGTATTTTTTTTAAATGCTATCTTCTGGATGTGACATCACCTTATTAAACACTCGTAAAGTTGCTCATATAGTCAAGTTATTCAACGAGCATGATTCATCATAGTTAACGGTCACTAGGGAAACCAGCTTGCAGCGCCTAATGGAGAATTTGTAACTAACAGCAAATATGGGGGAGCAGCCTTCTAGTGAGGCGACTCTAATTCTGAAGTCTTCTGAGGAGTGAGAAGGAAGGGCTGGGAAGTAAACTGTAGCATTCATACAAGAAAGCTGCGCAAGCCCCCACAGAGGGAGGTGGCAGTTGGAGGATGGGGCAAGTCTAACTTTTTGGAGCCCATTCAAGTTTCTGAGAAAGATCTAAAGGACATAATGCCATTGGGCGCCAGAGTGTTTTCTTTAAGCTGCTACTCATTTCCTACCAAGCATGCCTGAACCATTTTAGTCACATTTTGGAAAAACTCAGTTCCCTTATTTTAACCCTGCCCTGTTATAAATTTGGGGCCAGAGAAGCAGCTACCCTCAAAGACAGCAAATAGGTACTCAGAGACTGTCCTGCATTCTCTCCCTGAGACTGCTGCCCTCAGTGCTGGGGACACAGAGCATCCCTGTGTGGCACCATGCCCTTTGCCCTCTTGGTGCTTCACACTGACCACTGTCTTTATTATTGTCCAAGACTTGGCACCCCATGATGCATGTCTGGGCAAGAAATAATTTCTGGAGACTTTTTATATCCCTCATCTCATTCAAGACAAAATCGTGCATAGACCAAAAAAAAAAGAAAAAGAAAAAAAAGCGTATCTTCCAAGAAGAAAATTGATGAGAGGAAAAAGAACACATTAAGAAGCAACTAGACAAGTAACAAAGACAAGCAGACGGGTACTGTAGGCACGCCTCTATCTGCCCGTATGTTTTATCTCACACCCATATGTTCACTCTCAGTTCCCATATGGTTTTGCTCTCTCAATACGAAATTGGGGGTGGGGTGAGGGCAGGAATGAGCACGCATTTACTTTGTGTCTATAAAAGTTGCTGCAGACATGAAGGATCCTAGAACATGAAAGATGGGAAAGCTGAGTTGAAGGAGGCCTCTGCCAGGGTGGGGTATGCTCTGGACTCAGGCTTCTTTTTTCTGTCTTCTTTGCAGGGTCTGGTACTTCTGGATGTCCAAACATAGCATGGTCATGGGCTGTCTCGTCCAGCTGTGCGCATTTGCTCCTAGTCATGTTGTTCTCCTTCCAGAGGCCCGACTCTGAATCTTCAAATATAAGTTTGCCAAGGATGCAGAAGCCCAGGAATGTCACTAGTGCCAAACTGCCTGATGTCTGTTTCCTCACCTGGACGAGTTGAGTAATTATGAAGACGCTGGCCTATCATTCTAGCAGAATAGGAGTCTGTGATTCGTTCATTCCCCTCAATGACAATGTGATGTGGTAAAAATTGTGCTTTCAAATGTTTACCATTATCCATCACAACTAAATGGTGAAAACAACTCAAAAGCCCATCATCTAAGGAATGGATAAAGTGTAGTATATCCAAAAGATGGAATAGCATTCAGAAATAAAAAGGAGTGAAACGCTGGTGCATGCCGTATGGATGGAGTTTGAAAGCATGCTAAGTGAAAGAAGCCAGACACAAAAGGGCAAATGAGATTTCATTTATATGAGGTGGTCAGAACAGGCAAATCTACA
>CM053403.1:48633836-48661819 GCA_028644305.1 Xerus rutilus
TATTGTGGAATCTTGACTAAATCTAGAAAACCAAGAACTTCAATTGTTTTAAACTTTTTTTCTAAACTTTACTTTTAGAAATGGTAAAGATTTCTAAGATTTACCATTTCTAAAAGTAAAGTAAATTTTATTTAAAAAGCAACACAAAACAAAACACCTTTCCAGGGAAGTCCTGCAGTCAGTCAAACTCATCTTGACCCTCATACCTTTTCCAAATCCCATACCTGAAAGTATCTTCTGAGGTTAACATATAATGCATAGCAAATAGCACATGCTCAATAAGAACTTGTCAAATAAACGCACAAGGAAAACTGAGTTTATGGCCAATCAATATGAGGTGTGGCAATTTTTTAAAACTCGCTTATCTGTTTTTCAAAGATCCTTCATTAAAGAAACAACTGCCTATTTTCACATAATTGTATTTGGTAAAGCAAGAAAGTGTCCCTTCTCTAGTCCTTGTTCCCTCTGGTCCATTTTACAAACAAACAAGCCAGTGATCCTTTCAAGCCAAAAGCAAGACCACATCCCTCCTCTACTCTGAAGCCACTCAGTGCAGAAGTCAAGACTGGTCCCACCCACTGTCCTACAACATCATTTACTCTGACCTTCCTCTGCTGCTCCCCATTCTCTTCCCTACAGGCCAACATGCCAGGGATGCTCCAGCCTAGGGGCCTTTGTGCTGGTTGCTCCCAAGACACCCCAATAGCTTGCCTTCTCTCCTTTTAACATATCGGCTCAAACTCTACCTTCTTAATGGGGCCTTTTCTGCCCCCATTGCATCTAAAATGCATCAAAACTCCTACCCACAGGGACTCTCCAAACCCATCCCCTTGCTTAATTGGTTTCTACACTGCTTATCACCAACTGAACATGCCATATATGTTACTCAGGTATCTGTTTATTGTCTATCCTACTCCCTCTGAAATATAACACCATGAGAGCAGGAGTATTTCCTATGTTTTGCTTGCTCTTACTGCCCTGGAGCCTAGAACTCTGCCTGCCACACAGTAGGCACTCAGTAAATACTTTATGAATGAGTTGATTAATACACTTTGTGAGGAATGTCAAGCATTGAAGTATTTTGATGTTCAAGAGAAGGTTCTGGTAAACGTCCTGGTCCAAATTTAAACATTGTTAGAAAAATTTACAAAGCAGCTAGACACAGTAGTGCATGCCTAATCCCAGCTACTCAGGAGGCTGAGGCAAGAGGAGCACACGTTTAAGAACAGTCAGGGGTGAGATGAAACCTTAGAGTAGTTTTGATTTGCATTTCTCTGATTGCTAGAGATGATGAACATTTTTTTAGGTTGATCAACATAAAAAATTTTTGTTGATCAACATGCCAGGGATGCTCTAGCCTAGGGGCCTTTGTGCTGGTTGCTCCCAAGACACCCCAATGGCTTGCCTTCTCTCAACATTTTTGTTGATCAATTGTATTTCTTCTTCTGTGAAGTGTCTATTCAGTTCCTTAGCCTATTTATTGATTGGGTTGTTTGTTTTTCTGGTGTTAAGTTTTTTGAATTCTTTATATATACTGGAGACTAGTGCTCTGTCTGAGGTGCATGTGGTAAAGAATTTTTCCCATTCTGTAGGCTCTCTCAGTACATTAGTGATTGTTTTCTTTGCCGAGAAGAAGCTTTTTAGTTTGAATCCATCCCATTTATTGATTCTTGGTTTTATTTCTTGGGCTTTAGGAGTCTTGTTCAGGAAATCAGGTCTTAAGTCAACATAATGAAAACTTGTGCCTACTTTTTCTTCTATTAGGCTCAGGGACTCAGTTTTAGTATCTAAGTCTTTGATCCATTTTGAATTGATTTTTGTGCATGGTGAGAGATACAGGTTTAATTTCATTTTGCTACATATGGATTTCCTAAGATTTCATCTCACTCCAGTCAGAATGGCAGTTATCAAGAATATAAGCAAAATAACTGTTGGCGAGGATGTGGAAAAAGGTACACTCATACATTGCTGGTGGGACTGCAAATTAGTGCAACAACTATGGAAAGCAGTATGGAGATACCTCAGAAAACTTGGAATGGATCTACCATTTGACCCAACTATCCCAGTCCTCAATCTATACCCAAAGGACTTAAAATCAGTATAGTATAGTAATGCAGCCACATCAATGTTTATAGCAGCTCAATTCACAATAGCTAAACTGTGGAACCAACCTAGATTCCCTTCAATAGATGACTGGATAAAGAAAATGTGGTACATATACACAATGAAATATTACTCAGCCTTAAAGAAGAATGAAATTATGGCATTTGCAGGTAAATGGATGGAACTAGAGAATATCATGCTAAGTGAAATAAGCCAATCCCCAAAAACCAAAAGTCGAATGTTTTCTCTTATAAGCAGATGCTGATCCATAGTAGGGTGGGAGGATAGGGAAGAATGAAAGATCTTTGGTTTGTGCAGAGGGGAGTGAGGCAAGAGGTGGAGTTGTGAGGATGGGAAAGACAGAAGAATGAGACAGACATTATTACCCTATATACACGTATGATTACACTAGTGGAGTGACTCTGCACCATGTACAGCCAGAGGAATGAGAAGTTGTGTTCCATTTGTGTACAATATGTCAAAATGCGTTCTACTGTAAAATAAATTAATTAACTAATTAAAAATAAAAAGAACAGTCTAGGAAACTTAGCAAGACCCTGTCCCAAATAAAAAATAAAAAGGAGTAGGGGATATACATCAGTGGTAGAGTACCCCTGGGTTCAATCTCCAATGGTAGTTTCCATTTTTTACAGACCAAAGTTACCCAAGAGTCTTAATCATTGTTATGTTTTGCAAATGGAGCTGAGAGACATCAGTGACTAGTCAAAGTCATATTGCACAATCAGCCACTCTGTCCTAACAAACTCTGAAGCACATGTTCACTTGTGGGCAGGGCCTTTCTGGAGAGGCCCAAGGTCTTCTGCCTTCTTCAGAGAGAGCATGCATGGTTCTCTTAGGGCAGTAAGCTGTGTTCAAATGATTATAAATAATGGATACAGGCAGGTTATTAGTAACCAAAAGAAAAAAAAACTGCTTATATTCTAAGAAGTTTTTAATTTTTTAATCCCAAATTCAAACGTCCACCAGTAAGCCATTATTTTATTTAAATACAACTCAGTTTTAAATATTTCTTTAAAAAATATTCTTCAGAAAGAAACAAAAAGAAAATTAAGAACTTCATATTTAATATAGTGCCCAAAGGATAGATTACTTAAGAACACTGACACTCAGAAGTTTAGACAAACTGGTATTTTGTGCCTTGATAGAGTTTTCCTTAAAGTTTCATTCAACTTATTCAGTAAGGGAGGTATTTATAAAGTTTCTTTATAAATGAAAAGAAATAGGCATGAAATGTTAAGTCTAACTCAATTATCTGAGGGCCACAAAAGAATAATAAAAATATGAGGAAATGCATATGTTAATTAGTTTGATTTAGTTATTCAGCAATGTAGACGGAAGATCATGTTGTACACCATAAATACACATAATTTTTGTCAGTTTGAAACATTTTTAAAAGCACATAAAAATGAAAAAAAATTGTAAAAATTTTTAAGAAAAAGTTTTTTAAAAGGAAAGGGGAAGAAAAAGAATTAATTATATTGCCTCACTTTAAGTTATGACTCCCATTTCATGGGTAAAAAATACCAACCCAAGAGCAGAAGGAACTTATTGAAGGCCCCAGGAACTAGGAAGCAGCAGAGCTGGGGGCCAAGCCCAGACCTGTGTGACCTGAGTCTTTCCATTAGATCAAATCACTTCTACTAACCATTCTTTTTTTTTTTAAAATGAGAAACATGGGGGAAATCCCATTAAAATTGAGCAAAAAAATAAAAAATAAAAATTACTCTGGAAATTTCTAGATCAAAGAAAACCTTCAGGAAAAGCAATTATATAAGCAACATGCTAAAATGTTAAATTTCCTATGACTAATATGTTGAGCCTATAAGGCATTTTCCTAATGAAAGGTATAAAACTTTTTTTTTTCTAGAAGGGGAGTTTTTTTGTTTTCCTTTTTGTTTGTTTGTTTTTACTATGGAGCTTCTCTCCAACCACATTTTGTTAAATAATATAAAATACGAAAAAATATTTTTGCAAACTTTTAGAGAAGAAACATTCAGACTTATATATGTGAGGGCCTGTGTTAGCAGCATGACATGTCTACAATATTAAAAAGTATATTAAATATTAAAACATTAGTGAAATGTTTTACATTAGAAAAAATAGCTGATAGTGAAAAAATATATTTTAGGGCTGGGGGAGTAGCTCAATGGTAGAAAGTATGTTTAGCACACATGAGGCCCTGACATAAATCCCCAGCACACATGTATGCATGTGCATGTGTGCGTGGGTGTAACATTTTTCCATATACATTGGGAAGATTGGTCAGTGATAGTTTAGGGCTAAGAAATAAGTCAATGATAAATTCTCCAAGTGCATTCATGCTATAAACAGCAGCCTAATAAGGACTGACATAAAATTGGTTCCACATTATTATTATTTTTTTCTTTAGTACTAGAGATTGAACTCAGGGGCACTTGGCCACTGAGCCACATCCCCAGACCTATTTAGTATTTTTTATTATTATTTTTAGAGAAAAAGTCTCGCTGAGTTGCTTAGTGCCTTGCCATTGTTGAGGCTGGTTTTGAACTCATGATCCTCCTGCCTCAGCCTCCCGAGTTGCTGGGATTACAGGCGAGCCATATTACTTTTTATTAATCCTGGATAGCAGTACTAAGGATACAAGTGTGGATTCCCTTTAATTTTAAAGCATAAACTTTAAATCAATCAAGAAATTTAGTTGAAGACCTGAGCAAAAGAGAATAAGGCAAAGTCTTCATAAAGTGATAAGATATTTTTCATTTTTTGTTTCTCTAGGATAGTGGAAAAAATTGAAGTTTAGGGGCTGGGATTGTGGCGCAGTGGTGGCGTGCTCGCCTAGCATGCATGAGGCACTGAGTTCGATCCTCAGCACCACATAAAAATAAAATAAAGATATTCTGTCCACCTGCAACTAAAAAAATAAATAAATATTTTTTAAAAAAATTAAAGTTTAATGAGCTGATATACAATGTCAAATTCTCCTCACATGGTTGCCTTTCTGTCTCCCAACCAATTAGCACACATTGCTAATTGACAGAGGCATCCTCTCTCTTCACTTCCCAACAGTCTTACCACACACTATAAACAACACTTAGGTGATCTGCTGTAATTGAAAGAGTGCAGGCACTGGAGTTGCAGGGATCTATGTTGGAGCCCCACCTCCTCCACTTACTAGCTTTGAGACTTCAGATAAAATTACTTATAGACTGGATGTGTAGGTTTTCTTCTGTAAAATGGGAATAATACCTGCCTTCGAGTTGTTTTAAAGGTTATATGAGATGATATATGCAAAGTGTTTTTGTTTTGGTTTTTTTTTTGGTACTGGTGATTGAACCCAGAGGTGCTTTACCACTGAGCCACATCCCCAACCCCTTTTATTTTTTATTTTGAGAACGGTCTCATTAACTTGGTTAGGACCTTGATAAATTGCTGAAGCTGGCCTTAAACTTGCTATCCTTCTGCCTCACCCTTCTGAGCTGTAGATATTGCAAGCATATGCCTCCACTCCCAGCTTATGCAAAGTACTTTAAAAATGCTAGCACCTTTACCTCCACTTCCCCTGCACCCCCGTTAAACACTTAATTTAGCTTTACTCAATACTCCAGGTAGGGCTCTTTCTAAAGGCTTAATTTATATATTCCCCACCCCCAAAGTTATATAACACAAACTGTGCGTGTGGCCCTCTGAGTTGAGCACTCTAGGACTAACTACCTTTTGGTGTGCCAAATGCATTGTGCTTCTTACACTCATCCAGAAATCAGAATGCAGGCCAAGGGATCTGCCAATTTTGGTTCACCAGGGCTATAGAAAGTAGGATAGTGGGGGAAGGGGGCTGTTCAAAGTCAGGAGAAGGCAGGCCCTGATACTGTCCCATGTCCTAGATGATAAACATGCAGGTCATAGGTTAGAAGCTGCCCCTTCCCACTCTCCATTACATACAGAGAAGTTGGCTAAATCACACATAACCTCCAAAAAACAAGAAAAAACCTGGACCCAATGAATCATGGTGTAGCCTTCTCAACAGGTAAAAACGTTTTCACATTTCTGTAGTTACACAAGATTACCAGTTACTAAGTCTGAAAAGCAGACCCTCCCCCTCCACCACTATCTTTTTTTTTTTCATTTAGAGCCTTTAAATGAGAAAACCAAGAGCATGCTAAGGAACTCAAGTGATGTAGTCTTAAGAAAGTTCATCTTTGTTCCATCAACATAAACATTCTAAAAACTAAAGAAAAAAATATAAATTCTGATGAAATGAAGAACTATGGAGGAAGCTTTCTCTTTAAGCTTAATCTCTCTCTTTTTGTAAGTTATACAACACTCTTAAAAATATCTGCCAAAATTGGGGCAAGAACAACATTCAAATCCTGATGAACAGAATGGTTTTTTTCCCTTCATTGCTATGGCTGCTGGAATATATTCTGAACTCAGTATACAAAGGTGAGTGCAATAATTACATTAGTTCTAAATAGCATGGACTGGTCTATTCACAAATGTAAATTAAAACCTGCAACATGTCAACTACTTAGATCAGGCACATGAGATAAAATAAGAATGTGAATGGGTCTATCCTGGTCCTCTAGGAGCTCTTATAACTAAAAACAAACAAACAAAACAAAAACAAAAACAAAAAAAACAAACCATAACAGATAATTGTCTTACTATAAGGTAAGTATCATAATAGCCACAAGCAGAAAACTGTAAGTAAACACTTATGTGGATGGGCACCTAATGCAGAGTGGGACAGGCAAGATGCTGGGTAGGCAGATAGGTCCTTCTTGAGGAGACACACTGCATAAGGAACATTTTGGAATCACTGGTTCACTGTTTGAAATTATCAGTACTGGTCAAGGTTTGCAACACATCTCAAATGCTTCTATACTATTGGAATGCCAGCAAATGTATGAAATGTAAAAGTTCATACAGCTTTTATGACCTTCTCACTTGAAAATTCAAAGACTTTGGTTAAGATGGCAAATTCTAGCCGGGCATGGTGGCGCACGTTTGTAATCCTGGCACTTTGGGAGGCTGAGACAGGAGAATTGTGAGTTCAAAGCCAGCCTCCGCAGTGGCGAGGTGCTAAGCAACTCAGTGAGACCCTGTCTCTACATAAAACACAAAATAGAGCTGGGGATGTGGCTCAGTGGTCGAGTACCCTGAGTTCAATTCCTGGTACCAACAACAACAACAACAAAACGCAAATTCTGGAGCAAAGAGAGAACATGGAGAGATACAGAAAGAATTCTGTGGATGCTGCCCCAAAGTCCATCATGGTAGAACGACAGGCATGACGTGAGCTGGTGACATGGTGTCACCTGTATAGCATGTGCTGTACACTAAAGCCGTTATCATGCCTGGAGACAGAGATGCATCTTTATAAAAACCAAAGATAAACAGCTGAGTTACCCAAAGCACAAAAGTCTTGCTATTTTGCAGAGTTCTTTTAAGAGGGAGACGTGAGAAGGAAAACCACACTCTTTATGAGGGATTTCACCAGGAATACATCTCTCAGGATGAGGATTACAAAGGAGCAATAACTGTTGACTTTGCTTTTTGGAGTGTTGATACATCTACAAACATCTCTTTCTCATGCTTGGAGATGCTTTCAAAAAAGGTGAGTGAAGGCGGGCGGCTGGCAGAAAGAGGGAGAGTTATTAGGTTGAGGGTTTTATTTCTCTCCTTTTTTGAGAAGATATCTTTCAATAAGAAGTTTATTCACATTCTAGCCAGCTGCAAAACAGGGTTGACAGCCAAGTTCCTATTGCCAAAGTTCACTCTTCAAACCGGCAGCCTGAGGTCTGATAACCAGTTAAAATGCTCAACACAATCACTGCCTTTGGTAGAAAACAGAGGTTCCATTGTCTGAAGATACATTTTCAAGTTTAAGTCTTCTAGAATTATGAAATTCAAAACAAGAGCTATTAGGTTCAATCAGTATCAGAATGAAGGGAATTTTTGTGTGTGTCAGTTTGAATTCCTTTCTTGAATCCTCCCTCCCACCCAAAGAATAATTGGTCTCCCCTGGTAATGGTCAGAAAAGCAAATTATCAGTAACTATGAATACTCAGAAACTGAAAAACTGCTTCAAACTTATACAATTCCATGTGTGTGATCCATTGCATTTCTAGAATATACTATGCTCTTTAAAATAAAAAACTCTGATCTAAGACTCTAGGTTTCCTAGAAACAAATGGCAAACAAAACAAATCAAACAAAAACAACAGAACCCCACTGATCCAGAAGCTATCATAGAATTAAAGGGCACTGATAACAGTGGAAGTGAAAAATTATTCTCTATTTGTACCAAAAATATATTCTCTTATTTGACATTAAATATATATTTATGGAAACGGTGTAAGGTTATAGTCATCAATTCATTCAATAACACAGGTAAGATGCCTGCCTTACACAAAGCACCTATCCCGAGGGAGCACTATGGGCATGTGAAAATACAGCATGGCTGGAATCCTCAGGTGCTTACAATCTTGTGGGATTAATAGGAAGAAACGAATGGAAAAAAAACAATACTTAAGTGTCCAGAGGTATAAAAACATAGGTATGGGAAGTGACTGAAATTAGATTAGGTGATGAAGAAGGGTGTCCCTATATACCTTTGTATCAGTGGAACATTTGTAGTCCATCCACGGGCCAACAATTGGGACACCTTTAGAGAGAGGGGGACAAATATAAGATGCTGGGTTGTGGGAGACATTAACATCCCTTCTAAGCAAATGAATCTTATTCTGAGGGTAAGAAGGACTCAAGGATGGATTTTGTTAAAAGAACAACAAACAGCATGGCCGAGGGTATTCTTTGGGAAGCTTTTTTTTGGAGGGAGTACTGAGGATTGAACTCAGGGGCACGCAAACCAGCGAGCCATATCCCCAGCCCTATTTTGTATTTTCTTTATTTAGAGATAGGGTCACCTTGAATTGCTTAGGGCCTCGCTTTTGCTGAGGCTGGCTTTGAACTCACGATACTCCTGTCTCAGCCTCCCAAGCCACTGGGATTACAGGCTTGTGCCACTGCACCTGGCCCTTTAGGAAGCTTTTTTCTTAAATCATGACAAGAAGAGAGAGAGATTGGGTAGGAATAACAAAGTTAAGAAGCCTGTCTACTGCCAGGCATGGTGGCACAAGCCTGTAATCCCAGCATTTAGGGAGGCTGAGACAGGAGAATCGTGAGTTCAAAGCCAGCCTCAGCAACAGCGAGGTGCTAAGCAACTCGGTGAGACCCTGTCTCTACATAAAACACAAAATAGGGCTGGGGATGTGGCTCAGTGGTCAAGTGCCCCTGAGTTCAATCCCCAGTACCAAAAAAAAAAAGAAGAAGAAACCTGTCTACTCATCAAAGTTAGAGATTATTGAGACCAAAAGTAGGATGTTAACCTTGGTAACTAAAGGAGAAAGTGAAATCCAGGTCTTCATTGTTGGTTTTTCATTGTATAGACTTCCATTTTTCATTATATAATTTAGGACAAAAGAAATGAGGTGAAATGTACTTTTGGTAAAAGAATGCAGGATTATTCCCTAAGATCCAGACCTGAGATCACCACCTCTGTTCAACATTGAACTAGATGCCAGTGCAATGAGCTGCCTCTGAAACTAATAGAGAAATGCAAAGGACCTTAAGTAGCTAACAACTTTGAAAGAAAAAAAAGTTGAAGGATTTATATGCTACCTAATCTCAATACTTATGATAAAGTTACATTAATCAATAAAGTGTGATATCAGCATAAAGATGAATATACAGATCAATGCAACAGAACAGAATCCAGAAATAGGAACACACATATATGTTCATTTTTTCAAGTACTGAAGACTGAACCCAGGTGTGCTCTACCACTGAGCTATACCCCCAGCCCTTTTTATTTTTTATTTTAAGACAGAGTCTGGCTAAGTTGCCCAAGCTAGTCTTGAACTTGCCATCCTTCTGCCTCAGCCTCCCAAGTTGATGAGATTATAGGCATAAGCCACAGTGCCCAGCTCAACTGGTTTTTAATAAAGTTTCAATGGGTGAAGAAAAGTTTATTCAACAAATAGTACTGCAACAACAAGAATCTATACATAAAAAATTAAACCCTTACCTAATACTATAAATCAAATCTACCTCAAAATGAGCCAGAGACCTAAATGTAAGAGCTGAATCATTAAAAAAAAAATTTTTTTTGTACTGGGGATTGAACTCTGGGGTACTCGACCACTGAGCCATATCCTCAGCTCTATTTTGTGTTTTATGTAGAGACAGGGTCTGAGTTGCTTAGCACCTCGCCATTGCTGAGGCTAGCTTTGAACTCACTATTCTCCTGTCTCAGCCTCCTGAGACAATGGGATTAAAGGTGTATGCCACTGAGCAGACCAAAAAAATTTTTTAAGAAAAAACAAGAGAAAACTTTTAAGTGATCTTGGACTAAGAAAATGCAAATTAAAACCACAATGAGATGTTACTACATATACACCAGCTTAACTTTAAAAGAACCATTGGTGATGATGTGGCACAAGTGTAACTTCCCAAAAGCCTACAGGTGAGATTGTAAAATGGTACTACCACTTTGGAAAACAATTTGGCATGAAAGTTTCTGAAGTTAAATATAAATCTACTGTATGATTCAGTCATTCCACTTGTAAGTGCCCAAGAGAAATAAAAGAGGATTTGCACAGCATGATTTATTCACAAATGTTCATAGCACCTTTATTTACAGTAGTAAAAACTAGAAAAAATTCAAATGTCCATCACCAAGGTCAATGGAAAAACAATTTGTGATATATCTATACAATGTAATAGAACTAAACAACAAAGAAAAACCAATTATTGATACACAAAACAACTTGTATGACTCTCTAAATAGTTACACCAAGTGAAAGTAGACCACCATCAAATAGGGTATGTACTCTATGATCCCATTTCCATAAAACCTTAGAAAATCCAAACTAATCTAATGACAGAAAAGAAATCAAAGGTTGCCTGGGGAAGACAGTACCAGAAAGACAGAAGGAAGGATTACAAAGGGGAATGACAATATTTAGGAATGGTGGCTTCATAGGTAAACATGTGTGAGAACTCATTGAATTGTGCACTTCAAATAAGTGGTGTTTACTCTATGTCAATTATACCTCAATAAAACTTTAAAAAAACCCAGAAGCCAGTTGTATATTCAAATAGAGATAATTAAGGCCAAAATTAGGATGGTACAAATGACAATATAAAGGAGAAAATGTAAACTATATTCTCCCATTATTATGTTGCTTGTCTCTATAGTTCATTACCAAGACCTCCATTTCATAAAGCAGTTTAGTGCAAAAAGAAAAACAAACAAACAAAACACAGGAGGTATTTTTAGTTGAATAAGTCTCCTTATTATTGCCAGAGTGGTTTTTACAAAAAAAAAAAAAGACATCAGAGCCAGAATATTTCAGAGTGTGACTCACCCAGATAGAAAGGGTACCACAATGGATGCTGTGGTCCTCTACAGATCACTGCTCACTTCTCCTGCTGCCCAAAGTGCTGGCTGTGGATGGCTCACACCTGAGTCCCTCCCCAGCAACTGCCCTTGGCTAAAGGGAGCCACTTTGTCCAAGATTCTGCTCCTTCCCTAGTGCCATCCCAGTTCCAGAGTTTCCCTGTGGAATCAAACCACGCCTCTTAAGAGGTGTTATTGCCAAGGACTAGAACTAGATCTGCACACAGATCTCAAGTTTTCTCAGGAAAGTAGACCTACCTAATTCATCTTAACATAGGAAGCTGAAAGATTCTCAGTGGATAAGGGCTTATGCAAGGGTTAAAGATTATAAGGAAGAATTTCCAGAGTTGGTCAGAGGAAAGGAAAAACATTCCTGAAAGCACCATTTTCAACAGAGAAAATAAACCATCATTATTATAACTGACAGATAATAACAACCAAGCCCACAGAAATAAATTTCCTCATACTATGATAGGATACTATCCTACAATATTTAGACGTCCCTAGAATATTAATGAGAATAAAAACCCTTAGAAGTTGTGGGATCCATAAGATAAGTAGCTGAGATGTGGAGCAATAAAAATACTGGGAAGAAGATGGCTCTCAAGAACTTAGCTAAATACCAGAAATTACAAAAAGGGAAGAGGGAGAGAGAAGCTTTTGGACCACAAGAATAATATCCCAATAATATTAATGTGAAGAAAGAGTTAAAAGTAAAAGTGCTGAGTCTAAATTTCTGCTGTCTGGGAGTGGGGGGGGGGGGTAGAGAGAGGATGTTAAAACAGGGGAATAGGAAGAGCTGTATTTGTTTTGTTTCCTGAGTCTGGGGGGCACTTCCTGAGAGCTCTGTCAGGAAGTCATCTTTTCTGCATGAATAGCTGGATTTCACAGAGTGGATCACTGGCTTATCCAAGTCACTGTACTGTCTGGGAGGCTAGGAGGCCGAGGTAGCCTACATAGGGACTCAGCAGCCCAGGGCAGATGAGGGAGCTGGGGGGCACTTACTGCTCACTCACCCAGCATGTTTCTAGTTTCCTGTCCTGCTCCAAAGCAGATCTTTACCAGAACTATTCTTAGGTTCTTTCGTGAGAATGGTGGTGCAGGTTAACACTTGTCCTTAAACTCTCTTCACACTGGGCTATTTCTTTTTTCTTTTTTCCTTTTCTTTTTAATTTGCTCTAATTAGTTATACATGACAGCAGAATGCATTTTGATTCATTGTACACAAATGGAGCACAACTTTTCATTTCTCTGGTTGTACGCGATGTAGAGTCACACCATATGTGCAGTCATAACGTGTACCTAGGGTACTGTTGTCCATCTCATTCTACCATCTTTCCTGCCCCATACCCCCGCCCCCAACTCCCTCCCCTGTGCCCAAAACTACTCCATTCTTCCCATCCCCTACCCCATTATGGATCAGCATCCACTTTTCAGAGAAAACATTTGGCCTTTGGTTTTTTGGGATTGGCTTACTTCGCTCAGCATGATATTCTCCAATTCCATCCATTTACCTGCAAATGATATGATTTTATTCTCTTTTAATGCCGAGTAATATTCCATTGTGTATATATACCATAGTTTCTTTATCCATTCATCTATTGAAGGGCATCTAGGTTGGTTCCATAGTTTAGCTATTATGAATTGAGCTTCTATGAACATTGATATGGCTGTGTCACTATAGAATGCTGATTTTAAGTCCTGTGTGTATAGACCGAGAAGTGGGATAGCTGGATCAAATGGGGGTTCCATTCCAAGTTTTCTAAGGAATTTCCATATTGCTTTCCAAATTGGTTGCACCAATTTGCAGTCCCACCAGCTATATATGAGTGTGCCTTTTTCCCCACATCCTTACTAACACTTATTATTGCTTGTATTCTTGATAACTGCCATTCTGACTGGAGTGAGATGAACTCTTAGAATAGTTTTGATTTGCATTTCTCTAATTACTAGGAAGTTGAACATTTCTTCATATATTTGTTGATCAACTCTAAATCTTTTGAGAAGTGTCTGTTCAGTTCCTTAGTCCATTTATTGATTGGGTTATTTATTTATTTTTGGTGTTAAGTTTTTTTGAGTTCTTTATATATCCCGGAAATTAGTGCTCTATCTGCTGTGTGTATAGTAAAGATATTTCCTCTGTGGGCTCTCTCTTCACATTATTATTTCCTTTGCTGAGAAGAAGCTTTTTAGTTTGAATCTATCCCATTTATTAATTCTTGATTTTATTTCTTGCGCTTTAGGGATCTTGTTAAAGAAGTTGGGGCCTAATCTGACATGATGAAGATTTGGGCCTACTTTCTCCTCAATTAGGCGCAGGGTCTCTGGTCTAATTCCTAGGCCATTGATCCACTTTGAGTTGAGTTTTGTGCATGGTGAAAGGTAGTGGTTTAATTTCATTTTGCTGAATATGGATTTCCAGTTTCCCCAGCACCATTTGTTGAAGAGGCTATCTTTTCACCAGTGTATGGTTTTGGTGCCTTTGTCTAGTCTGAGATAACAGACAAAAGAAATTAAAGGGATATAAATTGGAAAAGAGGAACTCAACTATCACTATTTGCCAACAACATGATTCTATACTTAGAGGATCCAAAAAACTCCATCAGAAAACTTCTAGAATTAGTAAATGAATTTAGCAAAGTAGCAGGATACAAAATCAATGGTTATCATAAATAAATTTATATGTCAGTGATGAACCCTCAGAAAGAGAAATTAGGAAAACTACTCCATTCACAATAGCCTAAAAAAAAAAACCTTGGGAATCAATCTAACAAAAGAGGTGAAAGACCTATATAATGAAAACTACAGAATACTAAAGAAAGACATTAAAGAAGATCTTAGAAGATGGAAAGATCTCCCAGGTTCTTGAATAGGAAAAATTAATATTGTCAAAATGGCCATATTACCAAAAGTGTTATACAGATTTAATGCAATTAAAATCCCAACAACAT
The DNA here is from genome assembly GCA_028644305.1 of Xerus rutilus. NCBI lineage: Eukaryota > Metazoa > Chordata > Mammalia > Rodentia > Sciuridae > Xerus > Xerus rutilus. The sequence goes on from CM053403.1 coordinate 48,648,351, forward strand.
TCCTCATAGAAATAGAAAAAGCAATCATGAAACTCATTTGGAAAAATAAGAGACACAGAATAGCCAAAGCAATCCTTAGCAAAAATAGTGAAGCAGGAGGCTTAACAATACCAGATCTTAAACTATACTACAGAGCTTTAGTAACAAAAATGGCATGGTACTGGCACCAAAATAGACGTGTAGACCAATGGTACAGAATAGAAGACACAGAGACAAACCCATAAATACAGTTATCTTGTACTGGGTTATTTCTTTCATGCACAACCAAAGGCAACTATGAGCCTTTAGTGTATGTCTGGTTACACGTTTGTGAGTTCCAAGCCTGTCTGGCAGATGGGTCTTCCTAGCAAAGCTTTCATACCCACTGCTGAGAGGCACAGGGCAGTCACAAAGCCCTGGCTTTAATATGTATTCACAAACTGCATGTTTGCACCCCTCCTCAAATCCATAGGTTAAATCCCAATATCCAATGTGATGGTTTTGGAGATGGGGCCTTTGGGACATAACTGGGTTGTAAGGGCATTAGTGCCCTTATACAAGAGGCTCCAGAGAGCTTCCTTACTCTTGAGGTGCAAGGCTGCATTAAGAGTATGACATTTATGAACCAGAAAGCAGGCCCTCACCAGACCCTGCATCTGTTGGTGCTTTGAACTGAACTTTCCAATCTCCAGAACGGTGAGAAATAAATGCCTGCTGTTTATAGGCCACCTAGTCTATGATAGTTTATTAAAGCAGCCCAACCTGAGTAAGACACAACCTTGCTATGCCATTTACTACTGTGTATGCTTGACACATTATTTAGTTTTCTGGACTTCAGTGTCCTCAACTAGAAAATGGGGATAACTACACATTCATACAGATCTCACTATGCTTCTGGCTCTGAACCTGTGCTCAAGTGAACCTCCTTCCTCAGACTTCTGAGTAGCTGGAACTATAGGAATACACACTCGTGCTCAGCTCTCAATTTATTTTTTGACTGAGAAAAAAAGATTTCTGCTTCCTATTGTAAAATGACTATGAAAAGAGACTCAGTTATTTTGTTGCATGAATGACCATTTATAAGAAATAAGTACTAAGGAAAAAATGTGTGACTCCTGGTTCACTAGCATGAGTGATAGACAACTCATTGTGTTTCTCTTTCTGAAACCTTCAAAGAAACAGAGTTAAATTAGGGACTAATTTGTAGCAACTAGACTTAGCCTAGATTTTCTATAAGACCTCTATGTACTTTGAAGTGTTTCCTTTTCTTCTTGTCCCTTCCCCACTTTCATTCTATCTTATTTTAATGTGTCTATTAGAAACTGGCTAAAATAGTTTCTGGATCCTATCTATCTAGGGAGCACATAAGTCAAGCATTGTGCTAAGAACAATAATGAAGGGGTGAATGAGGGAAGGAGTCTGAGTTGGGAGATGGCATCTGGAGAAGAATCAGAAACCAATGTGCAGGATAGGTCAAGTGTCCCTTTCTGGAGTGGAGGACAAGAAGTGTCTCAAATTTTGGATTTGTTTCACATTTTAGAATATTTGCATATACACTGTGAGATATCTTGGGGATGGGACCCAAAGTCTAAACACAAAATTCATATCTATTTCATACATGCCTTATACACATAGCCTGCAAATAGTTGAAGCAATATGATCTACCACGTGAGGTCAGGTAGAGAATTTTCCACTTATAGTATCTTGTTGGCCCTTAAAAATTTCAGCTTTTTTGTATTTTAGATTAGGGATGCTCAACCTGTATTACTGTGTACAGAGAAGAGAGCAGGTTCAGAGAAGGGGAGAAAAAAAATAATAGCAGAAGCCAAGTATAATACCAATGCTCAGTGGAAGTGCTGCAGTAGCTAGTGAACAACTATAACCTCACAAAGGGGATAAGGTTCTTCTGGACACCCACACCAGTTGAGCCAACCAGCAGAATCAGTATGCCCAACCAGGACTGAAAGAGAACAACAGTACATCACCGGCGATCAGAAGCAACGAACAAGAGAAAAGGATGTCATCCTACCTAACACCCTATCATCAAATCTTCTAGATAACTTAAGATGGCTTGAATTAAAAGGCAATAAATAAAATTTGAGTTCACAATCATGTACTTTACTTAAACATCTGTTACTTAAGACATGTGGCTAATTTGATTGTGTGGAAAGTCTACATGTAAGTCATATTGTATGTAGTTATCCTCAAGTATGCCCTTTTTAATTAAGGAACTATAATAATGTAATTTTTTTACCATGTGAATCATAGTGTTATGGGCTGCTAGAATTACATCAGTGTCCACAGACAACCTTTTCAAGAAGATAGCCTTCATCTCCTCACTTTAGTGGAAGTAAAGGGGGTGGAGAGGGAAAGAGATTTGCAGATTGATGAGTGGTTACAGATGCACAGAACCACAGGTTCTTCTTTCAAAGAATGTCCCCTGAGGTCATAATTATCATGCATTTCCTCCTATTTTAAATTCTAATACACTCAGAGATTGAATTCCCAAACCTGCATTGGAGACAAGTTAAATGTGGAAAGTCAGGAAGTGCCAACAAGGGAAGATAACACACTACACTTCCTTAAGAAGCAGAAAGAAAAACTAAAAAACCATAGCCAGAAGGGATCATTCCAATCCAGCCTTGGTGGCATCTCCATACAGGAGAACAGGGTTAAATTATTTGTTATCAGCAAAATCTGAGATAGTGGGCAAGGAAATGCTAGAAATATGCTGGAAAGGCTTTCCACTCAAAAGAGTGTTTATTTTTTAATGGGTATATTGAAAGGAGGTGCTATAAATCATCCACTATTAAAATACTAGGTCCATTGAGGGTTTTCTGAACAATGTTCACACATTTTACTGTTAAAGGGACAACTTTGGTGAAATCTAGGTAAAATTCTGAAATAAAATGCCAATTACAGTTTTAAAGAAAACCATGAGCTTCACCCCTATATATTTAGCTTATTGATTAGCTGCAAGTCAAGTATCTCACAGACCATCCCCAGATACATTGCTCGGTGAGCTGTTGTCAGATCCAATGGACTTGACTGATATTTCTTAACCATGAAACCCCTATTCTATTATCCAGTTCCCCATTTTAAAAAGGATAATTAGTTCATTTTCTGGCACAGTGACAAGGCTGAACAGCCATTCTTCTTTTTCCTTTTTTTCAAATGGAAGGGTAAGGGATTACAGTTAATCTTGACAGATGTACCAAATTGCAAAAGTGCAAACAGGAGGAGTAAATGTGTATGAGGAAAAGGGAATGAACTAATTTAGTATGTGTTTAGCAGGCAATAACTCTACCTCAAATATCTTATTTACCACAATGAATTTATCTTTCATAGACCAACAACACTAAATGATACCAAAACATCACTTCCGTTCAGAAGCCATTAAGCTTCTGACATTTGGTCTCTGGAGAACAACTGGAAGGAACAATCACAGCCTCCATTTCTAAAACTGCTGCCATCAGGTCACAAGGTGGCAATGGCAACTACTGTAGTCGTAAGAGTGCAGTCACCTCCTTAGGCAGCCTCCATCTCCATATGCCCACTATGCATAATTCATAGGGGATGCCGCATGCCACCTAAGGCAAGTGCCCTTTGTGTGCCTTGCTGGTGACAATTTGAAGCATGTTGCCTCCAACTGTGATAACACTGGAATGTAAGAGAAGGCACCAAGAATTTCCCTAAACACTGTTTTTAAGCTGATACTGCAGTTAGTGCGGCTGAACACAATACAATTAAGAACAATTAGCCCAGCTGGGCGCAGTGGTGCACACCTGTAATCTCAGCACTTTGGGAGGAGACAGGAGAATCGCGAGTTCAAAGCCAGCCTCAGCAATGGTGAGGCCCTAAGCAACTCAGTGAGACCCTGTCTCAAAAAAGGACTGGGGATGTGGCTTAGTGGTCGAGTACCCCTGAGTTCAATCCTTGGTACCAAAAAAAAGAACAATTGGCCCTTCAGTGGCAGAACCACAGACAGGTTTTCTTGTGGCCTATATTCTAAACAAAAAGCCAAGCTTCCAAGTGGAATCCTTGACCATCCTCAGAGTGAAGGAAGTATAAAAACTGCTTCCTATTTCCTGGCTGACCTCAGTTCCAGACAGTGCTCCCATCCCATCAACTCACAGCCCGCCTCCTTCCTCCCCTAATACAAACACCCCTTAGTCATAGCTCTTGTACTCAACGTTTCTGTTTTCTTCAAAAGGAGAACAGATAAACAGCAATATGGGAAGGACAAGTTGGACAGAATTCCATGTGGGGCAACAGAGAAAGGAAGGTTGGAGTGGGGGTGGGATGGTGAAAGGAAATGAAATGTACAATGTGGTCTGAGCATCCTCAATCTGAAAATCCAAATTCCAGAATTTCTTGAGTGCTAACATGGTGCTGCAAGTGAAAAATCCCACACCTGGTCTCACACCATGGGTCACAGTCAAAATGCACAACATTATTTAAAATGTTGTATAAAATCACTTTCAGGCCAACTGTATTAAGTGTATATGAAGCAGAAATGAGTTCTGTGCTTAGACTTGGGTTCCATCTCCAAGATATCTCATTATGTATATGTAGACATTTCAAACTCTGTAAAAATCAGAAATCTGAAAACACTTCTGGTCCCAAGCATTTCTAATTAAGGGATACTCAGCCTGTCGTGAGAAATTGGAGACAAAAAGAATTTCATTTTCTGAGAAAATGATTAAGAAAGAATAGAGCACACTCACTGGACTGGAGTCGCAGTAACTCTGGATCTTTTAGTTCAATTTCTGCATGTCACAGGGAGGAAATAAAGGTTTAGAACCATTAAGCTACTACCTTCCTAGGGTCATAATGTTAGGCAGTTGGCATAATTAGAGCTTCTCTAACTGTGAGCACCCTTGGGAGAAACTGCTATCTTAAGGTTAGGAATCATTGTTTTTCTCCTGAGAAACAAGTTGTTTTTTACTTTGTGAAGTGTTTAACAGACCAGCTCTCTCCTTTTCATGGAAAGAAACACACCTCCACGAGAAGGTTTCATGGGGCCACTCATTAACCTGCATCCTAGGTGGCCCAGGAAACTTCTCTTTCATTTCTTGCTGCCTTTAATGCTTTCTTTTTTCCTTCTTTCTTTCAATTCTTTCATTTAACACATTTGCTACCTCCCTTAAGCTGTTTCTAGAACAACAATAGCAAATGACAAATACCTTAGATAACATCTGTCATCCCAAAAAACTTGGGGTATCTTACAGTTATTTGTTCTTCTAGTCTCCCTGGCACTTGCTGAGGAAGGAGATGGAGCATTAGATAACTTCTACCTCACCTGGTCCCGCTGAGTGTCCAAGATCAGTCTTGGGATTGGTACTCTCATACTTATCTCCTCAGAATACACTTCCTCCTAAGTAAGAGCAGTTGGCATACTAATTGATCACTCAGTTCAGATTTTTCTGTATCAAAAAAAGCATGTTACATTTTGCTCAAATGAAACCGAGAAGTACACTAGCAAACTTTATGCCATTAAGGTATATTTTTATTCAAATTAAAAAATTTCAGATGCATTTCTCAAGGAATTTCACAAACAACAGCAAAAGGTGCCAACACGGTGAAAATTATTCCATCTTCGTATGTGTGCAAATGGTATAACAATTTATACCACCATTCAGCGATTCAAACTGCTCAAGGCATCATTTTTACTTGGGCAATATTACTGAGGAAGGAAGAAAAAAATAGAGAGTAGGGAAATCAATCAAAAGTTCTTTTCTATTCAATTTCCTGTGAGAACAGGATTGGGTTTGGGGTGAGAGGTCTTTCGAGACACAACCAACCAGAAAGTCGCCTCACACCAGCTCAGCAGGAACAGGTGACAGGCGAGCAAACCCAGACACCTTTTCAAGCCTGGAAGATTCCAGCCCAAACCAGGGTGGCATCTGCTCTTCCACATCTACAAGGGCTCTTAAAAGTCCCTACATAATTTATGCGGCTCAAGGAAAAGTGAAATGTGAACTGGCTAAAATGTAAGCATTTAAATTTAGAAGCAGAGAAAGCACAAAGCCCAGCTTAGAGACACAAAAACGTGTTAGATGTCAGGCCTTCCATGAGGCCCCCCAACTCCCATCTCTAATCTCGGGTTAGTCTCTATTGTTCTGGGTCCTTTAAGGAGGCAGCCCTCCCAGGCCACACAGTGTTTCCCATCTTCCTAGTGCACTCATCTTGGTAGAAAGCGCCATGGGTTTATCTCTGGAGACGACTGCATACCGCTTAGTCCACATATGTGCTGTGCTAATGTGTAAAACACTCAGCGTGCTTTTTGGCTGACCTGGTAATCCAGGGCCGCCTGCTGTTATGTGGGAGATCACTGGAGATTCATGCCAAGGGCTGTTTCTAGACCAGGTGTGCTGTTTCCATATTCTGTGAAGGGGGAGTCATTTCCAGGAGAAAAAAACCACTCCTGATGTGGGAGAAAAGAATGAAGAAAAAGAAAGCACCGTGGCTTTGCATTTAGAGTGCACCCGTTTTATTAGTTTTTAGTGAGGGAGAGCAGTTTTAGGCAAGCTCCTGGGTGTTAATATAACACACTACATGTCTCATTAAAAAGCTACAAAAGGCTGTTTATTGTTCTCATGCTAAAGGTCCCTGTATGCAGAGAAATCAAAATGTCGGGATTTTCCTGTCTTAGTCCTAAGGGAGATCAGTCTTTGAAGAGGGTATCAAACTATCCAAATTCAGCATCCCTGCTTTAATTAATCTACCATATGGGGCCCAGATGTCATAGCCAAGTTTGATTTGAACTAAATAATTCACAAAATAATGCAGCATTAAATTTCTATTCGAGGTATGAATAAAGCTTAAGTTATTCATAGCTAAAAAATGTTCTTAATGGTTTCTGGGTTTCCTTTATTTCAAGTTCTGTGGAAGATGATATAAAGAATGGTATACACACAGATACAGAATGTGCCAGCAAGATAAAAAAGACTTTAAAACTACTCCTCTCTTTTTGTTCTGATTCTGGAATTTTGTTATCAACACTATAGCTTTTCCTACTCTAAAGAATTAACTCTAACCTGGAATTTTTAGGTCTCCACATCTGGTCCTAACTTTGCTTTTTGATCCAGCTATCCCTATACACCCAAACACAAAATCCACAACAGTCAACATTGGATTCATATGCCAAATGTCAAAGTCACTCTTTATGGTTGTCTTCCCCTCCTCCTCCACTGCAGATTCTCAGCTCCTAGATCATTGCTAAGCATACAGCTATTCCAAACTGATACAGTAAACACTTCTCTCCATTTGTATGGAGCTATCCATTTGAAAGAGCATAGAGAAGGTAGAAAGATTTAGAATCAATAAACTTGGATTTCAGCCCTCAGGCAACTTGCATCCTTTTAACTTTAGTTTCATTATCAGTGTATGGGAATAATTATACATATTTAATCTGCTTCACACAGTAGTTCAGATCAAAGTCAATACTAGGTATTTGTAGACTTGTTGTATCAATGAGGATGCTTTCATCCTTTCTCAAACTAGAAAATTAGTTCTTTCACATACCTCTAAGTAGAGGAAAAGAAACTAGTTCCCTCAAGACACAGTGGCTGATAATGGTATTTACCAATTGTCCCGATAACTCCAGATTTTTATATATCTATGTGGTTTCACGTCTGATTTCTCCAAGTGTCATATTAGACTAGATAAAGTCCACAGGGAACAGAAAATCATCCGTTTTAGGTTTTGCTGCATCATTGTAAAGCCGTATTACATATCCAATCTTACACCAATTCCTGATAACTGGAAAGAAACTACCATAACCGAAATTGGTACTCTCCTCAATAAAGAAAGAAAGAATGGTTAGTGGGGAGGCAGTAAGAAACCACAATATCATCACTGTGCTAGTATTTATTCTTCCTGACCCAGATCAAGTGTATCCTTACTACCCAGGCCAGGTGAGTTCACTCGCTGGATTCTTCCAGCCCTTTCTATGCATACCCTTCATGGGGTACTCAACTGCACACTGTTGGACAGTTTCTTTGTAAATAATTTTTTTATTATATTCGTAATATATATTCATGAAGGAAAATTCAGGAATATATTTAAAAAATCTCTCCTAAGCCTCATTATGAATGATGACCATTATCAGTACTTTGGAATATCATCTTTTACCCTTTTTCTATTTATGCATGTTTATGTGAGAGAAGTATCTTTTTTGGTTTAAGTGTTTCTGGCTCTCCCAAGTAAAATATTTTTCCCCTTTTTTGTGGTGGGGGGGTACCAGGACTTGAACTCAGGGGCACTTGGCCACTGAGCCATATCCGCAGCTTTATTTTGTATTTTATTTAGAAACAGGATCTCACTGAGTTGTTTAGTGCCTCTGCCGTTGCTGAGGCTGGCTTTGAGCTCATGATTCTCTTGTCTCAGCCTCCCAAAGTGCTGGGATTACAGGCATGCACCACCGTTCTTGGCCTCCACATTTTTTATTGGTGCATTATATTTGTGCATAATGATGGGATGTATTATTATGTACACAATACTCAAATAAAATTTAAACTCACTGAGAGCTGGATTCTCTGTGGTTCTTTCCAAACCCTGTAAAAGTTATAGGATCTCAAAAGGCACTTGCTGATTCATATTTCTGTAGATCACAATAGAAAGTTCTTTTTGTTTGGGAGCTTAAGAAGGAAAATGTAATAAAAGTAATATCCTAAAATATGTCCACTAAATTTTCACAACCTCCTTTTCCCCAATACTTATAAGAAAGCTACTGAGCTGTCTGGCAATAAAATACCTAGTAATGTAGTGTTCTGTGTGAGTAAATGTTGTTTTTAAACCAAAAAATATTGTGTAATTTTCCTGATGTTTGGCAATTTCATTTTTACTTTTAATTAATGCCATATTTCCACTTAAAGATATGACACCAAATTGAGTAGAATAAAAATAATTTTAGGAAGCACAATTCTCAAGTAATCCACTTCATAAAAGATAAGTTTGGGCTGGAGGTGTAGTTCAGTGGTAGAGCACGTACATACTTAGCATGTGGGAAGCCCTGGGTTTGATTCCTTAGCACCATTACATAAACAAACAAATAAAATTCACCAAAAATTTTGTGCAAAGCAGCGTTTCTACACACCTAAATTATATCTTCAAAATTTTTGAACAAGCAGCTTTTTGAAGAAAGTATATTATAAATATAATAAAGAGCCTTCTACTAATTTGTCTACTTTTGGTCTCAGATTTTGCCATCAAGAGTTTTCTTAAGTTAAAGCACAATTCTCTGTGACAACAGACCCATATGAAAAACGCTCCATTGCTCAGACCCTCTCTAAGACACCATTGGGTCATTTTTATTTAAAAAATAATTAAATGTCTACTGTGTACAGGCCTTGTGCCAGTCACTGAGGATTGATTTGTGTGCAAAAACAAAGACACAACCTGCTCTTGTGGGGTTCACAGGCTAGCGGCAGGCCAAGGACACTGCTGGGAGAATCTGTGGGAAATTTCCCCCAGTGACAAGGTATTTGGTTCTTCCTATCATCATTTTGCCTTTCTATTCTCCATCTTTGCTAATTAAACAAAGGCAAGCAAGTCTAAACAGAAATTTATATTAAAGGCATTTGTGTTAAAACAATAACTGGGCACAACTGGCATAGGGTAGGTAATTTGCAAATGCCAGAGGATGGTGTAGAACCTCCTCAGGCGAATGTGTGAAAACAGCACAACAAGCTGAAAGCCCAGGAGGAAAGGGCTAGGCAACGGCTGAGATGATTCCTCAAATTTTCTTCCAGTCTTGTTAGTTAACTTATTTCAGTTAGTATCTTTATGGTATCCAGGGGATCTGTCAGTCTATAGATATCTACCGAACACATGGAGGGGTGTATGCTCAGATTTTGGAAAAATCAAAGATGACAGAGCACTAGAGGGAAATAATAATGTATGGGACTAGATAAAAATATGAGTTGTTGCAAAGTGGGATACATTGGATGAGTTCAGAAGAAGGGAGAACTCCAGTGGACCAGTGCATATTCTAAGGAATGAATGAAAATGCCAGGTATTCTAGGATGCATGGAATAGCAGCAGTTAGAGATGGGGAAGCCACACTCAGCAAGTGGAATGGCCATGAAAGGCCCACTCAATAGAACTGACTACAATGTAGCTAGAAATATGGGAGGACAGCTCAGTTGAGAGGTCAGACCCCGGTTTACCAACTGAGAGGAAGAGACAGAGATGGCAGCTGAAGCAGTGCAATGGATAGGCTTAAGCGTTGCTACACCCGGAGCTTCCCCGTGGGCAACTGTTTTATGTTTTGTTTTGTTTTGTGTTTTTTGGTACCAGGTACTGAACTCAGCAGTACTCGACCACTGAGCCACATCCCCAGCCCTATTTTGTGTTTTATGTAGAGACAGGGTCTCACTGAGTTGCTTAGCGCCTTGCTGTTGCTGAGGCTGGCTTTGAACTCACCATTCTCCTGTCTCAGCCTCCCTAAGTGCTGGGATTACAGGCGTGCACCACAGTGCCCGGCCCCTGTGGGCAATCGTTAACTGACATAAGTAGAGTGTCCTTACAACTTTTCAGTTAAGTCTCTAACTCATGAGGGGTCTACCTTGGGGAGAAAACTCCACAATATTTCTAAGGGCTTTGGTAACAACTTCTCTACCTGAAGCTTTCTTTGGCATAAAAGTTATTTTAAAGTAACAATAATGGTTTTTCCTTGATGCCTTCCCCACATAGGCCATAGTTACTTATATTTATAGTGGGTGGCTTGTCATTTTTATTAACATTTCTGTGGTGCCGTTGATTTCAATTTTATCCTGTGCAATATTAAGAGCTTCTACGAATTATTCTTGGTTCACTTAAAACTACAAGCCTGCTTCATTACAGCTGGGGCTATGTATTAAAGTTTTATAAGCTCTGTGAGTTTCCTCACATTAGATTCAAGCTCTAACTACTCAAGAGTTTTGTCCTAAATGGTTTACATCTAGTGTACTTACACATCTCTTTTTAAAAGAAATGGGAAGAAAAGAGCCCTTTTAATAGTTCTTTAAATAGTCCCCAAATGGGGCAGAATACTGTCTTTTCTATTTCTACATCTTCTTCTAAACAGCACTGACTAGATAGGACATTCTTAATACTGATTGACTAGCTTTTTTTTTTTTAATTAAATGTTTCTAATTCCAGCTAGGGATCTGGGTTCACAGACACTGGTATTTCCCCCATGCCTCTATTTACTGTGGGGAATGCGGTTTCCCTTTCTCCAGCCTTTAGGCATCCCTTCTACTTATAATCTAGGCACGCATCTACTGTCCTTTTGCTTATGCATTCTTTGGATACCAAAGAATCAACCCCTCTGCCAAAATATGGTCTCTGAGATTAGCAAATCTACTATTCTGTCTGCAACTAAGTGTGCTTCCTTCTAGTAATAACGCAACTGTATAGTTGGCTACTAAGTGATTGTCCACTTCAACCAGGCTCATACCAAAATGGAAGAAAAAATGCCAAAGAACACAGGGAAGTGACCAGGGCAAAGAAAGTAGGTCCGTTTCCCTTGTATACCCAAGACAGGATAATGCAAGTGGAACCTTAAACACCAATGGCAAAATTAACCTCCTTGGGTCTTTTCCTGACTAGTATGCTATTAAAATTCATCAGTGTCTAAAGGTTCCTATGAGTACATTTCAAGAACTTTGGAACACAACCCCAAAGAATCTTTCTTTATAAGAACATAATTTGAAAATTTATTTACTTATTTTTTATTTAAAAAAAATATATTAATCTGCTAAAAGAATTAGTGATGGAGTTCTGCTCCAGAGTTCCTGTGGACCAGCAGGAGATGCAGAGGGCCCAAATCCACCCTCAGGAAACTCCACGGGTGTCCAGCCAAACGGAGACCAGGGACTGCTACCTCTAGACACTGGGGAGCCCAAATTCAGGGCAAGAGTCGCTCCAGTGACATCAGCGCGAGGCAGCCTGGGTCCTCCTCAGTACCACTCTAGAGTTCCTGCAGACGGGCAGGGGCCACAGAGGGCCCAAATCCGCCCTCAGGAAACTCCACGGATGTCCAGCCAAAGAGAGACCAGGGACTGCTACCTCTAGCCACTGGGGAGCCCAAACTCAGGGTAAGAGTCGCTGCAGAGATCCCAGCAAGAGACAGCCCCGCCCAACTGCGGCCTGGGTCTGCCCCAGTTATGCTTCAGAGTTCCTGCGGACCACCAAGAGCCACAGAGGGCCCAAATCCACCCTCAGGAAACTCCATGGGTGTCCAACAAAGGGTTGACCAGAGACTGATAGCTACCAGCCACAGAGGAAGGCACACCCAGGGTAAGAGTGGCCTGAAGAGATCCCAGCGTGAAGAGGCCCCACCCAAGTGCGCTCTGGGCCTGCCTCAATTCCGCTCCAGAGTTCCTGTGGTCAGGCAAGACAGAAGGCCCAAAAATACCCTAAGGGAATGCCAGGGGTGCCCAGCTGAAGGCAGACCAGAGCCTGGTAGCCTCCAGCCCCAGGGGAGCTCGCATTCACTGTAAGGGTCACACACAGACTCTCCTGCTTGTGACCCTGCCTAAGTGAGACCTGGGCCCACCCCCAGTTCCACTCCAGAGTTCCTGTTCACCAGCAGGAGGCACAAGAGAGGGGCAAAACAGCCCCCAGGGGCTGCCTCAGGAGACCAGCCAAGGCCACTCCCACTTCCCTCTAGAGGTACACCCACTACCTCCACCACCAATTTTAGTGGCAGTAATGCCCATCTGGGGACACTGGAAGAATAGAAGTAGCTCCAAGGTGAGACACACGTAATCTGGAGTGGCAATACAAGATTACAGGATAGAAGCCACAATACCTCAGATCGGTATTGTAAGAAAGGAAGATACACAATCAAGATGAAAAAACAAGGGAAGAAAGTGCCCCAAATAAACCTCGACACCACTGTAACAGAATCCATTGACAACACAGTTGATGAAATGTCAGAGAAAGAATTCAGAATGTACATAATTAAAATGATCAGCGAATTTAAGAATGACATAAGTGAGCAATTACAGGCAAAATTGATCAATCCAACAAAGAAATAGGAGAGCAAATAAAAGCAACCATTGATCATTCTTACAAAGAGATAAGAAAGCAAATACAAGTAGCAAAAGATTAAGAAAGAGCCAGAGATCATGAAAAAAAAACAATCAGAAATTCTTGAAATGAAGGAAACAATAAACCAAATTAAAAACTCAATAGAAAGCACCACCAGCAGACTAGATCACCTGGAAGACAGAACCTCGGATAATGAAGACAAGACATACAATCTTGAAAATAAACTTGACCATACAGTGAAGATGGTAAAAAATCAACAACAGAACATACAAGAAATATGGGACAGCATCAAAAGACCAAATCTAAGATTTATTGGGATAGAAGAAGGTGCAGAATTTCAAACCAAAGGAACGCACAATATCTTCAATGAAATAATATCAGAAAATTTCCCAAATATGAAAAATGAATTAGAAAATCAAATACAAGAGGCTTACAGGACACCAAACATA
>CM053403.1:48662319-48711567 GCA_028644305.1 Xerus rutilus
CCAAAGCCTAATAGAAGAAAAAATAGGCCCAAATCTCCATCATGTCAGATTAGGACCATACTTCCTTAACAAGACTCCTAAAGCACAAGAAGTAAAATCAGGAATCAACAAATGGGATGGATTCAAACTAAAAAGCTTCTTCTCAGCAAAAGAAACAATCAATGAAGTGAACAGAGAGCCGACATTCTGGGAACAAATCTTTGCCACACACACATCTGATAGAGCACTAATCTCCAGGATATATAAAGAACTCAAAAAACTTATCACCAAAAAAACTAAAAACCCAATCAATAAATGGGCCAAAGAGCTGAACACAAACTTCACAGATGAAGATATACAATCCATCAACAGACATATGAAAAAATGTTCAACATCTCTAGCGATCAGAGAAATGCAAATCAAAACTACCCTAAGATATCATCTCACACCAGTCAGAATGGCAATTATCAAGAATACAAACAACAATAAGTGTTGGCGAGGTTGTGGGGGAAAAGGCACATTCATACATTGCTGGTGGAACTGCAAATTGGTACAACCAATCTGGAAAGCAGTATGGAGAAAATTTGGAATGGAACCACCATTTGAGCCTGCTATACCTCTCCTTGGTCTATACTCAGAAGACTTAAAACAGCATACTACAGTGACACAGACACTTCAATGTTTATAGCAGCTCAATTCACAATAGCTAAACTGTGGAACCAACCTAGACGAATGGATAAGACGCTGTGGTATATATACATAATGGAATATTACTCAGCAATAAAAGAGAATAAAATTCTGGCATTTGCAAGTAAATGGATGGCTTTGGAGAATATCATGCTAAGTGAAGTAAGCCAAGCTCAGAAAACCAAATGCCAAATGTACTCGTTGATAACTGGATGCTGATCCATAATGTGGGGAAGGACATGAAAACAATGGAGGAACTCTGTTCACAGGAGTGTAAGGGGGGAGGGGGCATGGGGACAGTAAAGGTGGTGGAATATGATGGTCATTATAGCCCTAAATTTATGTATGACTGCATGTATGTTGTGATTCTATATCACTTACAACCAGAGAAATGAAATGTTATCCTCTAAAATAATAATAATAACAATAAAATTTTAAAATTTGAAAAAAAAACAAGAATTAGTGATGAATATTTCTTGGCATGGCTGTCATACATATTCACCAAAGACTGAAATTTAATTTCAATTTGTATAAGGTCTGTCGGAAAATACTCATATCTGCATACTACATTTCTTTGTATGGTCTTTTTGCCAATCTAAAATAAGTTTAGAAGATCTGAAGATAAATCCCAAAACTACATGTGGTCAGAACAGATCATATGTCTGATTTGACACAGTCAAATGTTTTCAAACTCAGAAAAACTAAGGAGAAGCTTTCTTAACTTTTGCTAGTGCTTTTGGTTCTAGTGCTTTTGGTAAAATCTCACATAGATCGATATTTATCCATACTCTTTGTATGGACAGCATTCAAGACATTTAATAAGCTGGTCTCCACTTCTCATTAACCTACGTGCTCTGAACTCCCGGCCTTGTGTATACTAGACTCCCTGTGTGTATCAGACTTCCTGATCAGTGCCCTGATCTCTAGCCCCCATTCATTTTCCTTCTCTCTTCCTTCTAGAATGCACTCTCCATGTGCACCTGTTAAAAAGCTTACTTTATCCTAAATCTTACCTATTCGATACAATAGTCTCTGATCAAGAAAGTATAATCTGTTTTTCTGAACACTTAAAGTACTTTGGCCTTATTTGTCTTGATAAGAACCACATGCCTAGCACTGCATCTGTCAATGGTAGGTGCAGTAACATCTGCTGAACAAATAAAAAAATAATTCTGGTGATTCAAGCAGAAAACCTCTCAACTGAAATGTCTTGTTCATGGCATCAACATAGCACTTTGTTCACATGTAGTAGTGAGCATTCAATAAGTATTTGTGAATGGAAGGAGAAAAAACAAAAAAGTTAATTTATCTTTTAACTGTGGAATGGAAATGCACTCAAATAGGAGACATGTCCATAGTCGGTTGCAAGATTTTTTAAAAAAAGTTTTTCCATGAAATAGTTTCACAAATGGATCAACATTAATTTGGTTATCATCTTCTTTTGTTGAAAACACAGGCGATCTTAATCCATTGTAAGGTTGTATAAACTGAGGTTCAGAGAAAAGAAGAAAAGCAGGGAAGGACCATTGGTCTCATCTCACCTCTTCTTGTTCATTAATGGTCAATTTTTTAAAAAATTTCTTTTTGTTATCTATAGATGAACAGCATGCCTTTATTTTATTTATTTATTTTTTATGTGGTGCTAAGGATGGAACCCAGTACCTCACGTGCTAGGTAAGCACTCTGCCACTGAGCCCCAATGATCAATTTTTGAGTTAGCCCAGACACAGAACAAATGGAAATAATCTGCTAAAAAACCAAAAAATAAATAAAACTACCCACATTCCTTCATTATTGATGAACACTTAACAATCGTAAAAGACTTCCTTTGCATGACTGCATTCTCTCTCACTCAAAAACAAAGGTAGGAAGCTGGGCACAGTGGCGCACACATGTAATCGCAGAACTTTGGAAGGCTGAGACAAGAGAATTGCAAGTTCAAAGCCAGCCTCGGCAACAGCAAGGCGCTAAGCAACTCAGTGAGACCCTGTCTCTACATAAAACACAAAATAGGGCTGGGGATGTGGCTCAGTGGTTGAGTACCCCAAGTTCGATCCCCAGTACCAAAAAAAGAAAAAGAAAAAACAAAGGTAGAAAGTCTACAGATACACCAGCTACACAAATCAATGGAGACTGAGTTTTTAGAACCATAAACTGGTACACCAGCAACTTATTATCAGTGAGAGGCATGTAAGTACAAACAAAAAATAGTTTTATAAGGAGAAGAAAACTACACATTTATTCAAAAGCTCATCTGGCCATATTTGCCTTCCAAAATAAAAATAGCATTATAATGATAACCAAAAGTGTCTATTAGTCTAGTGCCATATGTGGCTTTTTCATTATTGACACTCTTGACACATTTTGAATTTTTTCCTTCTGATCCTGATGAATAAGATCATCTTTTCCATTAATACAAGCCCGAAACAATTCATTGAGTCACTCTCAACAAAAGTGAGGTCCATTTGGTTTCTTTCCTCTGAGACAGAGTTGATGTAACCCATTTCTATGTATTAATCGGAGATGCTTGTTCTGCCAGCACTGCCTGCATTCACAACTAAACAGAGAGAAAAGTGACATCTAACACTTACAGAGCTCTGAATTGCAGGGCCAAGAGTCTTATGATCTGCATTTGGGGTGTATTGGTGCCATGTTTTAAAGTTTCTCTGCTTTATCATCCCAGTTTTGAGTGGTGCTCTTTCCCCCGCTCAAGCTCTTCAGAGACTTAGTATTTCTCTCTGATGAAAGAAAAAAATGTTCTGAATAGGAAGAGGTGTTCTCAGGGCTCCCTCTTGAATGTTGGAATTTCCTTTTATTCCTCCATGAAAATCAAAGGAAGTGAACATCAACAATTCTTATGGAAATTCATCACTAATTTGATCTTTTTAATCTTCTCTGGAAAGGCTTTCAATGCTATTGGAAATGGAAAAATACAGTCTATCTGTCATGAAGTATTATAATTATTGGAAATTGAAAATATAATTATGATACCATATAGCACACAGCATTACTCACCAAAACATAGTTAAAAATAAAAACAAAAACTCATGTAATAACTTTAAAACAATATCTCAAAGTATAGATCATCCCCCAAGTCAATAAGATCAGAATGCCTGGATATTTTTATTTTATAAAATCATCGCCCCTGATTCTCCTGTGCCACCATGAATGAGTACAGAAGTATTGTCATGAAGATAAGAGTAGAGTGTTTTACTTTAATTTTTTTTAAGTGTGAACTTAGCACAAACCAACCAATGCATTTAATTTTCATGACAACTTAGAAGGTAGACACTAATTTCATTAACATTTGACAGATAATAAAACTAAAGCAGACACTTGGCAATTTGCCAAAGATCCCCAGAGACAGTAAGTGACAGAACCAGGATTGG
This sequence comes from Xerus rutilus, assembly GCA_028644305.1. Classification (NCBI taxonomy): domain Eukaryota; kingdom Metazoa; phylum Chordata; class Mammalia; order Rodentia; family Sciuridae; genus Xerus; species Xerus rutilus. The sequence continues at coordinate 48,666,375 of CM053403.1, forward strand.
CATCTGGCTCCAAATTCCATACTCAACTATAGTGTTGGCCTGATTCTCCCAGAGAATAAAACTCATAGGCCTAGAGGGCATGGTGGTGCATACTTGTAATCCTAGTGACTTGGGAGGCTGAGGCCGGAGGCTCTCAAGTTTGAGGCCAGCTGCATCAACTTAGTGAGGCCCTAAGCAACTTAGACCCTGTCTCAAAATAAAAAATAAAATGGACTGGGGATATAGCTCAGTAGTACAGTGGCCCTGGGTTCAATCCCCAATACCAAACCAAACAAAACAAAATGTGGGCCTCGGGTTTAATGAGTTTCAGTAACACCTGTGCATATCTGCATAACCACCATCCAAACAAGATTGAGAACATTTTCTTGGTTTTGAGATTCATCCATGTTGTTGCTTATATGAGTAGGATTCTCTCTCTCTCTTAATTAAGAAGTAGACTGGTATAGATAAAGAAAATTTGCTTATGCAGTCAACTGTTTTCTGCACAGGGAAGGGGTTCTGTAGGGTCTCATGCATGTTGAGTAAGTGCTCTTCCACTCAGCTATATCCTCAGCATTTTTTTATTTTGATATGTCTTGTTTAGTTGTCTAGACTGGCTTCGAACTTGCAATCTTCCTGCCTCGGCCTTCTGAGTCACTGGGTGGCAGGTGTGTACCAACACATTTGGTTTATCCAGTCAACTGTTGATAAACATTTGAGTTTTTCTAATTAGGGGCTATTATGAAGATGTCTACTATGAATTTTCTTTTTCAACGTTTTCTTTCTCTTGGCTAAATGCATCAGAGTGGAACTGCTAGATCACAGGGTAGATACTTATCCACTCTGATGAGAAGCTATCAAATGATTTTCCGTTTATATTCCCATCAGCAATATGTATCCCAGAGTGCCTTTTAGGAGGAACATGCTACAATTTTCATAATGCATTCATCCAGAAGAAGATGAACTCTGGAATTTGACAAGGACTTTTTGACCAAGAAGGACAAAAAAAGAAAGAAAACACAAACACCACCAACAACAAAATAGGTGTTTGTCTAATAACAACATATCCTGGGTGGGTACAATTGTTCTGCTAGACATCAAGGCAGACAAAATGTAAGAGCAAAAGACACCATATACACATATACCCCTACTTGAACTCTGTGTTCCAGCACAGAGACTACACACGGGCTCTTAGAATTCTCGAAGTAAAGAGTCAGTACAGAGATTGTGAACTGCTGGATCATGTTCAACCCCATTGTTCTCAAGGATCCCCAGTTCTCCAAAATAAGAAATGGAATAAGAAGCACAAATGCATATGATGTTGCCAATGTCACAGCATTCACAGGACACAGATGTGACTGTCTTTGAGCAGAACAGACCTGACGCATTGCATGTGCATCTCACTGGACAATCAGGTTTTAGGCCTGGGACATGGATGGAGAAAGCAGAAGAAAAGTTTCCATTCTGGGCTGAGGGTTCAGTGTGAACTAAAAAACCAATTGGGGAGTGTGAGAGCCATTAAGTATAAACTGTGCCAAAAGGACTGGCCCTCTGCGATTAGGTCAAAGGAGAGCGTGGTCAGACCTGCGGAATTTGCATCTTCGCATATAAATGTGAGGAGGCTGTCTCTGTTGATTGGCTGGCCTGCTGGTTGGCAACAGCATAAAGTTAGCAATTAGTCAATAAATATTTATGAAGTTCCTAATCTGGGCCAGCCGGAGCTGCACCAGACACCAGGACATAGTGATATTCTGACAGATGCAGTGTCTGCTCTTGTGAAGCTTGCAGTCTCGTAGGGATGTGCATCTGCTTACAAACAGCAAGTTCCAGCACTCTAGAACAGGAACAGATGACTATCCAAAAATCTCTCAAGTCATGGGAGCAGAATCTATTTAATTCAAGAATTTCAGAAAATGATATTTACCAATATGTAAAAATGAAGCATGTATATAATAGTTAAACCCTCATTACTGTATAGTATATTAAGGGGTGTGGTATATTGAGAAGAAGAATTTGAGGTATTAGAAAGGTAGCAATGATAGGGAAATAGAATGTAACTCTAGATAAAAGATCTGGGTTTATTAATATACAATATGACAAATGGATAATTTCAAAATTACTCTCATATGTAAATCATAAGAAAGCCAGGATGATATTAGGCACTGTAAACAAAAAGAGGCATAAGCCCTACCCTGAAAGAGGCCAGAGCTCAGAATCGGTAGGCAGACAAAATTGGTCCAGCCAACTGACCATCACTTTCTTCACCTGTAAAACTGGGATGATAATGGCACTCGTATCCCCCCAGGGATGTTATCAATATTGGACGACATAGAATAGAACAGTGCCCAACACCTAGTTATAGCTCAGAAACTCTTGGCTATTATTATTTACATCAAAAAAATCCATATTTGCTTGCTGTTAAGATACTAAATGAGAAGGGCAATTTTGGAACACCCCAAAAGATATTATGAGGAAGAAAGAATCAAAGTCCTTAAACCACTGGCATAATATCAAGGTACTTTAAATATACATTTTCCAATAATTCTTAGAATATGAAACAAAAGTAAGGATCTGGAGAAAAGGATGAAAAGGAAATCCTCTTGAAACTTTAGCAAAATTGTAGTCCTCTTGCTCCAAATTCACTTTTCACTTGCCACAAGGAATCATCATATGATTCTTGAAATACGGATACAAAAAGACTATTTTTTATTTTTTTTACCAGGGGATTGAACCCAGGGACATTCAAAAACTGAGCTGCACCCCCAGCCCTTTTTATTTTTTATTTTGAGACAGGGTCTTGCTAAGTTGCTTAGGGCTTCACTAAGTTGCTGAGGCTGGCCTCGAACTTGCAATCCTCCTGTCTCACCCTCCCAAGCCACTGGGACTACAGGCCTGGTGTGTGGTACCCAGCAAAAGACTATTCTTAAGTGACATTAATAAGACAGCCAAATAGACTTGCCTGTCACTTTAACCCTTCCCCCCCCAACACACACATACACACAAGGGACCACTACAAAGAAGAAAGAACTATATTACAATGGGAGTAACCAAGGAAGTATGCTGGAGAGTAGCAGGGAAGTGGTGAGATCACTGTGTAGTGTAAGGGCCCAGGATGGTACCATAGAGGTAACAGTAAGGCACTCCATCTCTCTCAGACTGTCTCCTCGGCCCAGAGTTGCTCAAAGCCAAGGACTTCTCCTTATGGGGAAAAGATAAGCTGGAAGAGACTTCCAATTATCCATATTATTACTATAGATACAGTCTTTACCACTGTAGACGTCTATAGTCCTCACAGGCTCCAAACACAGTTTAGAGAGTTGCCTAGAGCACATATGGTTATCTATGACAAGGTAGGCGCTAATATTATACATCTCTGACCAGCCATGATCTAAAATGTAAAGATTCAGTGCTATCTTAAAACTGGACCCTCCACTAGAGTATGTACCACCCTGGAGGCTAGCGTCCATATCTTATCTCTATTCTTAAGATTCTGCGGTCATATTACTATGCTCACAGAGGTAGTTGTAGCCCCATGACTTCAACTGCTCAGAGTGTAGGCCCAGCAGAAATCAGAGACTCAGGCGTCCTAACCCATGTGTTACCCCATCTCCCATGGAACAGGCAGATGTGCACAGAGGGAAAGTTGACACACAGCCTTATATGCCCATGTATGGCCATACCAGGTGACAGCCACCCAAGCAGTGGTCTCAACCTCTCCAGTAAGCCCACTGCATAGCCATTTTATCTGCAATGCCAGGGCCCATGAATAGAGCCAGGTAACTACCCAGGTGACAGCCCTGCACTCAGTGTGCTTGCCATACAGGTAGCTGGTTTGCAGAAACCATGTGTACATTAACCTAGCCAGAAACTCATCCAAGTAGCAGCTCCACTCCACTGGGTAAACCTGCCTCACAGCTACCAAGCCTGTGACACCCATGTGCATGAGCCCAGCCCAACAGCCAGCTAGACAGTGGCTCTTCCTACTACAGAAGTTGCTACTAATCACACTGCTGGCTTACTCACACAACCTGCAGATTCCTGGGCCTGGCTGAAGAGCAGGTGACGGTCCTGCCCCTGGTATAACTGGACCTAGTCACCACAGTCACAAATATCTGCAACTGGAAACTAAAGCAAACACAGACATCACTGACAAGGGTTATAGCTAAGGAAAGTACACAGATACCTTATTACTAAGGATACCCAGAACAATATATAACACATCACACTCAGTCTATACCCTGGCACCACTCCAAAGGAAAAAGTGTCTCCAAACAAACACACCACAAAATAGGAAAATCAAACTGTTGCACAAGAAGCATAGACATTAACATAAAAACACAAGAAAGATGAAAATCAAAGCAACAAGACTGCCTCAAAGGAATGCAATAATTTTCTAGTAACCCCAAAGAAAAGAAAATTTATGAAATATCTGAAAAGAGACTTTGAAATAATGGTCTTAAAGAAGCTCAGAAAGATACAATATCAACAAAAAATTCAATGACATTATAAAAAACAATTCATGATCTGAATAGAAAGCCTATGGGATCTATGAGGTACCATGAAGTTAACAAACTAGCATTATAGGAGTTACAGAGGGAGAAAAGATAGAGAAAGGCACAGAAAACATTTTTAATGAAACAATAGCTCAAAACGCCCCAAGCCTTGGGAGAGATCTGACATCTAGATCCATCAAATTGAAAGAACAATTAGAGTCAACCCAAAGAGATTCTCTGTGAGGCACATCTTAATTAAACTGTCAAAACTCAGAGATAAAAGCTGGGCAAAGGGTCAGTAGTGGAGTGTTTGCCTAACATGCACAAGACTCTAGGTTTGATCCCCAGCACAGCAAAAAGGCAAAATAAAACAACAAAAACCTCAGACAATTCTAAAAGCAGCAAGAGAAAAATGCCAAGTCACATATAAAGAAATCTCCATTAGACAAAAACTTTTTTTTTAGCAGAACTGTTGTAGACCGGGAGAGAATGATATATTAAAACTGCCAAAGACAGATGCTGGCCCCATCCTCGGAGAAGGCAGAGCAGACGGATGCCAAAGTGCGGAGGAGACAGAGCAGACTGAGAGGAGGAGACCGACTCCGCTGCAGCATCCCCATCTACCAATTGGTGGCTATCCTTGCCTACTTCTGTCTAGAGTCAACAGCCAGGACCAGGAAGATCATCCCCAGGATCCCTGCAGGCCCGGTTGCACCAGAGGTGAAGTAACTTGAAGGGACATTACGAGATTGTAGGTAGAAACTATAATACTTGAGATCAGCACTGCTAGAGAGGAAGACACATGAACAACATGAAAAAACAATGGAAGAAAATGCCTCAATTAAACCAATATGCTACAATAACAGAATCCATTGACAGCACAGTAGGTGAAATGTCAGAAAAGGAGTTCAGAATATACATAATTAAAATGATCTGTGAAGCACATAATAATATAAAAGAGCAATTACAGGCAACGATTGATCACTCCAACAAAGAGATAAGAGAGTAAATACAGGGAGCAAAAGATTACCTCAAGAAAGAGATAGAGACTTTGAAAAAGCAGAAATCCTTGAAATGAAGGAAACAACAAACCAAATAAAAAATTCAATAGAAAGTATCACCAACAGACTAGATAACTTGGAAGATAGCACCTCAGACAATGAAGACAAAATATATAATCTTGAAAATAAAATTGATGACACAATGAAGACGATAAGAAATCATGAACAAAACATCCAAGAATGATGAGATAACATTAAAAGACCAAATCTAAGACTTATCAGGATAGAGGAAGGCACAGAGATACAAACCAAAGGAATACACAATCTCTTCAATGAAATAATATCAGAAAATTTCCCAAGCATGAAAAATGAATTGGAAAATCAAATACAAGAGGCTTACGGGACACCAAATGTACAAAACTACAACAGATCCACACCAAGGCACATTATAATGAAAATGTCTACTATACACAATAAGGTCAGAATTTTAAAAGCTGCAAGAGAGAAGGCACAGATTATATACACGGGAAAACCAATTCGGATTTCAGCAGATTTCTCAACCCAGACCCTCAAAGCCAGGAGATCCTGAAACAACATATACAACCTCTAAAAGGAAATGGGTGCCAACCAAGAATCTTATACCCAGAGAAATTAAGCTTCTGATTTGATGACAAAATAAAAACCTTCCATGATGAACAAAAGTTAAAAGAATTTATAATGAGAAAGCCTACACTACAGAACTTTCTTGGCCAAATATTTTATGAGGAGGAAATGAAAAACAACAATGAAAATCGTCAAAGGGAAGAACTACACTAAAGGAAAAGCCAATCAAAGGAGAAATCAAGTCAAGTTAAAAACCAAAACTAAACCAAAATGACCGGGAATACAAACCATATTTCAATAAAACCCTGAATGTTAACAGCCTAAACTCATCAATCAAAACACATAGACTGGAAGAATGGATTTTAAAAAAGTAGACCCAACAATATGTTGTCTTCAAGAGACTGATCTCAAAGAAAAAGACATCCACAGACTGAAAGTGAAAGGATAGGAAAAAAAAATACCACTCAAATGGACCACATAAACAAGCCGGGGTCTCCATCCTCATATCAGATAAAGTAGACTTCAAACCAAACATAGTCAGGAGGGACAAAGAAGGACATTTCACACTGCTTAAGGGAACCATACATCAAGAAGACATAACAATTATAAATATCTATGCCCCAAACAATGGAGCGTCCACGAATAGCAAACAAATCCTTCTCTATTTCGAGACTCAAATAGACCACAACACAATAATACTGGGTGACTTTAACATACCTCTCTCACCACTGGACAGATCTTCCATACAAAAACTAAACAAAGAAAACTAATGCTTCACTTCCTGATTTAGAATTTTCCTATGTTTGGTATATAACTATCATCATGTTTGGTATATAACTATCATCATGAAAACACATGACAGGACACAGTTCATTTGCAGAGTGACACACAAGCGAGAGAAAGAAAAGAATCAACTCTTATTACTGTAGAACACCACCAAGCACAAAGATTAACAATAAGAGGAAGAAAGAACAAAGGACATACAAAACAACCAAAAACAATTCAAATGACAGGAGTCATCTATCAATAATAATCTTGAATGCAAACAGAGTAAATTCTCCAATTAAAAGATGTAGACTCAAAAAAACAGAAGAAAAAAACCAAACATGACCCAACTATATGCTGCCTACAAGAAGATCATCTTACCAGTGAGGACACACAGAAACCGAAGTGAAGTCATGGAAAAAGATATTCTATGCAAACAGACATCAATTGCAAGCAGGAATAGCTATCCTCACATCAGATAAAAACAGATTTTTCCATCCAAAATTGTAAAAACATCAACAAAGGTCATAATATAATGATAAAAGAATCATTCCTTCAAGGGGATGTAACAATTTTGGTGTGAGGGGGGCAAAGTCAATTTTTTTTCCTGCTCTCTTTCCATCTTTTTTTAATTGGTGCATTATAGTTGAGGATACAACAATTATATACACACACACCCAACATACCCAAGACCAAACGACACAAATACATATTAGATCTAAAAGGAGAGATAAACCCCAATACAGTAACAGCTGGGGACACAAACACCCTACTTCTATCACTGGACCCACCATTTAGACACAAAATCCACAAAGAAACAGTGAAGGTAAACTACTATAGATCAAATGGAGCTAGAAGGTATTTGTAAGCATTTCAACCAAGAGTTGCAGAATAAATATTCTCATCATAAATACAGAAAATACATTCTCCAGGGCAAATCATACATTAAGCCACACAACAAGTCTCAAAATTTTAAACAAATTGAAACCATCTTCTGTAACCATAATGAAATAAATTTAGGAACCAACGACAAAATGAAACTGCACAAATACATAGAAATTAAACAATATGCTACTGAATGACCATATGGTCAATGAAGATTTTCAAAGGGACATTTTAAAATCTTGAAACAAATAAAAATGGAAACACAACACTAAAACCTACAGGACACAGCAAAATCAATACTCAGTGGTAAGCTTATAAATAAATGCATCACGAGAGATAAATTAAAAAAAAACAACAGAAAGGTAACTATCATCATGAAGAAAGAATAAGTGGTTCCTTCTCTTCTCTCCTTTGCTAGAATTTTCTTCTTTTTTGATGCTAACATGTTGATGAGTGGTGCAAATTAAATAACAAATTCCCAGTAAATGTTAGTACTTTCCTCCACTTTTTTTTTTGGGGGGGAGAGGTACCAAGGATTGAACCCAGGGCACTTAACCACTGAGCCACATCCCAGCATTCTTTATATTTTATTTTGAGAAAGGGTCTTGCTAAGTTGCTCAGGGCCTCACTAAGTTAATGAGGCTGGCATTGAGCTCACAATCTTCCTGCCTCAGCCTCCTGAGCTGCTGGGATTATAGGCATGTGCCACCATGCCTGGCCTCCTCCACTTTTCTTTGCTATAACATTTTTCCAGAAAATTTGAATTTTAGGACACATAACTGGTATAAGATATCACTTATAAATTTTGATTTTTGCAATGCAAATGTATCCTCCTAATTGGCATAATTGTAATAATGAAGCTATTAAATGTACACAATATTAATTTTGTCTTCTAGAAATTTAACTTAAAACCCTCATCAAAATTAAGATGTGACTGGTGGTACGGTGGCACACACCTATAATCTCAGCAGCTCAGGAGGCTGAGGCTGGAGGATTGAGAGTTCAAAGCCAGTCTCAGCAACTCAGTGAGGCACTAAGCAACTCAGTGAGACCCTGTCTCTAAATAAAATACAAAATAGGGCTGGGGATGTGGCTCAGTGGTCAAGTACCCTTGAGTTCAATCAGTAGTACCCCCTTACCCTGAAAAAAAAAATTAAGATCTCATACATCCCATTTGTTTTTCCAAATAGCCATAAAACGTAAAGGCCTAGCATCAACCTGCTATGATGAGATGCTAAGGCACTGATATTCTATGCAAATAGTTAATAATAAAATAAGCAAGTAATGTCCAAAGTGGATTCACCTTGAATATGAATGCTGGTATCATCTGCATACAACACAATCTATCTTTGATTCTAGGAAAGAGAAGGTGGGCCACTTATTCTAAAAGAGTTTCTGCCAGTAAATCTGGATCAAGGTAACAAATCACACCACTTTAACTCATCTGTTCTTGTGAGCCTCATGGACACATGGGATAACACCCAAAGCAGTGTCAGTCATCCCTGCTATACCATGGTAAAATGAGATTGCAGAAGAGCTATAAATAGCCATCAACCAGATGGCATGGCTTGGCTCGTTGTGATCTCATCTTTTTAAACAAAAAATTTAAATTAATTCATTCCTTAATTCAATCATCCACTTGGCAAATACATATTGCCTCAATACTATGTGCCAGGGCCTGCCATACACTGGCAAGACCGTGCCCAAAGATAGGCACTCTCTTGGAGGTATTCACATGTTTCATTGGTTTTACATCCTCAGACTGGTTGTCAAGGACCAAATCACAAAGCAACCAAGTAACCTCCAAGAGGATAAGTGATCTCTCTGGGAGTTCCCTAAACTGCTCCCCTCTCAATTATCAATAAAAGATGGTATTAACTCGAGAACAAAGTTAGGAAAGTCCCCAGTCGCATAAGGAATGAAGTATATAAGTATGAATTTGCTCACTCACAATGTATTCTATTTTATCAGATGATTGCAAATATTCTTTTTGAAAATCATACAATAATTCAGCTATTGGTCATTTTAAAAATCCTGATGTTCCTCCAAAAATTCTTCATGTAATACCTAAATTAGATGATCTACTGAATTATGCAATCAGGAAACACATTATAATCACAAAAAGTTAATGGAGAATCTATTTGTAATCTGCTTTATCCTTTATGAAATAAGGTTAGGGTTATGATGTGCTTTATAGAAACCTAACTCATCTATAATTGATGCCAATAGAATGATGATATCCACTCTCTATAAGGCTTAATTAAAGAATCTAATAAACTGAAGGACCTCAGAAATGAAAGTAATGTGGCTACAAAAATCTAAAGACAAAGGTTTTATAGCTCTCCTGCTTTTCAAGTGACTTCCTACTGAAATTAACAAATTTTTATCAGTCATCATCTACACTTCTTGCATAAAATTAAGGAACTCAAAAAATTTATCAAAGTGTCTCCCTTAGCCTAACAGGAGAGGAAATTATCTTGATTATATTATGCAACCAAGTAATTTTTAAATGGGCATTTGGAGGTAGATAATTTCGATTATAGAGATGGAATAAGGCTAGCTATTAAATACCTTCTTAATTGTACAGAAATAGCTATAATCTCAAACTTTTTTCCGTTATATAAAACCATGTGAAATTTCTTTGATATAACTGGTTAAACATTTTTAGAGAACTACTTCCCCATCCTATTTATCTCTTAAATTACAAAGTGCCAAATTAAAATACTAAAATATGAACAAACGATTTAAAAGTCTTCATAAAATGATGTTGTAAGAATGGAGGACTATGAAGTCACAGCTGGGTGTGATGGTACACACTTGTACTCTATTAGTCAGGTGGCTGGGGCAGGAGGGTTCCAAGTTCAAGGCCAGCCTGGGAAATTTAGGGAGACCTTCAGCAACTTTGGGAGACCTTGCCTAAAAATAAAAGATAAAAGGGCTGGAGATATGGCTCAGTGGTTAAGCGCCCCAGGGCTCAATTCTCAATACCAAAAAAAAAGGAGGAGAAGATTATTATAAAGTAACATGAATAGGAAAGATTTTATAAGATTCTATCTATATCTACCCACATACTTACCTTTCTACCTATGTCTTTAGAAAGTATGGTACCAAAAAAAAAATGAAGAAGAATATAGAGTAACATGAATACAATTCTTTCTATCTATCTATCCATCCATCCATCCATCCATCCATCCATCCATCCATCCATTCATCTATCTAGAGAGAGAAAGTATGTTACCAAAGAAAAAAGTGGCACTGTTTGATTCTATTTTAGGAAAATAATACATACAGACACAGGTAAAAGAGTAGTAAGGTATTACAAAGCATCAATGGTATTTACTTCTGAGTGTTAGGGTTATCATTTAGTTTATGGATTGGTCAGCATATGATTTCAGACTTAAATAGATGAGTAGAAAAGGTGATAAAAATTCTTCTCCTTTTTACTACCAGTGAGATGGCCTAGCACAGAAGTTACCAAATGCTCTGCTATTACTCTCATCTTGTGTGTTCTCGTGGTTGATCTACTTTCTAAATAGGATCTCACTGAGGTCTAGCCCCATGTCCAGAGCAAAGGCTTATTGCTTACTATTATTCCTGTTTACACTTGGGCATTTGTTTTGGATTCATGAACAGGATATTCTCAGTTGGGTTAAAGTTCTGTCCACAAATTCCTTAGACTGGATCAGATTAGAAATCAGATTCCTTCAATTATGAGTAATGAAATCTTGACTTCATCTATGATGAACAGTGGATGTACCACAGTGATTGCTAAGGAAGTGTAAAATGGAACCAGGTTACTTTAAAGCAAGTTTAAAAGGATCTATCATAATCAGAATGCATTTCTCTTATAAAATCAGTCATAGTTGAGTAATATATATTGTCCCTCAGGATTGCTTTACTTGACCAATGTTCATTAAATGTTTTCTGTGTACCAACAGTGAACAAAACAGAATCTTATGGACCTCATAGAGTTTATATTCTGGGGAAAGAGAAAGATACTAATAACTATACAAATACTAACAAGTATGCAAATATGTAAATATGACTATGCTAAGTGCCATGAAATAAAAATGTAAAATTATATTTTTTAAGAACACATCACCAGGAACCTAACCTACTTGTAGCAAATGGCTCCTCCAAGAACTATCATTTGAGCTCAAATCCAAAGGATGTGTTACTTGAAGTTATAGTCCAGGAATAACCTTTACAAAGGCTGAGGAAGGGAAGGGACTGGAACTTTCAAGTAACTATGAGAAGATCACAGAGGAGAGAATGGCTAGAAATGAAACCAGTGACATGGGCAGGGGCCTGCTCACTCATGGTTTTTTTTTTCCCCCTGTCAATACTGGGGTTTGAACCTAAGGCCTTGTGTGAGCTAGGCAAGTGTTCTACCACTGAGCCACACCTCCGTCCTTAATTTTTTTTTTTTTTTTTTTAATCTTGAGACAGAGTCTGGCTAAGTTGCTCAGGCTATCCTCAAACTTGAGATCCTCCTGCCTCAGCCTTCTGAGTATGTGGCACTACGTGTGTGTACTATGGCTCCTAGCTCAGGGACTTTTGTTATATTATGGATGTATCATGAAAGTAATAAAAACTCCTTTGAAGGAGTTTGAACTTGGACATTCAAAGTGAACTGGCTGCAGAGTGGACACTGGGTTGGGGACACCAGTTAGGGGGCTATGGTAGCACTCACAGTCATGACCGTGACCTGGCACTAGTAGCTGGCACTAGGGTGGCTGTGGTAGATGTAAATATATATTCTCCGTAACAAAGAACATTTTTATTTCTTCCCAATGCTGTTCTTCCTCTCCATGTCCTTCTCATTTCAGTTAATGGACCTAAATTCTCTGTTATTCACTTCTAAACCAAAATGCCATCCATCATTTCCTTCCCTCATACCTCCGTCCAAACCACACACTGGCCTTACAGTCATATTACCTTAAACTATGCCAGAATCCACCTCTCACCACCTCCTCCCTGACTCACTGAGAGAAGCTAGAACCACATGGCTCTTACCTTTGGCTTGTCCACCTCATCTCTATGGTCCCATTTCACTGTCCCCTCGAGTCTATTCACACAGAAGTCAAAGTCTGATTTTTGAAATCTTAATCAAATCCTATTTGCTTTTCCAATAGGCTTCCCAGAACTCTTGGAATAAAACCCAAGGTATAGTGTCCACCATAGCTTCCCAGGTCCTAGAACTAGCCTTGGCCTTCCCTCGCGCTCATGTCCTTGGCTTATCTCTTCTTTTGCGGGGGATAACAGGGATTGAACTCAGGGAGTTGCTTAAGTGCCTCACTAAGCTGCTGGAGCTGGCTTTGAACTCTTAATCTTCCTGCCTCAGCCTCCCAAGCCCCTGGGATTACAGGCATGCACCACTGCACCCAGCTTGGCCCACCTCTTCTAATCACAATGGTTCTCTTCCTGCTCTGTGGACACCGCAGGGAAGTTTCAGTCTCTGAAATTTTACCTTGGAACATTCTACCACCCTAGTCATACACAGTTAGCTCCTTCATTTCATTCACGTTTCTGTCCAAAAGTCACCTCCTCAGAGGCTCAGTCTCATTAGTTATCAGGAAAATGTCAGTGAAGACAAAAATGAAACATGATCTTACACCCCGCAGACTGGAAAAAATTAAGATGTGCTATAAAACCAAGAGCTGATAAAAAGTGGATCAACTGGAACTCTTAATCACTTGTGGATGGGAACGTAAACTGGTACCACTCCTTTGGAAAACAAGATGATAATCTCATATGGAGTTGAACATTGATATATCCTATGACCCAGTAATTCCACTTCCAGAAACTGGCCATGGAGAAACTCCAGTACATGTGCATTAACAGACATACACAAAAATTTTAGCAGCACTGTTCAAATAGCAAAAAGCTGGCAACAATCCAAATATCCATCAACAAGGGTATGAATCAATTGATTTTGCACATTCACACAACAAAATATAATTCAGCTGTTCAAGTGAGTTAACTATAGCTACATGCCACAGCGTGGAGCAATGATACCATTTTTACAAATCCAAATAAACAATACATAGGGCTTAGTGTAACACTAATGTCTGAATTAAAGTCAAGAGAAAGATACACAAGACATTTAGGAATTAGTTGCTTCAAAAGACAGGCAGGTAGAAGGGATGGGGAAGGCACAGGAAGGTGAGACAGAATCAGTAATGCTTAATTCTTAGACTAGGTGGTAGGTTCACAGGTGTTGCCTTGTTATGCCTCATAGTTTAAACACATTAGTATATGTAAGTTAACTGTTAATAAGAAAAATTAAACTAAAAGGTAATAGCTGAACCCAGATGAGGGAAAAGTTACTATTGAAGGCAACATTTTCCCTCCTAAATATATAAAACAGCAACTGCACCTCTTCTTTGGACTTTAGTTTTCTTTATAGCACATATCATTACTGAAAGTGTATATGAAAAAGTATATGTGCATGTACACGTACACACACACACACACACACACACACACACACACAAATTTCCTCCTTTAAGTCTCTCTCACTAGAATGTAAATTCCACAGCTGTGGGATCTTTGTCATTCTTGTCCACCACAGTATTCACAGATCTCAAAGGGTACCTAGAATATACAATGAATGTTTATGGAATGAATGAATAAATAGGTGAAGGCATGGCCTAGAAGGTTCAAGCAAAGCACTACAGCATAAAAAGATTGTACCTAGACTCCAAAGTTAGACATCTCTGGGCTCAAATCCAAGCTCTAATCAGTCTTCTTAACTGGGTGACCTTAAGGGAATTACTTCTCTGAAATCGCAAATTCCTTATTTAAAAAATTGGGTAATGAGGGTGGTTGTGATGATTAAAAAAGGAATTTAACACTTTGCCCCAAAAAGACTATTATTATTAGGCAATAACAACATAATTTCCCCATAAAAGATATCCTTTCTTGGTGGTTTTGAGCCATTTGAATTTTTCAGGCAGTTTTTCTATGACAAATTTCTTCCACACCCAATTTTGAAACATGGACCAATTTGGGATGCTACCGTTATTTTGACCATTTGGTCAGACTAAAGAGATGTGCCAGGGAAATCTTAAAACCACTATATTTCCATTGAGGATGGAACAATATAATCTTGCGTCTGCCCTAGCCACCAGCTTACAAGAACAGCAAGGCAAGAACAGTAAAAAAAAACACCTGCTGTTCGTTGAGGGTGCTCTGCATGATAAATGACACAGACATATTTTCTTACTAATTTCTCACAGCTACCTTGGGAAGCTGGTGCATACAGGAATTCCAGCTTATTGTCATCTGTTGTTAACTTTAGGCCTGAGCAGGTTCTTGAGATGGAACTATAATCCAATGGCAATCAGCAATTCTTGGGAGATTTTTACTCTGAACGGTAATACATCTTTTTAAACCAAAACCAAAACACAAAAATCAAAATCTTTCACATGCAAAATAATGTCTTATTTTACAGTAGTAAAATCCAACCTGTAGTGCTGACTCCCCTAAAAACTACAATAGCAGCATCTGTACCCTAAAAGTACCAAACTGCAGAGCTGCTGGCTTACACTACTCCCAGCATGCTCACAGTAAAAACAAACTTCTCTGAACTAGCCCATGCTTTCACACTTGGACTCTAGCCAAAAGCCCAGGTATCCCTCCTTCCAGATGCACATACCCTCTTGGAGAATTCTAAGTGCTCCTGAAAGATCTGCTCCAGCTTGCGTGGGTCCAGGCCCACAGGACACCAGGGGTTCCAGTGAATTGGGAGGATCCCAGATTAATAATAATAACCCATAATAATAAATCAACTGTTTACTATGTATCAGGTGGTATTTATTCTAAGAGTTTTACACATATTTCACTCATTTAATCTGCCTAACTACTCTATGAGGTAGGTATTAAGCTGGCAATATGACTAAATCCCACAGGTGAGACCCCTGAATGTGGGCACATGACATCTACATGCAACCTGACTTTTCAGAGAAACATGAGACTAGAGCAGAAATCAGCCAGTCCATCTCAAATTTGCAAATGGTCCCCAGTAGTAAGAAAGTCAGTGGTTCCCAATGGTTTGGCCTCATGATTTTGATCAAGTGAGGCACCCCCATCTCCAATCCAAATTGCAATTTCCCCAGAATTAATTGGGCAGAAACAAATAGGGGTGGGAGGGGAGCGGAGACAGGGTAATGAATTATTTTTGTCACATTCCATGACTACCTCTCATCAAGTCTAGTGGCCTGCATGCAATTCTCCGACCTTTCTTAAATCCCATTGCCTTTTGTGCCATTGAGGTTACTTTATCCCCCTTCTCAGCTTTCAACATTCCCACACTTCCTCTAGGAATTTCTTCCTAATTCAAACATCTCCTGTCATTTCCCTCCAGCCTCTCTGTGCTCACAACACTCTACGGATGTTTCCTATACCATGTAATTAGTATTTTTATTTTTTTGTTTTATTTTGTCCTTTTCTCTTTTTGGCATCTTGAGCCCAAGGGTGACATTTTCCTCAGTCTCTGGCATACAGCTGTCTGGGCTGCTGCAGAGAAGCAATACATGTTTACTGAATGAATGAAGGTGGGAAACCACTGCTCCTCAGAGCCCCACGTAATTCCTTATCATGCATCTAAACAATGCCCTTGTAGAACAAGCAGGATGGAAAAATTAGAAAAGGAAGGAGTCCTGCTCTGATGGGGATCTGCTTGATTTGTAATGAAGGAATTATAAGAGAGTCCTTTCTGGGAGCTTTGCTTCCAGCCCTAGAATTTAAGCTTGTACTGTTTTCAATAAAACAATAACCAGCACTCCCACCTATGACCAAGCCTTGCATTTAATCCTCGGGACTTCTCACTTCATTAATATCCAAGTTTCTGAATAGCTTTTGAAGTTTAGTGAAAGGCTGTTCACAACGTTTTGAGCAGAGTTTCTGTTCTGAGAATTACTTTTTCTTTTCAGGGCAAATCCCATTTGGTTTTCCTTTATCGTTCTAATAAATGCTGCTTAAAAGGTTGGAGGCATTGAAGGTGAAGAGAGAAAGATACATCTAGAAGTTGTTAATCAATATGGAATTTCTCTGGGCGTCTGTGTGACCTCAACGTTTTTCGCATTTCCACAGGTCTCCTTGGAGATGGTTGCTATGATCACTCAGTGTCCCCAGCTAAAAATCTTCAAAATGTGGATCGCTGCTTTTATTCTCTTGTGTCCTCTTTATTAGCTGTTTTTGCCTCACACAGTTTATTTCCCCATGAATGTAGTCTGTTCCTAATTCTTTATTACATTATATTACAACACAGACGGATATCTCCATTCTTTTGGTTCCTCTGGAAATGGTTTATTTGGATTGTAACGTTGGACAGTCCAGGCCATTAGAAATACCATTTATATTTTTACCTTTTCTGGTTCCCTGAAAGTACATTATTCATGTGGCAGTTGGTCCTGCATACATCTTTTTCAAAAACACTTATCTGAACTGGCAAAAACTGAACACAACAATAAAAGCACCCAATCTGGTTGATTCTTGTCATGTTGCTTATTTAACAAGCTCTTGGCTTGAAATATCCCGAAATTAATTTTAAATGTATGCAACTGTTGTATCTCCTTCTTTACTAAAATTAATGTAAATACACTTTTTATTGATTCTATATTCATTATTCACATTTTAAATATCTGAATTATTTCATGATGGAGGTTTCTCACAAATATATAAGAAGAAAAAGAACTTGAAATGCTGAGTAGATAAAAACAAATTTAAATGCAACAGCCACAGTCTTAGCATATTCCAAGTGAGGTTCGATGCTTTGCTGAAATGCACAACTCAAAAGTTAAGTTACAAAATAGAAGAGTCTGGGAGTTTCCGAAGTCTCAATTATGTAGATCTGGTGAACAAGGACTATATTTAAGAGAAAAAAGGAAAAAATATAGTTAATGAATAATGGGGAATGGTTGTTACACAGAAACTCATAGAGTTTTCCTTTAGTTACTGACTGTGTCTCCAGAAAAGAGGAACAACTTAGGAACAAATACCAAAATTCAAACCTGCCCATGAGGGCATTTTTGTGCAGCAGGATCACAATAATGTCTATCTGTGGTGACATGACACAGGCACCTTTGGGCAGTACAAGTAATAAATAAATGAATGCAAATCCCATTTTGTTCATGCAGGGAAAAAGCGATAGTTCCAAAATTTATGCTAATAATTCTTAATTTTTAGCAATATTAAATTGTAAGTTGATTTTGTAGTTAGTTAGAAATGAATTCTTCTGCACCTGTCTTAAACATTTCCTTAAACTGTAACTTAATGAGTCAAGTGAGGACACTAAAATCAAAAAGAAGATCTAACAGCTCTCATTTGTTCTTCAATCAACCCTTGTGGAGTGTTCATTTCATACTAGGCACTGTGGCTGGCTTCTGGAATACAAAAGTAAGGACCGTTTGCAACTACCCTTAAGGATTTAGAGGGAAAGATGGAACCAGAAACAGATAATTACAGTATGATCTGATAAGCATAATAATTGAGGCATAAAATAGTATATCAGCCTTTACCAAAGGACAAGTGACAAGTGGCACATATAGAAACAGTTTTATCAGAGTTGTTGTGTCACTATTATGGATGCCAAATTCCTTACTATTAGTACAAAAATACTGTTCAAAGAACTCTGCCCTCATGGTGCTTTCAGTTTAGCACAAAATAATAAGAAAAATAATAAACAAACAGTACTTCTCAAACTATCCATTTTACAAAAAATATGACTTTTTTCCAGACTGATACTTTTGTAAAATTTTTTGAAAAGTAGAACAAAAATATAAGAAATGAAGACATAAAAATGTGATCTCTACAAAATAACCTTGTCAAATTGCTATACACTTTGATGCTGGGCATGGTGGCACATGCCTGTAATACCAGTGACTTGGGAGGATAAGACAAGAGGATCACAAGTTTGAGATCAATCTCAGCAACTTAGTGATGCCCTAAGCAACTTAGTGAGACCCTGTCTCAAAATAAATAAAAAGAGTTGGGGATGTAGCTCAGTGGCCAAGTCCCCTTGGGTTCAATCTCCAATGTACAAAAAAAAAATTGCTATACAGTTTCTAAATGCTTTACCTTCACTGTTTGTACTTACTTCAGAGAGGGCTGGTAACACCCACAGCAGTCAATGGACAAGTACTGCAATAAAGTATTATAGGTACTAAAATAAAAGTATATACGCTATTGTCACACAGGAGGAAATGGTCAGTTTATGGAGAAAGGGACAGAATCAATTTAAGCGTAAGCTTTATAGAAGATATGACCCTTGAGCAACATCTTAAAAGAGAGAGAGACAGAGAGAGAGAAGGATTTGCTAGAAAAATACAGTGAGGGCCAAAGGAACAGCATTCCAGGTAGAAGGGATAAAAATAAAGGTGGGGAAAGAAAGAATTTCTGTCTCACTGCATATGAGAAAAGGCAGATCAAAGAGGACCTCCCCAAAGTGAGTATGAGCCCTGTATGTCTAGCTCTCTATTTGATGAAATGTCATAAAGAGGACTGAAAAAAGAAAAATAGTTAATTCTTCTACTGAGTATTTAAGATATTGTTACAAACAACTCCAGTGATAACTCACAAGTGCATTTAATCCTTCTGGGTGGAGTGCCTGTGTTCCAGTAACACTTAGTTTACTTAATAATGGCCCCAGGGCACAAGAGAGGTGATGTTGGCAATTCAGAAAGTACATAAGGTATTTTGAATGGGGTGAGGGAGTGTGTGTGTGTGTGTGTGTGTGTGTGACCAATGGATTGTTTCTGAGGGAGGGAGAACTCATCCACATAACTCTTACCTTAATATAGTTATAACTGTTTTATTTTATTATCAGTTATTGCTGTTTATCTTTTATGTGCCTAGTTTATAAATTAAACTTAACAGTAGGCAGGTTTTTTATAGGGAGAAACACAATGTATATATAAGGCTCAGTACCATCTGCAGTTCCAGGTACCCACTGGGGTCATGGATCATTTTCCCTGCAGATGAGGGAACTGCTTCCTCCCCTCCCTCCCCAGGTTCATTCATGTAAGTATTCAAAAGCAAGACCAAGTAGACTCCCTAGTTTCTAACCCTGCACATCACCCACTCTTTCTCCAACATCACTGTAAACCTAAACATGTATTATAGGTGGAGAAAATAGAGCTAATTATAGGTCTCTGGAGTAAAATGACTAAGGAAAATCAATAGGGAAGAGCTTATTTTCTTTCTTGATCCTACCTTCCTTATCCCTAAAATTAGAAACCAGTAGTTTTGGGTTATGGAAAGACACTTCCTTTGTAAGAGGAAATGGGAATGAGACAAGATGGTCTGGGCAGGCCTTATTTAAAACACTTAGCGCCTCATAGAAATGTAAAGTAATCAGGGAGATGCTTAAATATTTTAAGGTCTCAGACGGCTGTGGAGGGTTCATCCAGAGTTTGACAACAACTGGGGCTTGTAGGATGGGCAGAGTGTGCTGCTTCGCACAGGGGCTTAGCAAGTAGATGTAGTAATTTTGGGTCAGGAATGTAAGAGTTTGTCTTAATTTAGTAGCTGTAGAGCCAGCAGCAGCCAAATCTAGTGAGGTCTTTTCAGGGAGATCAGCTTTGGGCACAGCCGTCTAGACAAAGTGACACCACCAAGACATGGCTGGTGCATGGGTTCCCCAATATCAATCAGCAAACACAGACAGAACCAAGCAGATGTGGCCAGCAGGTCAGCAGGTACTTGGAGGTATCCAGAGGCCCACTGGAAACACTATTTTGGGCAACATTTTAAAGTTTTTCAAATGGTTTTGTTTTCCTTACATTAGAAATGTGTGTCCCATGTACTGTTTCTGAGACCTGCCCCTTCCCTCATCTATTCCCCAAACACTTCCACATTGTCACCCTATAGCTGTCAGGAGAAATGGAGAAGCATTCTAACCCTGGAGGTGGCTTTTAAAGACCAGGATGGGAGGATCTTCGAGCTCCCAAAAGGCTTTGTTCTTTCAAAACAAAAAGTTATATTGGTTTTTACTGTCACTTTCAGAGAATGTAAAAGCACAAGAAAAAAATATTATTATTTACCTATACCCACTACCAACAGATCCCTCCACCTATATCTGCTTCCATTGTTTTAAACTTCTGAATTCAGCTTTGCTGCCAAGTCTCACAAATATTACTATGACATTATTGTAGCCAAGCACTGTGGAATATGCTTATAATCTCAGTTACTTGGAAAACTGAAGCAAGAAGATTTCAAGTTCAAGGCCAACCTGGGCAACTTAGTGAGATGCTGTCTCAAAATGAAAAGGGCTGGAGATATAGCTTAGTGATAAAGGGCCTGGTTCAACCCTCAGGTCCCCAGTACCAAAAATAAATATATAAATAAAAGTTAGGCAATTTTCACCCTAATAACAATGTACCATGACTTCAGGGTGTTTCAAAGTACACAGTATTGCCCACTGTGGTGGCACATGCCTGTTATCCCAGCTACTTGGGAGGCTGAGGCGGGAAGATGGCAAATTCAAGGTTGGCCTGTGCAACTGAGTGAGATCATGTCTCGAAATAAAAAATAATAATTTTTAAAAAGTCTAGGGATGTAGATAAGTAGTAGAGCATGTGCCCAGTCCACATGAGGCCCTGGGTTCAATATCCTGTACAAAAACAAAACAAAACAAGATTACTGTTCCTGGAGAGAGATATATAGGCAGAGGCATCCCAAAGTCTGCAATTCAAAATGAGGCAGAAGAGAGTAGGAAAGGAATTGGGTTATACTGTGTTTCTCTTGAACACAACATTCACTTAATAGTCAAGCAGAGTTGGAAGGATACTCAGCTAAAGAAAATAAAGTAGTGGTTTATATATCAGTGACTTGAAGTAGGAATAAACTCAGAACAGAAGGCATGGTATATGTAGTTAAAATAATTGGGCTGCCAGAGAGATTGGGGAAAACAATTTCCTGCTAATAATATCTAGCAATTAAAAAAACCATGCTAAGCAGAAATAACTTTGCCAAAATTATAACTCAATTTGTCAAGCTGGATTTTGGACTTAACCTTGTTCAAGTGATTCAATGATTCACTCAAGATTTTATAAGACACCTGTCAATTATGTAGCATTACATTTGATTCTCTGAACAGAGAAATAGAAGCAGGAGACAGCTCCTTTCCTATGAAGTCTATACTCTTGTGCTTAGTTTTATGTGCCATCTTGGCTAGATTTTATGTATCATCTTTCTAGAACATAGACATAGATCCAATAGTATGGATTGATATGCTCTCTTATAAATAATTACAAAAATATAATAAATAGGAAGAACAAATTGGTTCAAAGATGTCTTTCAAATCATGCCTACAATTGCACAGGCACACAAACCATTTTGCTATTAATACAACAACTAGAGAGGTCAAGGAGAGACAGAGGAGAGGTGTATTCTCCTGGAGCAATCACTGACAAGAATATTTAGGATTTGAAAGAAACATACACAGAGCTGAGTGCAGTGGTGCACACCTATAATCCCAGCAGCTTGAGAGGCTAAGGCAGGAGGATCGCGAGTTCAAAGCCAGCCTCAGCAATTTAGCAAGGTCCTAAGCAACTTGATGAGATCCTGTCTCAAAATAAAAAATAAAAATGGCTGGGGGCATGGCTCAGTGCTTAAGTGTCCCGGGGTTCAATCCCTGGTACAAAACAAAAAATAACATAAAATAAAAGATACATAGAGAATTTGTTACAGGGAAAGGAAAAAACATAGTCGAAAAGAGATTTTTAACTGCAAAGTCAGCATGTTGGAGCATAAAGGAAAAAGATAGGATTTGAGGTGAAGGGATAAATCCAGGGAGGTGGTAAAAGGTAAAGTAGGATGCAGAGGTAGAAAGGGTCATGTCTACACATGAAATAGATTATAAGGGCCCTGAAGGACAGGGTCCAAATCATTGGATGCTTGTGTATATCTCATAGCTATTCAATTAATTTTTATTGATTTCACAAAAATTAATATAATTGAATTACATAAAGATTCTTATTGTAAACATATGTAATCAAAAAGAAAAGTGGAATGAGTTCAGCAATGTGATAGTATACAGAATCAAAATATGAGAATAAATCTTTTTATACACTAATAATAATATTGAAGATAAAATTTTTAAAAATCACATTTACAATATTATGAATAAAAAAGAATAAAATACCTAGGAGAAATTTCTACAAAAGAAGTACAATATTTGAACAATGAAAACTAATCATAGATCACACAATTTAAACATTGCTCATAATGCAATGGTCTCCAAGTTTAACTACAGGTGTAATGCAATTTGTATTAAAATCTCAGTTACTTTGATTTTTTTTTCAAAAATCAGCAAGTAGCCCCAGAACTCATATGGAAACACAAGCTATCCAGAATGGGGAGGGGGAGGAAAGAAAAAGAAAAATTTTGAGAAGAACAAAGTTGGAGGACCCACACATCAAAATTTTGAGAAGAACGAAGATATAGTTATCAAGAAGGTATGGAAATGAAATGAGGATAAATAAATATGTCAATATGCATCAGTGGAGTACAATTGAGATATAAACCTCTATATTTGTGGTTAATTGATTTCCAACAGGGGTACCCAAAGAACTCAATGGGGGAAGAAAAATTTTTTTTTAATAAATGATGCTGGACATTCATTATCCAAAGGCAAAAGTATAAATTTAGACCTATACCTCATATCTTA
Source organism: Xerus rutilus (assembly GCA_028644305.1). Taxonomy (NCBI): domain Eukaryota; kingdom Metazoa; phylum Chordata; class Mammalia; order Rodentia; family Sciuridae; genus Xerus; species Xerus rutilus. The sequence goes on from CM053403.1 coordinate 48,689,774, forward strand.
CACAAGAATTAACACTAAATGTAAGGGATAAAACCACAAAAATCCCAGAAGAAAACATACAAGTAAATATTTATAACATTGGGTTAGGCAAAGGGGTTCCTTAAATATGGCATCAAAACCACAGTGACAGAAGAAAAAAAGGTAAACTGGACTTCATCAGAATTAAAAAAAGGATCATCAAGAAAGTGAAAGGCAACCCACAAAATGAGAGAAATATTTGCAAATCAAATATCTGAAAAAGTATTTATACCTGGAATATGTAAAGAGTTCTTACAACTCAATGATGAAGGCAAATACTTCAGTTTAAAAATGGGCAAAGAATTTGAATAGATATTTCTCCAAAGATACACCAATGACCACTGAACATGAGAAGATGTTCAACACCATTAACCATCAGGGAAAGGCAAGTCAAAATCACAACAAGATATCACTTCACTCTCACTAGGATGGCTGAAACAAAAAAGTCTGATACTAACATTTGGTGCTGAGACTGTAGAGAAATTAGCACACTCATATCTTGTTGGTAGAAACATAAAATCATGTGGAAAACAGCTTAACAGTTCTTTAAAATGCTAAACAGAGTTCCCATGAAACTCAGCAATTCTATTCCTAGGAGTATACTCAAGAGAACTAAAAATGTGTTCATATAAAAACCTGTACACAAATGTTCATAGCAGCACCATTCATAATAGCAAAACAATGGAAACAACCCAAATGTCCATCAATTCATGAGTTGATAAACAAATCCATACAACAGAATATTATTTGGCCATGAAAAAGAGGAAGTACTGACTCATGCCTCAACATGGATGGGCAGGGACCATAGGTTTAGTGAACGAAGAGTCATAAGAGACCCAACACTGCATGATTCTATATGTGAAATGTCCAGAATTGACTAGTCCACAGAGACAGATTAGGGATGGCTTAAGACTTGATGGAGGGCGGTATGGTGGGTGAAGAGCAGGAAGTAAGGCAAATGCTAAGGGGGAAGGGACATGGAAAATGTCATAAAATCAGATAGACTGTGGTGATTTCTGCAGCCATCCGTGAATATTCTAAAAATTTTCTGGTATGTGAAATAAATCTCAATAAAGTTGCAAAAAGCATGGGGAAAGTTGTTGAATGATGGATCTGGAATAAAGTCTTTTCACAGCACAGAAGGCATGATAAAGGAAAGGTGCTGCTGGCAAAGGAGACACAGTGTGGGGCCTGTATTTTGTGGCCACACTCCGTGCTCCATCCTCAGGGATAAACAGGTAGATGACCTTCCAGGAGTTCAGCTTTGAGCAGAATCCCTCCCACAGGACCGAAGACATTTGGAGTACAGTTATTTCAATGCCAGCATAACAATGCCATCCTTGAATTTTCATAACCTCACTCCCCAGAGCTACTCTGGATCCTGGTTGTTCCACTCCCTTTGATTCTGTCTTCCACGACTAGAATTCCATAATCCCAATAAATTCTCCTTTTCTTTTTCTTTTTTTAAATGTTTATTTTTTTTTAGTTGTAGGTGACAGAGTATCTTTATTTTATTTTTATGTGGTGCTGAGGATCGAACCCAGTGTCTTATGTGCCCTAGGTGAGCACGCTACCACTGCGCCATAATCCCAGTCCCTAAATTCTCCTTTTCTGGCTTCAGTGATCTCATCGGCTTCTGCTGAAAAGACAGGTTCTTTTGGATGCTCAGGGAAGGTTGAGGGACAAGTACTTGTACCACGAGATCTATGGAGTCCAAGTGGAAAAAACATACTCATTTTCCTCTGAAGAACTTCTGATACAGAATACATTTTCCTTTATTTTTATTTATTTATTTATTTTGGTACTGGGGATTGAACTCAGGGGCACTCGACCACTGAGCCACATCCCCAGCCCTATTTTGTGTCTTATATAGAGACAGGGTCTCATTGAGTTGCTTAGCGCCTTGCAGTTGCTGAGGCTGGCTTTGAACTTGCGATTCTCCTGTCTCAGCCTCCCAAAGTGCTGGGATTACAGGCATGAGCCACATAATGATATTGATAAGATTACTGTAACAAATTGTTCTAACTTTACTAAGTGGAGATCAGATTTCTTTTTTCAATGACATAGTGTTCATTACACATTTAACAAATCACAGAGAGAGATCATTATCATTTATCTATTACTTTAGAAAGTGAGTCACTAGGACACTATTGATAAATTTTACATACCTAACCAGTGTTTACTAAATTTGAATACTGGAGACCCAAGAAATAATCCTAAAAACCTCAAAGTGAGAATTCTTGCATCGTAACTTTTGCTTCGTGATTTTATGTGGCGCTAATTTGATTATAAACACAAAAGTAAATGTCACTGAAAAAAAACCCAATACCTATCATTAGGTGAATGAGTAAATAAAATGTGAAACCTACACAATGGGATACTACTCAGCAATTAAAAACATGAACCATTAGCTCGTGTTACAATATAACACATGGCAAAACCATTATGCTATGTGAAAGAAGCCAGGTGCAAAAATAATACATGTTGCTTAACCTCATTTACATGAAATGTCCAGAAAAGGCAAATTCACAGAAACAGAGAGCAGATCCTTGGTTGCCTAGGGCAGGAGGTGGCAATGGAGATCACCTGCACACAAACATGAAAGGACAGCTTTGGGGACGATGGAGATGTTTTGAATGTGGACTGCAGGGAGGGGTACATAACTACAATTTTATCAAAATCATTGGAACTCACACTTTCATGGGTGAATTTTAGGATATGTGAATAGAGCTGAAAGCAAATGAGAAGCAGTAACCTGTCAGGAAGGAGATCATCATCAGATAACCAAAATATGCCTTCTTAAGGACACAAAGAAAACTTTTAAAGTATTTCAATTAAAATTTCTATAGAATTCAGAGACCTCTCAGATCCCTGCACAGTTATTGAGTGAAAATTGCCCAAAAGGTGGAAGGTGGTCTTGGCAATGGTTTGGGGGGACCTACGTATTCTCTACCCTATGGCATGCACGCAAAAAGACAAAGAAAGAAGTCAGAAGTGCCTTATTCTGATACTTTGCAGAAAGCCTTATACAAACTCCTACTCCTTTTGTATTATAATTTTATTTATCTTCATATTCCTTTACTATAAAAATTATAAAAATGCATGTTTTAAAAAATAACTATAGTTCTTTAGCCTTCATATGAGCTTTTCCCCCTTCAAAAAAAGACTTCTCAGCTACATGAATCCTCCCCTCCCTCTCTTTCTAATTAAAAACTCTAAACCGCAGCTTAAAATATCAACATTTTGCCTATTACAAATAGTTTTGTTGTTTGCCTTCTTGCTTTGTTTGTTTATTTATTTGCTTGTTTATTTATTTATTTGTGTGTGTGTGTGTGTGCACGCAGGGGGGAAGTTATTGGTTTTGTCGAACCCCTCAGTCTTCTCAGCTGTTTCTTCTGTTTCCAAGGCTGCACGCTGTCATTCTCTGCGGGTCAGGTGGATTCCAAGCTTTTCAAGTAAAGCACACCTCAGCACTGCCGCGGTGACTCTGGCGTGTCTCCATAAACACTCATTACATTTTGCTGTGCTCCAGCTCCCATGGAGCAAAATGACCTGAAGTATGTGAGAGGGTCTGTCCCTTCATTAAGTGGCCCCAGGCTCCATCGGCTTAAGCTCTTCCTGTGTTGTCACCCTCTCTGCTGCTGTTTCCCACTTCTGTCTGGGGGCCTGCTTCTAGCCAGCACCCTTTCCCTTCTTTCCAATGTACTGGCTCCGGTGCTTTGTGAATTAGGAAGCTGAGTTACTGAACTGGCTAGTTGAGAGTTGTGAATAAATCAACACCGAAAAGGTTCTGTGTAGCGCTTTTGGACACCCCGGTCTGTAGAGTGCATAAACTTTGGCGCATGCCCTTGGCTTTTTCTGAGGGTGCTGGTCCTTTTCCTGAAGTTCAAAGAGTAGAACCAGCAGATTCTACTGGGACTCCCGTCTGTTCAGCCCTCATCAACCAAGCTCTTAAAGAACTCAAAGAGAATGGCAGCTTAGTCATCGCATAACCTGGACACACACAGCCACTGTCCCCTCCTGTGACCAAAGCAGACTTTGACAAATGACCACAATATTTTGGTGTTTTTTTTTTTTTTAACTGAACATAGCAGGCCTCAGGGTTCTTTTTCGGCAGCCTGTTAGTAAAACATTAACAATATCAGTATTGTCACCTAAAGTAAAACTCAGAACCACAGAAAAAAGAAGGGTCTTAAATATTTCTGCTTTAGAATTTTTAGCTATTTCCTACTTTTACGATATAATGAATTACATTGAAAATATACAACAATATGCAAAATATCCTTGTAAGGACATAAAAGGAATTGACAGTACTGTTTGCTTTTCCAGGACAGGGGTAGCTGATAGCAGGGGCAAAAGGAAAACTTGTCACTCTGTATCTCCAGGCTTTTGAACATCTGACTTTATATTTTTTCAAATTTCATAACAGAAGTGAAACTTATCAAGCATATTAGAAATTGCTTTATGGTTTCAATCTGCAATTCCTCCCGAAGGCTCATGTGCTGAAGGTCTGGCTCTCAATGCAGCAGTGTTCAGAGGTAGGGCCTTTGGGATGTGATTAGGTCATGAGGGCTCTGATCTTATCAATGTTTAATTCATGGGAAGATTCATAGCTGAATGGAGTCATGGGAGGTGGACACTGTAGGAGGTGGGACTTAGTTGAAGGGAATCAGTCTTTGGGCACATGCCCTTGGGGACTATATCTTGTCACTGACCCCTTCCTCTTTCTCTGCTTCCCAGCCATCATGAAATGAGCTGCTCTCTTCCATCATGTTCTTCCATCGTGATGTTCTGCCTCACCTTAGGTCCACAGCAATGGAGTCAGCTGACCATGGACTAAAACCTCTGAAACAGTGAGCCAAAATAAATCTTTCCTCCATTAAGTTGTTTTTCTCAGGTATTTTGTTACAGGGACAAAAAGCTGACTAACACAGAAGCCAAATGATCAGGGGGATACCAAATAAAGCCTCATCTCCTTTTTGCTTTCTATCCTTAACACCTGGATTCTGTCTCATGGTCTCTAGAACATAGCTTCAGTTCCTGCCATCATATCTGCATTCCAACCAATAGAAGAGGGGAGAGAAGAGAGCACAGTCCTTCTTAGGACACAATCAAGAAATCACACATACCTTCCTGTTTGCATCTCAGTGGTCAGAACTTAGATATGTGACCATGTGTTACTACAAAGGAATTTGAGAAATATCATCTTTGGAAGGTGTGTGTCCAGCTAAAACTTGGGAAGTTGTTACTAAAGGGAAAATCAAGGCAGGAGTTGATGTACAAACAAATGTGGAAATGTCAGCCACAAAGGATTAATACCAAATTCAGGATAAGAGTTATCTCTGGTGCTGGTGGGGAATAGCATTCCAGGGGCTTTAGGAGTATTGATAACATTTTATTTCCTAAGGCAAGTGATTACAAGATTGGGTTTATTTTTTCACTGTTATTCCTTTAAACACACACACACACACACCCATACACACAATGTTCATTTTATGTATTTCACAATTTTAAAAAATTATTAGAGTTGTTGAAGCTGGGTATGGGTACACGGGAATTTATTATACTGATTATGATAAAAAATGTCCAAAAGTAAAGACATTACATGTACACAAATTTTCTATACATACTTATACAAAGTTTCATCTTAATATTCTTTCAGATACATAGGACTTATTAAAAACATACTTTGTAAAAATTATTGTCCTAAATGTTATATTATACATATATGAGAAATAAAGGCCTGTGGCACCCTTAAAATGTTTAAAATCTAATTGAGAGACCAAGACAAAAATAATCGAGTGACCAAATGAGAAGCACAGAAAGAATCCAGAGGAAGATGCGTTTGGCTTAGGAAAAATGAGGTTGCTATGACCCTAGGAAATGAGCCAATGTGACAAAAATAGTAAGTAGTTAATCAAAATCATAATAAATATGCAAACTAAATTTAAGTAATTAGATTTGTGCAGGCTTCTTCATGCAGCTGTGGGTTTGTTTCAAAGTTTAGAACCAAGTTAAATGCAAACTGAGGAAACAGAAAAACAAGCTCCTGTTCCACTTTCTCACATTACAGTGCATTTCGTCACTTTATAACCAAAGCTAGACTGCGATTTCAGGGAAGACTTTTGAACAAGTAACCTCAGTCCTTCTGAAGCAATGGGAAAGCATAATGATTAAGGACATATGCAGTCAGCCTGGAGGTGTGTCTCTCCATTCCATCCCAACCTGCCAGCTTTGTAACCCTGGGACAATTTGCTTAACCTCTGCCTGTTTCAGTTTCCTCATCTGTAAAATAAGGATTGTACTAGTATCGACCTACCAAGATACGGTGAGGGTTAACACTGTTCTTGGAACAGACCTGGAACATTCAATACATCATTGTTGTTGTTATCTGTCTCTTCCACGGCTCTTTGAAAATGAGCTCATTTATTTACTTTCCCCCTAGAGTTCACTGGGGTGGAGATAGTTATTTCAGAAATGACAGAGATCTAAATTTTTGTGAAATGTCTTGACTTTTCAAATGCCATAAAAGCCAAACAAGGCAGGTTTGCAAGCTAACTCCAGTGAACCACCAATCCAGATTTAAATTTTCATGGAGAACAATATCAGGTGATTTGCGGTCTAAAATGATATTAAAATAAGTGGCAAGGTGCAACATTAAAATAATTCTTAGAGTCCAAACTTGGTTATTTCTCAAATAGGTTATATTCCTTGGTGATAATCCAGTTAACTTTTAAATTTCAGGCTTTTTCTTAACAGCCTTCAAATGCTGGAGTCCAGTTTTCTTCCTTGAGCAGTTGGGCATCTAGTTGCACAGCACCCTGCAAGGCTCAGACAATCAAGTTGGGGAGTTAGACCTAAAAACCTACTGTGCAAACCTATGTGTGAGTAAGTGCTAAACTATATGATTCTGACTCTGGATATAAGGATTATAGAGAGATAAGCATGAGCAGGAATAACCAGAAAGAAATAGTGTTGTGCACAAAGAGTTCGCTCAGCCTTCAAGCACAAGTACAATGCAGATAGAAAAGAGGAATAAACTGGAGAAAGGCAGAAAGACTCGGCATGGACCACAGTTAAACTAGACAATACGACTCAATAAGAGGCACTTAAATTTTGGAGAACTAGGGAAAATAAATGCGTAGTTATACACATAGGGCCAGAGTATGAATAGTTCTTTTTATTCTTGAAGGATTTGTCCATTATGGGAATTATTTGTTCTTAGGCTCCTTATCTCTTAGGATGGAGTAGTTAAGAATAAGCTATATTAAAAATAGTGCTTTAGAATAGCAACTATGAGATTTTTGCAGGGCAAGGACCTTAATTCTATTTATTTCTGAATTCTTAGCACCCAGGATAGTAACTAGCAATGAGTGTTTGCAAAATGCCTGGAAATAAATGACTGAACAGCCACATAGCAATAGCCCAAATCAGCAGACCATGACTGTCTCTAATTTAAGAAAAGAAAAAAAAAAAAAGGTGTACTTTAGGTTTCCAATCTATACATATCCATAAAAAATGAGTCTCATCACCTCTATCACCTACTCTTACTATCTTTAAGCCTTTGCTTTAGTTTGCACAATTCCTTATTTAGGCTTGAAAGTGAAAAATTCTAAATATTGGCTTTTTTTTGTAATTTAGTCTATTTTGGCTTAGGGAGGAAAAAAGTGAACAGAGACATGAGGCATTGCTTAGTTTGCAACTACAGAGCAGTCACATTTACTTGCCAACAAGAGGGAGAATGGTCCATTGGAGACATTGGGAGCCCTTGGTATATCATTTTAGACTATCATTTATTACATGTTTCCCCCAACTTGCCTTCCTGCCCCCAAAAGAAAATAAAAAATTCTGTTAAGTGCTCTGTTGAGATTTTAGAAAGCCCTCTGACACTAATACTTTTCTCAGCGTTGAGTTCAATGACACATTTATTAATGAGTTTTTCTAAAGTCTGACATTCTGGAACAAAGATATTTTAAATTTATTATAATTATATAAGAAGTAATTTCATACTCCTATGTAAATTCCTGTAAACATACAAAATATGGATATTATTAAAATAATGTGCACTCACCAATAAAATGCAATTCATAAATTATGTAGCAAATTTCATTCTATTTTGAGAAAGTAAACTTTATGCTTCAGGAAGTTTTAGGTATGGCAATGTTAAACTTTAGTAATTTTGGGGGGCAGGAGCTACTGGGGATTGAACCCGGGGTGCTTTACCACCAAGCTATATCCCCAGTCCTTTTTAAAAGTTTTTATTTTGTTAAGTTGCCTAGGCAGGTCTTGAACTTGTGATTCTTCTGCCTTACCCTCCCCAAGCAGCTGGGATTACAGATCAACATCACTGTGCCACGCTGGACTTTAATAATTTTTAATGTAATCATGGTAAATTAGCATGTTCTGAATAAGGTGACAAAAATAATAGTAAAACTTGATCAATGATATGGGTCAATGAGGAGGGAAATGGAACATGCGTCAAATCTCTTCCAAACTCCTCTACTCGGGCCATGAGAAGACACCAAAGAGATTAACTAATAACATTAACATGTACTTAAAAGCTCATAACTTGTTCCTTCAGTCTTAATTTATACTATTATTCCAAACGATTCTGGACTGAATAATTCCAAACTGATTACGACGTCTCCTTCAGTTCTATAATATTTATGCAATATAAATCTCCCCAAAGTTGCAGCAACCTATCCAATATAAACCCCAGCATAATTCAAATTCTAATTTGAAGAAATTTCCCATATTGGAACACAGACTGAAATGCCCAGTACAGTGTCCATTTCATATGGCAGGATTATATTTTGAAATTATCAGAAGGGAAGACATTAAATATTCAAGGAAAACATTCTCATTCAAGATAACAATATGACTACTTAGAGTGAATACAGAATGCATAATTTTCTTATAACTTACAAATTGAATTTCTTGAGCTGATTGTATGATATTTAGATGCCACAGCTATAAAACCAAGCTCTCAGCCATATTGGTCTCTGCATTTCTGAATGAATCAAAATGCTTCCAGCAAGCTTCCTGTCCAACACAGGAAATCCTGTTGGAATCCCCCTTATAAGTATGCATCATGTGCACAGCTTTTCTTTTTGTGCCTTCGGAAAGACCAACACTAGCTGTATTTCACAGGAAGTTCTTCCTCTTCCTCTACCTCCCGCCCCCCACCCTCCACCAATAGTCTGTAGGGTGAACTGGTTGTATGCGATGCTGGCATAAATGGAACTCTGCTTTCTTATCACACTGAAGCAGCTGTGCTGATGGTGTGAGACACCACTTCTCAACCCACTCAGATCTATCTTTCTTTTTTTTCCTGAGTGTTTGAAATATAATCAGCTTCAGGTGAGTGGGTCTTTTGTGGCTTCTTGTTCTATGATTTCTACATTAATATCTAGAAATACCATTGGAAAACATCAAGGAAAAAAATCTATTTCTCTCCCCCAAATCCAAATCCTAACCAAAATAAAATCCCCAGAAAGATTTGTATTCGTTAATTGTGTTCCCTAATTGAATTTGAGCCTCCAAATAAACACACATGAAAATGTAATTAAATGAACTCTAATGCAGAAACTTTTACTAAGTGGTGAAGCGCCACAATTTCAATAGGACTGTGGGAAATCATGCTATTTTAAAACACAGCTGAAACAGCAGGAAAGGTAAATTGAGGTTTTTACCAAAGGAATTCTTGAGAGCATGTTAAAGAGTTGCTGCCTAAATAGAAGGCTCACTGAATTCCTTTTAGAGTAGCTTTTTTGTTTTACCTCCTGCCATAGACTGTGCACAGACTTCATTGATGAAAGTGAAAATATCACTTTGTTCCAAATAACCAAGCTGTTAAAATAATGTAGGAGTATGAACATTGAGAGTACAGTTGGCATGTCCAAACAGTGTTCTCCTAAGTACTGCTCTAGTTGCTTTCGTTCTCATACTATTATCTATTGCAAATTTGGCAGCACATATTCTTATGCTAGCACAGTAGCCTAATTCCCGAACAAAAGCAAACTTCTCAATATTTATTCCTACAGAAACCACACCAAATAGCACATATGTTCTAGCAATAGGCTTCATGGTGACAAAATCTTTTATTTAAAAACAGAAAAATGTGACCCTGGCAAAATGGACAAACCAGGAGTTCCATTTACATTACACAAGGGTTAGTAACTTATGATAATGATTTGTTCCCTTATGTTAGCTAAGACGTATGTCTAAAGTATAAAGAGAAGTCCCGCAGATCAGTCCACTCTCCAGAGCACTGACATCCCATGAAGAACTTCTGCACATGTTCTTTGGGCACAGCATCCTCTGACCAAATAAAAATGGAAAATCAAATCCAATGTGAAGTATTTTCTAACCATAACTGGTCACAGAACCAAAGTTGTCCCAATTATTTGATTCTAAAAGCTTCTTTTCAAATAATTCCAATTTTAGCAATAAAGTTTGCATTCTTTTTTTTTTTTTTTTTTTTTTTGGTACTGGGGATTGAAATCAGGGGCACTCAACCACTGAGTCACATCCCCAGCCCTATTTTGTGTTTTATGTAGAGACAGGGTCTCACTGAGTTGCTTAGTGCCTCGCCATTGCTGAGGCTGGCTTTGAACTCATGATTCTCCTGTCTCAGCCTCCCTAAGTGTTGGGATTACAAGCATGAGCCACCATGTCCAGCTAAAGTTTGCATTCTTGAGAAGACACAGGAACATGTTGCTTTAAAGAAAAGATTATGAAGTGGTGGCCCATGGGGGGCTCCTATCCACAGTCATTTTGTCTGGTATGCATAGAGTTTTAAATAAAAATGAAGCCAATACTGAGCATTTGGAGATTTCACATAATGTCTCTATTTGCTAACACTCCATTCCTACATGGTCATAACAAGCTAAGGCACAGCTATAGGTTTAGAGCACTGTGGTTACACGCTGTCCAGTTTGACCAAGTCATTTCTACCCTCTACAGTATCTCACCCACCATCTGCTTTATGCATGGAAATTACATGCCTGCTTCTTGTAGGCATTTATTTGCCTTAAAGATCCTGTTCAAAGGATAAGAGAACATGGAGAAAGAATCACATATCTGTTTCCCCAATGTTAATCAACTATAGATGGACTGAGAAAGCCCACCTCTAGTAAATCTCACAATGTCTGATGTCACACCTTTTCTCCTTTAGTGCTCAAGATCTGTACCTAGGCTCTGTACTCCTACCAGATAATTCAACTTGAATGTTCTGCCGTATGTTTTCTGTATTAATAGTTGTTATCAATGGGCATGATCTGCATTATCAATACATCATCATCATATTATTATTAACAAGAATAGCAACTGAGCACTTAACTAAATTCTAGGCACTAGGCTAGGTACACAGGTAACAAATCATTGAACTCCTAGAGCAACTCTATAGCACATGTTCTTTTATTTACATTTCATCTTGGCCCAGAATGATGCAAACAGCCAACCATGGACTGAACCTCTGAAACCATGAGCACAAAACAAACTTTTCTTCCTTTAAGTTGGTCTCATCAGATATTTGGTCACAGCAGTGAAAACCTAACACACCAATTCAACAATGACCCCAACTTCTACCTTTTTCTATGTAAGCACTTTGGGCATAACAGAAAATATTTCATAGACATTGTAGGATATATTTTACCCAAAGGGAACCAAAGCTCCAAGTTAAGGGCCTGCCTGAGATCTTACAGTTTATATAAAATGGTGAGTGGTGAATGCAGAGCTTGAATTCAGGTCTTTGGATTCTAGGTCTAGACTTCCCATAAGTGATTCTGGCATGGATAGGGAAATAACAGCACTGTCTAATAGACTTCTCTGTGATCATGGAAACCTTACAGACATCTAATCTGTCCAATACACATCTACATTTGGTTGTGACTAAGGAATTGAGTTTTTAATTACATCTATTTTTATTTTATTTATTTTTTTAAATTTTTATTTTTGGTACTGGAGATTGAACTCAGGGGTACTCGACCACTGAGCCACATCCCCAGCCCTATTTTGTGTTTTATGTAGAGACAGGGTCTCACTGAGTTGCTTAGCGCCTCACCATTACTGAGGCTGGCTCTGAACTCGCAATTCTCCTGTCTCAGCCTCCCTAAGTGCTGGGATTACAGGTGTGAGCCACCGTGCCTGGCTTTGTTACATCTATTTTTAATTTTAATTTTAACTTAAATAGTCAAAGTGGCTACTTGCTACTGTGTTGGACAGCACAAGGCCAAAGTTTCATAAACCTTTTCAACCACACTTTCTGTGTGTGTACCATGAAATATTATTTCCTATGAAGGCTCAATAACTTCCATATGGGATAAGTTTCATATTGGAAAGAGCCAAAGAAAGGCTCTAGTCTTGGTTTGAACATGAACTTTTTTTTAAATCAAGCTACCAAGTCATATCTTAAAAAACAAGAGAGTGCCTGGAACATTGACAAATGTTTACTTGAGTAAACAAATGGCTTTTGTTTCCCAATGTGCAAAAGAACTCTAGAGTAATATTAGATGTAGCTGCAGTAACAAAGTTCTACACAACAGTGGATATTAAATTGAAAGGTTCAGATCTAATAAGAGTAAAATGTAACAGATATGCAGGGATTTGGCCAAGGTCATATAGTGAAGGACATAGTAAGGCACTTGGCCTCAATAAGTTCAGTTTTCTTTTCTGTACAATGAGGGGATTGAACTATTGATTCCCAGCCATTTTCAGCAGTTACCTATTGGCTATCAGAAGTGTCATGAGCACTCAGTCAACCTATTCCCTTCAATGACTACAGCTAAGAGCAACTCAAAAATACAAAATCATATCCAGAACTTTATTTTATTCTTTTCACTAAAACCCTTGCAACTCACAGGGTTATTAACACACAAAAGTGCATTTCTGTGCCTTCTTTTAGCCAGAGATGTCCCCTGCTGCCCACCACAAACAGAATGGCCCCTAAACCCTACATGTCAAGCCTGGTTTTCTTATGATAATGGACCCAGCACAGTTCTTCTCAGATCCTCAATTTCCTTATTTTATTTATTTACTTCAGCTTGAAATAAAAGCCTCATCCATTTAAGATTTAAAAAGTGACGCCCTATTTTTAGTTGACACATGTAACATGTATTTTTCAATAAACTAAACAACACCTGATTGGGATGCAGGAAAAACAGCATAATTACCGTCAAAATAATGATAGCAGCAAACAATCCAGATACACTCAGCAACAGCTTAGCTGGGTAGAAGAGAATTGCAAAGATCCCATTGTACACTTGCATTTACTGTGTTGCTTGTCTTCAAAATACCTACATAACTGAACAGGCTCAGCTCCATCTCAGATGGCATGCAATCAAGGAAAATAATGGGACATAGCAAACAACTTCAAAGTCCCAGCACCACTTAGGTTAATAATATATAATTGCTACAATTTCTTTTCGCACAGTACTTTTAATTAAATGCACTGAAGTCTCTACCTACCAACTTATTTTCCACCACAGGCAGCTGTTTTGCACTTTGAATTGAGGCATCTAGATTGTATCCTTTTTCAAAAAGCACCCTCTCCTCAGAAACATTTCCTGGAACATAGGTTTAAGGTAGGACACAGCTGCTTTCTAAGTCCACCTTCAGAGAGAGGATTCAAAGATAGAGCAAGCTACAGCTTTAAAGAGCCACATGAAGTGCTTATCATTATTTTGTAAAACAAGTGCTCTAAATTTTCTATACTGTATCCCCACAAGAGGCAACGGACAGAAGAAACCAGGAGGCAAGGAGAGAACACCACTTTTATTCTATTAAATAACATAAGCATTTTTTTTTTAATTCCATTCCTAGCTGGGCGTGGTGGCTCACGCTTGTAATCCCAGCACTTTGGGAGGCTGAGACAGGAATCTCAAGTTCAAAGCCAGCCTCAGCAACAGTGAGGTGCTAAGCAACTCAGTGAGACCCTGTCTCTACATAAAACACAAAATAGGGCTGGGGATGTGGTTCTGTGGTCAAGTACCCCTGAGTTCAATCCCTGGTACCAAAAAAAAAAAATTCCATTCCTAACACCAAAAGATAGAGCGAGAGAAGAACATTTTGATTCAACAATATCATGACTTACAGGCATTTCTCTAGAATATTTAAAAATGATTTTTATAATAAAATTGGTAACAACAATTCAGTTTTACATATTTTATGACTCTTCATTATTTTCAGGGGCTTTTTTTTTTTTTACTAGCCCTGTTTGAGATTTAATCATGGAATTTAGAGATATGATAACAACCACCGGAAAAACTTAAAGCAGAATTACTTAATGATTTGGTAAGGAGATTGCAGACAGTTGCTTTTCATTATCTGATGTTTATTTTATTGTTAAATTATGTACATGTATTACTTTAGTAATAGCTTTTGTGTTTGTTACATGACTGAATTTGGGGAAAGATTCTGTATAACATAATTTCTAGATGAATTTTTTCCTATAAGTTCCATAGCTAAAGTATACTTTTTTCCCAAAGGAGAGGGGCACCGATTTGCCTCCTTTGCCAATATTTTTTTCTGAATATACAAATATATTCCAAGTTTTAACAACCCATCAACAATTTGAATCAGTTCAACAAGGACCATCTCCATGGGAGTTCCACTTGAAAAGAGGGACCAGGTACTAGAAATAAGTAATCCCCACCCAGCTGTAAACCAATAGGCCCTGAGTTCAGAGGAACATAAGCCAGATACAGAAGGGTCTTGAGAAGTCAGTGATCAGCTTTGACAGAGGTCACAAATAATTTTAAGACAAAAGTGTGAACTAATGACCAGTGGTATGGAGAAAATAGGGAAGGAGATTAAGGAATCGAGATGGTGGGTCCATGCCTCATAGAATGGGTTTGCTGCAGCTCAGGAAGCAAAAAACTGAAAGGATAGGCAGTAACAGGAACAGGCCACTGCTGTTAGCAGTGGGGAGTTTCCTCTCATAACTCAGATGTGGCAGTGGAGGCCACTGGACTTGGCAGCAAGGATGTCTACAGATAGCATCAAAAGCCTCCAGGAGAAAGGAGTGAACCAGAACACGTGAGAGTTGCAAGGAGCCAGAGAGGGTGTGGTCCAGGCAGGTGTCCTGACCCTGCAGAGGAAGGGCTTCCAACCCCAGAATGAAAACGTATCTGGAATCAACCATGTGGAACCAGGCAAGGCATTTGTCCCCTCCCACCTGAGATCTCAGAGCTTCCTCTAGAAAAGGATACATGATGTGTTTTGTCCTTGTGGGGCCAAGGGTTAGTGGACCAGGAGGAGAAAACAAAGTTTTGAGGAAGGAAACTGTGAATAGAATTCAAAAGGCTGATGCACTGAACGTTCAATGCAACCAGTGGAAGATGCCATAAGGGCACACAGCAGAGAACAACATGGACCAGAGGCCTCTTGGGACCCACTGTAACCCAGGTGAAGAGCTGCTGTTTTGCTAGGGGATGGGCATGCGCAGCCTGTGGAGAAGCTCCGGTGGGGCCACTCAGATCCCTCTTAGGCCCTGTCATCCTAGCTGCCGCTGGCCACTGTGCAGGGTGGGCAGAGGCCACACCTTCAGCTTAACCACACTGCTCACAGCATGTACCCCTCTAAATCGCTTCAGTTTCAATGGCCAGCCACTTTTCTAGCTTCTGACAATCAAAAAAACCTGCAACCTTATAAATCAACATGGATTTATTTTTTCTACTGCAGAACTCAAATTCAAACCTCTGCTAGTGCTTACGGCAGCTGGTGGCAAGGAGGGGAAACACACACCTTGAAGAGAAATGTCCATTCACATCTTCTACTCACCCCCACCCTCCCTACCAGCTCACCTCCCCTGCCTGCCCTTTGGCTTCTGGCTTCTTGAAAGTATAAGCATGGCCCTTGAAAACACGTCATTCCACTCTTTTACGGTAAAATTAGCATTGGCTTCTTGGGGTTGGGAAGGAGAGGGGTGATCTAAGATTAACACTGAGTTATTTGTCCCTGCCTCTGGGCCAGGAAGCAGGGCCTGGAGTACACCAGAAGTACCAGAAAGGTTGAGAAAAGCCACAGCCATTTGTAAAAGAAATAAAAGGGAAAGAAACTATGGGAATTTGGAAGAAACATCACATCAAGGGAAAGTAGATAAAGCCAATGAATGATCGGCCCACCATAAATACTCACTGACCGTCAGGTATTCTTACATTCTTAATTTCAGTTAACTGTAGCTTAGAATAGTAGTATTTACTCTATCTGTTCATTAGGCAAATATATATCACATGGCCACTTTGTGTCAGGTATAGTCAGATGCTTGAACTGGCTGAAACTATCTGATTCAATGCACTGTATCTTGTCTTTACAGGGAAAATCCAGGCTGGTTGGTAGCTATGTTCTTCTTCACCCTATCCACTCACGGCCAATTAACAAGATTTTTTTTTAAGTTCTTTTAGGGCCATTGATATTCTCTCTATAGCACAAACTCTCCTGCACTGCATTCCATTGCTCTCCACAGTAAATCTCTCCAAAGTTGTACAGCATTATAGTTTCTAATAGTAGCAGTAGCTGCTCCTGTGACTTATGACCTAGACTGGGGAATTCACACAAGATATGCACCTTTCCAATCTACTGGAGTAATGAGGCAGGGCAGGCATCAGGAGCCAGGGCCACAACTGCCACTGCCTCTTCTCTCCACCTCCCAGCAGAATTCTGGAAGGAGTTAAAAGCTCTCCCACAGGGACTATGATGAATCATCAGGGCATTATGTGTGAGTCTCCAGGGACAGCAAATGTGGCCTTGTCCTTCTGTCACTCAATCACACCACACCTTTGTTGCTTCCACAACCATGTGTGGGGCCTTGAGCACTTACTCTGTACCTGGCCCTGCCCTGGTCACTAGAGCTACTGGGGTGAGTATGTGCAGGATGTGTGCACACAGAAGGGAAGGGCTCTCCAGGCAGAGGAACAGTGTGTACAGAAATGAGGTGAGGCCTCAAGGGCCAGAGAAAGCAAAGTTTTAAGAAAAAGAAAGAAGGAGATGTGGGTAGGGTTAGGGGTGAGAACTCTTTTGGACCAGGCCTGCACCCCACCGATCCTCCCCTCTCATGCTCCATCCTGGCTGCCAGATGCAAGCATAGTTTGGAACAGATCCTTGCCTAAAGTCCCCATGGTGTGGTATGGTTTAGCTGCCATGAAAACTGCAGGGGGCTCTTTGGCAACTTGGGGTATTATAGAGGGATGCTGTCTTGCCACAAGCTGTACTTTTGGCCAATTTGTGAGACACTATCTTGCTCTGTGGCAGAATTACTTAATAATGTTGGCCCTAGTCTTGGCCTCCCTGAATATTAACAGAAGGTAGTGGATGTGTTAGGATGTGTTAATAGTTCTCTTGTTTTAGGCAGAATTTTTCTGTTGGTGAAAAAATAAAACCTTTCTATATAGAAAGACAAGAAACATGCCCTTAAGGGCTCAGCACTACTTCTAGGAAAACATAAAACACTTCTTGTCAAGTTTTACCCTGTGATGGAAAAAGATGAAATTCCAGAAGACCTGAGGCCTTGGGTATCACCACCATCACCTTCCACTTCTGCGAGGAGCTAGCTCTGGTCCACATAATGTTTTAAACAAACCAATCTGAGAAAGAAAAACTGCCATGTTTAGATTAAGATGACTTGATGTTTGATACTGAAGGAAAGAGCTAATCTCCACAAGCAGAATCTAAATCCATAAAGATACAGTGGGGCTGGGGGTGCAGCTCAGTGGTAAAGCACATGCCTCATGTGTACATGGCCCTGAGTTCAATCCCTAGTACCAACAAAGAAGAAGAGAAAAAATTCTTTAAGATATACAAAAGCTACAAAAACTTAACACTGTTAATTTTATTTTATTTTATTTTATTTTTTGGTACTGGGGATTGAACTCAGGGGTACTCGACCACTGAGCCACATCCCCAGCCCTATTTTGTGTTTTATGTAGAGACAGGGTCTCACTGAGTTGCTTAGAGCCTCACTGTTGCTGAGGCTGGCTTTGAACTCACGATTCTCCTATATCAGCCTCCCTAAGTGCTGGGATTACAGGCTGGCACCATCGCACTCGGCTAACACTGTTAATTTAATGGCAACAGAAAAAATACCTCAGGATCTCCACAGAGAACTCCAGAGACTCCGAAATGCCAGTTGGAAATATGGAAGGATGTGTGGGAAAGGTTGAACCCGGGCACTTCCTTTGGACAACAGGACACATGTGATCATTTGGAAACTGAGGGATGGAGACTATGTTGATGACCAGGCAAGAGAAGCCAGGAGGAAACCCACTGAGGCTGCACAGGTTAGTGTGTACCTCAACATCCAAAATGGAAAGAAAAAGCTATTCTATCGAACATCTCTAAAGAAACCACAAAAGCTGACCTGACAGGTCATCCTGTAAGTCTTCATACTGAGCAAGCCACAACAGAAAACAGTTCAAAATCTTTAGGAGGGCCGGGAGTGGTGGCGCATGGCTGTAATCCCAGTGACTGGGAAGGCTGAGACAAGAGTTCAAAGCCAGCCTCAGCAATGGCGAGGCACTAAGCAACTCAGTGAGACCCTGTCTCTAAATAAACACAAAATAGGGCTGGGGATGTGGCTCAGTGGTCTAGTGCCCCTGAGTTCAATCCCTGGTACCAAAAAAAAAAAGTCTTTAGGAAGGGAAATGAAATGATAGAATTTTGTTAGAAGAAACAGAGTCTCTCAGGATATGACCTGTCAAGCAGATCAGGACAGTGCTGAAGCAAATGACAAGATGTGCCATGAGGATAAAATGCTGGAAACCTGGGCTGGGGTTGTGGCTCAGTGGTGGAGCGCTTGCCTGGCATGTGCAAGGCCCTGAGTTCAATCCTCAGCACCACATAAAAACAAATAAATAAAATAAAGGTGTTGTGTCCATCTACAACTTAAAAATATTTTTAAAAAATGCTGGAAACCTGAAAAAGCAATTCAAACGCCTTGAAGAACCATCTAAGGTTCTTTTTGGAGACAGACATTTCTATCTCAAAGTAGATTCTGTTCGTTGAGTGAAAAGCCTGTGACTACTGGGAAGAAGTGTGGGGAAACTGGATTAAACCTCCTCATCTCAAGACAGGAGGGTACAGAGTTGAGACAATTCAGACAGCCGTTAAACTAGAACTTCTAGAAGTTGATCCTCAGGCACCTGATGATCCAGATGGCACAGGTGACAGGGAACATTTGCTCCATAGTTTCTGAACAGTGGGTGCTACTTCTTCTGAGGCAGATGCCCTTCCCCTGAGACTCTCTTCTTGGCCACCAAATTTTTTCTTCTTCCTCCTTTGCCAAATCCAGTGTTTCTGGAGAGCCCAAATGAAATTCTGTGGCAAGAGGGTTCCTTCTTTCTCCCTCTCCTTCAGAAAACATGGGTAAACACCATCCATCACCACCATTACCTCCCACCTCTGCCAGAAGCTAGCTCTCTATCAGAGGGTTCTTGTCCTTATCCTCCCCTATGGGCTAAGGTTTCCCTGGATATCTCATGCAGAAAGTGGAAGTGAGGTACTTCTTGGGCTCTCTGAGGCTCCAAATGATCCCAGTGGTCAAAATCCTTAAGTCACAACCGTCAGTCATTTAGCTTCCCACTCTTTATTCTAAAGTATTTTTGAATTATTTATATTTAACAAACAAACAAACAAAAATCTCCTGTACGCTGAGGATGTAGCTTAGTGGTAGAGCACCTGGTTAGCATGTGCCAGGCCCTGGATTCAATGCCCAGAACCAAAAAAAATAAGTGTTTTTATTTTTTCTTAAATTACAACTTTGTATAAATTTTAGAAAGCTTTAAGTGAAAAGGGATAATTTAATTTCACTGTTGGTTGCATATTCTAAAAAACAGAGTTAGCACATTTTAATAGGATGAGCCAGAACACCATTCCTAAATGATATATAATCCCTGAGCATTTGAAGTATAATGGCATTTGAAACAGCAAAATGCCAACTTCTGCCAATGGCTCTATATGGCACAGAAGCAGGAGAAAATTAAAAGTTCTCTATTGTCTCCATAAGATTTAATTTTTGAAAATCTAGTTGATGGTGCACACCTATAACCCCAGCTACCGTGAAGCTGAAGCAGGATGCTCACAAGTTTGGGGCCAACCTCATCAACTTTGAGATGCTGAATCCAAAAAAAGGAAAAAAAAATACCTACTCAAATTAATGAATCAAACCAACAATGATTGTCAACTATGACATATACAAATCTCAGTGACTAATTCTCTCCTTGCTTCCTCTTATACACCTTCAGAAGGTTCTTTTTAAAGAAAATGTCACAGTGAAGGTACACCTGTTGAATGAGGAGCAAGTCCTGGGTAAGGCTGACAGTGTGAAGACAGTTGCTGGTACTAGAGGCATCTTTACATGTTCAACTATTTTATATATGCAAAATGTCATCAACTTTTACTCAGAATATTTATTTCAAAAAACTTTCAATTTAGGAAGACATTTAGTCATAAGAACAAGAACATTTGCTATGTGCCAGAATCTACCATATGGGACTCTTCAAACAAAAGACAGGTTTTCCTCTCATTTTCTGGTGAAAACACTTACCTTGGTAAATTACTATAAATATTGCAAAAATGTGTTCAGTTTTAGGAGCAGCTTTGGGGTGGCCTGGATGGACAAAGGGCAGGCCTATCTGCAACCCAAGCATAGTCCCATCATGTAATAAGCCATGGGGTTCAACCACGGTGGCCATGCATACTGCAGCATCTTTCATTCTGCTTTGAAAGTGTCACAAAAGTGAAGACATTCAGGGTTAAAGGAGAAAGGTCTCTGTTGGCCTGACCCAGATGGTAATAATGGGGCGGGCAGGTGGGCTTGCCTGCCCTGCATGGCAGACGTGAGCATGGGAGGCTGTCACTGCCAACTGCAATGACATAATGAACCAGATCTGCTCATTCCCAGGATGGTAACTGGATACGTCCACACACGCTTCAGAAGCCAGGCATGATCTCTGGGGATTCTCTTAACCAAACACAAAAGAAGTTTGTGCTGCTGACTACTCACTGGCCTTGAAAAGAACCTTTATAAAATATCTCCAAAGAGTCACTCTCTGAGAGTTTCAAGAGAATTATTTGTGGTACTGTGCAGATAACACAAGTTCTGTGTCAAAATTAATATTTGCAGCACCTAAAGATCCTGAGTAGAAACTGGGCATAGTGGTGCACGCCTGTAATCCCAGCACTTAGGGAGGCTGAGACAGGAGAATCACAAGTTCAAAGCCAGCCTCGGCAATGGCGAGGCGCTAAGCAACTCGGTGAGACCCTGTCTCTACATAAAACACAAAATAGGGCTGGGGATGTGGCTCAGTGGTCATGTGCCCCAAGTTCAATCTCCAGTACCAAAAAAAAAAAAAAGATCCTGGGTAGAATCCTATTTGTTCTTAGCCATCTAGGAAGCTAATTTATGAAGCAGCTACTTGATTTTAACCAATATTTTGTAAGTAAAGTCAATAAATGTGCTATTTATAATAAATGATATTCTTAGATTCAATATATTTTTTAATGTCTACCATTTTGAGCAACTAGAGTAAATAAAATAACATGTTTGTTTTTTAAAGTTTCTATTTAGCTGGGCATAGTGGCACATACTTGTAATCTCTGTAGCTCAGGAGACTGAAGCAGGAGGATTGCGAGTTCAATGCCAGTCTCAGCAACATAGTAAGGCCCTAAGGAATTTAATGAGACTCCATCTCAAAATTTAAAAAATAAAAATAAAAAGGACTGGGGATATGGCTCAGTGGTTAAGTTCCCCTGGGTTCAATTCCTGGTACAGGAAAAAAAAA
>CM053403.1:48712067-48748107 GCA_028644305.1 Xerus rutilus
GGGTCAGTGGCATAACCATGGGGACTTCCTGTGGATGGGGATACTTCAACTGAGGGCCAGCTTGGGGTAGAGCAAACCACTGAGGCCTATTCCCCTACAAAAGTCTCCAGTTGCCTCAAACCAAACAATATGGCATTGTGGGGAGTGGGGAGCACTGGGCATGGACTTGGGTAGGTAAATAACACAGTTGTTAAACACTTTCAAAAGATGGGACAGGGGCTAGGGTTGTAGCTCAGTGGTAGAGTGCTTGCCTAGCATGCGTGAGGCACTGGGTTCAATCCTTAGCACTACATAAAAAAATCAATAAAGATATTATGTTTATCTACAACTAAAAAAATATTTTAAAAGATGAGACAAACTCATTTCTTTAGTGACTAATCCTATCCAAGACGCAACTGATATGGATATATGAAATGAATTCCCACGAACTTCCTCCCCTTAGCCAAGTGCTCCCAAATGTGTGATCTGCAGACTAGTACCAGTGAGCCCTGGATTTTAAATGCATGGATTCATTCAAACTTCACAGCAACCCAATAAGGTAAAAATTATTATTACTTAACCAATGAGAAAACTGAGCCCTATAAAAAGCCACCTCACAACCTAATGATCTGCAGCTAGGAGAGGGGTGAGTATGATGTGAAACTATTGAAGTGCAAAGCCAGGATTAGACACTGTCCATTATAGTTCACAGTCTCCTTAATTACAAATGAAAAAGTATAATGGTCCCCATCACTCCCAGCTCTGTTGCCGGAGGTGAAGAGAGAAACCAAATAATGCACAATTACAACTTTGGGGCAAGAATTTATTTCCGATTTTAAAAAGGAGAAGCCAACAATACTCTCAATTCATTGCACTTGGGGTCCGCAAGATATGGTAGCTTTCTGTAAGCACAGTTTCACTAGAACACTGATAATACACTCTTTTGCATACTGTGTAGGAGACAGGTCTTGGCTACAGTAGCAAAGTAGTTGTGACAGAGACTGTGTAGCCCACAAAGCCTAAAATATTTACTCCCTAATGCTCACAGAAAAAGTTCACTGACGCCTGCTCTATACTAATAAGGCAGTAACAGCACAGATCCATAAACAAATGCCCTGTCTCAGTTTAGGCAACAGGATCAAGTGTCTGATAAAGCAAAGCTTCTCTGATGTTGTAATCAGATAGACAAAGAATCTGACTTGCATTCTTGATATCTTTTCCCTTGTCAACTTTTTGAAAGAGATGTATTGACTAGTCAATCCTCCCAAATGTGGATGATGGAAAGGCAGAGTTTTAAGTATCCCTAAGATCAGTTATGTAATAATGTACACAAATCTTTATTGACTCCAGGGAACAATAGTCTTGGCACTGCCCATGTCCACATATTTGTGAAGATTTCAGAGAATTTTCCCGACACTTCACTAAGGTGAGGCCACCATTCTATCTAGCCTGATAGAATGGTGGTTCTAGCTCAGTGGTGCTAGATCTAGGATCTGGCCTTAACATTGACCCCGAAGCTCACCCTCCTAATCACATTTCAGTGCTTACCAGCAGACACCACCACAAATCTAAATTAACTCCCAAAATGCAATAAAAATGAAAAATTATATCCAAATTCAATTAAATTGCTAATATTTTAGACAATCAAAATGAAGTAAATGGATAGGTATAGCATTACTATAACTTTGGAAACAATGTCTCACCCACCCAACTATTTTGTTTACTTGAATAAGTCCCCGTTTCAATTTTAACAAAAGACAGGGAAAGAAATGATTGAGATACCTCTTCATTATAGGTTTTGGAGATTCTAATATGGACTATATTTTCCTGTTATATTTTCCAGAAAAATAAGCATATTTAAATCCTTCCAAAGGAAAAAAATGCCTTTAGTGGGCTTATGTTTGCAAAGAAGTAAGAATGCAGAGTCAAATTTTCCCAAAATAAATACACACACAAAATAAGTATAGATTACAAAACTAAAGAGGCATTCCCATCTATTATTTTCACTTTCAACATAACTATGTCTGTGGGAGGATCTGTCCAATACCAAAGTCCGGTTCATACAAAAAATAAATAAAAAAATAAAAAAAGGTTCATTAAGAATGTCTAAGCAGATAAGGATGTAATCAACCAAAATGATATAAACTAGATTGAAAAAAGTTAAATTTCACTTGGCCTTACAAGTTAAAAAGGCTCTTGTTGGTGATCTATATTTGCATACACAATTAATTATCTAAATCACATTGGTCTTTGAAGTCAATTTTTGCATACACCATTCTGTTTGTCACAGTATTTTACTCGGAAAAGATGCTTATTCCACAGGATATAAAATACTGCTAAGTGGTAGAAACATCTTGAATTTTGTAGTACTTAAACATAATTCTTCTCCATCAAAGGGTTGCATGCTTTTTGGAATTCGAGTTCCATAAACACTGTAATTTTACTGTTAAACATATTTGCAGGGTCATAAATATTCAAATTATGTAATAAAGATAGTACAAGCGGCTGATAAAATGCGATTAACATTCATTTACAGTAGCTTAGCAGGCTTTGCCAAATGCTACTTCCCATAACAGGCTATGAGGTTCTGATTGCATTAGCCTCCCAATTATTCCTTTCTGTCCTATGATATTTCAACATTATTTCTAAGATTCCAAAAATTACCATCAAGTGGATATTAAAGTCTTTTGAAGATCCCAAGATCTAGGTTTCATGATATTAATATTTTCCCCAAATGTGTTTTCTTCATTTGTGTTTCTAAATTTTTGGTATTTCCAAAAATGACAGTTACTTTCCATATCTACAATCTTCCCAGTTCAGCTATAAAACTGAGGCCTCTGTTAAAGGGATCTTAAAACTTTTTATGTTGGTTTTATGTAAATAAACATACATTTCTTTTAAAAAAGCATATCACTCTGGATTTTCTCTGGTACATTTAAGACATTCTGGAAAGTTGTCTCAGATACAAGAAACATGATTATCATGTTTTAAACAGTAAACACAACTGTCAGCACATTACTTTCATTAAGGGAATTTTATTGTTGGGTTTTATAAACAGCAGCTGGTAATTCTTGCTGAGTTTCATTACTTCCTCATAGTGATCAGCAAGCCTTAGAGTAACTATTTACAATTAAGAAACCTTGGGTATTGCTGAGACCTTTAAACTTGTGATCAACTATGGATTTAAACATTGCCTTTCTACAGAACTATGGATCCTTCTGTATTACCACATACATTTCTATGGTTCCACCCAAATGCCCTCCAGGCTGTTAAAGAGTCCATATTCTTGCTTAAAGTTGTAACCTTAATAACTAGTCAAAAGGATATCTAAAGTAGCTCGGGCATAATCTTATTGAGTTCTTCTTGTTCTAAATTTTGAAAATTAGGCTGGGGATTTAGTTTAATGGTAGAGCACTTGCCTAGCCATGTGTAAAGCCCTGGGCTCAATCTCTAGTATCGCCAAAAACAAAATAAGAATAAAAAATAAATAAAAATTTGAAAACTATAACTTTTGAAAAAAATTTTTAAAGACATTGTACATATAATATGCCAATAAACATATTTCTGACAAAACAACACACCAAATACCACCATGCAATTTCCTCACTTACATACATTTCAGTACTGATAAAAACTCAAAAATTTTCACTTGGGAAGAGGTAACATTTTAACAGCTTTCTCATTGATGTCCTTCCTACTAAGAAACTGAAAAAATAGGAAGTATTAGAAACCTCATCCCTTTAAGTCCAAACAAATGTGGAATAAGCACTTACTTGAAGTACCATGCTCCACGTTAGAGCTGGCAGGTATAAGACAGATGTGACCACAGTCTACGGAGGACAGAGATTAAGCACATGGTTACAAAATAATTACAATTAAGATGGGTTTAACAAAAATATATTCCTTAGCTGGGCACAGTGGCACACAGTCATAATCCCAGCTACTGGGGAGACCAAGGCAGGAAGATTTCAAGTTTAAGGCCAGCTTTGGCAACTTAGTGAAAGCCTGTCTCAAAATAAAATTTTAAAAAGGGGCTGGGGATGTAGCTCAGTGGCAGAGCACTTGCCTAGTATGCAGGAGGCTTTGAGTTCAATCTCCAGCACAGGAAGGAAGGAAGAAAGGAAAGAAGGAAAGAAGGAAGGACAGGCGGACGTACTCTGTATTCCTTCTTACAAAAATGATGGCACTGACATTGCAGCAACTGTAAAAGCACATATTTGAGAGTTTATTCTGGGGCCTGGTATTCTAATGCTTTATATGTACACATTCATGGAACCATCAATGTAATACAAACTTGTTAGAGAAAATTTGGAAAATATATGCAAGTACAAAGAGGATAGTATTTAATTGCCCACCCTATATTCTCAGAAATAATGACTGTAATATTTTGGTGTATATATAACATTGTATTCACTGTATTTTTTTCCCACTTAATGGGATATCCTGAAGAGATTACTTGTCCTTAGATACTCATTCAAAGTCATAATTTTTAATAGTTCCACAACATTCTAGCACTTTTATATACCAAATTTGATTTGATTATTTTTGACTCTTGGGTATTCATGTGGCTTATAATTTTCATTTAAAAGAAAACTATAATGAGCCTCAGTATGTATGAATCCTTATCCTCTTCGCTGAGTATTTCCTTTATATAAACACTTTTTTTTCTTTCTTTAATCGTGGAGATGGAACCCAGGGCCTCACCCATCCTAAATATACCACTGAGCTACACCTCCAGCCTCTGCATACACTTCTAAAAGTGAGACTACAGGTTCACATTACACTCCAAAAATATTGTATTAATTTATACCTCCATTCCTAGTGAGAAATACTATTTATTACACCACATCCTCAAATGCATCAACTATTATCCTTTAAAAAAAATCCAATTGAAAAGTAAAATCACATCTCACTGCAGGTGGGCAACCAGTACAGTAAACATGTCTCAGCTATGGTGACATGTAATATATATATATTTTTAGAAGGACAGTTTAATTACATGAAATAGGATTTGTATTTAGAAAACCTCAAGTAGCAAACATGAGATATGTATTCTAGAACTTAGAGAACAGTCAGTAAAATTGGAATTCCCTAATATTAGCCAGAAATCTGGACATTAAGATTTTTCTCAGATAAAATTCATGTTGGGGACCAAAATGGTAGAAGAAAACAGAAAGATCAGTGATTTAGGATACAGAAATAACGATTTAGAAATAGTGACAAAAAAGAAACAGGGGGAACATTTACCAGAGAACTGAACACAGCAAATATATCAGATACACAAGCAACCCCGCCCTGGAGAGGAGAAAGACACAAGATAACTAACCCATCATCCCCAAATGAGTCAGTACTAGTTTTGGAAAAATGCCAGATTCATAACCAGTGACCCCCACGCAGATTGTTCGTGGTCTTGAGTTCTTCCAAGTGTAGTGTCCTCAAGAGAGAAGAAAATTGCTAAAAAGATAAATAGCTGATTTTACTGGAGAAAATATTTAAATGTGATATCACAAAAGATTTCATGTTTGAAGAAATGTGATACTGGGTTAAATTTGAAGGGGTGATATGAAATATCATAAAACACAGACACATGCACACATGGCCGTTTGTTAGCTGAAGTAGTGACTGTGAGACTGGAATTCTGGACACTGACATGCCATGTATACCCTAGCCTAAGTGGGTTTGGTCAGGACTCCTAGCACCACCCTTATCACCAACATGTTAAGGGAACAATGAAATATGCATCCTTCAGAGGAAGAATCTTCAAGAAACTTGTAGAACAACTATCATCAATAGCAAAGCATTTGTCCCATTTTCTCTGTCTCTGTGTAGAGGAAGGTACTCACAGCCAGGGGCAGTGGCACCTGCCTGTAATTCCAGCTACTCTGAAGTCTAAAACAGGAGGATAACAAGTTGGAGGCCAACCTGGGCATCTTAGGTGGACCCTGTCCCAAAATTAAAAATGAAAAGGGCTGGGGATGTAGCTCAGTGGTACAGTGCCCCTGAGTTCAATTTCGTGTACTGTAAAAGAATTAAAATTTTTAAAAAAAGGTGGGGGTGGGGTGGGGTGGAGGGAGGCCGGGTGCTGTGGCACATGCCTGTAATCCCAGAAGCTGGGGAGGCTGAGACAGGAGGATCCCAAGTTCAAAGCCAGCCTCAGCAACAGTGAAGCACTAAGCAACTCAGTGAGACCCTGTCTCTAAATAAAACACAAAATAGGGCTGGGGATGTGGCTCAGTGGTCAAGTGCCTGAGTTCAATCCTTGGTACCAAAAAAAAGGAGGGAGTTAGAAAGAGATTATAAAATTCTGCATATTATGAAGAAACTATTTCTTTTTTCTGAATTTATGTGTTCTACCTGACATCTATTTTTTTCTATCCAAAAGAAACAGCAGTAAACTCTCAGGATGTACCGATAAATCTGTACACAGTAAATTTCAGCAGATATAGCAACAAGTAACATTTCATTCAGTCAGGAAATAGCTATTATTTCATTATAAGTGTCAGGCACTGTGTCATGTGCCAGATATAGCAAAAAAATTCTTACTAGATCCCAGTCCTCAGAAAGCTCACAGTTTGCAGACTAAATATACACTTAAATGTTAGCAAGTATCAATCGACTTTCACTTCTATGAAGATGTAAAACTCCTTGATGAAAATGGTTCATTTTCCTTCCAGAGAGAACATAAAAATGAAAGTCAAGGATGGAACTCATCCCTCTGACATGCCATTGGAGAGACCAAGAAGACTCTTAAACTGGCTCCTCTCCACTCAGGGTTTCTAAATCTATCCTGCACACTTATACCTGACTATACCAACCTCAGTGGCTCCCCATTGTCCACAAAGTCTAAACTATTTATGTGGATTCACACAAGGCATACTTAAACCTAATGGCTGTCATCTCACTAGTGATGCCATTTCTGAGAAATTAAACATTTCTCAATTATTTTCTAATTTGGGGAATGGTATTAGTGTCTATCTCATGTGTTTTTTTGTGAGATTTAAACAATCTGTACAAAATGCACTTACAGTGCTAAGCACATAATACACACCTAATAACTATTAGCTATTATGGTATTACCTTTCTATTCTCATTTCAGCTCAAAGCATTAAACACTAAGCTAATGATTCCTAAAAAGGAGATGTACTAGAATCATTGGAGAAGCCTCCTCTTTACCTGGAATGCCCTTCCTATCCTAGAGAACTCCTACTCATCCATCAAAGTCTAGCTCAAATGTCTCTCCCATGAATCTACATCATACTCCCCCGAGCAGAACCAGCTTCTGCCTCCACAATGCTCTCATGGATTTAAGACACTTCTAACACACTAAATAGCTCATCCTTGTTTATTTATCCATCTCTACAATTAGGACTTGAGCCACAAAAAGACATGGATTTTCCCCTCATTTTTCACCCAGCAAATGCTGCTTGAGCAACTTCTATAAACCAAATCTGGTAGCTTGATAAAAAACAAATTGCTGCCCTTGAGCAGACTCAGTTTGGTAAAGGAGGCACTCAATGGCTGTCTGTTGAATGAATGGATGAATTATAATATCTAATACCAGCATGAAGTTAAAAAAAAATAGACGAGTGACTCAGAATCAAGTTGTGTTAACAACATAGAGAAGTCACATTACAAGCACATTTAACTTACTGGAATTTAGCTACAAGTCTATGTTTACTTGGAAGGGGTTGAGGGAGGGAAGGAAAAATCTTATTTTTCTAAACATCCATTGTCTCTTATTTTGCTTTTTGTTTTTGTTTTTGTTTTTGGTATTGGATATTGAACTCAAGGGTGCTTTACCACTGAGTTTACATCCCCAGTCCTTTTTTATCTTTTATTTTGAGACAGGGTCTTGTTAAGTGGTGAAAGGCTGGCTTCCAACTTGAAATCTTCCTGTCTCAACCTCCCAAGTCACTGGGATTATACTGTGCCTGGCCCATCTTTCAACTGGACATTGGCCCTATGTACGTATGAAGACATAGCCTATAAACAAAGAGAAATGTAAGTTAATTTCTGGCTTTTCAGCTTTCATGAATGCAGTCTTGGTGACCTGGGAATTTTCTTTTTCCTTTTTGGAATGAGGTGTTGCTAAATGGTCCAGGCTGGTCTTGAATTCCTCGGGCTCAAGCAATCTTCCTGCCTCAGTCTCCAGAGTCACTGAGACTATAAGTGCTGCCATGCGCAGCTGACTTGGGGATTTTCAAGGATATGAAATTTTCTCCTTATTGTCTGACTTGAGATCTTAACCCTTGCATACATTGTAGTTCCCCTGTAACTATTATTAAAGCAATTTCAAGAATTATCAGTGGCCCTAGGATTCAAAAAAATAAGTCAAATAAAAGCTTCATAAAATATAATAAAATTTCTTGTTTACAGAAAAGCTCCTGCCCCTGAACTAACATGAAGGAGCCATAATCCAGAAAACAACTGCCCATTAGTTGTTCCAGTGCAGATGTTAGGCTGCTGACTGTTCTAAGAGTTGGTAGTGGTGATGGTAGGAAACCAAAATCTTCTAGAGGAAGTCCATGGAGGTAAGACTGCCCTGCCTTCCTTCTCCTTGGTTCAAATGCATATGCAGGTTTACAGGGGAACTGAAGCTTTATTCCTCAAGGGCTCATCATGTTCCCACTTTAGTTTTCAGCTTAGGTGTGATATGAAAAGGCTTTTTATAATTTGAGGAAATAAAAAAATATAAAATGGAGGGAAAAAAGCAAAGCAGGAGGCTGGGATGCATACATTTTCTATGACCTGAGTTTAAATTGCCATGATTGGATGTCCACTTACAGGAATTGAGAGCAACTGTAAGAAAGGTAAACATCTCAGGGAAACTGGGAGGAAAATTAGCATCTAAATTGACTAATTTGAAAAAATCACAAAATGACTTTGATTTTAATAGCAATAGTCCCAAAGTGTGGTTCATGACCTACAGGTACAACATCATCTGGGAATTGGTGAGAAATGCCAATTTGAGGGCTTGGGTAACGAACAGTCTCCAGGTGATTCTGGTGGGGTTAAGTGATTCTACCTCAAGTCCTCCCGGCATGCAAAGAGGAACAATAAAAAGTGAAGACATAGGTAAAACAAAAAGAGCAAGAGAAAGATACAACTCCCTTCCCCAGAAAGTCCAAACACGAAGGGTTTCTCCATTTTGGAAACTAGCAAAGCCATTTATTGAGAGTAAGAAAGGAGCTGAGGCAGAGATTTTTATTATCGCCAGCAGCAGGGCCCTAAATTTAGCAAGAGTATTCATTCCAGTTTAGGACTTTCTAAATACTTCTTCCCCAACTGCCTATTCCTTTTTTCTTTTTCTTTTTCTGTTTCTCTTGCCAGTACTGGGGATGCAACTAAGGCTGGGAGCACACTGAGCATGCGTTCTGCCCTACCCCTGAGCTGCACAACTAGCACTCCCCACACCTTCAACCCCTCCCTTCCCTCTTTTCCCATTCTATGGTGATGAAACGCATGCCCAGCAGAGTGTGCCTCATTGGTTGTAACCTCTGGGCCGTGATTGGTCCTAGGACCCTATATAAGCCTCTGTACTTGCTGGATTAAATGGGTTCTGCCTCTCGCTCGGGCAGAGCAGTCTCACCTACTCCCGGACTCTGGGTGGAGTGGAGTGACTCCGCAGACTGTCATCCCTAACCTCCTCCCATGAGACCCCACTTCTTCTTCCCCAAAGACCCCTTTTCGTCTCTCAGGACCCCTACTCGTGGAGGAGACCCATGAGGCACGACTTCAAACAATAAGCTCCAAACTGCCTTTTCTCAAGAGGCAGCTCCACCATGAGTTTCCTTATCAAATAACCCATTGAGGCACAAAGAAGCCACAATTTAATATTAGTATGTAATTGTTGAATGACAAAAATACAATTTGAATTGATATAAACTGTTTATTGAGACAAAGATGGCTCGCATTATTCCTCTTCTCTGCCTGCATGTTTACAGCAAAAGAAGGACATATAATTTAAGCATTTGACCTTTCTTTTTTTTTTTTAATATTTTTTTAGTTGTTGATGGATACAATGTCTTTATTTTATTGCTTTGTATGTGGTGCCAAGGATCAAACCCAGGGCCTCACGCATGCGAGGCAAGCGCTCTACCGCTGAGCTACAATCCCAGCCCCACATTTGACCTTTCTTAAGGTTGTGTCCTTAGGTTTGAAACCTCATGGCTCTACCATTTTGTTGCTGTGTGAAGTTGGGGAAACTTGCCTCAGGTTTCTAAGGTTTGAGTTCCATTTTTTTTTCAAGGATAATGTAAAGCCAAGAGAGCCTCCCTGAACAAGGACACACTGCAAAGTTTAGCTGCTGGTACTGCAGACAGTAACCAGAAAAATCCCCTGGCAACATTCATATTATAACAGTGAATGTTCATACAGGACCCCAGGCATTTTGTATCAGATCACAAGTATCCAGCAATCTAGACCCAAGCTTTCTTCTGATTCATTACAGGGAGACAATCAAACTACAAAGAATTTAATGACACAGTGAACACCCGTAGGTGGACACAGAATTACCTTATGGAAGATGTATCAAAGTAAGCTGCTGTGTACAAAGACATTCAGTAAGTATCTGTCCTGGGTGTTCTTTAAGAACCCTGCTACACTACTCCAAGGAAGGAAAGAACCATACACACTTATAATGCACACATATATATGTGCCATATGCTATGGCTTGAATGTGTCCCCCAAAAGCATGTTTTGGAAACTTAATCCCCAATGCAGGTGTTAAGCATTGGGACCTTTATGAGGTGATGAATCCATATCTATGAGGAATCTCATGAGTGGATTAATGCCTTCACCAGGGGAATGGATCCATTAAGGCCAGAGTGAGTTGCTTAGAAAAGGTCGTTTTGCCAGGCACAGTGGCATATGCCTGTAATCCTAGCACTGTAGGAGGCTGAGACAGGAGAATTGTGAGTTCAAAGCCAGCCTCATTAACGGCGAGGTGCTAAGCAACTCAGTGAGACCCTGTCTCTAAATTAAAAAAATTTTAAAAAAAGGCTGGGGATGTGCTTCAGTGGTCGAGTACCCCCAAGTTCAATCCCCAGAACCACAAAGAAAAAAGAAAAAGAAAAGGTCAAGTTTGAGTCCCACTGGCCTCTCTACAACATGTGCTATCTCTGGTCCCTTACAGACATCCTCTCTTTGCTCTTCTCACATAGGATGAGGCAACAAGAAGGACCACATCAGATGCTGGGTCACTTCATCTTGGACTTCCCAGCCTCCAAAACCATGAACCAATAAATTTCTCTTTATTATAAATTACCCAGTCTATAGTACTCTGTTATAGCAACACAGAATGGACTAGGGCACCATATATATATCTGGAAGGAAATGAAAAGATTATGCCTTTGACAAACAGATGGAATAACTAATGGTTCTCTTCATTTGTTTGGCCGATGATTTATTTTTGACAACCCTTAATGAACAACTAGAGCAGGTTGTATCTATAGCTGCAATCATACACACAAAGAAAATAAAATTCATTAGCCTTGGAGACTCTCTAACAACAATGATGTAAAAAGTTGTAACAAAGTATCTCTTGGTAGCTTAAAGACATAGGAAGCCTACCAATGGGCTCAGCGTAGCTTCTGGTGAATGGCTAAATGTCTACCATAGCTTTTCTAAAGAACCATTCACATCTATATTTTTAGTGTTTGTTTTGTAAGATTTGAGTCTATCAAGTGATTTTAACTTCTTTGGAGATGAATGAGTCTTAAATTATTCAAGAAAAAAATTGTCACTAATTTAGATCATAGCTTCTGATAATAATAAATAAAAATAACATTATTATTATTATTGTTACTGAGCTCTTACTAAATGCCAAAATAGTACTAAAGTCTTTGTAGGCATGATCTCATTTAATCCTCCCAGTAATCTTATGAAATAGATGTAATCATCATACTTATTTTTCAGATTAAAAAACAGATTCCAGATCAGCCATAATTCAAATTGGATTTATCCAAGATCTCAACCTCAACACCATGTTTCCTCTCTAGAGGAATCCTGATCCCAGAAACTGATTCAGATTAAAGGACAAAGTGACCACTAGTGAGTACTACCACCACTCCCTTTGAAGGACGATCTTGATAGTCATTCAAAAAAGCACAATAGGTAATAGTAACAGCCAATAAGGGATAAGCCAGCCCTTAGCATATTTCTATGGAATGGTGAAGACCAATACTACTTTAAGGAAGGTCAGTGAACTATTTACTACCAATCCACAGTAAGATGAAGAACTTGGGCCAGAATCTGAAAGGTCATACAGCTAAGCACCACTGTTTGTTTTAGCTGACATTCATTTGTAGCAGGACTCTCTTGATAAAAGAAGCATTATCGCAATTTACTTTACCTCCTCATATCTCGGTAACAAATAGCTTGTTGACTAGCATGGACCATATACCATATCTGAAGAGCACTGATATAGATCATATATTGTTGATCCAAAAAAAAAAATAGTCTACATTAACTAATTTGCAAATGATCCCATCATCTGTTCAATAAGTAAATTATAAACATAAAGTAAATAAATATAATAAACAGAAATACAAATGGCATGATTAAAATGATGTGCTACAAACCATTTAGAATGATTATCTTTGGAAAGAGGGGAATTTTAATTTTCTGCTTTACCAATTCTGTATTTTAGTCAATAAGGGACCCCAAAATATGACACCCTAACATACATTTGTTTGGCATATTTCAAGATGGCTATGTAGAGAAACCGTAGACTTCTTCAGACATAGGATTAAATCTGAAAGGCTGTGTGTCCTTTCATGTTAAAGAAAAAATTACATCTATGAAGGAAATCTATCTTACTGAAGTAAATATCCAGGAGATATAAAGGAACTATTCTGTCTGATATTCTCTTTTCTGCTCAGGAAAGAGCTTTTCACAGGAAGAAGAGATTGGGAATCTGATACCAACCCAGAGACAGATTGCCACAGGGGGCTGTTATTACACAGAAGACTTCATCTTCTTAACAAGACAATCCTTACTCACTGGGCACCTTCTCCAACTTTCCATAGCCTGCCACCACCTCCCTTCCCCCAGAAGCCCATGTCCCTTCCCCTCTGTTTAGCTCTATATGAGGTTCAGCCATCTCACTCCTCCATGAGTCTCATACTGAATGTGTATGGCTTCTGTTGTTTGGATGAATCATGTATATTATTGTTGTTTTTTTCCTGGTAATCCATCTCTTGTCAGTTCATTTCACAAAGTATAAACTTATCAACCCTTTAGGGAGAAAAGGAAAAATTTTAAATTTCCCTATGTTACTGAAAACTCAGTCCTTATCTCCAATGCGAATCCAACAACTAGGACATCATTTTGAGAAAAAGGAAAAAGAAGTTTCAATGCTTTGCTAGCAAAGGAGAAGCACAGGGGACTCCTGCCTTAGAGGCTGTGATTCTGCCCCTCAGGGCGAACAGTGGGTTTTGTTTTGGTTTTTTTTGGTGCTGGAAATTGAACTCAGGAGCACTCGACCACTGAGCCACACCCCCAATCCTATTTTGTGTTTTATGTAGAGACAGGGTCTCACTGAGTTGCTTAGCACCTCCCCATTGCTGAGGCTGGCTTTGAACTTGAGATTCTCCTATCTCAGAACAGTGGGTTTTTAAAGCAGTGATTCAAAGGCTACATTCCATGTGTTCTCTGTTGGGAGTTGTAATTCACTTGTTCATTTGGGAAATAATCATTTTTGAGATCTTCTGGTGCCATCCTCAAATCTGAATTACTTCCTTCCTATGCCTAGGATGGGGAAGAAAGGTAATCCCGTTTTCCCTGAGATTAGGGCAGGGGAGAGATTAGGGAGAAGGAGGGAGACTGAAAGAGAAAAAAAGGTGTCTTTTAAAAATAAGAAATGTGTCCTTTCAAAAATAAGTCGCAGTGGCAGAGCAGCAAGGGCTATATTCGAAGCATAAAGTAGACCACTGACACACGAACACAGTTTTTTATAACCATAAGTTACATGATTGGGATATTTTAACACATTTTATTTTCTCAGTCTTACTAAGTATTTTCTAACATTAATAAAAGTCTACACATCATTTGGGGGTCCCTTCATTTTTATCTAATGTCCCTTTGTAGTGGCAGGAGATCATCTTCCATTTAGTTATCATGGCCTCTCTGAGCTCCTCTTGGCTAAGTCTTTTATAACCTAAACTGTGGTTACAAAATTCATAAAGGTGGTAATGCATTCACATATT
This sequence comes from Xerus rutilus, assembly GCA_028644305.1. Lineage (NCBI taxonomy): Eukaryota > Metazoa > Chordata > Mammalia > Rodentia > Sciuridae > Xerus > Xerus rutilus. The sequence goes on from CM053403.1 coordinate 48,726,254, forward strand.
TTGTACACTCACTGTGTGTCTGTCCTCTCAACAGTGCTCTGAGTAGGTACTATAATTATCAGTATTTTAATAGCAAGAAAAGCAAGGAAGAGGAGATGAATTGATTTTCCCCAGTTAAACTGCTGGAAAGTGGCTGAGCCAGGATTCAGACCTAGCAGTCTGATTCCTGAGGCCATGCTATAAACTACCAAGTTACATGAAAAATGCATAAATCCACACAAGTGTACTTGTTTCAGAGTGTTATATGGTATCTGAAAAAGGGACATACCATTATGAGAATGTCAGAAATATCCAAAAGATGAATGACCACAAAGGCAACAAAAGTAATTTTTGTTGAGTTTCACTCTACACATGCTTTCTGTACATTATTTCACAGTTTAACTCCAAGATTGCGGAGGAAATGAGGTACCTGGCAGAAAAAAGAGTAAATGCTAGACTAATTGTAGATTTCCTAGTTTCAAAAAAGACACCTATTTGTAGATTAATTATTTGGAAATACATATAGATGTATATAATTAAACTCTAAATTCCAGAAAAATACAGTCTGAAAATCTTTCAAATATAAACTTTTGGTCACAGATCCAGAAATGCCCATAAACACTGTCAATATAACAGCAAGAAAAGTTCAATTAGCAATGGGGAGACAATTGGCTTTCATTCATTAACTTTCCCTTTATGTAAGGCTGTACCCAGAAAACTCTCTTTTCTAAAGGGCACATAAACTTATAAATGCTCTTTTCCAAATTTTCAAACCCACTACCTTTCTGTACAATAGACACTATTAGCAACGAATGCATCCATCATCTGTAATGTTGAAGATAAAGGTAAAAACAGGGGGGCTGGGACTGTAGCTCAGCGGTAGAGCACTTGCCTTGCATGCGTGAGGTCCTGGGTTCAATCCTCAGCACCACGTACAAAGCAATAAAATAAAGACATTGTGTCCATCTACAACTAAAAAAAATATATATATTAAAAAAAAAAAAAAAAAGGTAAAAACAGGGATGGTCAAAGAAATGAGGGCTAATTAATCAAGCCCTGGAGCCAATCAATAAAAAACCAGTTCTCACTTTTTCTAGTGTTGCTCAACCTGTGCCTTCTGAAAAGGTGCTTTTTACCTACTTGTTTTTATCTACCTCTTCTATAAAGACAGGGAACAGGCAGAACTTGGTCGTACAGCACTGATCAAAACTGTGGTTTACTAATGTATGGATTCAGCTTGACATCACTGTACCATCTTGAATTATAACTGCTATAACTACCCCAAAATGATCTTATCTGGTTTTTCCCACCTAGTTTCCTACCAAACTATCAATATACAAAATCATTAGAGTGGAACGTAAAACTTTACAACTGAACTCTAGCTCCTGGGATAGGCCTTTTTGATATTATTTTAAGATAAACCAGGTACATTCCAGTCAGGAGGAAATTACTTTCATTCAAACTCACAAATACACCCCTCTCTCTGATCCAAACTGTAGGGATCCCAGTTGTCTTGCTGCTACCTAAACCATTAAGTCCCTCAATAAATTGCCATTTTAGATCTGTCTGTCTCTTTGGTCTCACAGCACACCTAGGTCAGTTCTCATACACTAGGGCAGAGCTGTCCTGAAACAACTAAGTTCTGGATTTTGTCTCCTAGTTCCCAGGGATTATTGTTTGACTGAACTGTGCTTGAACTATGGATAATCAATATAAGTGAAATGATAGAGCCATCATCCCAGAGAATTTTTGTGAACTGCATTGATAAAGACATCAAAAGACAAGGCAGGCAACCCCATTACATAGGTAAAATCAGATGAGCAGACTGACTTTCTCCCCATTCCTGTCCTTGGTAAATGCTGTTTAAAGGCTTAACTCCATTGTTAAAACATACTAATTTCACAGCCAGAAATCCAAAGTGAAAATGGTCTGACTTATGATAAACAGACACATATTGTTCCACCTTAACTGCTGGAGGTCTGTGGGAGGAAGCTGTTCTTGTAAACTGCACCTTCAGAATTATAAAAGCAAAGGGCACAAGTCCAAAGGTCTTCTACAGACCAACCAAGAAGAGAATTAGGAATGACAGCCCAAGAACTGGGACATGAAGCACTTTGAAAATGCTCTTAAGCCAGGTTGGCCATTCTGCCTGAGACCCAGAAACCTGCAGGACACCACCACCCCAGGGGCCTTGTGTTGTTATAGGGCCCTACAGCCAGTCTTGAAAGGGAAGGGAATCAGTTCCTCAAGGGAGGAAAGCTGTCTCAGCATTTTGCTGTAAGGACATGCTCTGGATGATTGCAAGAGTAAGTCCCCTGAGATTTCCCAAAAGCATCTCAGATGGTTTAGGTGTTTTCATTTCATTTCTAAAATCCTTATGTTCTGAATTTTTCCATGTGTACAAATCAATAAATGAAGAACTTAAAAGTGTTGCTACAACTCTACTTTGCTCTTTTGTGAATATATCGTCCTCATTGTTTAACTCTGGCTTTATACAGCATTCTACATGGCAAAGGCCAAAGCCATGTAGTTCTCTTTAGGGAAAAAAACAGACTTCCTCTCCCCATAGTAACTTGGACTATGGACAGTATAACCTGTGGGTTCTCTTGTTAAAATAAAACTAGATAGGGGCTGGGGCTGTAGCTCAGTGGTTGAGCGCTTGCCTAGCATGCGTGAGGCACTGGGTTCAATCCTCGGCACCACATACAAATGATAAATGAATAAAATAAAGATCCATCAACAACTAAAAAATTATAAAAAATAAAAATAAAAATAAATAAAACTAGATAAGTTTGAAATGATTACAATGAATTGATAGGTTCAACAACAAAGAAAAGAAAAAAAAAGAGAGAGAGAGACAGAGACAGAAGGAGGGGCTAGGGTATAGCTCATTGGTGACTTTTGGGTTTTATCCACAGCATCAGAAAGAAAAGCAAGCAAGCAAGCAAGAAAGAAGAGAGAGCCTTTGTATGACTCTCTTGGTTAAAAGTAAAATAATAAAATGAAGGGTAAAATTTTTATTTTGTTTCTTATTTATTTATTTATCATTTATTTCAGAACTGGAGATTGAACCCAGGAGCACTATAGCACTGAACTATATTCCCAGCTCTTTTTATTTTTGAGACAGGGTTTTGCTAAATTGCTCAGGCTAGCCTCAAACTTGCCATCCTCCTACCCTAGCCTCCCAAGTAGCTGAGATTATAGGTGTGCACCACCACAAAAGGATGGATAAAATATTTTTAAAATATGATTTTAATCACCTCACTGAACTTTCACATAAATCAGGAATTTTTAAAGCCCCAAATATAACAAAGTAAGAATAAAATGGAACAAATAATGTTAAATGCTATGAACAGAAATAAAGTAGAAGGGAAATAAGAAGAGCCACAGAGGTTAAGAACAGATACTTTTGTTAGGTATAACACTTACATTTGAAGAAATAATTATATTAAAAATATATATTATGTTTTAAAAGGAATTTTTTTCCCCTAAAGCTGATGTTAAATGCTAATGTTAGACATGTTATATAAGCATCTTCTAAGATGCTTATATTCTAAGTGTTTATATTAGAAATCATATTTATATTAGAAAATATATTTATTGTCTTGAATGCTTACAGTAGAAAAGGATAAAAATGACTGAGGTGTGTATCTAACTTAAAAAAATGAATAAAGAAAAGAATAAACTCATAGAAAATTAGAAAATACTAGTAAAGAGAACAGCAGAAATCAACAAAAGAGATGAAGAATTAACAAAAATTGATAAACCCCTTTTAAGATTTAGCAAGAAAAGGAAATAAGGCAAAATATTTAAATATTTTAAGCCTAATACAGATCAGCCCATATTCTAAAAATAATCTAATGATATCATCAGTATTATTTAAATCTGTTTAAAAACTCATACAAAATGGACAAATTTCTAAAATATATATATAATTATTATTAAAACTGACCCCAGAAGAAACAGAAAGTGAAAATAATCCTACCAATTGTATTAGTTAGTTTTTCATTACAATAACGGAATATTTGAGGCTCAGTACTTTATAAAGAAAAGAGGCTTATTAAGGACACAATTCTCAAGATTAAGAGTAGGACATCAGGGCTGGGGCTGTAGCTCAGTGGTAGAGCACTTGTCTAGCATGTGTGAGGCACTGAGTTCGATCCTCAGCACCACATATAAATAATAAATAAATAAAATAAAAATCCATCAACAACTAAAAAATATATATATTAAAAAAAAAGAGTAAGACATCAGTATCAGTTCAGCTCTAGTTAAACTAGGACCTCATGGTGGATGGTATAACAATGGTAGGAGTGCTATATAATAGCATATATTGCCAGATAAGAAGATAGAATGAAGAAAAGGGTCAGGTTTTCTCTTTTTATAATAACCCTCTTGAGAACTAACTCTGGGTCCCCTGAAAACCACCTTAATCCCTTTCAGGGGCAGGTCCCCCAGTGACCTCCCACTAGCTTCCACTTTGTAAAGGTTCTACCACTTCAACACCACCACACACTGGATCAAGCTTCGAACATATGAATCTTTGGGGTACTCACTCAAACATTTCCAAACCGTAGCACTAATAAAAATGATTAACAATTTTAAAAATCATTCACACAAAGAAAATGATCAGACCCAGTTCAGTAGCTCCATCAGATTTTCTAGTGAGGAAATATTCCAAAGTTTCAAAGTCCTTCACAAAATAGAAAAAGAAGGGGCTGGGATTGTAGCTCAGTGGTAGCACACTTGCCTAGCACATGTGAAGCACTGGGTTCAATTCTCAGCACCATGTAAAAACAAATAAGTAAAATAAAGGTTAAATTCTTTAAAAGAATAAATAAAGAAGCAATATTCTCCAATTCACTTGGTAAGGCTAGTATAACTTAGATAAGTATAACTTAGATAAGGATCCATACAAAGACATTATCGAAAAGAAAACCAGAGGCTTGTTTGCTTAAAGAATTAAGAAACAGAGAAACTAAACATTGGTGAACTGCATCAACTGTGTTACACACACACACTTGTAATGATGAAGATAGGTTTATTGCATAAATGATTCAAAATTAGGAAATCTATAAATATTACTCATATTGACGGATTACAGATGAAAAATATATAAAAAATAGAAGCAAGAAGCAGTGGGACACACCTGTAATTCCAGCTACTGGGAGGCTAACACAGAAGGATCATAAATTTGAGGCCAGCCTAGGCAATTTAGTGAGATTCTGTCTCAAAATAATAAAAAAGGGCTTGGAATGCAGCTCAGTGGTAGAGCATTTGCCCAGCATGAGGCCCTAGGTTCAATTCCTAGCACCAAAAAATTTGAAAAGACAATGTTCAACCACCTATCCATGATTTAAACTTGCACTAAAGGAGAAATACAAAAGATTTTGTTACCCTACCCTTGTCTAGTACAGCCTGGGTGGTCTCCCTGAATTTTGCCCCACTCTAACCATTCTGGGCTTTGAGGATAGGATTCCTGAAGGCCAGAAGTTCCTCCCAAAGTATGCTGTCCTAAACTGGCTGATCTAAGAGGGCTGCCAGAACTACCTTGAGAATATAAAGAAAGACATTAATATTCCTCCCTTTATTAGCCTATCCTTCCTCTCATTTCTTTTACCCAGTAACTAGAACCTCCTGAGCCCCCAAGGGGCAGGAGTTGATTGGTGAGTTTATCTCCCACCTCCCCTATTCTTGTCCAAGAATAAAACTCTTCTTCCCAGTTCAGTCAGTGCTTGGTCTTCTTATAGACTCCAAAAACAAATGGAAAAAAGGACCCCACCTTTGGGATAAAAAATTGGTGAAATTTTATTTAACCTGATAAAGAGTATCTATAATAAACAGAAAACAATCATGATCCTTAAAGAGAACACCAGTATCAGTATTCTATTAATTCACAATCCAAATTCTGCCTACAGCAAAAATACAAGAAAAATAAATTAAATCCATAGGGTTTGCAAAGGAAGAAATGAATTATCCTATAAATTACAAGGTTCTTTTGTTTTTGTTTTATTTATTGAAAAATAAATAAATTATTTGAAATTGTTGGTGAAGAAAAATTTTCCCCATCTTCTGAAGTTTCTCTCAAATGTAAAAACAATGACAGATTAATAGGAGAAAAATGCATAAAAAATGTATTAATGTGCATGGGGGAAATCACAGCATGGCAGTCACACACAGAGTACGAACCTCCAAGAAGGGCTAGATGGTTGAAGCTTTTCTACCATTCTGAGTTACAGAAAGGAATGAAGCTTAGAGATGGAACAAGGACTGTCTTACAAGGCAGATACAATCTCTTAGGAAGCAGTCCTCAGAAGAACAAATGACAACTCTGTCTGGGTGGGGTGCCCTGGAAGTGAAAACTTCCCTCTTCTTTGCTGACAGTTACTCCTGTCTGGATGATAAGAATGTTAACAACTGCATTCCTTCCTCCTAAGGAGGGAGCTTCTCAGGGTAGAAAGGTGCCACCCTGCACTTGGGGGAAAGAAAGAAGATTAAGATAGAGGAGAGAGAGGAAAGGAAGTCAGCAATAACTTGAAGATCATCCTTCAGGCCTTAGTCACCATACTTTGGGGGCTGGTGTACTATTTTCTAAGCCCCAATAAAATAATAATAGATTAGCAAAATGACTTGACATAAGACCAATATGCAAAAATAAACTTCATTTCTGAATAGCAAAAATAACAAAAAAATAACCTAACAGATCTCATGAACATTAGCAGCAAAAATTAGACTGTGACATAAATTTAATTAAAAAACATAATTATAAAAGTTTACAGTAACATACTTAACAACAAATAATTGGTGATACATCCTCATTCATGGATAGGATGAACAAATACCATACAGATGCCAATTCTCCCTTAGTGGATATATAACTTCAGCCATCTCAATCAAAATGTCAATGGGTTTTTAATGTTTTTGGTTACAGTGTATTTGGAAGAGAACAAAGATACTCCTGAAAGAATAAAGAGGGAAGATTTATAAGAAGACTATTAGATAAAAAGGCTATAGTAATTAAGATAGTGTGGTATTGGTGCAAGAATAAATTAATCAATGGAACACAACACAGTGTCCAGAAACAGGTCATGCGTACTGTGAAACTACAATCGAGGTGGAAGGAGCTGGAATATCATTTTTAAAATAAGGGACAATTTAGCAAATGGGAAAAAAGAGTGTCCTCCATATGAGAAAAAAATTACAAACATATCCCTAATTCACACAAAATGAAAAATAAACTTTAGCTGAATCAAAGCTTACATGTCAAAAGCAAAATTTTTAAAATTTAGAAAATGATATAGGCACAAAGCGGTAGGATTGCTTAAACACCAAACTAAAAGAAATAATTGATACAGCTGAACAAATTAAAATGAAAACCTGGCTTACCAAGCAATATCTTTTTTATAATAATTAGCACATATTAATTGTACAAAATAATGGATTTCACTGTGACATTTTCATAATGCATATAAAGTGCTTTTTGATTGTATCCATCTTCCCTGTTACCCTCTCTAAACGCCCCACCCCTTCCCTTGATCCCTTATCCCCTAACCTAATAGTCTCCCATCTACATTCATGTCTCTTTTTTCCTCCCAGATTCCACACGAGAAAAAACATGCAATACTTGCGTGAATCTGGCTTATAACCTTTAACAAGATGATCCTCAGTTCCCTCCCTTTCCTGCAAATAACACAATTTCATTCCTGATGGCTGAATAATGTTCCCTTATGTCTATCATTCATTCACTGATGGGCATCTAGGCTGATATCTTAGCTCTTGTGAACAGTTTCGTGATAAACACAGGTATTATGGTTTGGATATGAAGCATTCCCCAAGGACTCATGTTGAAGACTTGGTCCCCAGTGCAGGAACGTTCAGAAGTGGGGTTTTGGGGAAGTGACTGAACCATAAGAGTGCCATTATCTGACCATAATCCAAATGGACTACTGGAAGGTGGTGGAAACCATAGAAAGTAGAACCTAGTTGGAGAGGATGGGTCTTTGGAGACATGCCTTCAAGGACTATCTTGTCCCAAGCCCCTTCCCTCCCTCTCTGCCTGCCCGCTGCCATGAGCTGAACAGAGCTCCACCACTCCCTTCCACTGATGTTTCTGCATTGGATCCAGTTGATCATGGACTAAAACCTCTGAACCACGAGCCAAAAATAAACTTTTACTCTTCTAGGCTGATTTTCTCAGGTATTCTTAACAGATAGGAAAAGCTGTTAGTACAATGGGTGTACAGATATCTCCACTGTGTGCTGACTGTGATTCCTTCAGGAGTGGTATTGCTGGATCATATGGTAGTTCTCTCTTTTCTTTGTTTGTTTGTTGAGGAACCTCCACACTGATTTCCATAGTGCCTGTGTTTTCCTCTGCATCCTCACCGTATTTGCTACTTTTTGTTTTCTTGAAAATAGCCATACTGACTGGGTGAGATGGAATCTCACAGTAGCTTTGCTTTGCATTTTCCTGAAGAGATACCTTTTTGCAAGTGAACACACAAGCTACAAACTGGGAGAAGATATTTGTAATAGATACAGTGGGCAAGAGATAAATATCAAGAACACATTTCTAAAAACCCCACAATCTCATAAATCATTAAGAAGACAAGTTAATAAATGGACAAAGATATGAATAAGGATTTTAGCTACCAAAAAATGGCCCATAAACATGTAAAAAGATGCTATCTCATAGCAATCAGAGACATACAAATGAAAACAAAATACCATTTCTGTCTTCATAGTAACTCCTGGTTGTCCATTTCAATCTGTTCTGTTCTGCCATGGCCAAGAAGATATAGCTAGAAACAGGGCCCACTACAAAGACTACATTTCCCAGCTTCCCTTGCAGCAAGATGTGTCCATGTGACTAGGTTCTCATCAGTTATATCAGCAGAAATGATAGGGGCCAAGAAGGGCCTGGGTTTTAAAACACTGGACGTATGCTTTTCTTGCCACACAGACATACTTAAGACTTGGTTTCAAATGGGTAGATAAGTTCAATTTTCTAGGTGATGGCAAAACCTCAAGATGGAAGAAACCTAAATAATTTAATGGGGCAAAGCTATCCTGGTGGCCTGGATTGCACACCTCTAAGGTGTTGAATAAATAAGAAAGAAACCCCTACATTTTTAAGTCACTGTTGTTTGTTTGTTTCACTATATTATAACAGTTTTATCTCTACCCTAACTAATACATTGGTCAATTCTACGTGTTTTTTAGAATGTTGTACTCTCATTCCCTTCTGGTAAGAATATAAATACTAACTGCTTTGAGAAAAGTTTGACATTACTCAGTAAAGTTGAACAGACATGCTTCCTATAACCCAGCAAGCATACTAGAGACACTCTTGTATAAGTACACCAGGAGACAACTACAGCACTTTATATGCTATTATTATTAGTGGTAGCAAAAAAGCACAAATGACCCAAATGTCATATAGAAAGAATAAATACCTTGTAGTATTGTCATACACTATAATATTATACACCAGCAAAAATACAGTGTAGTAATGAAATTAAAGGTACAAACATTAATGTAGATCAATCTTTTTTGTTTGTTTTTGGTAGTAGGGGTTAAACCCAAAGCCTTTTTCACATGCTAGGTAAGCACTCTACCTCTGAGCTACACCTCCAAATTAATCTTTTCATTATATTCTTGAGTTTAAAAAATGAAAGTTATAAGACTATGTACTAATCTTTCATTTTTTATTAGGGAAAAATCTCAAACATGCAAATGTAGAGAGAATAGTACAAGGAACCTTATGCATCCAACGATTATCAAATCATCACCAATCTTATTTTATCTGTATCTATACCTACTTCCTGCCATTCCAAGATTATCATGAAGAAAATTCCAAATGTCATATTTTCACCCCAAATACATCAGCATATATCTTTTAAAAGCTAAGGATGGGTTATGTGTTACACACGCCAAAATACTATTATTACTATTTTTTTTTTTTGGTACCAGGCATTGAACCCAGGAGTACTTTAGCACCAAGCCACAACCCCAGTCCTTTTTACTTATTTTTTAAATTATAATTTTATTTGGTGCTGGGAATTAAACCCAGGACCTAACACATGCAGCCTCCACCCCTCAAGACTTTTTTTTTCTGCAGTGCTTGGGGACTGAACCCAAGGCCTTGTGCATGCTAGGCAAGCAATCTACCACTGAGCCACATCCCTACCCCTTATTTTTTATTTTGAGACAGGGTCTCATTAAGTTGTTTAGGGCCTCGCTAAGTTGCTGAGACTGGCTTTGAACTTATGATCTGCCTTCCTCAGCCTCCTGATTCGCTGGGATTACAGGCGTGCATCACCACACCTGGCTATTATTCCATTTTTTAAACATAAAATTTCTCAATACTCTGAAAATCCAGTAGATATTCAAAGCCTATATTCTGGATATGCGAATGTATCATTCAAGAAAACTACGTATCAGACATAAAACTACAGTGAAGTTTTTAATATGAGTAAATGACTAATACTAAATTCAAAATTGTTGTTGGGTGGCAGTGGGAAGAGGAGACATTTGTCAGAAAGGTGCAAATGTGCGAGTTTCTAAGGTTCTGGTGATGTTCTGTTTCTTAAACTGGGTGTTGGACATGGCATTCTTTTAATTACAAATAATTGTTTTCTACATCAATTTAGATGAGAGAAAGTGAAGGAGGGAGGGAGGGAAAAGGGCAAGGAGAGGGTAACAAGAAAGAAAAGAAGGGAGGGAGAAGGAAAAGAGAGAAGGCAGGCAGGCAGGCAGGCAGGCAGGCTTGCTCTCTAAAGACAAATATACCTCTTCTGCTTAAACTCAAAGTAAGGCAAAAACCAAATTATGAGTTGTAAGCCAGCAAGAAATGGGTATCATCCTGTGAACAAATCTGAACATCTGGTCATCAGAGGTTCAACACAGACTGAGCTTTGCTTGGACCTACCTTGCTAACTTCCATCCTTAAGGAAGGTGAGGTTGAAAGTGAGGATTCCCTCATTGAGTCTGAAAACTTACCAAGAGCCAGATACATCATGGCCCCAAAATAAAGGCATTAGGAATCACCAAGCAGGAAAAATAGACCCCTCTTGTCATGTATTATAGCTACTTACATTCATGTAAAACTCAGTGTACCCATGCCAAGAGCTACAACAGTGACTGGCATACTGTGAGTGCCCAATAATGCCAGCTGGAGTTATGATTATCTTTAGTTCATATTACATCATCCTTTTTATAGGCTGCTACTTTTCATTTATTATAAAAGAACTCACCATGTCATGCCATAAAAGATTCTTTAGCACCCATTGTTAGCAACTGTGCAACATTCCATGTGTACAAGGTAGCTGACTATTCCCCAGTAAAATTTAGGTAACCGCTAGCCATCGATGGACACCCCTAGATATATTTTCAGATTTGTGTTTTTCTGAAGAAGTTACAATTTTAATTCAACTTAATGTTGTGCTAGTATTTGACTGGATACCCTAGAAAAATTTAAATGATTACCACGTTAATTTGCACTATAAAAGAATCATTATTCCAAACTCTTACTCTATTCATTCAATAAATGTTTAATGAAGCCATATACTAGAGGGTGTGGGAGATACATACAAAATGATTTCTAATACCAAATTGCTTTCTAGTGAAGCAGAAGCAAAGTAGCAGTGATAAGTGAATTTTTCATTTCTACATTAGTGCATATTAATTATACAGAATAATGAGTTTTATTGTGGCATATTCATACTTGTACATAACATACTTTGATTATATCTACCCTCCCCCAAATCCTCTTCCTCTTCTGTAATGGTCTTATTTCTACTTTCATATTGTCCACACATACCTGCCCCAGATTCCACATAGGAGAGAAAACAAGTGATATTTGTCTTTCCATATCAAGCTTATTTATCTTAACATGATGATCTCTAATCCATTCATTTTCCTGCAAAAGGCATGATTTTGTTCTTCTTTATGGCTGAAAATAAATCCACTGTGTGTATGTATGTATGTGTGCATATGTATATATATGTGTACATATATATATGACATCTTATATGTTTGTTTGTATATAGATATCACATTTGCTCTATCCATTCCTCTACTGAGCAACACTCAGGCTGATTCCAGAACCTGGCTAGTGTGAATTATCATAATAAACAGGGTGTACACGTATCTCTAAAGTATTCTGACTTTAATTCCTTCATGTATATATAGTGGAATGGTACGCTGCATCATATGGCAGATCTAGCTTTAGTTTTTTTTCTTTTTAGGAAATTCCATACTGATTTCCATGGTGTATACTAATGTACATTCCCCCAACAGTAAGAGTTCCTTTTTCCTACATCCTCACAGCATTTATTGTTATTTGTATTCTTGATAATTGGCATTCTGACAGGGGTGAGATGGAATCTCAATGTCATGTTGATTTGCTTTCTACATTGATTTTTAAAAAAATATTTTTCTAAAGACTGTAAAATTAAATCAATTATTTCAATGATGTCATAAGAATCCTTTCACCCACAGGTAAATAAAACGGACTTTTTGGTCTATTGGTTTTATTTTCCATTTAGAATCACTAGACAGAGGTGGAGAAATTTTAAAACAAAGGTTATAAGCAAATATATGGCAGCCCAGGGCACATACTTTTAGGCTTAGTTACTTGCACTTGTATAAAAAATAACAACACAATATAAAATCTACCTTATGAGGATCTGGAAATTTGTTTTGCTTGCCTATAATATTTTCCTTCTTAATTCCACCATGAAACTCATTCCATTCTAAACGTATATGGCATTTTCTGAGGATAATTCAAGATCCTCCCACTTTGGAATCCATTTGGGTATCAAGATTGCCAAGATCTGGATTTCAAAAAACTTATCTAAATCAGAATGTAACAAGAAGCAATTGAGATACAAAAAAACAAAAAATTAATCAGATAACAGTAACTAGCATGTACTGAGTATTTATTAAGTGCCAAGACTATAATAAACGCTTTGCACAAATCACCTCATGGCAGCCTTACAAGACAGCAAGGTAAACACTATTATTACCCATGTTTTATTACCCCTATTTTACAGACGAAGAAATTGAGTCTTGGAAGGAAGTCACACATCTAATTAGTGGCAAGGCTAAATAGCTAAGACCAAAGTTCCTGCTCTTCTTCTTTTTTTCCAGTATTGGGGCTCAAACCCAGGGCCTCTCACACACTTGGCAAGTGCTATACCACTTGAGCTATATCGCCAGCTCTAAAATTCCTGCTCTTGAAGACTATGTTGTATTTCTTCCCATTCTGAGAGGTCAAAAGGGGAACATATATGTGCTGTTGATAGATTGGGAAATAATTCTAGACCCAGAAATAAAAATACCCTCACATAAGTGTCTCTAATCCCAACTTCTATCTTCAAACTACTAAAACAAAAATGTGCTAATTAGACATATTTTTCATTTCTTATTTATCTTAATTTTTAGTTGTCTCAATTAAAGTGAAACTAGGTAGCCTGAATGAAATAAGAAAAGGGTCTGGCAAAGCCAGAAAGTAGACTTTAAAACCTGAAACAGTTGAAGATGTCTGACTCTTAAACTGCTCAAAATAGACACAGCATAGGAATAAACACACTGATCTAGATTGTTAGAGCTGAGATTCACTGTTGTGTTTCAAAAGCACATACTTTGCTTAACCTCTCCAGAAAATTCCTTCATATTTTACAGTTTATGAAAACTAATCAGGTAAAGGGGCCTGTTGCAGTAGCTGCAATTAGTTTCACCAAAATATCGAGCAAATTACATTTGTGTAAATTCACATGTTGTTTTTCTTGACCATAAAAGCCACCATGTGAAGCTGTTGTCTGAGTACTGTGGCCAGTCCCTTGAAATTATTTTAGTGAATATCCCTTCCCCACTGCAAAATAAAACTTAGTTATAACTAATTCCTGTTCACAGACTAGAGTTTTCATTCTTAGGTCCAAATAAGATTCCTTCAAATCTAAATAGAGAAGTATCCTATCATCTGTTTAGATATCTGCTTTTTGAGAAATTTGAAAGCAAATCACCACTACCAAAAAGCAGATGACCTAGGTTATCCTCTCAAGGATGTTATAGTTAATTATGCAATTATACATCTACCATTAAGACTCCCTGCATCATATAATAAATGGGTTGAGCAAGAAACGTTTGAGTCCCTCCCAGCCATAAAGTTTTTTGTTCGTAAGTTAAATTGTTGCTATTTTCCATTCTAGGTTATATCAAAGTAATAAAAGTACACAGAATTTCCACATTAGCAGCAGTAGTATTTTTAATTTCCCCATTAAAAACCTGTGATAGGGGGGTCATCAAATTAAATTTGCATTTCCTTAGGTTCCATCTGTGGAGCAAAATGTACTATTTGTATTTGTATTTCAGGCAGCAGAGTGATCAAGCGCAACAGGTTTTCTTGGCACATCCTGTACATATCCCATATCAAGGAGTATGAGGCTATCCCCAGCACAATACTATAAATAATAGCTGTCAATCCTTAGCAACTAACAGTATGTATTATTAAAAGAAACACAATCTCTCATCCATGAGTTACAGTTCATAGAGTGTGCCTTTTGACTATTTTGGTTCCATATGTATAGCTCCACAATATTTTTCCTGCAGATTACAGAAATTGCACAGATCACTAAAAGCCTCAGATAATCCCCAAACCTTCTGTTAGCCAATTATTCAATTTCTTCCACTGCTCAGCTTTTGCCAGAGATGCTAACAAGCAGCACAGTCGATTGGTTTGAGCTTCATACACTTTTCCAGACACATTTTCTTTTTAACACCTCACACAAATGAGAGATTTATTTCTCTTGACTCTCTTTCAAAGGAAACTGACCAACATTTATGAAATGGCCAATCTCTCTACTCAAAAGTTAGCACATTCCTTTAAATTGTAGACTGGGGGCCTTTGTCCCTAACTCAAACTTATCCATTCTTTAACAGCTTGTATTGGTTTTATTTTTGATTTTTGAGACAGGGTCTTAATAAGTTGCCCAGGCTGGCCTGGAACTCCATCCTCCTTCCTTTTTTTTTTTTTTTTTTTTTTTTTTTTGGTACCAGGGATTGAACTCAGGGATACTCAACCACCGAGCCACATCCCTAGCCCTATTTTATGTTATATTTAGAGACAGGGTCTCATTGAGTTGCTTAGTGCCTCCACTATTTCTGAGGCTGGCTTTGAACTCGCTATTCTCCTGTTCAGCCTCCCAAAGTGCTGGGATTACAGGCGTGCACCACCGCGCCCAGCTTCCATCCTCCTTCCGCAGCCTCAGGGGTAGCAGGGATTACAAGAGTGCGCCACCACACGTGATTAATGATTTGTATAATTTCTGATTTTTTCCTGTCTTACAACTCTGTGCTATACTTACCTGAAC
This sequence comes from Xerus rutilus, assembly GCA_028644305.1. Lineage (NCBI taxonomy): Eukaryota > Metazoa > Chordata > Mammalia > Rodentia > Sciuridae > Xerus > Xerus rutilus. The sequence goes on from CM053403.1 coordinate 48,741,607, forward strand.
ATGGTTTTATTATTTTTCTGTATTCTTTATTTTATTACATTTTAATTCTCCAAGAACACAATTGATTCATCATGAGAAGAAGTGAAAGCAAAAATGATTCTCCCCAAACAGGGCAGCCAAGAGAAACTGAAAAGACTGAACATTTTATGAAGAAATTAATATGAACTGACATGACATCTTCAATGAAATTCAAAAATCCTAAGAACTGAAAGAGTCCAAATTCCTCACTTCATAGATAAAATCAAAACCCAGAAAGAAGCTAAATGACTTGCCCAGAATGATACAAATAACTAGACACAGTTACATTCTCACACATAAAATTACACATTGTCACCAAGGATGGTTCTTTTCGTAGTTGGATATGGCCACAGGAAGACTGTTCCTAAAACCTCAGCAGGCAGTCACAGTGGTAAAATCTCATATCTGAGACCATTCCTTTAGATCAAAATATTTATCTCAGAATTTCTGAGATAAAAGCAATTGTTATCAGAGACAAGGAAGAGAGGAAGAAAAGCCAACACTTCAGAGTATTAGGTTCTAAGTTAGAAGGTGAACAAAATTACTCATAATTAAAATGATTCTTAAAATCACCTATATATTTAAGCCACCTAGAGTCCAATATATATGGCTTTAATTCATTGGGAACAGATCTGTGTCTTAATGAATCTCCCATAGCCAGGTTCTCCTTCAGCAATGGAATAGCCCAGTTTCTTTTGCTTATCATTCAATAAAGTAGCTGGCTGGAATTCAGAGTAGACTATTCCAAATCACAAATCTTTAAATACCAAATTAGTGCTCCTCAAGGGTAAGATGTTCACCCTTGAAGAGGTATTCAAGGAATATAACAGGAAAACTGTCTTATCTCCCATGCTACCCTCACTGAGGGGCCTACTCCCAATGCATAAGACAGCTGGCCTCAAGCACTACTGAACTGGCTTTTCTCTCCTACTCTCCTCTCGGTTTTACCTAGAAGTATGGGTCAGTTTGTGCTATTTAACGTGTATATGATCCGAATCCACTGTAGTACCCTATTCCCATGTTTGTTCATGGAGGCAATGGTGGGGGTGAGACACCAACTGTGTAAGTACTAGAGGGGGGAAGGTGAAGTCTGGCCACAGGGCCGGACAGGTACAGTGAAGAGTCCTAAAGCTGCCTAAAGACTCTTGAATGTGCATAAGGGAGGAAGGTTGAAGGGAATTCAGTGGAGGTCACTTTCTATGGGATATAATTAGTTTCAAAAACCATTTTAACCATATTCCTAATTTTTCCTTGTCTAGATTTGATGGATCATAACAAATCCCATTTAACTGATTTTTAATCAGTGTAAAGGGCATCCATCCTCAAGTAAAAGTAAACACAGATCAACCAAATTTTATATACCAGAAGAAAATATACATAAAAATTATACATAGAAAAATATACAAGAAAAAATATACATATATGTTTTTTGTGATTTTGTTTTGTTGTTTTGGCAAATAAGGACTTGATCATAGCCAAATGACCTTAGAGCAGAGATAACTAAGCCAGTACTAGGAAGTGCATTCTGCCAATCAGTGCTCCAAGCAGCAAGAAAACCAGATCTCCACCCCTCAAAGACCTGCCACAAAGAGCCATGTGGAAAAACTGCCCAGGCAAATGGTGACTGAACAAGAGTACTGCCTTAGAATGAAAGGTTTTAGGCAGTATGGGACTCATTAAGAAAAGAAACATGACTCATTAGAAAGTTTACCTGGTTTTAAGGAAATAATTACTTCTCTGCTAATATAACTTCCATTATCAATATAGTAAGTTCTTTTAAGTATGAATTATCTTAATTCCAGACAGGAAAAAAAATTTCTGTTTCTTAAACGATGCTTAGCTTGATTCCACTAGAGGGGACACCCTGAAGGAAACCTAAGTCTGGGTGGTGGCCATGAGTTAGTCCCTATTCACACTCACCCTCAGGTAAATCAGGACCCCGCCCCCACCACATCCTCTCACAGGACTCCAGGTCTTTTCACAACTTGACCACACAAAAGAACAGTCAGGCTCCTCCTGCCTTTCCCAAGGCAAGTACTGTAATGCCTCTCTCAGCAGTCCTTTCAAAAGACTGTATATAGACAAACACAGGTGTCGACATAACAATCTTTTTGAACTTTGCATAGAATATGCCAAAGAACAACAGAGATCTCAAGGCTCCATCCATTGTCTCCATGAGTAAAGCTATCCCAGAGACCACACAAGAGGAGGAAAAACCCCAACACACACACATATGTTTATTAAACACTTCAACAGCAAAACAAAATACTTGAAGAGAAAGAAAAATTTTTTTAAACCACAAGATACAGAGAGTAAAAAGAGCTTAACCAACCTTAATTAGGTTTCCTTCATTAGTTGACAATGTAAATGGATGGAAACTACTACTCAAATATTCAAACCTTCATTTTACATCCAAGTGGCTTCCAAATGATAAAGCAATATTCTCATGTGAGTGGGAAAGATGGCACTGAATTCTAGCCCCTTATAAAGGAGGAGTCAGATCCCACTAGTCTGCTTGGTTTAACTGCCAGGCTTTTAGTAAGCTATTTTATAAAAGAGGAGCTTGCCTTAATACATTAATAGTTAAGAGTGTAAACGTCTGAAATAGCCTTCACTCTATGAAGCCCTAGAACACTTGGCGTTCAGACTCTACAAAATGACTCTATAGAAATATTATGTTGTGACAATGATTTCATCTAAAAAGAATTATGATGATAATGTTGATGATAACTGAGCTGGAACCACCGGCGCTGCCGGCCTGCGCGTGTAAATTGCCAGCTGAAGGTGGTTAACTTCTAGCCAGTTCTCTCCCTGTTGGAGGTGCGGCAGGCAGCCCCGGAAAGCCACCCGGTATCTAGCTCCCTGTAGGTTTGACGGGACTAGGGTTGAAACTGCGACCGGCTCCTAGGAAGCCCTGCTGGGCGGCTCAGCCAGGGCGCGAGCTGTCGTGTCCCTTGCCACCTTCCTCCAACGCAGACACCAAGTTAGCAACGCAACTCCATGAGCACAATGACAAGAAGGCACACAAAAGGAGCAAGGCAGCCGCTCCCATCCTTACCTTTGACTTGACTTTCATACTCGGCTATGATCTCTTTGTCCTTTTTGAATCTGCTCGGGGTGGACATTATCCAGCTGTTCCGGGTTTGCTTTCAATGAACAAGTTCTATTCAGTGGTCACAAGCCGGTCTCCTTGGCGAGGCAGAGTTGTACTCCCACACGCCGGGAACTCAGAGGCAGCACCGGCAGGAGGGAAAGGAGGAGGGTAAGAAGGAGGAGGAGGAGAAGGAGGAGGAAAAAGGAGCGAACAGAGAACTAGATTAACCCGGGTGCGGGTACCATGCTCTCAGGATTGAGCCGCCGTCGATAATCCCGAAAGGAACCCGAGGCCGTAGAGGCCAGCCGCGCAAACTCCAGCTAGCGAGTGGCGGGGGGCGTCTCCCTGCCCACCCCAGCCGGAGCCCGGCCACTTCCTCTACGACCGCTGGGCGGACGCGGGGCTAGCGCCGACGCTCCGCACCATTGTTAGAAACCTGCACACGGCGCCCAGGGCAGGGCCAGCTGAGGAGGACAAGCGCCGGAGAGCGCGCTCAGATTGGGGCCACGACCCTCCCTTCCTGCCGGCGGATGCCGGCTGCGGGTCTCAATGGTCCCACCCGGGCTGGGGATGCTGCTGCCGCGGCTGACGCTTCTTCGCCTGCAAATGCTGTTGCTATCGCCGGGTCAGGCAAAAGAACCGAAGTCCTAAAGCGAGTCGCCGCTGCAGGACTTGGAGGGTGCCTGCTGCGACGTTCGAACGCGCTCTGGGCACAGCCCCGGCGGAGTTTAGGTCTTGTGAGGCGGCGCCGCGAGGGTCCTCTGCCTCTTTGGCCACCGTGCGCGAAGGCTACCTTTCTCCTGGTCCCTCTTTCCGCTGCTGCCCCCAGGAGGCTGCCGGTGACATGCACACTCGCACACGCACCAAGGAGAGCCGCGCCCCCGGCGGCCGCAAAGTTGTCGCCGCGCGTAAGGCCCGCGGCTCAGAGGCTCCCAGCGAGGCAAGTGCGGGCGGCGGCCGCCCGGGTGGCAGTTCTGAGCTCTGAGAGGCGGGGCTAGGATCGCGGGAGGGGACAAAGCTCTTGCCGGTGCCCTTCTCCGCCCTCGCCCCTGTTCTTACTAGCTGAGGAAACGCCGGGATCGTCCCGGAAGATGGATGCCTCTTGTGGCCAACCGCAGCCCGGCCCTACGCGCCGAGCCCAGGCAGCCGTGGGCGGCGCCCCCTGGGTCTGCCTTGGCCAGGGTTTCGCTCCATTCGCTGGCCGCGAACGCGGCTCCAGCCGCTGGAAAGCCCCTTCCTGATCAGGGAGATATCCTTGGCCGGGGGTGGGGGCGTTTGTGAGGTTCTTTTCAGAACCCATTGGGGAAGTCCAGAGCTGGATGTCACCGTAACAGAAAGAGATGTGACTCCAAGATGTTGAATACCAGTATGGAAAACTGAACACTGTATTGTGAATGACCTAGCTGTTAAAAATCAGAAGGAGAAGCTCTTCAGTGAAGGAGGACAGAAATACCCATCTTGAACACTGTATCTTCTGCATCCTGGAAGTAGCTCGAGGTTCTAGGATGGTGGGAAAAACATGGTAAAGGAACAAGTCACTCAGAGGATATCACTGGCTTCCCCACCCCCCAGTCACGTTTACCGCTTGACACCTTTTGTGGCTCCTTTCAAATCCCTTCTAAAATACTATGGCCCTGATTTATATAAGTGATGTGTACAAAGGCGTGTCCAGGTACAAAACGTTTTCCCTCCGAGATCTAAAGAGAGTAGAGACTTTTAGACTTTGATCATTCATTCATGTATCAGGAGATGAACTTTCAAGTTCTTTTTTTTTTTTACTTAATTTTTTTTTTAGTTGTAGATGGACACAATGTCTTTATTTTATTGCTTTGTATGTGGTGCTGAGGATCAAACTCAGGGCCTCAGGCATGCGAGGCAAGCGCTCTACCACTGAGCTGCAATCCCTGCCCAACCTTAAAGTTCTTACAGCCAGCCAAACATCTAAAAGCTAGGTACTCAGAGATTGGGAACCTGCCCCAAACAGTCTACTGTTGATAAATAATTACAGGCAATACAATAAGTCTTTCTGTAAGAAAGAAAATACTTTCTCTTGCAAGTACAGGGGCTTGCAACCCCTGAGGAGGAAAAAAGAGCTTGCATAAGAAGGTTTGGGGAGTAAGAGTGCACAGAGCTGTGATACTTGAAGGTTTAAGTGGCATTTTTGTTTCTTTGAGGTGTATGGTGGAAACAAATTCATGGCCATATGCATGCTAGGCAAGCATTCTACCACTGAACCACACTCCAAACCTATGAATCTAAAGGATGAATATAAGAAGTTGGCTTTCCTAAGCGAGAGAAAGGAATGCATTTTAGGGGAAAGGAGCATTGTATGCTGGGGAACTGCAAATAGGGTTACAAGATACTTTCACCCAAATACCAATCCAGATAGAAAGTGGAAAATAACTTAAAATTTCAAGTGTGGACATTGTTTTTAATTGCACAGCTTTTTAAAATTTTTGTTTTTTAGCAAGTCTTTTAACTTTATAACAACAGAATAAAATGTAGGGGAAAGCTCCAAACAAAATTTTTAAAGTTTTTTTTTTTTTAATATTACTGCACAGGAGGTTCTATTGTGGCATTCCAGGGTGCCTTAATTGCATGTGGTGCTGTCTTATGTAAGAATATACAATGAAGACACAGAATGTCCAAAGCAGAGGTTAGAAAGGAAGGTCCAGGCCAGCTGGGAGAGGCTGTGTGTGTCATGCTGAGCTCTTGGACACCGTTCTACAGACAAGAGAGAGCCTTTTAAGTAGAGAAATGTCATGATCAGGTTTGTATTGTATAATATAGCTGTTGGCAGTGTGGAAGGATGGGTTAACCATGAGGAGAGACCACCAAAGGCAGGCAGCCCACTTTGGTGATAATTATAGTCAAACCTAAATAGGATTCATATATGATTCATGGCATTATTGGGATTTAGTTCATATATGTATCTGGCAAATACAATGTGGAGGCTGAGATTGCAAACCCTAGAACTGATCATTGACTGAGTCTAGGCCTGAACTGGTGTGGGCCAAAGAAGGCCCAGACACAGGGTACATAGAGGTGAATCCTAGCTCCACTTTTTCCTGAGTGGTAAAAATACTGCACTTCCCTAGGCCTCAGTTTCCTCATCTGTAAAATGGTTTAGTTTGTATCTCCTGAGGATGTGGTACTTACTTTCTGAGATAATCCTTTAAAAGTGCTTATAAAGCCGGGCGTGGTGGCGCAAGCCTGTAATCCCAGCACTTAGGGAGGCTGAGACAGGAGAATCGCGAGTTCAAAGCCAGCCTCAGCGCTGGCGAGGCACTAAGCAACTCAGTGAGACCCTGTCTTTACATAAAACACAAAATAGGGCTGGGAATGTGGCTCAGTGGTCGAGTGTCCCTGAGTTCAATCTCCAGTACCCC
>CM053403.1:48748207-48799021 GCA_028644305.1 Xerus rutilus
CGGTACTGGGAACTGAACTCAGGAGTTCTCGACCACTGAGCCACATCCCAGCCCTATTTTGTATTTTATGCAGAGGCAAGGTCTCACCGAGTTGCTTAGTGCCTTGCTATTGCTGAGACTGGCTTTGAACTTGGGAATCTCCTGTCTCAGGCTCCGAAAGTGCTGGGATTATAGGCATGTGCCACCAAGCTCAGTTTAACATTTTATTCTTTTTGAAAACTGGTGTTACCGGTGAAGGTGAGTATTTTGTGGGCATTCTCACAAGAACCCTACAAAGTGGACAGCACTGTCCTCGTTTTGGAGAAGTCTGGAAGCTTAGAAAGTTCAGTAAATGTCTTAAGGCCTAGCCAGGCCAGAATTCCAGTGCACATCTGCCTGCATCCAAACTGGATGCTCTTTCCAATTTTTCATTCTGCTTCCCATTGGACTTTTGATTCCATGTGAACTTGTGAAGCAGGTTTACATAAAATAAGTGTGACGACTAATCATGCTTTTTTTGTTGTTACTATTTGGTGGATCTTTTTTTTCTGATCCAGACAGTGTAATTAACAAGTCAATTATTCTTTTCATAATTTCGTATTTTCAGGTTATCCTTATCTTCCCCATATTTAAGAGACCAACAAAGTTGGATGTGAAGAATGCCTGTGAGTTAAAATCCAGAAATCCAGGGTGACCGGAGTTCAGGAGATGGGCAATTTGGGATTATGGTTCTCACACTAATTCTCTGTGCCTTTGCTCCACCCTGTGGCAGCTATCCACCCCCCCCCCCACCTCTCTCTCTGTCTGTCTCTCTCTCTCTCAATATATTTTTAGTTGTAGATGGACACAATATCTTTATTTTATTTATTTATTTTTATGTGGTACTGATGTTTGAGCCCAGTGCCTCACACGTGCTAGGCAAGCACTCTATTACTGAGCTACACCCCCAGCCCAGCCCATGGCAGCTATTCTCTTAACTATAAAAAGAACTGATGCCCTTTGCCCCCTCAAGCCTACCTCTTCCCTGTTACACTCTCATTCTTTAGGTGCATGTGTGACAAATGCACTAGGGTCCCTGCAGTCACAAAATAGGTCTCGTACCTTACTACAGCATCACCCAGGCCCAGTGGTAACTATTTAAATGCGCCCCCCAACCCCACCAGGGATTGAACTCAAGGATAATCTACCACTGAGCTACATCCCCAGCCCTTTTTATTTTATTTTGAGACAGGTTCTTGCTAAGTAGCCAAGCTGGTCTTGAACTTGCAATTTTCTTGTCTCCATCTCCTGAATAGCTAGGATTACAGGCATGTGTCATGGCTTCCTGGCTATATTTAAATCATTTTTAAAAAATTAAACACAAATGTACCAAGGAGTCAGTGCCACATTCACCCAGGCTTTAGCTATATTTTTGCTTCTAAAAAATAGTTTTATGTCTGATGTGGGCCAGTCTGATAGTTCTCTTAGTGTAAAGGATACATTCTCCCCTACCTAGGGGAATAACGAAGTAGTGAAGCCCTGCCAGATCTAGGTTTAATTCTTGGATTCAGCTAGAGCATCAGAACAAATGTTGCTCCACTCACCCATTTTATATGGTCTGGACTCTGCAATCACTGGATTCTCAGACTACTTGTAGTAATGCTTTCTGTGGACTGCATTGTGGTATCAAATTCTGGGACAATGTTTTATAGAGTGTGATCTTGTTATTGATCACCTACATCAAAATCACTTTGGGAATACATTTAAAATTCAGACACCTGGGACCTACTTTACACTTAAAGTGACACTTCTCGACTTTAATACGCATACAAATCACTCGGATATCTTGTTAAAATGCATTTTTTGATTCCTTCAGAGTGAGGCCTCAGATTTTGCATTTCTAATGAGCTCCTAGGCCATGTCAAGAGTGCTGTCATAAGAACCACATTTTGAGGAGCAAGGAAATCATAAGTTTCAAATTTGAGATGGGTGGGAAGTCTCCAGCTAATTTTTATGCATGAGAATCTTTGCTCAAAGCCAAAAGATATTCAAAGAATATCCTTGTGAAAAATCTTCTGCATTTATTCAGGTAACGTTGAAGACATTGCCAAGGTTGATTTTCCATTTAATGTGTCTCTAAGAAACTGGACTACTTTCTCAAAGACAATAAAAACTTTGATTTAACCTTGTCATCTATAAGATTGAGATAATTACTCTAATAGGTCTATGGTAGGGATCAATGCAAAGTATATATAAAGCACTTAGCATCAAGTCTGATACATAAAGTCCTAAATAAATGTCGGTTGTCTTCATTGTCATTATTATTTTGGCACAGAAAGGTAAGGTCCAAGTTCATAGCAAAATCATTGCAATTGTGGAAAACTTTCTAGACTTTAACTGTGCCCTATTTACCTCCTGTTGGAACTTCCAAGGGTAGATGAGAATTTCTTTGGTCTTAATGGGAGTTGTTTTGTAGTTTATTAGTAATTTATTGCATTTCTGCACTTCCTATACACCACTTCAGATCTTCTACATGATGAGTATTTATTAGGCTGAACCATATGATATTGCTGATATTTGATTTTTTTTGACATAAAAATGACAATGTCGTATGGTTCAATCCAATATCACGAGCCCCATACTCTTTGATTGGTGTAAACAAAATCCAACCCATTTGGGTTTTCACATTTGGATTTTGTTTACACCAATCAAAGAGTATGGGGCTCGTGATATTGGATTGAACCATACGACATTGTCTGAAGACTGTTGAACCCTGTCCAAATCTGGGAATATTCCATTCACTCATAGGTTAGATCAGTCCGGTGCAGTTTTCCAGGTGATCAATCAAGAAATGTTAATCGTTGTTTTAAAAGATGGTTGGCCCATAATTTAATAGCAGCTTGTTGAGATGGACCGTATAAATACCCATTTTCACTTTTTTGGCAGCAGAGACTAAAGACAAGCTGTCAAAAGATCTTGCCAATTTCATCCGGATGCACATTCTCTGGCAGAGAAGAGGACAGAATGAAACAATAAAGGTGAGTTTAGCTGAATCCCTGGATGGATCTGTGCAGAAGAGGCTAATGAGAGACAGAAGGAGAGAAAGAACAGAAAAGAAAGAGGCAAGGAAATGGAACATCTCAGGGAGAGAAAAGGCAAAAGAGAACAATGAAATGAATAAATATTCCAAAATGTTCCATGGTATAATTAAGCTCCCCTCCCCCCAAAAACACTTGTCTGTGATTTTCAAGAGAAGTGTTTAAAATGAAAAATAAATCAAGACTCTAAACTTTTCCATTTTCATTGAATAAAAGCCGCTTTATAATATTTTTAGTCATCTGCTCAAAGTCACCTATTTCCATTTTTATAAAATTTTTTTCACATTATCTTTATTTATTTATTTTTATGTGGTGCTGAGGATCAAACCCAGTGCCTCACGCATGCCAGGCAAGCGCTCTACCACTGAGCTACAGCCCCAGCCCCACCTGTTTCCATTTTGTACAAATCATTATTAAAGCAGAATTTGCTTTCTTTTATCTCCTACTCCTAACTTCCACACACCCACATATAACAGCCCTCTCATCAGAACTACTATTTTCTGCTTTTAAAATCCTACTACGATTTCACACGTGGCTGCTGCACAATATAAACCAAATAGGAATCATCAATGAGCCCATCCTGATGAAAGTATCAAACCTCATCACGTACACAAAAAGAAAAAAAAAGATGGTATTGTTACTCAGAGAGACAGAAAGTTAGGCAAGAAAAGCCAGCTGCAATTCAATTGTCAAAATCAAAAGAGGGATTAGTAGGAAGAGCAAACTATAACAAAAATATTTATTATTTTTTTCTTTAATGTTTATATTTTAGGAAAAAATCCTGTTTCTTGCTATTATACCCCAGCAGCTGTTATACTCAGGACATTTGAGGCTGCCTGATTTGTTACTTTTTCTCCAGAGACACAGTTTGTAGAGTTATTCCTCTTTTTATACTCCTGGTGAGTAGTGAGTGCACGAAGTATGTCTTAAAAGAAGTGTGTGGTATCACTTTTTGGAAAGCAAAAAACATTTTTGAAAAACAATTATCACCTACTCTACCTTTTTGGTTTAAGTTCAAATTTTTTATAAACTAAGTCCTTCTTTAAAGCAGCAGCTCTCAAGTCAGTCAAAATGATTGCCTTTTTTTTTTTTTAACTGTTTTAAAATTTGCTTCATGAGCAGTTTAAGTTTACAAAAAGTATTGAGCAAGGAGTTCCCATAGAATCCTCCACTTTATTCATTTCCCCTGTTATTAACACTGTGTGTTTGAGTGGTATGCTTGTTACGATTGATGAGCAATATTGATATATTGTCATTGACTGAAGTTCATAGTGTACGGTTAAGGTAGACTCTACATTGTACATTCATTCCATGTTTTTAAAATTTTGTTTTGAAACTAGGAATTGAACCCAGGGATACTTTACCACCAAACATCCCCAACCCTTTTTTATTTGAGAAAGGGTCTCACTAAGTTACTTGGGGTCTTGCTAAGTTGCTGAGGCTGGCCTCAAACCTGTGATCCTCCTGCCTCAGCCTCCCAAGTGCATTCCATGGGTTTTAACAAACATATAAAGATATGCATCCACCAAGACAGTATTGTACAGAATAGTTTCACTGCCCTAATTGCCTTCTTCTATACAATAAATATTGTATAACACCTCATTTACTATCCCTAAAGGAAATTTATGGAATATAAAATATATCTGCATGCTATGGTTTGGATATGGTTTGAATGTCCCCACAGGGGACTGTATTGAAATTCAGTCCCCATTATGAGGTATTATGGAGGTGGAAAATTCCACTATGGTGTTTACAGATAGGGCCTTTGGAAGGTAGGAGGATTAGTTAAGGTCATCAGGGTGGAGCCCCATGACTGAATCTAGGTATTTTGAATACTACAAGACATAATGAAGTAGTCCCTTGTGGTCTCCTTGGAGCTTTTTTCCTGGACAATTTTTCCTGTCCCATCTTTTGAGTTTTCCATGAAAGACTACAGAACTAGATGTATGTCTTATTTCACATGCTATAGGTCAGCATTCTCCACAATAAGGGAACTTCACCCCCAAGAGGCTGTAAGATATTTGGATGTTGATATTTGGAAAGGCAACATGACAATGGCTATATATTCCTTTTTTTATTTCTATTTTTAAGCATGTCATATTTTGCAAACAAAGCATTAGTATGCTAGTATATGTATGTAGTTTATAAAAATAAACAGATACTGGAGTTACATGCTAAACATTTTTACTGTTGGGGTTAAAATGTAAAAAAAGGTTTGCAGATCCCTATCTATAAGGACAAGTCAGATACAAAGCAGCAGACACACCTTATCTTTGCTTTTTGGTCATACCTTACATCTTTTCCAAATCCCAAGGTCCTAGGTGTGATTCTTGTTATTTTGAGTAAGGTGCATTTGTGACAGACCTAAGGACCCTTCATGATTGACCTTCTCAGAAACACAGCTTCACCTCTGGACATGAAGCCTCCCTGCATTTGTTTCGGCCACACTCTGCTCTTGCTATTTCCCAGATGCGTGTCACCCCTCCTTCGCACCATCCCACTTCTGCACGGGGCATTCCCCTGCTTTAAACATTCAGGGAAGAAAAACTTGTCTTTATCCTTGGAGGTTCATTCTCTGGGTTGTGAATTAAATTGACAAAATACTGTTTGTGGGAATGCTTGGGCAGGTGCAAGTAGTCTTTCCATCTTCTTTATGGCCATGATACCCCACCACCACTACCCTCAGCGAGAGAGAATTCTTGGTAGCCCCATTTTACAGAAGTTACTGGTTTTAGTCTTTTAAGGGAAGCTTCAAGAGGGCTCCTTTCTGCATCCATTGACTCTCAAATGACTTCTACATGAAAAAATCTTCTTGCCATATCTGGGGTTCTGAATGGGTCCTTACAGTACTTCCATGCCCATCCACACGTGTGTGTACACGTTCACTATCCTTATCACCCTTTTGCCTGGCTACCTAGCCTTGAAAATTCAGCTATGGCATCATCCCCGGAAAACTACCCTCAACCCACTCCTGGGCTACATTAGGTAATCTTCCTAAGCGCCCCTGATCCCAGAGCATCTTGTGTCATTTGGCCAGAGCATCGCTATACAGTGTCCTTATTATCTATTGGTCTGGTCCAATTTCTGACCTGTAAATTGATGCAGCATGCTTGAGTGCTGATCCTGAAATACAGAAATGCTTAATGACCATCTATTGAAACACGCAAATGAATGGTGACATCATTTTGGCAAGCTATGTAGTTTGAAAATTGGATTTCTTGTCTTATGAGAGGTCTTCTTAATTATTTTCTTCTGTTTTTTAAAAAATTGTAAAGCAAGCATAAAACTTAACCGTTTTTAAGCATATAGTTCATTAGCTACATTAACATTGCTATGTAGCCATCCTCACCATCCATCTCCATGATTCTTCTAAAGCTGAAAATCTATACCCATTAAGCAATATGAAATAATACAATGTTTTGGTTTGCATTTTACTAATGATTAATGATGCTGATTATCATTTCATGTGTTTATTGGCTATTTGTATACCTATTTTGGAGAAATACCTGTTTAAGTCTTTTGTCCATTGTTGAAACAGGGTATTTGTTTTGTTGTTGAGGAGTTTTAGAAGTCACTTATATATTCTGCATATTGATTCCTTATCAGTTATATGATTTGCAGAAAATTTCCCCCATTCTGTGTGTTACCTTTTACTGTGCTGATGGTGTCTTTTGATGCATAAATTTAAAAATTTGTATAAAATTCTATTTGTGTTCTTTTGTTGCCTGCTGCAAAAGACTTGAGTAGACATGTTTTTAGCCATTGTTTCTTTGAATATTCTTTCTATCTCTTTATCTGTCTCTTTTCCTCCTGGAACTCTCATAATGCACATTTTGGCCTGTACAATGATATTCCACGGGTATCTTAGGCTGTGTTCACTTTTCTTCAATCTTTTCTTTTTCTGATCCTCAGACTCAATAATTTTCATTGTACCAACAAGTTCTCTGATTCTTTTATCTGCTCCAATCTGAATTTGAATCTCTTTAGTGGATTTTTCATTGCAGTTATTGCAGTTTTAACTCTAGAATTTCTTTTTAGTTTTTTAAAGCATTTTAATCTCTACTGATATTTCCAATTTGTTCAGACATTACTTTCTTGACTGTGCATGTCTTTTTGTTCTTTGAGCATCTTCAAGACAATTGTTTTAAAGTCTTTGTCTTGTAGGTCTGCCATTTTATCTTTTTGGGAAAGTTTCTAACCTTTTTTTTTCCTTCAAATGGACCACACTTTCTTGTTTCTTTGTATGTCTTGTGATTTTTTGTTGTTGTTGTTGTTGAAAACTGGATATTTGAATCAATATTGTGGCAAGTGCAAACTGATGTTCAAACTTTAGTTCTTCTCTGTCTTCTCTGAGCCTGAACTTCTTCCTGGGCAGGTAAAATCACTTTTTAATTTTCCCCATATAAGTAGTTGTTTTTGAATATGCCAGTATTTAATATCTAGCTCCCAAAAGGAGAGAACAGAAAAATTAGAAGGAATGGGGTAACGATGAGGGTAAGAATATGGGATACTTAAATTCCCTGGAAGTTACCTCAGCTGATCCTCAGGGACCAGGCCTGCAACAATGTGGCGGGTGCCACAATGGCTGCCATCTCTTTGCACCTTTGTGATCAGAAGCAGCAACCAGTAAGCAAAGCACAGATCCCCAATATTTGGAGGAGAGGGTCGTTTTTGCCCACTTAGCTCCTACAGGCTGTATGTGAGCTACTTCAAGAAGATGTATACAGATGCCTGGCAAAGGGCTAAGTGTGGGGTTAGAGAATGACACTGAGAAAAGAGACAAAATCCAGCACAGTAACTGCAGTTTATTGTGCAGCCTTCCCCTGGGAGCTGCAAGCCTTTAATGTACTCCAGAGCTCCATGTCAATTACATCACTCAGTCTTCCTTCCACAGTTTTGAGGGAAAATTGACTGTACATTGTGCACATTAAATACATACCTTTCATTTACATACAGGTTATGAAATATTTTATATACATACATACATACATTGAGATGTACTGTATTGTGAAATATTTCATATGTATGTGCAGATAGTCTTGATTTTTGATTGTTTGACTTACAATGCTTCGACTTTACAATGGTAACAAAACATACCGATACATTTTATTTTTCACTTTCCATATGGTATTCAGAAACTATATGAGATATTCAAAACTTTGTTTTAAAATAGGCTTTGTGGGGGCTGGGATTGTGACTCAGTGGTAGAGCGCCTGCCTCGCGTGCGTGAGGCACTGGGTTCGATCCTCAGCACCACATAAAAATAAATAAAATACAGATATCGTGTCCATCTACAACTAAAAAAAATTTAAAAAAAATAAAATAAAATAAAATAGGCTTTGTGTTTTCTGAGCATGTTTAAGGTCAGCTAGGCTGAGCTATGATGTTCAGTAGATTAGGTGTAGTAAACACTTTTTTTCCTGGTTACTGAGGATTTAACCTAGGCAGTCTACCACTGAGCCACATCCCCAGCTCTTTTATCATTATTATTTTGTTTATTTTGAGACAGAGTTTCACTAATTTGCCCAGGCTGGCCTTGAATTTGTAATGCTCCTGCTTTAGCCTCCTGAGTAGCTGGGATTGCAGGTATGTACCACCACACCTGGCTTAGGCACATTTTTAACTTACAATATTTTCACATTATGATGGATTTATTTGGAGGTAACCCTATTGTAAATCAAAGAACATCTCTATGTTGATATTTCATATATGATATGTTATAAAATAGTTACTACAGTCAAAATTAGGTTAACATATCCACCACCTCACGTAAGTACGTTTGTTCTTCTCATGAGAACACTTAAGATTTACTCTCTTAGCAAGTTTTACGTATACAATATAGTATTATTAATTACAATCACCTTTCTAGGGATATTTCACTGTTCTAGGAATATTACATCCCTCTCTACATCTCGGGCAAGTGCCCTTCTATTCTGTTTTTATTAGTTTGACTGAGATTCCACATGTAAGTGAGATCATTTGGTATTTGTATGGTTTATTTCACTTAGCACAAGTTCTCCAGGTTCATCTATGTTGTCTCAAATGGCAGGATTTCTTTTTTAATGGCTGAATCATATTCCTCTGTGTGTATAGACATCAAATTTTGAAAAACCTCATTAATCCATCAACTGACATTTAGGTTGTGGCCATGCTTAGGCTATTGTGAATGAATGTGCAACGAACATGGTAGTGCAGCTATCTCTTCAACATAGGGATTTCGTTTCCTTCAGATACGTACCCAGCTGTGGGAATATGCTGAATCATATGGCAGTTTTATTTTTAATAGTTGGAGGCATCTCCATGTTGTTTTCCATAGTGGTGGTACCAATCTACATTCCCACCAAAGAGCACCAGGGTTCCCCTCTCTCCGCATCGCTGCCTTACTAGCTCCCTCTTGTCTCTTTTGCTCATAGCCATCCTAGCAGGTATGTGGAGATATCTCATTGTGGTTTTGGTTGGCATTTCCCTGATGATTAGCGATGTTCAGTATCTTTACACGTCCCCAATGGCCATTTGTATGTCTATACTACGACCCGCGCAGCACAACACGGTTCTCAAAACGCAGGCAGTGGTCAGATTAAGAAAATAAGAAATTATAAGAAATAAGGGCAAAGATTCAGTTATGAGTGGCAGTGGGACTCAGTGGGCGATCCAGTCCTGGTGGAGTCTGGTTCTAAGGATGAACACCCATGTTTCTTTTACAGGTTTGACACATCAAAGGGAATCCCTGTGAAAAGGCTTCTTCAAGGTAAACAGGACAAAGTTTGTGAGCAAAACAGCTTAGCTGGGGCTTATCAGTTTGCCCCCATCTCTTCTACCTCAGGGCAGCTGGGATTTGAATTCAAGGCTTTTGAACTAGTAAATTCCAGGACAAGCAGGGAATGCTCCCCTATCAACAGGAGTCATCTGCAAATGGGCGTTCCCCTCCTGGCCTTGCACTGAAGGATTCCCAGGAGAGGCATCTCACTGTCCAGGGTTACACAGTTAAAAGTAATGATTCATTTGCAGCTCCCAACATATGTCTTTGGAAAAATGACTCATTTTGTGATTGAGTTATTTAGGGGTTTTTGTTTGTTTTTAGCTATTAAGTTGTATGAATTTCTTATATATTTTGAGTATTACCTCCTTTTTGGATGTATGGTTTGCAAATATTTTCTCTTGTTCTGTAAATTGCCTTTTTATTTCGTTGGTTGTTTCCTTTGCTATGAGAAATTTTTTTGGTTTGACATTGTCTCCCTTGTTTACTTTTGCTCTTGTTGCCTGTGCTTTTAGCGCCATCTTCAAAAAAACCATTGCCAAGACCTGTGCCAAGGAGCTTTTCCACTGATTTCTTAGGAATTATACAATTCAGAGCTTGCGTTTAAGTCTTCAATCCACATCAAGTCAATTTTTATGAGTGGGTTACGATGGGCCAAACAGATTCTGCCAGTGCAGTTGTTTTCTGGTGTTTCCTCCCCTGCCATCTTCCCAGACTCTCCCTTAATTAATTTTGATGAAGCTAATTTCTCAAAATGAAGAATGATGAACAAAAGTAAAAGATAAAGAGCTCTGACATTTAGGATGCAAGTAAGATGGATTACATTTTAGCTGAGATATTTTTAGCAGAAGCCTCTGAGAGTAAGATCCATTAAATTTGAGGCAACTGAGGCAGAGTAGAAAGAGCCCTGAGTTTGGAGTTTGAGTTCCATCTCTGTCACTTTGACTCTTTCCCCTACTTGCCATGAAATAGGTAAAAGAGTAGAGAATTTTAGAGCTGAAGGGACTAAGGGAAGGAAAGAGAAAGAGAGAGAGGAAAAAAGGAGAGAGGGATGGGGATATATTTGAAACGGCATTGTGAATTTCAGAGCTTTGTTCAGAATTTAAAGAGCTTTGGGAAGGCAGCTTTGGAGAACCTGATCCTGATTCAAACAAAGGCAGAAATTCCAGTCTGTCCTGGCAGGGGGAGCATCTCCTGTGAAGAGTACTTGGGAGTCTTCAGACCCTTCAGCAGCAGTTTGCTGCTAGTTCTAGATGAGTTTCATAAGCCCAGGACAGGCTAGTTAATGAAAGTAGAGTGTCTAGTTTCATTAGTTCACACCATATGAGCACAGCTATAAGCTGTGGATTAGGACCAGAGCTCACAGTAGAGTACATAGGAGGAAGCAAATTAAGTAATGGCCCACGTGGTGTGACTGGAGGGCCCTGGAAGCCCTATGGCCAAAATAGCTCTCCAATTGGCCTCTCCCCAGCGCTTGGATTGTCTACGTTGCTCAATCTCTTCAAGGGGCTTAGAATCTAATTTGGAATCAGAAATTGTTATATTTCTATTTCTATTATTTTAAATTAAAGTTTCACAGGAATCTGTCACTTTCTTCCCAGAACAACAATAAAGACAGCGAACATTTGTCTAGATGTGTGGATATGCACACGTGCAGTTCTAAGCACGTTACCCAAGTTGCTCATTAAATCGTCATCACAGTCCTGAGTGTGCACTGTTATCATCCTCATTTCAGAGATGAAGGCATTAGGGTGCAGAAGGTGACAAATCTTTCCTAAGAACATGAATCAAATACTTAGCAAAGCCAGACTCAGACTCAGGGTAGTCCAGCTTCCAAGTCTAACACTTAACCACTGTGTTGTTGGCTATGTATTTGTGACAATGAAACAGAATATGTATTCATTCATTGCTTCTTTTAGGAATTAGTACCTGACCTCATTTTTACTTGAGATTATGTTTGCTTGATTTTTAGTGTTTCTGTTAGAGTCAAGGAGAATAACCTTCTGCCTCTGTGCTTTCAGTAAGATAGAGGAATTGTGATTTGGGGTAGATGTCAGTTATAGAGCACTTGTCTATCATGTACAAGGTCCTGAATTCGAACCCTAGCACTGAAAAATAAAAACAAACAAATGAACAAATACAAAACTGTGTATTATTCTGTGTATCACAGAATAACTGTGATTGAATATTACTAATTAGTCCACAAACTCTTCTATGATGGAAGTGAAAACGTCCAGAACATGTTGCCACTACTAAAATCTTCAACAGTTTTTGTCCCGTTGAATGGTCACCCAGATGTACAGGCAGTGGCTCAGGGGTAGGAAGAGGACAGCCCCTCCCTTATCTGCCCCTGAATGCCCCATTAATGGAGCCAGTCCTAAGCCCTAGACCATCTGGATCACTGGAGCCAGAAGGTGGGAACAGAGCAGATAATCTCCTCTCTTTTTGGTATTCTTATTTCAAGAGATAATGGGAAGCTGAAACCTTTTGTCTAGTCTGTGACTTTTTCTGTCTCTTAGTTCCTCTGTAATTGCAATTTTTAAAAAAACAAAGTAATGTCTGGCAGATCCTGAAATGCTTGGATTAAGGCACAAGAAGTCCTTGTTAGAGTAAGTGTCATTACACAGGAGCAGGACACTAAACCATAACAGCTATTCCTAGCTATAGAGCTTAGCTCTGATTCATCTATCACATTGCCGAGTCTTCCAGGCCAGGACAGATTCCATCCCTTTGCTGGGAGGGCCGCTATGGGAAGAGCTGGTTTTGGGAGCCGAACACCTATAGCAGGTACAACCTGTTGGGGTCAATGATGGTACAACCTGTTGGGGTCAATGCACCGCAAGGACCAGAGTAAGCTGCTGCCAGCTTCTTACATGGCAAGGGCTTAGATGGGCCTACCTAGAAGTCATTTCACCTAAAATATATCAAATTAAATGCACTAATGTATGTGAAACCCTTTGTAAATTTAAGTGCTTGTCATCATTGACATTAGATAAGACTTAGGATATATAGATCCATAACCACATTAAAGGAAGATTCAGTCACACAACACATACACACACACACACACACACACACACGAAAATCAGACAGGTTTAAGATTTTATTCTCTGACTCACGAATGTGATGTTGTAATAATGTGGGTTTAGGATGACAGTGCACACTTGAGAAACTTACACAAGGAGACAAAGAGGTGCTTATCCTAATGAGATTACAAGAAAATGCAAGGACAGGAGCCGTCAGAAACCCCATTTGTCTGCTTGGCATTTTCTTTGAGACACATCATTGATCATGTGTTTCACTTGGGGTCTTTGGCTTATTGTCTGGCTTGCTGTCTCGTACCAGAGGATCAGATGACGATTTATCTCAGCTATTGATTGTGTGTGATCCTGACAGTCCAACAGAGCTGTCTGCAGACTTGGAGCTGGAGATAGGGGAAAACCAAAGTGGAACTTTCTGCTTTTATTTGCAACATTGGCAAATTCACCCATTCTCTTAGCATTAAGTTTGTTACAGATAGAGTAAAATATGAAGGGATTTTTAAGGGAGAGAGGCATGGAATAAAAAGAGGAGTTGGGGTGTGGAATTTGAAGGGCAGTCTAGAATGCTCTTTGATTGTTCAGGATGGAAATAAAATATAAAAGCCTGAATAACCTTTCTTTCTTTCCCTCCCTCCCTCCTTCCCTCCCTCCCTTCCTTCCTTCCTGCTTTCCATATTGGAGGGATTGAATTTAGGGACACTGTATCACTGAGCTACATCCCCAGCCTTTATATATATAAAATATATATATATATGAAAAAATATATATATATTTTTGGTACTGGGGATTGAACTCAGGGGTACTTGACCACTGAGCCACATCTCCAGCCCTATTTTGTGTTTTATGTAGAGACAGGGTCTCACTGAGTTGCTTAGCGCCTTGCTGTTGCTGAGGCTGGCTTTGAACTCACGATTCTCTTGTCTCAGCCTCCCTAAGTGCTGGGATTACAAGTGTGAGCTAGCGCACCTGGCTCCTTTTTATATTTTTTGAGACAGTGTCTCTTGCTGATGCTAGCCTTAAACTTGTGGCCCTCTTGCCTCAGCCTCCTGAGCCACTGGGATTACAGATGTACACCACCTCACCTGACCTGAATAACTTTTTTGCTCATGGAAACACTTGTCACATTCTACTTCAAGCCAACAGTGACTGGATTAAGGATAATGTCTATAAGAGCCTGAAGAAAATGCATTCATCCATTCATCTATTTAGTAGATCTTTATGGAGATTAAACTATGTATCAGGCACTGTACTTCAAACTGAGCATATGTAGGTGAATAGAACAGATGCACTTCCCCCTTCAGGGAGATTACAAAGTAGTGTGGAATACAGATCCAATAAGATCCAGGAAACCAATGCATAACCCCTAAGCCTGATAAGTTCTTCAGGGTTCTGGGATGGCTATCAAAGGCTTTGCAAAGAAGTGACATCTCAGCAGGAACTAGAAGCATGGGGTGATGATCTATGGGGGTCAGGGAAGGTGACTTCTCAAGCAGAGGGAAAAGACGTGAAGAATAGATGAAGATCAACATTCAACTGACCTCTTGCCTTTAGTACTAGCCAAGAAGTGGGGCTTCAAGAATACTCATACTTCAGTAGCAAATTTCCTACTCCATGGAAATTTAGCTAACTCAAGAGAAAACTCAAGAAACCAGTTAGTCAAGAAAATGGATCTCTAGGAGTGTAAATTGGCATAATCACCTTGGAAAATAACTTGGACTTATTTGATAAAATCTAAGTCTTCAATATCTTGAGACCCAGCAATTCCACACTAGTGCCCCAGTCGCTGCAAGTGTTGCTCCCATGTCTCTACCTCGGGGCACCTTTGTTGACCAGAATCCCCAGAGGCTGTGGCAGGGATCAAGGGATGCCACTTTGGCATGAGGATGATCCTGAGGTGAAACCAACTGAGAAAATGCAGACAGGAAAAACTTTCTGCCCTTCTGCTGTCTGCCTGTACCAGGAAATCACCCCAATTACTTAAGACAGAGATGGTACTTAGAGAGCCCAAATAAACAGACCTTACCAGCTTTCCCTAATCTACCAGTAAGTATCTTCCATATATTTACCTTCTCATAGTTTAGAAATGCTTTCCTTTACCTTGTCACTTCTCCACAAATTTATCATCCTTTGAATGGGGTACAAGCTTCCAGGCCCAGATGCCTGCTTATTTTAATTAATGAATTAATGAATTAATCAATTAATTTTCTATGAATCACCCCCTCTACCTCTGTGTCACATAAAACAAACTTTCTTTCTTTCTTTCTTTCTTTCTTTCTTTCTTTCTTTCTTTCTTTCTTTCTTTCTTTCTTTCTGCTGGGGATTGAACCCAGGGCCTTGTGTATGTGAGGCAAGCACTCTACCAACTAAGCTATATCCCCAGCCCCACATAAAACTTTTAAGATCAATGAAATTTGTATTCTTTTCTTCTGCTAATCTTTTTTTTTTTTTTTTAAATCAGTCTTTTAGCAAGTTTGGCCACTAAGCCTAAAAAGATAAAGGAAAAAATTTTCCTTCTCTAGACCGAGGATATGTTACTCAACGTGGCAAAAGGGAATTAATGTTGCAGATGGAATCGATAGCTTTGAAGATGAAGGATGGGGCCACAAGCCAAGAAAGGTGAGGGGCCTCTGGAAGCTGGAAAAGGTAAGGAAATGAATTCTTTCACAAAGCCTTCAGAAAGGCACATGGCCCTATGGACACCTTGAGTTTAGTCCTGGGAGTCTCATTTTGGGTTTCTGATCTCTAAAAATGTAAGATAATAAATTTATGTTGTTGTAAGCCACTAAGTTTAAAGCCATTTTTTATGGCACCTTGGGAATCTAGTATAAGATTTATACACAGGCTTACCTTTCATTTTCACTGCTATGTAGAATCCCATTGCATGTATTCTTTGCCTGCTCTCAAAACAATATTAGGGAGATTCAATCATGTTGTTGTATGTACCTGTAGTCCACACAGTTGCACTAATTTTCTACAGCATGACTATTCTGCATTTTATTTCTCTAGGCTCCTATTGAGGGACATTATGTTGTTTCCAATTTTTTGTTATTATAAAGAATGTTGCTATGGATGCTTTTGAATTTGTTTCTTTATGCACATGTGTAAGAGTTCCTCAGAGGAGGGTGAGTTGATAACCCGCTGGAATAATGAGCCTAATGTAATGCCAGGTTTTCAACTTAAGGGGAGTGGAATTGCTGGATTGCTGAGTATGCATCATTAATTTTATCATATGTATTAAATTGCTCTCCAATGTGCTTCTAACAACTTAAACTCGTCCAGCAGTGCATGAAGGTGCCCATTTTCCTACAAACTCAAATTTGACTTTTAAATTTTTGTCAGTATGAGTGACATAGAATAGCATCTCCTAATTTTAATTTGCATTTCTTTGATGACTAGCAAGGATGGACATACTTACATGTTTCTTGGCTCTTTGTCTTACCTCTTCCTTGAATTGTCTGGATAACGTGGTGCAATACAGAAGAGAGGCCCGATGACCCCAGTTCAATGCCCCATAGGAAAATGGGATTACACCCTCATTGACCTTCATGGTTATTTAAGTAGGATTTATTAAATTTAGGTAACTTTAAGTGAAATTTTCATGAAGATCTAATGAATGTATCACACTGAGTACAATATAAGTAATCCTATTTCTCTTTTCACATCCAGAAGAATAATAAGAGATATTGTTTTGATAATATTTACAAGTATTTAATTCTTAAGTTGTAAAGGAAAAGTACTTGACATAAAATTACATGTGGGCAGTGGTACTAGGCTGCTCTGTTGCCTGGTTCTAAAGCTGCACTGTGCCTACCTGTCCAAATGCCTGGTTCTCCTTTTCCAGTCCTCTTCTGCTGAGAATTACCTCTAATCAGGAAAATGACTACCTTCTTCGCGATTTCACAGCGCCCCCTTGTGGAAATAGTCTGAATGTGCACCATGAAAGGCACACCCACTTTCCATTGTGAAATAATAAAAAGGGCTGGTTTCTGCATATCTACTTTGTTAACTATGAAATTATATTTAGTATATGAAGATAACAAATGCATATATTTTACACCTATCTATGCATCCATGCATCTACCCATTCATCCCAGTCTATCTATGTCTATGTTTCATAAGTAGATAAATACAACTATGGACAAATAAAGATGTAAATTAGGTTATAGCCTTCTTTTCCTCCTTACTTCTAGATCTTTGTGACATGTAAATATCCCCAGAAAAGTAATTTTAAGTGGTGTTATCAATTGACAACTTGCCTTTGACTTGACATCTTTTCCTCTAATTCCTCTGTGTTCCTTTTAATCATGATCTTTATTTAGTTCTCCAGTGTGATCTTTTCCTCCTAAAAGAGAAACTGGCTCAGCATAAATCACAGCCTTTATTATAACAGCCGTATTTCTTTCCTTTCCCTTCCCTTCCTTCCTCTCTTCCTTCCTGCCGTTCCTCCTACCTCCCCGCCCTTTGGTGATCTTTTGTAACTGCTCAAATGAATTTTCTGACACTGCAGTGCTGGTTCTCTCTCGCCACACTGACATCTCTAGTTAGTTGTGCGAGTGCCTTCCAAGAAGCTTTGGACATGTGAGTGATCTATCAATGTCGGTTGGGGTGTGAGCAGAATGAACAAGTGAAAAAATGCAGGCTCTCTGCAGCCATTTGTCACTGGTGGGCAGAGCTGAGTTAGAAATGTGCTTTTCAATCACCGAGCAAAGACACAAATGGAAAAGCAAGGCTTCAGGGCATCCAGCAAAGATGGTGTTCATGGTCTTACTGGAGAACTCTACCATCCAGGGGTTAGTGGTTTTACGACTTTCATCTCTAGCTCTATGGTATTTCTAAGAGACTTCTTCATAATTAACTGTTGCTCCTGTCAGTCTAAAATTTGCTCCTTTTAAAAACATTTCCATCACATCTTTTATCTAATTTAAGTAAAAAGTGATTATACTTGTTTATTGAGTTTTAGGATGAATAGGGTGTCATGGTTGGCAGCAAGCTCTGGAGCCCCACTTTCTGGGTATGAATCCATATTCTTCTGGGTCATAGTGGTGAACTTGGGAGGGATATGCAGATTTGCAAAGTGTTGAAGGCTTCCTGATTATTTCTGAGATTTGCTGACATTTATCTTTCTTCTGGTCTATTGCCATATATGTCTTCTGCTCATTTTTCTAGTAGGTTGCTTTTTTCCTTTTTGAATTGCAATTATTCATATATTCTGAATCCCAAATCTTTGTGGTTATAGTCACTTCAAAAATTTTTTATTCGTGGCTGGTCTTCCCCTTTCTTTTTGGTGTCTTTTTTTGTGCTGTCTGTCAAATTTATCAACTTTTCCTATGACTTCTGCTGTGTGTGTGTGTGTGTGTGTGTGTGTGTGTGTGTGTGTGTTGGTTTTGGTTTTGCAGTGTTGGGGATTGAACCCAATCTTTGCAAACGCTAAGCATGTACTCTACCACTGAACTACACTTCCAGTCTATGAAGAATTTACTTTTGCATATGCTGTGAGGAATGGTTTGATTTCATTTCTTCCCCATGTGGGTAGTTGTCCCAGAACCACTTATTGGAATGTACATTGTTTCCTAATGATCTGCAATGTCTCTGTGTCACATAAATTTCCACATACTATATTTCTTATTCATTTGTGTCTGGACTGTTGGCCATTTGCTATTTTTAACAATGTCCTTCAATTTAGTTCTTTCTAGTGTTTTCATGGGATTAGATTTGGGATATGTATTTTTACCAAGATCGTCACAGAAATGATGTTTGTATTTATCAGTACATCCTATCAGGAGGTATATTATATTTTTATTTTATTACTGATAATGTATTCATCATTTGGTAAGTTGGTGTCTATCAGTTTTCTTAACTGTAAGCTTCTATTTTTTTCCTTTGTAACCACTAAATATATTGTTCAGAGATACTTCGAGGGATGTAAATCTCCTACTACTCTTTGGACTTATACCTACTAGCTTTAGAAACACTGGGTTCCCTATCAGGGAAGGGCAGTTATTTTTTGTTTTCTGTAAATGTATATGGTGGACAATAAGAAGGAAAATCATTCCCAAAAAGCCCAGAGGGCTAGTCAGGATGGGCTAGGTTATGCTGTGACAATAAGCAAGTCTCTAGCCTCAGTGGCTTAACATAGGCAAAGGTTTATTTATCTCCTTCTTCCTTTTCATTGTGGGTTGTCAATGTGATTCTGCTCACTCAAGGATGAAGGCTGATTGAGGTCCATCTTGACATATCTGCCATAAACAGAATGAGATGAATTGTTTGTTGACTCTTAACACTTCTTCCTTGAAAGCAAAACACATCACCCATGCTCCATCAGCCAAAGTAAACCACATAACTAGACTACTCCATTGCACTGCTAATGGAGTGCAATGAGTGTAATGCTACCATGTGCTCACGAGAATGGAACTGAAATGCTTGTGGATAGCCCCAGGACTCCAATACTATGTCTTCCAGAGTTCAGATCTCAGTCAAATAAGGTGTGGTAAATTGGACTATTCTTCCCAAAGTTTTCTCTCTTTCAGAAGACAGAGCATCTACCTTCATCACTTTGAATTCAGGTTTGTCCCTGTGACTACTCTGGAATACCGCTCGAATATGAGCAGAATATTCCAGAAGGCACCAGTTCTGGATAGAAGTGTTAAAATCCAAGGCACGAACATGGTATATGTCAATAATTTCCCTTTCTCATCTGGCCCTCTAGCATGAAAACAAAATATCCCAGAAAGGGCCTACTCCTTCATCTAGATCTGGAAGGAGAAGACAGGTGCAGCCAAGATGAACAGAGGTCAGTGGGGCCCTGCAGAGTTGTAGCTGAGGTGTAGCTTCGATGAAATATGGATAAGAAATAAATATTGGGCTGGGGTTCAGTGGTAGCATGCTCGCCTAGCACACATGAGGCACTGGGTTCGATCCTCAGCACCACATAAAAATAAAAATAAAGATATTCTGTCCACCTACAACTAAAAAAAGAATATTAAAAAAAATTTTAAATAAATAAATATTTGTAAGCCCGTGAGTTATAGGGGGGTTGATATCAGGACCAGGACTTGGGTGCTGGGGTGAAGCACTCTCCTTGAATGTAAGGTTTAGGGGGTGCTGAACAACTCAAAGTGATTGATATCTTCATGCAATGTTTTTAAAAAACATCAAAATTAATTCAAAAGGATCCACGATGAATGAAGTATCAAAAGTTTGAATGAAGATAAAATGAGCAGAACAGCCTAGCTGAAGCTCACTAAAGGGAAGAGTTTGATGCAACTGAACACAGATCCCAACTGGAGTTTTAGCAAAGGAAAGAGAAGAACAGAAATCTGGTGGGATATAACGAATATGATGCTGACACCAGTTAGAAGTCTGCCCTGAGTTAATGATCCACATGTCCTGCTTTGTGGTTTTTTGTTTGTTTATTTGTTTTTGTTTTTGGTACTGGGGATTGAACTCAGGGGTACTCACCAGTAAGCCACATCCCCAGCCCTATTTTGTGTTTTATGTAGAGAAAGGGTCTCACTGAGTTGCTTAGCGCCTCACCGTTACAGAAACTGGCTTTGAACTCATGATTCTCCTGTCTCAGCCTCCCAAAGTGCTGGGATTACAGGCATGTAAGCCACCATGCCCGGCTTTCCTGCTTTGTTTTTAGTGAACACATCAAGCATCTCAAGTAACACATTGCAAAAGAAGAGCCTATATATAAAAAAGAAGGAACAAATAAACAAGGAACATTTTAGATATCTAGGCCCAAATGTACCTTACCTGAAAGGATCAGGGGCCAATTTGGAGAGAAGGGTAGTGTGGTTGAAGTGTTATAGGGCTGGGGTCTGCCAGGAAACTGGGGCAGCATGGAGACCCCCAATCACACCCTGATTCTTGTGGTCAGGCCAGAAAGCTTCAGACATGTCACTCAGAGTAGCAGGAGTTTATTAGAAGGTATAGGAAAGAGGAAAAGGAGAAACTCTCAAGGAAGATAGTGGGTCCTCTCAGAGAGGGAGGAATAGCATGCTCCTCTTGCTCTCTAGTTCTATTGGGGGACCCAGGGAGGTTTCCAGAGAGTCCCGTCCAGGTCCACCTCTTGACTTTTGACTGACAGCAAGATAACATCAGACTTTCAAGTCCCCACTGCCATGACAACTCTAGGTCACTTAGGCCCACGCTGGCAGGTTCTAATTGGAACCTATTCTTATAGATTTTATGGTTAGGAAAAATTATCCTTATCTTCCTGAGTTCTGTGTTCTGGGTTGTGAAAGAGTCACAAAAATCTCCCCTTGAGGGTAATGTGTGTTTTTCTTACCGGCATTTGGGTTCTGAATTTCTCCTGCTAACAGATAGTTTGCTGAGTGAGGGATGTTACATATCCTCTTGACTTAAGCCAGGTAGGGCTGCAGGTAAGTTGCTTTTTAAAAGTGAAAGCATGTGGGAGTCAGCACGGTGGACCCATTTTACAGAATTTTCCCCTTAGCCTCATGCTACCATCATTTATATCTGTCTGTCCCCTATCAGAAGTTGGCCCCTGCAGCCTGGCAGGGCAACTCCTCTTCTGTTGTATGGTTCTGAAAACTAAGGCTTTCTCACAGGCATCCCCAGGAAGTGAAGTCTTAATAACTGTGTTCTCCATTTTCATCTTGAAAAGATAAATAAGATAATATATTCAAAGCAATTCAACTCTATTTTAAACAAGAAAGATGCATGGAAATCATGGTTGAATCTAAGATAAGTTTAAATACTGGGTTGATGAAGCCTGGAGGTTTTGACCAATGGAAAAACTGAGTTCAGCTTTAGTTATGTAGTTTAAGGTGCACAAAAGACATCCAGATGGGGCTAAATGAAGTCTTTTGAAGACTCACGACACAAAGATGATGCCAAGACAACTCACAGCCAATGGGACTCAGTTTCTGGGAAGATCAAGAACTCTGGCAGTCCCTTCTTATTCATGGTTTTGCTTTCTGAGGTTGCAGTTACCAGTGACTGACTTCTGTCAATTTTCTATATAGAAAATTCCAGAAATAAAAGTTTTGAAGAGCATGTTATTTTGGGTAGCATGATCACACAGTACTACTTTATCCTGCCCTGGACACAAATCATCCCATTTTGCATATTGTACACACGCCCTATCCAGATCTTGATAGGTTTGGGGGCTTTTAACTTTTTGGACTCCAGCTTTGTGTTACAAATCCCAAAACTGTACATAGATTTCTCACTACTGGAGATAACTGATAGCCTAGATTTGGCCTCTTGGTAAGTTACTCAGAAACTGTATGGTTAAGAAAGGGTGTTGGAGAATATTGAGACATTTGTATTCACTCATTTGTCACTTTCCCCATGGGCTTGGCTTTCCAAAGGCCTTTCTGGCAACAAATATATCAATGCAGAAAGCATTCTTGAAAGGATTATGGGAAATAATAAGTACCACATAAAGAGAAAGATGGTCCAGTCTTGTAAAATATAGTTTATACACCTGTTTAACTTAAAGAGCTGGTATGCACTCTTGGACTTGGTATGCACTCTTGGTCTTGGTATGTACTCTTGTCCAAGGAAAAGGCAAAATGGGAACTCTGGAAGATGAAGCATTTGGCCATTGTTTTTGTTAGGCTCATCTAAGTAGCCATGGCAAGGAGGGGTAAGCAGAGGTGGGGGTGGGGCAGAACAAATAATTCTAAGGATACATATGGGAGCAAAAAAATGCAGTCTCAAAACTCATGAGAGCTGGAGCTGTTAAGTAATCAGGGACCACTGGGGCAGCTCTGGGGATGGGAATGTCTCTCTTTGAGAATGTTTTTAGCATCTTTGCTTCTCTTACAGCCTCACAGCTGGTTCATAAGTCCTATTCCATTGCATCTACTTCATTCTATTTTTACATAAAATTAACTCCCAGGTTCTCAGTATTTCCTAGTCCACAAATGCCTTGAGCTGGATGTTTGCCTCAGTTCTCTTTAAATTTTATTTTAATACCAATGTCTATCTAGGTTCACTAGGAAGCCTATCAATGGGGTACCCTGAATCAAATGCCCACAGCAGTTCCCCAAAGTGAGGGACAGAAGCAGAAGTCACATGGTCTAACATGGTTACCATTAGTGACTTCAGCAGTGGGCATTTTCCCTTAGAGTTACATAGGATTGTGACAGGCACACTGATTCTCCAACATAGCCGTCAGTCCTTCATATCCAGGCTCCCAGACATGATGATGTTGTCACACTTGTGGGAGCTCCAGGTCTAAGAAAATGTGGGGCAATTTCCACTTGCTGAATATCTATGGCATTCATATAATGAAAAGACAAAAGACTTCCTGAAGGGCACAATGGTGTTAAATCCACCAATGTCATAGGAGTTAAGCCATAGGATACGCTTAATTGAGGAGTCCTCAGTTAATTGAAGAGTCCTGAGATAGTAATAAGCCAGGCAAGCCAGCTGATTGAGCCCAAGGACCTGAAAATAAAAATTCAGGGTTTAATCAAAGCCACATCTCTCCCAGGATATCAGGCAGGCTTTGGTTAAAGCCCTCTCTTTCTGTCTCTTTTTTTTTTTTTTTTGGTATTGGACATTGAACTCAGGGGCACTTGACCACTGAGACACATTCCAAGCCCTATCTTGTATTTTATTTAGAGACAGGGTCTTACTGAGTTCCTTAGGGCCTTGCTTTTGCTGAGGCTGGCTTTGAACTCACAATCCTCCTGCCTCAGCCTCCTGAGCTGCTGGGAATACAGGACTGGGGTCCATGCCTCTCCAAAGAGGGAAAAATGCTTGATAGATATTTTGATTGCACCAAAGTCTTCATGAATACCTCGTGGACACTGACTGCCTTACCCAAGACTGGGCAGAGGGCTGACTTCCTTAAACCTATAGATCTATATAAACCTCTAGACAATGGGGTTTGGCAACCTTCCCTCTTTGGGAGCTCTGCATTCTTATTTTACTCTAATAAATTCTGTTACTTTGCTTTCACCCTTGTATCCATGGAATTTATTCTTCAAACTCAGGAGACAAAGTATCCAACCTCACACTCTGTGCTACAATTTGAGTTGGCTAAAGTCTTATTCTATACTTCCATGGCTATTACTGTTGAGTTTAGGTACTACTTGGGTTCCAGCTGCTCCAGTTCATGGTTTTATATGAATCATGACCAAATTCTGCATCCAGGCAATTGTCTTAACCAGATGTAAAATTGTCCTGAGTAACTGAAAAGTCCTAACTCTGAGAGATTTGTCCACATACATTCCTAGCATGGCACTCGATTAGTCCCAGATTATGTAAATAAGCATGTGTTAAATTAGCCAAAGTTAATGCTAATTAATGAGGAAAGAAAAACAGGTTACTCTAAATAGTATGTATATTAGGTTACTTACATATTTCATATGTACAACCAAACCTGTGAGATGCCATTTTCACAATTTCACACTAAAAGCCACATGACTCAGAATGAAGAGATGACCTGCTCAGGTCCCCAGGTGGAAGGTGTAAAGGCAAGATCTTAATCCTGGCTTTGTCAGACTCCAAATCGCAGTCTTTTGACTACAAAAGAATGCTACCTGAGAGTGTGGTTACTCTTTTTTTTGAAGTTTTTAAATTGACAGATAAAATTGTATGTACTTATCACTTAGGGTTTGAAGGAAATATATACTGTGGAGTGACTTTAGCTAACCAGCATAAGCACTACCTCATAGTTAGCACTTTTGTGGTGAGAACACTTAACCACTACTCTCTTGGCATTTAAAAGGTTTTGATATATTATTAACTATAGCCATCATGTTGTACACTAGTTTTTGAACTTATTCTATCTAGATGAAATTTTGTATCCTTTTACTACCATCTCCCCCAGTCCCTGGTAATTACTATTTGACATAGTGGGTTTACATGGATGAGAAAAGTTGAGAGATATTGAAATATTCCATTGTAGAAATGGATCTTAGTAACTTTATGTTCATTTATAGGTTGTACACAGGAGTGGTCCAATACGGGGAGCACCTGGCCCCCTTATCTAGATGATGTGTAAATACATCATCTAGAATTTATAACGGTATCTTAAAGAACATTTATCAATATGTACATATACTCATTAATGGAAATGATTTAAAAAATCATGTCATAGTTCAAAAGATAATTGATAGTTAACGTTTATTATTCATTGAAAATGCATTTTCTAAAACATTAGTAAATTTTATTTTTAGCTCTGTTTTGAAGTCTTGATACCATTGAAGTAATTCTTTTCTTCTTTGAATCTTTTCTTGTAAAACTATAGTTTTCTCTTTTTCTAAAATGGCAGGAAGTTCCTTCCAGTTCTTAATAAAGATGAAGGGAGCACCCCTGGACTTGAGTAACTGCAAAGGAGCATTGTGGTGAACAGACGAATTTCCACATCTGCCGGCCGTCATCACGTCTTCTACCACAGGGATGGAGCCATAGGAACAGGCCTCATATATTCGATAACATTCTGTGTTGACTCCTACTGGGCACAAAGTGAGGTCACTATGGAGCAAAGCATCTTGGTAATACTTAAGACTGTCATTTGTTTCTTGAGGCTGCCACCTGGAAACCCAGAAAAATAACTGTAGGTTTCATTTTATTAAGCAAATCTTTGATGAAAGAAATAATTCATCTTTTAATGTCAGTTATTAGAAATGGTGAACACATTATAGGGATCATAGACAGAAGATATCTAAAATCTTGGCCCAAATAGATTTCTTAAAAATATTTAAAAATTTGAACATTTTACTTTTTAATTTTCAGTTGTAGATGGGCACAATACCTTTATTTATTTATTTATTTTTATGTGGTACTGAGGATAAAGCCAGTGCCTCACATGTGTGAGGCAAGCACTTCACCACTGAGCTACAACCCTAGTTTCAAAATTTGAACATTTTATAGATGCACATTTAAAATAATCTATTGGTCACTGAAAAATTCCTGAATGAGTAATATTAATTCAATCTCTGAGTGCCAAGTCCCTGCTTCCCTCCCTTCTCATGGCATTCTACTTATAGTGGTGTTCATGGACAGTAAGAAAGTCAGACCAGGCAAGGTCCTAAAGCAATTCAGTGAGACCCTGTCTCTAAATAAAATATAAAAAAAGGGCTAGGGATATGGCTCACAGATTAAGCACCACTGGGTTCAATCCCTGGGGCAAAAAAAAAAGAGAAAAAATCAGCAAGTTTTCTAGAATGTGTTAAATGCTGTGTAGAAAAACAAGAGAGAAACTCTAAGGGGATAGGGTAGCAATCTGAAATAAGTGACCAGGGAATATTTCACTATAGTGGCTTCTAAGCAGAGTTGGAGGTAAAGAAGCAGGCCATGCAGATCTTGGGAGAGCAGAGTACAGAGAAAGCTAGATGAAGGCCCCGCAACAGAGTGTGCCTGGTGTATTCAAAGAACAGCTGGGAGGCCAGGATGGTTGAAGCAGAGGAACTGAAGAAAAAGTAGGAGATAAGGTCTGAATGGCCACAGAGGTGTCTCTCATGTAGGGTTTGATCAGAGGGTGACATGACCTGATGATGTAGTTTCACCAGCATCAGTCTGGTTGGGGGTTGAGAAAATGGACTGTAGGGGGCAAGGGTAGAAGCTGGGCCATCAGTTAGGAATCTACACTTTCTCTCCTGTTTCTATTTTTTCAGTGACATAAAAAATAGGGTAATAAAGTAAAGAGATGGGGAGGAAGTGTCAGAGTTCAGGAGAGAGTAAGGATAAAACTGTCTTCTAGGAGAGTGGTAGAATGCATGGGCAAGGAAAAGGATGATTGCCAGGCACTTCAGGTTCAAAAGCATATATATAAGTGAAGATCATGTTCAGTTGCATGGGTGCAGGTATGGAGTGGGCTGAGAGCAGGATTTAATCAGAGTCAGGATTTGCTAGTTTGGGGAACTGAGCAGTTAAAGGGATATGCAGTCCTGAACTGAGTATAACATTTACGTTGGGTATAGAATAAAGTGAATGGAGGGGACTGAAGGACAACAACAGGGTAGTAGGAACAATGGACTGTCAATTCTACCTGAATTGCTGGAGTCAGATTATTACAGGAAATGAGGTAAAAATGGTAGAATATGGTAGGTACAGAGAGAGATGCTAGAATTTGAGGTCATCTTGAGGGAATGAGGTATGTGTAATGATAATGTCTAAAAAATGACCATGAAAGGAAATGGTTGAGGTCAAGACCAAGGAGGAAAAGTGGTAAAGGAACTGCAAGATCAAGGTGATGGAAGAACCACCTAGCTAGATTTGGAAATCACCACACTAGTGTCAGATAAGGTAAGAGTGTGCCAGAAGCTAAACTCTTCAAGGGATTGAGGGGATGAACCCAAGGGACAGTATATGATTTCAGACAGTAAAAGTAATTGCAGGTTTGTCTGTTGGCATGAAATTCAAAGTTGGGAGTATTATGGAGGGAAAAAAGAGAATGGTTTGGAAGCAGCAATGATAAACAAAGATACCTATTCAACCTTGGGCTCAACAGAATGAGAGGAGTTATAAGAATAATTCTCTTTCTCTAGGAAGCCTTCGTTATTTTACACTGCTCTCATCCACTCCTCTGTACACACACTGGCCCTTGTGGAAAGCACATTCCTGCCTTCTGACCTTTGCATTTGCTCTCTCTCTGCCTGAATACTCTTCTCTCAAATATACACAAGGCTCACCCCTTCACCTTCTGTAGGTCTGAGCTTAAATGTAACCTAACTAATGCCTCTCTTGATTATGTGAAAACATCAAGTGATTCAGAACTCCTAGTCCTCTCTATGCCCCTCTTCTGCTTAATTGTTTTTCATGATATTTCTCATTTGCTGTACTTTTCTCTTCCAAAAATCATGTAAGTGCTGGGAAGGCATGGACTGGGTTTGTTTTGTTCACTGTTATATTTATCACAAAACAGTTCCCAGCATAC
Source organism: Xerus rutilus (assembly GCA_028644305.1). Classification (NCBI taxonomy): domain Eukaryota; kingdom Metazoa; phylum Chordata; class Mammalia; order Rodentia; family Sciuridae; genus Xerus; species Xerus rutilus. The sequence continues at coordinate 48,775,925 of CM053403.1, forward strand.
AACAGATATTTGATAAGTGTTGAATGAATATAATAATTACCTTCACAATAGAATGGGGGAGTCATCCATTCTAGAAGAGAGTATCTGCTATAATTAATAAATAAATTTGTAGATCTAGAAAGACATTTTTGAAGTATTACTTCCCTAATGAATGTGCTTTATATTCTACTTATTTAAAAACTTCATTCATTTATTTAAAAACAATATAAATGATTCCAAAGTTACTTCCTTCACTCCATGAACACCTGTTTTCTATGAAAAATATGGAAGAAAGTTAACCTTATTAAGTCTACCTATGCATGTGTGCATGAATCCATCCATCCATCTATTCACTATTTATCCTACATCTACCTTGTTCAAGGCTCTATGTTAGAGTAGAGGATTCAAAGAAGAATATATAACCCCTGTCCTAGAGATGGTGTCAGGTTCCTGATTATGTGAAGGATATGGCAGGCAAATCTGGGCAAACCGAACTGGTCTGTTGAACATCTCAGGGAGTTTAGACCTTACTGATGTTCATATCTCGTTTGCCAAATTAGAATAACAGATATTATTGAGGAAATACTAACATGACATTTGCAAATGATAGACACAAGTATTTTGTTTTTGCTTTATGTAGAGACGAGGTCTCACTGAGTTGCTTAGTGCCTTGCTATTGCTGAGAGTGGCTTTGAACTCAGGGATTCTCCTGTCTCAGCCTCCCGAAGTGCTGGGATTATAGGCGTGTGCCACCGTGCCTGGCTACAAGTATTTTTCTTCAAGATGGACTATAGCTACAGGAGAGTCTCCCTATTTTAAACGTATACAGTTTAATTACCAAGGTATCTTCTTGAGAAAGACTGGTATAATCTCTTCACAGTTTTAATTACCAAGGTATCTTCTTGAGAAAGACTGGTATAAATGGAGAAAATGATGCTTCAATGGAAACCTTCTGTGATTGTACATAAAGTTATGCTTAGATTAAAGAACAGAATGGAAGAATCAAGTAAATAGAACTTACTGTTGTCTTGCTGAAATCCAACAAAGCTTATCGTTTCCATCTTGTTTCAAAATGTTCATTAGTGCCTGTCTAGATGAATTTTCATAAACAGTTCCTAAGAAATTACATAAATATGGCCTCTCATCATGCAGCATTGACCAACTTGCTTCTACCACAGGAAAATTCCTATATCTGTAAGAATAAATACATATATGTTAATATATGACATATGACTGGCAAAATCTCCATCTTCCATATTCTTAGGTAGCATTGTATATAGAGAAGAAACGTAAAATAGGATTTCTAAATCTAAAGTTGTTAAATTTCTATGCTTACTTCAGAAAAGTCCCTGAATCAAGTTACTTGAAAAAATTTCAAATTGATAGCTCTTAGAAAAATGTCATTGAGATTTTGTGCCTAGAGTTCTTTGTTTTTGATTTTTGCTTCTATTATTTAGTTATAGTTGTCAGGCTTGTTGAATTCAAGAACTTCAAAGCATAACGACTCATCTACATTCATATATTCATGATTTAACTAATGTTTTAGCCAGGTGACGGGAAGAATCCAGAATACTCTTGGTAGGGAGATAGTGATCAAAGGGTGTGAAGTTTTAGTTAGACAGGAAGAATAAGGTTTAGTGGTCTACTGTACAGAATGGTGACTATAATAAATAATGCACTGTATATTTCAACATTGCTAAAAGAATAGATTTTCAATGGTTTTACCATATAAATGATAAGTATGGGAGTTGATGGATTTGTTATTTAGCCTGATTTAATTGTTCCACATTGTAAACACATATCCAGACATCACACTGTACTCCATATATATATGTGTATCACATCATTTATAATCATTATTCATTAATTAAAAAGAAAAAAGATTATAGAACATATGTTGCTATAGCAAAGAGCTCTGAAAAATTAATTCCAAGGGCTTTTCAAGTAGATTAAAACAAACAAAATAATCTTTTATACCAAGTAAGGAAAGTCTACTGCAAGTGAGTCATTCTTATACAGGCATTTGGGATAGCAAGTATCAAACTGTACCTGAAATATAATCTTCATATGAGAGCAAAGCTTTACAATAATTTGTTACAGTTAGTCTATAAAGAGGTCTCCCAACCTCAGCAGATATTCCTAGACATTGTCAAATGTCTCCTGGGACAGAGTGAGGTAGGGTAGGGAATTGCCCCCTGGTTGAGAACTACTGATCTATAAGAAATATACTGGTCTCATCCAACAATACCAAAATTATCATAAGTATCCATCTAATACTATGTGAAAAGGTTGTACAATGCTACTGTGAAAAAGTAAAATTTTTCAAAGCATTTTACAAATATGTGCTCTTCTCAAGGGATATATTTTTTCAGAGGCTCTTATATCTGGCTATACTTAACAAAAACCTTTTTGACTAGTCCACCCAAACCTACTGAATCAGAATATTGTCAAACTAGGCCTGGGAATATGTCTCATTAGTATGATTTCCTGCTGACATTTGTGCAGCTAACTATACAGTAGTCCAAGGCATCTGGCAACCAGTGACTGAATAATGAATATCTGATTTAAAAATCATGTGAAATAATTCGTCCACTTAACTAATATTTATTGAGTGCCTACAACATACAGGGACTATTTTAGGCTCTGCAGATAAAGAAGTGAACAAAAGAGTTAACAATCCTTGTATTCAGGTTTATGTACTAGTGGCAACTTACCTTTTTGTGTGTGTGTGTGGTATTGGGAACAGAACCCGTAGTTGCTCCACCACTGAGCTACATCCCCAGACCTTTGTATTTTTTGTTTTGAGACAGGGTCTTGCTAAGTTTCCCAGGCTGGCCTTGAACTTGTGATCCTCCTGTCTCAGCCTCCCAAGTAACTGTGATTACAGATGTGCATTACTGCATCAGGTTGCCATTTACCTTAAAGCTACTTTACTCTTAATTAAAACCTTCTATTAATGGAGAGATAAAAAAATTTTGTATTTTGTAGCTGGAGAAAGACTATATTTTAAGAAACATTAGCCAGATTTAATTAATCTTTCCTTTTATAGAAGGGATTTGTGCATAGTCAACCAGCCCCAAACCTAAGGGTATGTGCTCTAGATATAATAATATTTAGCTTTATAAATAATTTTGTTTACTCTAAGTTATATAGACTCTACCATTATTCATTTTTGCTAAACATCTCTCTAGAGTATTCCTAATAAAACTTGAAGATCTATCCTTTATCTCAGTGTCTGAAACAAAACAAAACAAAACATTTATCTATTCTCATAAAAGAATATAATACTCTAAAAACAGCATTGTTTTCACTGAATGAGACTACACTCTAATTTTGCCTTTAGGAAAGACTGTCCTTGGCCTCTATGATCCAAGAAAAATTAAATTTACTGTAATTTTAAACAATTTATTGTAATTTAAAACATTCTTCCTTCTGGTCTTAAGAGTCTAGAAAAGTGTAATCATGTTTTATACTTACGTTGCTACTCCTAAAGGCCACTGAAAAACATCCACGTCATTAATCCAGGGGCTGTCATATGTTATAAAAAGCAGCTCCACTAAGCCTCCGTTTCTTTTGAGGAATTGGAGTATCCAGTCATTATCACAATGTTCATTTCCAAGCAAAACCACAGCAAGATGCTGGAGTTTTTGAGTTTTCATCAAATTCTGTGCAAAAAATAACCACTGGGTGGCATGAGAGACTTTTGCTTTTTCTCTTCCATTTAAAACGAGCACCACATTACTCGTGTCAATAGGGAAGTACCCTGGGACTACGGATGGACCAGTGATGAAGCTGATGAAAACAACAAATGAAGAACAAGAGACAGACGAAAACAGGATAAAGGTATTTGCTATCAGACGTTTTAAATTTGTTTATGTAAAATCTACAATGAACTTTAATCCATATTCTCCCTAGAAATGAAATTTCCATAATATAATACAAGTTCTTTTAAACAAGTTTAGATGATGGTACATGGTTGAAGATCAATAGGAAGTTTTTGCTGGAGACAGGTCAACTTGCACATGATAATCAGAAGTGTAGGATCTTTTATTTTGATTTCTTTAATCACATTTAAACATTCCATGAAGATTAGGCCTCAAAATATAAAGAAAAATAAAAAACATTTTTTCCTAAAATAAAAATTTTATGTAAACTTGAAAGCACACGCAGAAAATAAGATTTGTACTTATATATCTAGTATCAGAATAAATGTAAAAATTTGAATGGGAGGATACACACCAAATTGATGCTAACAATTGCCTTTGAGGAGAAAGGAAGATGAAAGGTATGGGGAAACAGGACAAAGAAAGCCTCTTTGAGGTCAATGCTAGGACCTAAGGCATAAGTCAGAGATTCCCAGCATCTTTAGGGTTTCATTAACTTTTTCAGTGATTCCCAATCCAAACGAAATGCCTAACAGTTCCATTTTAAAAAGTAATTAGGTCTTTTCCCTCAACATCCTTATTAGCATTTATTAATTATATTCTTGATGATTGTCATTCTAACTGGAATCAGATGAAATTTGTTTTTTTTTTTTTTTGTAGCAGGGATTGAACCCAGGTGTCCTTAACCACTGAGCAACATCCCCAGCCCTTTTTAAAATATTTTATTTAAAGACAGGGTCTCATTGAGTTGCTTAGGGCCTTGCTAAGTTGCTGAGGCTGGCTTTGCATTCCCATTCCTCCTGCCTTTAGCCTCCCAAGCTGCTGGGATTACAGACATGCACCATTGTGCCCAGCTCAGTGTAGTTTTGATTTGCGTTTCCCTAATTGCTAAAGATGTTGAACATTTTTTCATATAATTGTTGGCCTTTTGTATTTCTTCTTTTAAGAAGTGTCTGCTTAGTTCATTTGCCCATTTATTGATTGGGTTATTTATTTTTTAGGTGGTAAGATTTTTGAGTTCTTTATATATTCTGGATATTAATTCCTAGTCAGAGAGTAGCTGGCAAAGATTTTCTCATTCTGTAAGTTCTCTCTTCACATTCTTAATTGTCTCCTTTGCTTATACATTGTTGGTGGGGCTGCAAATTAGTACAACCATTTGGAAAGCAGTATGGCGATTCCTCAAAAGACCTAGAAAGCAACCATCATATGACTCAACTACTCCACTCCTTGGTATTTATCCAATAGAAATAAAATAAGCACAGTATAGTTATATATGCATACCAGTTTATAGCAGTGCAATTCACAATAGCCAAGTTATGAAACCAGCCTAGGTACTCATCAACAGACAAACAGATAAAAAAAAAATATGGTATATACATACAATGGCAATTTACTCAGCCATAAAGAATGAAATTATGTCATTTTCTGGTAAGTGGATAGAACTAGAGACTACCATTCTAACTGAAATAAGCCACTTAGAATGGTGAAATGTTTTCTCTCATGTGGAAGCTAGAGAAGGAGAAAAAAAGAAATAAATAAAAAAAGGTAGGGGAATCTCATGAAAATTGAAAGAAGAATAATAGAATAGAGGAAGGGGATTGAGAAGAAGGGAAAAAGGGAGGACACAGATAAGCACTGGGGAAGGAAATCTATTAAATGATGCTGTGTCCACATACAAACATGCCACAAAGAAAATCCCACATATATAATGATAATTAATAATAATAATAACAATAATAGAAGGGAGATCAGTAGAGTAAGTGGATTAAGGGAGGGAAAAGGAAGGTACTGGGGAATGAAATTGATCAAATTATGTTACGTACATGTACTAATATGGCATAGTGAATCCCATGATTAGGCATAATTATAATGCACCAAGAAAATATAAGTTTAAGAAAGATTATGAAAAAAAGTGATTAGGTCAAGTGACTTAGTGTTATTTTCCTAACAACTCAGAAGCCATTTACAAAAATAAGACACATATAATAATATGTGGAAGAAAAAATAATATTCCCATTTCATTCTTAACTAATCACAAATACTTAATGGGATATGTGCACCTTAGTCACACACAACTTCTCAAATCCTGGAATCAAAGTGGATACTGCCACTTTCATTTCTTGTTCTACCCTGATTTTTATGTGGTACTTTCATTTAATTGTAGCAACCATAGAAAACCCAGTTTCACAAAGGTAAAACATCATTAAAATAAACATAAGGTAACTTAGTGTTTATGCTGTGAACCACCTTCAGCTAGCAGTTGGCATGGTGTCTGACAGATGTCAAATGTAGTCATGTTTCATTGTCTCAGTACACAGTCTGGGAAAGAGAGATAGAGGTAATAAAATTTTAAGGGAAAAGAAAAACAACTGCATAAGATTTGGGTAGTTGAGTGGGTATGTATGTTTTGTTGGGAGGTTTGTCAGTCAAACTGCAGTGGGTTGAGAATTTGGGATTGGAGACTGTGAGTGTAGACAACTATTTTGAAAGTTTGGATGAGAAGGTAAGAAAGAAATAGTGAAAAGTGGAGGATAAAGGAGAGCAAGAAAGCAACTGACCAAGCAAGGTCCTGGAAGAGGCAGACAGGATGTAGAAGTGAGGTGAACTGGGAAAGATCACTTCATTGTCTGAGAGCTCAGGAAAGAATAAGGATGGGTGAAGGATGAGGTAGAGAGTAGGTGAATGTTACAGAAGCTAGTAAAGGGAGATAATGATGGATTCCGGAATTTTTGTGATGACGCTGGAGGCAGGATTGTCTGCTTAGAATGAGGTCAGGTAGGCGTTAAGGAGTGCGCCAACTTTTAGCCTCTCATCTGGTCTGCCTGCACCCAGTTGTCTCCTTTAAATAATTTTTTCCACATGGCTGTTGTAGAACCATAAACATCTGCAAAAACATGACATTCACTATTCTGCTTAATTATCTTCAATTGTTTTTCACTGTCATCAATAATGTCCAAATGCTTTAATATGGTATATATATAAAGTCTAACATGATCTGGCCATTGCCCAATTCTCTCAGTCTCAGCTACATTATCTCATTTCTATGCTCTAGAGAAATCAGATAGCTTGCAATTCCATGCACAAACCAAGCTGTTTCTCAATTCTGGGCTTCTAATGTCACCTCTGCTAGGAATATCATCTCTCCTCTCTCTGCCTTGCTAACTTTACCTACACATTTTAAAGACTCAGCTGTTATTACCTCCTCTAGGAAATCTTTCTCCAAAGCCCCACAACTCCAGTACTATTCAGATTGAGTTAGCTGCTGTCTGTTTCCTAATCAACTGTCATGACAGAGTATGCATATAGTTATTATTATGCATGACAATAATTTGTTTTTCTTAGTTACTAGTCTGTGAAGTCTTCAAGGTCAGGGAAAGCATTTTATTCATTTTAAAATTCTCAGAACCTACTAAGAATTAAATTTAGTAGGCCCTCAGTAAATGTTGAATACATAAGTAGCAATTTTCTGTGAGGAAGTTATTTGCTCTATCATTTTATTTAAAACCTATTTTTAAAGTGAAGTATTTATTTGTGATGAATGCTATATTTTAACTTACTAAGTTATTAGTTAAGGATCAATCATAAAGTTCCATCAACTGAAGAATAAACATATTTAAAGATTTGATATAGAGAATTTTTTTTTCTTTTTTAGGGGGGTACCAGGGATTGAACTCAGGGGCATTTGACCGCTGAGCCACATCCCAGCCCTATTTTGTATTTTATTTAGAGACAGGGTCTCCTCCTATGAATAGATAGGTTTCTTTTTGAACAATTCATATGTGCTTGCTCATCCTCTTAAAAATCAACCGACCTCTCACATGTTGTTTTCCATTTCTTTGATTGGTTTTATCTGTGCTTGCATTTATGTCAATGAATCTGAATTTTAAAGTCTATTTGTTTTCAGAGTAGGCCTGGATAAATTAGTTAATAATAGGTTAAACCATCCTAAGAACAGAAAAAGAATTAAAAAAGGTACCTTTATGATAGCACTGTGTAGGAGAGAAACTGTTTTACATTATGTTGATTTCATTTAACTCTTGTTTTTTGCCATGCTGAGGACTGAATTCAGGAACTTATGTATGCTGGGCATATACTCTATCTTCTAATTTTAGCCTCTTAATTCTGTACATAATTAGGCCCTTGTCCATCAACTCTCTAGATTAAAAAACCCAAGTTCTGTTTATATAAGCATGAAGATATAAGGCAGTGTTTACAAATGTACCAATACATAACTTATTTTTTTTTGCCTTCTAAACTTCCACTAGTGTTTTTTTTTTTCTTAATGAATTACAACATTAAAGTCTATTAGGATTGCACTTTCTTTGCTTTTTAATTTTTATCTAGTGATTCTGGGAATGTCTATGAGGTTTTCTTGGTTGGTGTATATATATATATTTGCATCTAGTAAACAATTTAATTCTATTTTCCAAAATAATCCATCATATTCAAATTAGGTGCTCTATTTTTAATTTTTGCTTTTTGAATTCAAAACATCAAAAACTACTGCTTCCAAATGCTAGAATCTGTTGGTGAAAGTATAATGAAATACAGGAAGATATACATGATCCAAAGGTATTTCTTAGTAAGATAATTAATTAATAATCACAGAGGAAAAAATAGTTAACTTTACAATGAAGAAACTGGCAGTACTTTTTGCCAAGTGATCCAAGTTAACATAATGAGCAATGGGGAAGAAAAGATGGGCTGAGGACAGTGTAACATCACTTCTGAAGTATTATGAATAAAAATCCATAATCTCCATCTAATCATGGGGAAACATCAGATGAATCCAAACTAAAGGACATTCTATAAAATAAATGTGCAGTACTCCTCCTAATTCACAAGGTCATGAAAGACTAAGAACTATTGCTGGCCATGGTGGTGCATGCACATTTATAATCCCAATGATTTGGGAGGCTGAGGCAGAAGAATTTCAAGTTCGGGGCCAGCCTAGCAAGGCCCTAAAAAACTAGCGAGACCGTCTTAATATAAAAAATAAAAAGGACTGGGGATGTGGCTCAGTGAAAAAATGCCTCTAGGTTTAATCCCCAGTACCAAAAAAAAGGCAGACAGACTGAGGAACTGTCATAGATTGGGGGAAAGCAAGGAGATTGAAGATTGGAAACAAGGCACTTTGTGATCCTGGATCTGAAGCTGGGTTAGAAAAGGGATAGCAGTGTCACAGCTAGTGGAATTTGAGTATTTGTGAATTAGATAATAGTTTAATATGGATGATAATTTCCTCGGATAAATAATTTGTATGATGGTTATATAAGATGTTAACATTTGAGGAATTTTTGTTAGAATTTTTTTGCAACTTTTTTGTAAGTCTGAAATTATTCCAAAAGAGAAAAGTCAAAAAATTAAAACAAATCAAAAAAAAAAACTGTGCCACAGGAAATAGTCTTACTATATTAAATATTATCAATTAAATGGTTGTAGATTAAAGGCATCATTATTATTATTATTATTATTATTATTATTATTATTTTGGTACTGGGAATTGAACCCAGGGGCACTTAATCACTGAGCCACATCCCCAGCCCTTTTTATTTTTTAATTTTGAGACAGGGTCTTGCTAAGTTGCTTTGGGCCTTGCTAAACTGCTGAGGCTAGCTTTGAACTCGTGATCCTCCTGCCTTGGTCTCCCAAGCCACCAAGATTATAGGCATGCGCCACTGTGCCCAGCAATTATTTCATATTTTGAATGATATACCATATAAATTTCTCTCTCATTAAGGAAAGGTGTTATAAACATCCCTATTTTTGTATTTTGATACTTTTCAAGTACACTTTTCAACTTCTTTCTTTGCAGAGTGTTCTATCACACATATACTTGTATACCAAAATACAGTTTCTTTCTTTTTTTTTTTGGTACTGGAGATTGAACTAAGGGGCACTCGACCACTGAGCCACATCCCCAGCCCTATTTTATGTTTTATGTAGAGACAGGGTCTCACTGAGTTGCTTAGTGCCTTGCCATTGCTGAGGCTGGCTCTGAACTTGCGATTCTCCTGTTTCAGCCTCCCTAAGTGCTGGGATTACAGGCTTGAGCCACCGAGCCTGGCTCAAAATACAGTTTCTTAAAAAAAAAAAAAATTAAGCTGTCCAGGTAGGGTTTCAAAAAAATCCTGCTTTCATGTTTTGCTGACAAATTAGATATTTATTTTAGAATTAGAGGAAGCTATGAAAAACACCATTGGGAATGATACTATGAAGTTAGCATTTGTTGCTCTAAGAAGCACATAATCAATTTATAAATAAAGGTACTGGTTTGTGAAGTTTGAGAAGAAACATTCACAACCACTTCCATAGACTAGGGAGGATGAAAAGAGAAACAGGCCACTCAGACGTACTTAAAAATTATTTGGCTGAGAATAAATTATTGCATTGCTAGGTCTCTAGTTATTTAATAGTTTAGTTTTTGAAGAATTATTCATTGACTATCAGTATACATACATTTTCTAAATCTAGGTAGCAATTATATTTTGGCAGTAATATGACTGACAATTTAGTAAGAAACTGAACAAGAACTGTGGAAAACCAATTTGTCTTCTATAGTAATGAAAAGAAGAAAGAATGTAACTTGGGATCTGAATGTTCTAAAATTGTTAAGCATCAATATAGAGTGATAATGTGAGTCAAGGCAATAGATCTGACTGTAAATTCTCTCATGCTGTGTGATATTCAGAATTCATGCTTAGTTGGATTTATCTGATGACACAGAATCCTATTGGAACTAAGGCAAAAAATTATTATCTACAGAAAGGATATGAGAAAGACCTTTGTCTCATGCCTTTGTCTTAAGTAATATGTATTCCTCTGAGTGAAGACTTACTTGCCCTGAAGTTGAGGCCTAATTTAAGAGATGTGTCATCTGATGACTGATTCAAAGACTGGCATTTCTGCTATTCAAACAGTCTTTGAGTATTAAAAGGAGTTATTTACTTGCTGTTCTAATTTTTATCTACCCCAAAACTCTTTCTTTTAGGTAAGGATGATTAACTTACAAAAATTATTGTTTTCATTCAGATTATTTGATTCATTATAGGACAAACTGTGTTTTGAAGAGAAAATAGTATACCACTATCCTAATTTAATCAGTTTTACCTTCACAAAGACAGCTAAGTTCCTATTCCTTTTGGTTTTAAAAATCTGTTTTCCACCTTGTTTCTATACCTACTAATATTTAGGTAGCGTTCCTGCAGCTAAGTGCAATTTTAGTCTCCTAAGAATACAAAACCTCCTAAATATTATCACTAACAGATTAATTTGTATTATAGCATCACATTAGGGAAGAAAAGGTGGTTTTTCTTTTAAAATAGGCTTTATAATTTTATAGTGAGGCACAATTTTATTACAGCACTTCACTTTTTAAAATAATTATGAATACAATAAAGAATAAAATAGCAACATGCCATATATGATTCTAAGCACTGTACATCTATTAATCATTTAATATTTAAAACAATTCTGTGAAACAGAACCTTTTTTGCCTCATCATAATCCAGAGGAAACCCAGGTACAGATCTCTGCCTGAGATCACACAGCTAAGTATTAGAATTAGAGTTTGAACTCCAATAGTCTGGTTTCAGAGACTGTACTCTTAATTCAACTACATTGCTACACTGCCCAAAGGTGTCAAGGGCTTCATTGGGCTAATCAGGAGTTCAGTTTGCCCTACATGTGTTCAGATACTGAGGACAGACTCTGTATGCTGTTACTGATTCATATGGTGAATAAGGAGTCATATTTCTTATCTTCTGAAACACATAAAGTTGGAAGAACTACCCATAATTAAGCTCAGTGCTTTGATTCCATGTTTAATCAAACAATCTTCAAGGTATCACTTAGAGCCTGCCTGTATGGAAAGAAATGTAGTAGTGAAGCCAATACAAGCAGCTGCCTAACTGATAGTTCCCTTCCATTTTGAGTTAACTTATTTGTTTTTCTGGATTGCATTTTTTGGATCTATGAGTTGTAAGAATCATTATTCCTGAGCTTCATAAACTTGAGAACACTGAAAATATCTTTACACTAATGTCTGAGACTGTAATGACGCTAAAATTAAATGACATAAACTTCTTGTATATGTAAAGGTTTATTTAAAGAAAACATATTTACACTTATTTAAAACAAGTATCTTGGTACTTAAAAACTCTTCCAATATCTTCAAGGTGAGTCATTACTTTTGATTCATTTTTGGTCAACTAAAGATGGTGAATGTGTTCAAGCATTTAAGTTAGTACTCACATAAGCTTATTCAATTCAAAACTTGTAATTCCATAAAGCTTCATTAATTATGGATAAATTATATATGCTACTTTTCCTAAGCCATTACATATGCTACTTTTCAGGAGCCTGAAACTTATAAAGTTGCTCTATAAAATTGGTACAATGATGGTGAATCTTCTTGAATACCTGGTTCTCTTAAATCCTAAGAGAAAATAGCATTGTTCTTTGATCATACCATAAAATCTTGCATAAAAATTTCAAAAGGGAAGGGTAAGTTAGGTTTTCTTTTGGGAATTAATGCTGTTTGCTTAAATCCTTTGCTACCACTGAAGTAATACTGTATTCTTTTAAGCTTAAATATGATAATTCTTTAAGATTTTTTTCTGAAAATTCTAAATATTATGGCTAGAACTACTAGACTAATATCCCTAACACGTGGTTTTTTTTTTTTTTTTTTTTTTTGGTGCTTCTAGGGATCAAACTCTGGTCCTCATATGCTAGGCAAGCATTCTACCACTGAGCTATGCCTATAGTCTCACATAATTTCTTTTCAAACACCAAAATATTAGATTTATACACATAAATAATTTGCTTTCCAACATCCAAATCCTAGTTGAGAACTATGCATGAGATTTGGAATGGGATTAGAGTAATAGAAGGCTGAAGATCAAAGAAAAAATAGTCCTCATCAATGATAATTTTTAAAAGTTGGTTTACTTTTCAAGTATGATTACTTTGCAGGGATAGAATGAAACTGCTTTTCAAGTATGTATAAAGTAAAAAAAGAATAAGAACAGCAGCAAAAATTCAAATGAAATTAAGCCTAACTGTAGCTTTTCCTTTCCTAATTTCTGTGGGAAAGAACTAGAATTTTAATAGAAATTAGAAACTATGGTTCATATTTTTCACTCTAATAAATCAATTGTGACATGAAATAAGAATTTTATAAAATACTTTTTTTATTTCATTAAGAAAGCAAAATCTAATTAAAATAGCATTTTCATAAATTATAATTTTTCTAAATAAAATTATCTTAATTCTATTCAAAATATTCAGAAAATATGCAGTTATAGATAAGGATTTTATAAAAATACAGTCTAAAAAGTATCAAAAATACACTGGTTTTATTGAATCAATAAAGACAATTTCTAGGTATTGCTGAATATTAGTAATCTATATTATTAAATATGACAACTCATACAGGCAGTATGTTTTAATTCATAAAAATTTCAAAAGTGATAGCAAGAGCTTTAATACCACTTGGATAATATAAAAAGTAAACACGACTATTATATGAAGAAAAAATGAAAATACTTTGAGATTTGCATATTACTTCCCCAAGTATGGAATGTTAAATGTCCATCATCACACAAATGTTACAAAATATGGAGCATGAACTTTTCCACATAATCTGATAAAGCAGACGAAGAATTCCAAAAAAAGGGGAATATTTTTTAATTTCATAGGTCAATGTTCAAGTCAGCTTTAATTATGAATACCTATAAGATTTCTCTATTTTCCACAAGCTGAAATAGAAATGTTTTATAAAAATAAATTTTCCTTTTAGTCTGTATATAAACTATTGTATAGCAGCACAACAAAGGCTAAGGTTGCACAACTAATACCTGTAATGTGTGTTTTCCACAATTGACTTTCCTTCTCTCCACTGAGCAGTCACATCAGGGGGAACAAGCAAGCCCTCAAAAATATGCTCCCAAAGATACAAACCTGGCAAGTAAAAACAAAACAAAACAAAACAACATAAACATAAAACATTTACTCTCTTGTATACTCTAGTGTGTGAGAAAAGTTTATGTTTGGTTCCTTTGTATCTTTGACTGCGAAACCAGAATGTTCCCCCTTTTGGTTGGTTGGCAGGGCAGTGCTACCCCCAAGCAAATGCCCACAATTGTCTATGTGGCAACTAATGTATGACAGAGACAACTCAGAAGCTGTCAGTGTAAAATGTGGCTAACTGTGGGTTATATGAAAGACAATAACCTCCCTTACTCTAGATTTGAGAAACCCCTAGTATCACTGGATCCCAATTACTCATCTTTTTTTGAAGTGAAATATATTAACATTACAAAGTAAACTACCATATGATTAGAACTATTTTTTTATGTTATAATAAACTGGTAGGATTGAACGATTTTGTTCCAGACACAACCAGAAGAGCTCATAGAAATACATACACAATTAAATATGTCAAGAGGATTTTACCTCCTCTTCACTTGGACACACTTCCCTGACTGTATGATGCCTTTTGCAGACAAATGCCACTTCATCTTTTCTCCTTAGGGTAGTCCCTGAAGTTTTATCATGATTTCATCTGAATGAAAGCTTTAAAAGTAAAAGAGAATAGCATCACACAATGAGGTAACTTGGAGACCACACAACAACTTTGGGAACCTTGTTTTAGTTATGCTGAAAGATGTGTTTTGTTCTATTTTCACGACACTCTGTCTCACTAAAGGACACCCAAACAACCAAAGCCTATAAATGTTGGCGAGGATGTGAGGAAAAAGGTTCACTCATACATTGCTAGTGGGCCTGCAAATTGGTGTGACCACTATGGAAAAGAGTATGGAGATTTCTCAGAAAACTTTGAATGGAACCATCCTTTGACTCAGTTATCTCACTTCTTGGTATATACCCAAAAGACTTAAAATTAGCATAATAAACATACTACAGTGACACAGCCATATCAATGTTTTTAGCAGCTCAATTCAGGTCAGAGTCATGTGGAGCTAAAAGTCAAGGGATGTCAGTAGTGTCTAGAAACTGTGAAAGGGAAGGAAACACATTTTCATCTAGAGCCTCCAAAAGTACCACAGCTTCACATAGTGAAAATCTATTAAGAGATAGTTATTTAAAACTATAGTGGGGATATGGAGATTTAATGGAAGAAATCAATATTGAAAGTTTTTTTTTTAATTGTTAGATATTGATTGATTTATAGGCCTACATCTGGGTGTCTAAAATTTAGAGGTCAGTAGTGATCTTCGAGGATATGTACTTGTATGTAAGCATGAAGAACTCACGAAACAATGAGCAGGGCACTATGCTCTGTTCACTTTCCTCTCGTTTGGTACTTTCTATATCCATATCCTTTTATCATAATTAATCCAATTCATGTTCAAAGGCCAAATAAAGCCCCTTCTATTTCATTAAATCCTTTCTAACTCTTGTAGTCATCACTGAGGGCTTTGTTTTCTAATTGAGCATGATATGTATCTTGAGGCACTAGACTCTTAGGATATACAGAGCAAAAATACTTCCATGAGCAATCGAGTTGAATCAATTACATACTATATATAGCTCCTTGTTGGACATTTACAGTGAAGAGTGTCATATTGAAAGCTCTAAGAAAAGCTTGATATGAAAAACCTTAATTAACTTTGTTCTGTTTAGCATTTTTCAAACTTTTTTGGCTATTAAGGGCAGGGGTCACATCTGAGATATATATCATATATATGTATATATATATTGTGTATGTGTATGGATATATAAAATGTACATGCATATGCTTGTATATTGTGTCCAATAAATAATACACAGATTCATGAGAATGCAGGCTGACATTACATTTTAATATGATGATGCTATATAATATGCTCTCTGCATCTACAAATGAAGGTATGCTCTGCTAAGGACCAATGATAAAGAGTGTGTGTGTGTTTACACAGATATTATCTAATGGCAAGAAAAATGAAATATTGACCAAATGAAATAAATGCATGCTCCCTTAATGAACACTGATGAAATAAATTATATTAAGGTGAATTTAATATCAGTAAAGTGCATTTATAATGCTTTTTTTTTTGGTACTGGGGATTGAACGTAGGTATACTTTACTACCGAGCTACATCCTCAGCCCTTTTTAAAATTTTGAGACAAGGTCTTGCTAAGTTGCTGAAGCTGGCCTTGAAGTTGTGATTCCCTTGTCTCAGCTTCCTGAGTTGCTGGAATTACAGGTGCATGCCACCACAACTGGATTTATAATGCTTTTTATATGTCTTTGCTCTATATGTTAACTTACCAATGGCAGCTTTGCCCCAGATTTGTACAGGGTGGTTTGTTTTTCCCTTTGTGGATTTATTTAATATTTGAAGGCTAGTTTTAACTCTGTGTTGTTGCTCATTTTTTTCATCTTCTTCCCAAGGATTCCATTCTTCACTTCCCAAAGTAGACTGTTCTGTTTTAAAAAGAATAATAGTGTTTAACAGTAAAGAATAACTGAAGTTGTAGATAAATTCAGTTTTATAAATTAGATATTAGAGTTTTAATTTCATCCTAAATTTAATTTTTTGGAGATATGATGTAACTGAGATCAAACTGGTTAAACACAATTTAAAAAAGTAATCAGCAACTTAATGAACCATTAATCTGAAAGATTTTAGAAATAAAATGTTAATGTGAGACAAGTATCTCCTCCAAAACAAAACCTTTAAAAATAATAGAATAATATCAATTTACATGTTCAACTTTTTCGATTCTTTGTATAAGGATTGTAACCATATGAATAATTCAGGATGTAGTGTTCATCTGTTTCAGACACTATTGTGCACTATCGTGCAAAATTCTGAATAAAAGGAGAAATTCCGCTGAATTGGATCCTAATACAACTAACAATACAGGGCAGGGGACCAGAACTTGTAGGTAAAGTGCAGTGGCCTTCCGAAGTCACTGCAGGATCAGAGAAGACTCTTTCAAGGAGATCACAGATGTTTTAGATCCAGGGGTCCTCTGGCAGTATTCCCGCAAATTCCGACAGCTGAGCCCGTCTTGGATATTATTTACTATCTGTTTTAAAGGAAGTCCTCGCCTGTAAGCCTCAGGGTGGGGAGTAGGGCCGGCCAGTGATCTTTCGGACAAGGATAAGGCCTGGCTAAGGAGGCTGAAGGAGCAGGCGCACGCTGGGCCCTGGGAGGGAGCCCGCAGCCCCGCCGCCCCGCCGCTCCGCAGCCCCGCTACTAGGCGCGCGGCCGGAGAGGAGGCTCTGCCTCAGTCCTACCTCGGCCGCGCCTCTCCCGCGCTGGAGCCGCCCCTTTCCTGAGGCCCCGAGAGGTCGCAGTCGGCGCCCGGCTGCGGGGCCTGAAGAAGACGAGGTAGGCGGCGTAGAACGAGAAGAGGCAATACAGGGCGATGAGAAACGAGCAGAACCGCTTCCGCGTCAGCCTCATCCCACTCAGTCTTCGGGTCAGGCCGCCGCGGTCACAGAGCCGCAAGGGGAGAGAAGCCAAAACGCCTAGCCGCAGCCCTGGCCGCGCCCGGAGCGGGCCCAGGCCTGGCAGGAGGGATTCACTCGAATAATCCCCAGCGGCGGCTCCTCAGCCCCGCCCAGGCCCCGCCCCCGGGGCGTTCACGGAACAGGCCCCGCCCCTCCCGCCCCACGATGCTGGCCCCGCCCACCCCTGGTCTGGTCCTCCTCCCGGGTGCGGAGATTCTGCGTGTCTTAGAATTTAGAATTGAGGATTGAGGGAGAGTTCCTTATGGCGCTGCTTTGGTTAAGTGGGGCCGGGTGTGAGCCCTGACTTCAGCGTTGCACTCACTTCATCTTTCAACCCTGGCCATTTGTATGTGGAAAACAGCAGCATGTGCTGTGGTCAGTGAAGGCCACAGGAAGGCACAGATCGTGTCATTTTTTTGTTCAACACAAAATCCCTTAGGACAGGGACTCCACTTAGGACAGGTACTGCTACGCTGATAGATGAATGGATGTAAATATGTTTTTAAAATAAATAAGTGATGATGGTTGCACAGTATCCGGAATGTAATGAATGGCGCTCAGTTGTATGTTTGGAAACGGTTAAAATGACGAACTTTGTTTATATACACCTTACCAGAATGAAAACATTTTAAATTTTATTTCTAGGAAATGAATTGAATGCAAATAGAAGCTGTAAAATGGAATATTGTCAATAAATTTTCTAAGCAAACCTTGAAAGTTGGGCTACAATTTCTTTTCAATTGCGTCTGGTATTCCAGTTCAAAGTCTAGCAGAATTGGCAGACAGAAAACTTGAAGGACAGACCTACGGAGTTGTGTACTGACTGGTTCAGCTTTCTAGTGTGAAGGGTAGTCCTCTTAACATTTCTGAACAGGTTTCCATCTCCTTCTTTAGCAAAAAACTTACCTTTCCTGAATATTATGCTCTTGAGGTTATTAGGTTCTCTGACTTCTATATGGCAACTAGATAATTGATAAAGAGGATTCTACGGAGGGAAATTGAAGTGACAGGCCAAAGTGCTTATTTTGTTCATGACAACTGAGACTAGAACTCCTTGGTCTAGTCTCATTTCTGTATTCTTGCCATTGAGTAAAAATGTCTGACTTCATCTAGCTTTATTGAATTTAATCACCTCTTTTTTTTTTTTTTTTTTTGTACTGGGGATGGAACCCAGGGCACTTAACTACGGAGCCACATCCCCTGCCCTTTTTATTTTTTATTTTGAGACAGGGTCTTGCTAAGTTGCTTAGGGCCTTGTTAAATTGCTGAGGCTGTCTTTGTACTTGGCAATCCTCCTGCCTCGGTCTCCCAAGTTGTTGGCTAATCACACATCTTAATTATGTGTTTTGACAATGAATAATATTATCTCTTCTCCCAAATGAAATCTATTATCAAAGGAAGAAACTCTGCTGTTGTTGAGGATATTAAAACAATGTAAAACAGTTCTGAAGGCAGTTCCAAAGGAATCCCTGAAGTGTTTTTGCACAACCTATGGAATAACCACACATATCTGTTAAAGCTTGTTGAATCCTAACCTCCAAGGTGATGGTATTAGGAAGGGGGATCTTTGGGAGGTGATTAGGTCATGAGGATGAAACCATTACAAATAGGATTAGTGTCTTGATAAAAAAAAATAAAATCCTAGAGAAATCTCTTTCCTTACCAAAATTAATTTATGTCAAGACTTATACTCTGATCTAGGTAGATCTATTGAGAACTGAGACCATTTATATTAACATAGCTTATGTATAAGGACTGGGAACTCAAGCCAACTATAAAAATCCTGCTTTTCTACTTGTTTTAGTAATTCATGTCCAGGAATAAGGCCATAAACTAATAATTAAATTCATTGTTTGTTTTAGGAAATTGCTGCAAACTATTCTGAATAGTTTTTTATTCTGGGAAAATGGCTATTCTAACTGAAATAGTTCCTCTGGACAAATATGTCACTTATGAAAGGACGATTTAGTTATTATGACTTGCAGTGGTTTGTCCACCAATTAAGGTGGCCACTTGTCCCTGGACTGAATTAATACCCAGGATATAGGACTTACACTGTTAAAGCTAGGAAAGTCTCAGGTAAACTAGGACAAGTTGGTCACCCTACTATAATCCTAAACTATTATGTTATAAACTTTGCCCTATTCCCAGAATAGTTCCTTGCTTTGAAAATCCTGTTTTAAACCATTTGTACTCAGATTCCTGAATCCTATAAATACCAACCTGTATCCTTTTCCTTCTGAGACTACCAAGCTTTTTTCAAAGTCTTGTTCTTCCTTACTGTGGAAGATTCAATAAATTTAACTCTTCTTGATCAATAGGTTATTCCAATGATCTCTTGGGGAGATGGTGCTTGTTTTATGTATGCAGTTGTTTGGTCTATCTTTTCTGTGGAAATGACAATTACAATCATATGCTACACAAAGATGATTCCTTCAGTGACAGATGGCATATATGACATTGATCCTATAAGACTGTAATGGAGCTGAAAAATTCCTATTGCCCAGGGATGTAAGAGCATAACATCATGCTAAATGCATAATTCATGTGTACATGGTGATGCTGGTATAAACAAACCCACTGCACTGCCAGTCACATAAAAGCCCAGAACATACAATTACACACAGAATATAACACTCGATAATGATAATAAACAAGTGTGTTACTGGCTTATGTATTTACTATACTGTACTTTGTAATCATATTTTATCTTTTGTGGTGCTGGGGATTGAATCCAGGGCCTTGCATGAGCTGTATCTGTAGCACTACTGTTATTAAAAAGTGCCTTCCTACTTACAAAAAATAGTGTACTGTTAAACAGGAGGTCATGTTATACTGTCTGCAGTGTACACGTCTCACGTTTACTAAGTCTCTTGACTGCATCAAGAGGACATTTGGAGTGACTGATCTGTATCATCTAAGTCTATATAAGTTTGCTCCATGATGTTAGCAAAATGACAAGACCAACTAGTAAACACCTATCAGAACTTGTCCTCATTATTAGGCAATGCTTGACTTTAAAGATAGGGAGTATTTATTTTGTAATTATTATTTTTTCATATTTAATTTATTTATTCTATTTAGGCTTACATGATAACAGTGCAATTTGATTCATTGTACATAGAGGATAACATATCAATTCTCTAGTTGTAAGTTGTATAGAATCACAACATATATGCAGTCATACATAAAGTTAGGGCTATGATGACCATCATATTCCACCACCTTTACTGTCCCCATGCCCCCTCCCCCTTTACACTCCGGTGAACAGAGTTCCACCATTGTTCCCATGACCTTCCCCACATTATGGATCAGCATCCACTTATCAACGAGTACATTCGGCATTTGGTTTTCTGAGATTGGCTTACTTCACTTAGCATGATATTCTCCAACTCCATCCATTTACCTGCAAATGCCATAATTTTATTCTTTTTTATTGCTGAGTAATATTCCATTGTGTATGTATACCACGGTTCCTTTATCCAGTCATCTATTGAAGGGCATCTAGGTTGGTTCCACAGTTTAGCTATTGTGAATTGAGCTGCTATAAACATTGAAGTGGCTGCAGCACTGTAGTTTGCTGTTTTTAAGTCTTCTGGGTATAGACCAAGGAGTGGGATAGGCTCAAATGGTGGTTCCATTCCAAGTTTCCTAAGCAATCGCCATACTGCTTTCCAGATTGGTTGTACCAATTTGCAGTTCCACTCGCAATGTATGAGCGTGCCTTTTCCCTCACATCCTCGCCAACACTTATTGTTCATTGTATTCTTGATAATTGCCATTCTGACTGGCGTGAGATGAAATCTAAGGGTAGTTTTGATTTGCATTTCTCTGATTGCTAGAGATGTTGAACATTTTTTCATATGTCTTTTGATGGATTGTATATCTTCTTCTGTGAAGTTTGTGTTCAGCTCTTTGGCCCATTTTTTGATTGGGTTGTTAGTTTTTTTGGTGTTAGGCTTTTTGAGTTCTTTATATATCCTGGAGATGAGTGCTCTATCAGATGTGTGTGTGGCAAAGATTTGTTCCCAGAATGTTGGCTCTCTGTTCACTTCATTGATTATTTCTTTTGCTGAGAAGAAACATTTTAGTTTGAATCCATCCCATTCGTTGATTCTTGATTTTACTTCTTGTGCTATAGGGGTCTTGTTAAGGAAGTATGACCCTAATCTGACATGATGAAGATTTGGGCCTATTTTTTCTTCTATTAGGCGTTGGGTCTCTGGTCTGATTCCCAGGTCCTTGATCTACTTTGAGTTGAATTTTGTGCATGGTGAGAGATAGAGGTTTAGTTTCAATTTACTGCATATGGATTTCCAGTTTTCCCAGCACCATTTGTTGAAGAGGCTGTCTTTTCTCCAGTGTACGTGTTTGGCCTCTTTATCTAGGATAAGGTAACTGTATGTATGGGTTCATCTCTGTGTCTTCTATTCTATACCATTGGTCTATATGTCTATTTTGGTGCCAGTACCATGCTGTTTTTGTTACTATAGCTTTGTAGTATAATCTGAGGTCTGGTATTGTGATGCCTCCTGCTTCACTCTTCTTGCTAAGGATTGCTTTGGCTATTCTGGGTCTCTTATTCTTTCAAATGAATTTCATGATTGCCTTTTCTATATCTATCAGGAATGACATTGGAATTTTAATTGGAATCGCATTGAATCTATATAGCTCTTTGGGAAGTATGGCCATTTTGAAAATATTGATTCTGCCTATCCGGGAGCATGGGAGATTATTCCTTCTTCTAAGGTCTTCTTCAATTTCTTTCTTCAGTGTCTTGTAGTTTGCATTGTAGAGGTCTTTCACCTCTTTTGTTAAATTGATTCCCAAATATTTTATTTTTTTTGAGGCTATTGTGAATGAGATAGTTTTCCTAATTTCTCTTTCAGAGGGTTTATCACTGATGTATAGAAATGCAATTGATTTGTGGATGTTGATTTTATATCCTGCTATTTTGCTGAATTCATTTATTAGTTCTAAAAGTTTTCTGGTAGAATTTTTTGGATCCTCTAAGTATAGAATCATGTCGTCCGCAAATAATGATAGTTTGAATTCTTCTTTCCCGATTTGTATCCCTTTAATTTCTTTTGTCTGTCTAATTGCTCTGGCTAGTGTTTCAAGGACTATGTTGAATAGCGGTGGTGAGAGAGGCCATCCCTGTCTAGTTCCCGCTTTCAGAGGGAATTATTCCAATTTTTCTCCATTTAGGATAATGTTGGCCTTGGGTTTAGCATAGATAGCTTTTACATAGTTGAGCTATGTTCCTGCTATCCCAAGTTTTTCTAGTGTTTTGAGCATGAAAGGGTGTTGTATGCCCTTTCATGCTCAAATGCCTTCTCTGCATTGATTGATTAAATCATATGACTCTTGTCTGTAAGTCTATTGATGTGATGTAGTACGTTAATTGATTTCCATATGTTGAACCAACCTTGCATCCCTGGAATGAACCCCACTTGATCATGGTGCACTATTTTTTTGATATGTTTTTGTATTCGAATTTTATGGAGAATTTTTGCATCTATGTTCATCAGGAATATTGGTCTGAAGTTTTCTTTCTTTGATGTGTCTCTGTCTGGTTTTGGAATCAGGGTGATACTTGCCTCATAGAATGAGTTTGGAAGGGTTCCCTCCTTTTCTATTTCATGAAATAGTTTGAGGAGAACTGGTATTAGTTCTTCTTTGAAGGTCTTGTAGAACTCAGCTGAGAATCCATCTGGACCTGGGCTTTTCTTGGTTGGCAGGCTCTTGATGGCATCTTCTATT
>CM053403.1:48799521-48941972 GCA_028644305.1 Xerus rutilus
CAACTGTGTTGTCAATGGATTCTGTTACAGTGGTGTCGAGGTTTATTTGGGGCACTTTCTTCCCTTGTTTTTTCATCTTGATTGTGTATCTTCCTTTCTTGCAATACCGATCTGAGGTATTGTGGCTTCTATCCTATAATCTTGTATTGCCACTCCAGATTACCTGTGTCTCACCTTGGAGCTACTTCTGTTCCCTCAGTGTCCCCAGATGGGCACTACTGCCACTAAAGTTGGTGGCGGAGGTAGTGGATGTACCTCTAGAGGGCAGTAGGAGTGGCCTTGGCTGGTCTCCTGAGGCAGCCCCTGAGGGCTGTTTTGCCCCTCTCTTGCACTCCTGCTGGTGAACAGGAACTCTAGAGTGGAACTGGAGGTGGGCCCAGGTCTCACTTAGGCAGGGTCACAAGCAGGAGAGTCTGTGTGGGACCCTTACAGTGAGTGTGAGCTCCCCTGGGGCTGGAGGCTACCATGCTCTGGTCTGCCTTCAACTGGGCACCCCTGGCATTACCTAAGGGCAGTTTTGGGCCTTCTGTCTCGCCTGACCACAGGAACTCTGGAGCGGAACTGAGGCGGGTCCAGAGCACACTAGGGTGAGGCCTCTTCATGCTGGGATCTCTTCAGGCCACTCTTACCCTGGGTGTGCCTTCCTCTGTGGCTAGCGGCTAGAAGCCCCTGGTCCCCCATTGGCTGGACACCCGTGGAGTTTCCTGAGGGCAGATCTGGGCACTTTGTGGCTCATGCCTGTCCACAGGAACTCTGGAGCGGAACTGAGGTGGGCCCAGGCTGCCCTTGGGCAAGGCTGCCGCTGCTGGGGTCTCTGGAGCGACTCTTACCCTGAATTTGGGCTCCCAGTGGCTAGCGGCTAGCAGTCCTTGGTCTCCCATTGGGTGGACACCCATGGAGGTTCCTGAGGGCGGATCAGGGCCCTCTGCAGCTCCTGCCAGTCCACAGGAACTCTATTATGTAATTATTACAAGATATTCTCTACATCAGTATATGCTCAAATGCTATTGAGTAGTGGCTTTACTCTTGAGA
Organism: Xerus rutilus; assembly: GCA_028644305.1. Taxonomy (NCBI): domain Eukaryota; kingdom Metazoa; phylum Chordata; class Mammalia; order Rodentia; family Sciuridae; genus Xerus; species Xerus rutilus. The sequence continues at coordinate 48,800,554 of CM053403.1, forward strand.
GCAGTAGTATGAGATAAAACTAACATTAGGGTGATGTTATATTTAGTAAAGAAAGAAACACAAAAATGAAGGTGTTTATTCTACTTCAAACCACAAACGATTGCACATTTTGATGATGTTTTTATTATTTATTTACTTATTTTATTTTTAAAAATTTGTTTATTTTTATTTTTTAAAACAAAACAATGCATTTCAAGCCACAGTACACATATGGAGCACAATTTTTCATTTCTCTGGTTGTAAACAAGATAGGGTCACACCATTTGTGTCTTCATACATGTACTTAGGGTAGTGATGTCCACCTCATTCCACCATCTTTGCTACCCTTATGCTCCTCCTTCCCCGACCTCCCCTTTGACCTATTCAAAGTTCCCTCATTTCTCCCATGCTCCCCGCCCCACCCTCATTATGTATCAGCAGCCACTAATCAGTGAAAATATTCGGCCTTTGGTTCTTTGGGATTGGCTTACTTCACTTAGCATGATGTTCTCCAACTCTATCCATTTACCTGCAAATATCATAAATTTAATTCTCTTTTATTGCTGAGTAATATTCAATTGTGTATCTATACCACAGTTTCTTTATCCATTCATCTATTGAAGGGCATCTAAGTTGCTTCTACAGTTTAGCAATTGTGAATTTTGCTGCTATAAACTTTGAAGTGGCTGTGTCACTGTAGTATGCTGTTTTTAAGTCTTTATGGTATAGATTGATGAGTGGGATAGCTGGGTCAAATGATGGTTCCATTCCAAATTTTTTAAGGAATCTCCAAACTGCTTTCTAGGTAGGTTGCATCAATTTGCAGTCCCACCAGCAATGTTTGAGTGTGCCTTTTCCCCTACATCCTCACCAGCACTTATTGTTGCTTGTATTCTTGATAACTGCCATTCTGACTGGAGTGAGATAAAATCTTAGAGTAGTTTTGATTTGCATTTCTTTAATTGCTAGAGATGTTGAACATTTTTTCATATGTCTGTTGATTGATCATATATCTTCTTCTGAGAAGTGTCTGTTCAGCTCCTTAGCCCATTTATTGATTGGGTTGATTATTTTTTTGGTGTTAAGTTTTTTGAGTTCTTTATATATCCTGGAGATTAGTTCTCTATCAGATGTGCATGTGGCAAAAATTTGCTCCCAGAATGTAGGCTCTCTGTTCATTTCATTGATTGTTTCTTTTGCTGAGAATCTTTTTAGCTTGAATACATCCCAATTATTGATTTTTGATTTTATTTCTTGCACTTTAGGAGTCTTCTTAAGGAAGTCGGGGCCTAAATCAACATGATGAAGATTTGGGTCTACTTTTTCTTCTATTAGGTGTTGGGTCTCTGGTCCAAGTCTTATGTCCTTGATCCACTTTGAGTTGATTTTTGTGCATGGTGAGAGAAAGGAATTTAGTTTCATTTTGCTGCATATGAATTTCCAGTTTTCCCAGCATCATTTGTTGAAAAGGCTATCTTTTCTCCAATGTATGTTTTTGGCACCTTTGTCTAGTATGAGATAACTATATTTATATGGGTTGGTCTCTGTGTATTTATTTTATTTTATTTTGGCACCAGGGATTGAACCCAGGGACACTCAACCTTTGAGTGGTATCCCCTGCCCTTTTTAGTTTTTATTTAGGGACAGGGTTTTGCTAAATTGCTGAGGCTGGCAATTTAGCCTTCTAAACTGCTGGGATTACAGGCTTGCACTACTGCACACCTGGCTTTATTATGTAGTTAGATTATTCAGGAATCTACTGGTTGATTGCAGTCCAGCAGTGTTTATTTTCCTTCCTCTTGGTTTTTAGTGATTGATTTTTTTCTGAGAGCAGCTTTCTTAAAATTATTTCTAATAATATCAGGTTGAGGGTGGGTGGACAGAGAGAGAAAAGAAAGGGAGAGAAAGAGAAGTGGTGGGAAATACCACAAATCAAGGAACATGAAGCCACGTGCGGTGGCACATGCCTGTAATCCCAGTACTTAGGGAGGCTGAAACAGGAGAATCACGAGTTCAAAGCCAGCCTCAGCAATGGCAAGGCGCTAAGCAACTCAATGAGACCCTGTCTCTAAATAAAACACACATTAGGGCTGGGGATGTGGCTCAGTGGTCAAGTACTCCTGAGTTCAACCCCAGTACCAAATAAATAAATAAAGGAACAAGAGATGAATTAAATTAAAATAGTGAGAAACTTTTTATGTGGTGAAAATCTCTGCAAAAGGGAATTCTTAATTAACAAGATGCTAATAAAATAGTACTAATGCTTTGATATTTTCTCCTAGCTGATTGTGAAAATGTACACATTTATTCTTAGATGTCCACAAGTATAAAATTCTTGAGACATCTGACCTCAAATTTTCCCTTAGTTTACTTAGGTTCTGAGAATACTCAAAATGTATATTAAATACTTAGAGATATTCTTTTCACAGATGGGCCAAGCCTTTGTTTCAAACCCTTCATAAGACTCTTCTAGCAGAGCTTAACTACATAAGGACTTAGGTCATTAACTATAACTGCAATATTATGATACAATGAGTCTTTGTGCATGGTTCCTGGTTTGTAATTTCCAGCGTCCCTTGTTATTTTGTATATGACTAGCACAATAAGCACATCTTTGTTACAACGTTGGAGTATTTTTGTTCTCTGAAGCAGCCCCAGACAGCAAAATCTGTCTTTGAATTTCCCATATCTCCTTTCACCTTCTCCTTTGTTCCCACAAAGGCAGCCCATAAAAACCAGACTTTCTCTTCCCCGACATGAATCATAGGAACTCTAACATTCCTCTACCTTTCTGTCTTGGAGATGGCCACCAAAGAAATTTTCTGATCTGCCTTATCTGAGAGTAGATCATAAGACCCTCATTTCAGAAAAGCACCTGTCCCAAGCCCAGGAGGAAGGTATGATGCACAGAGAGGCCTAAAGGGATGTGAGTGGACCGGCTTTGCTGGGTTTCCCCCTTCTGTCTATAAGCATTAGACTATACTCTTTGTCCAATCATATTTCTACATAATTGTCTATGCTCCAATCATACCCATGCAATAAAATTTCTATAAAACCCCCCAAGGATAGGGTTTTGGGAGAGCTTCTGGATAGCTGAACATATCAGAGGGAGATGAACAAGAACTCACTCACATGCTGGGAGGGTGGTGCATCCCGTCTCCAAGAAGATGGAAGCTCCGGGGCTTGGGACTCTTCAGACCTCACCTTATATATCTCTTCATCTGAATGTTTGTATCTTTTAAAACATCATTTATAGTAAACCAGTAACTGTAAGTATAATGTTTCCCGGAGTTCTGTGAGCCACTCTAATGAATCAATTGAACTTGAGGGGGGGGGGTCCTGGGAACCCCAGTTTGTAGTGGGTTGGCCAACAGTTTCAGGGCTTGATACTTCTGACAGGGTAGTCAGAAGTATTGGGGACTTAGCCCTCTACCTTGGGGACTGAGCCCTCAATCTCTGAGACCTGATGTTATCTCCAGGTAGATAGTGTCAGAAGCCAGTTAGAGGATGTCCAGCTTGTGTCCGCTGCAAAATTACTTGCTTGCTGATGGGGAGAATCCCTACATTTTTTGAGGTTACACAAGTGATCTGTGCTGTGAATATAGTAGGAGAGTTTCAGCTGTGTTTGTTTTTTCTCTATATAATCAATAGCCATATTAAATTTATAAGAATTGATCCCAATAAGTTGCATTTTGTTTTCATGAATGATGCTGAACAAAAATAAGTGAAGAAGCCCTATAGAATTTTATTGGCATTGGGAAATAGAAAGCAAATTTCATTTCCTTCCTTCCTTTCTTCCTTTTTCTTTCTTTCTTTCTTTCTTTCTTTCTTTCTTTCTTTCTTTCTTTCTTTCTTTCTTTCTTTCTTCTTTTTTCTTTCCCTTCCTCCCTCCCTCTTTCTCTCTCTCTCTCTCTCTCTCTTTCTTTCTTTCTTTTTCTTTCCTTATTTACTTACTTATTTATTTTAAACCACCCAAACAACCACTGGAACGTATTAGGGCTTACAGCATAGAGACAGCATCACCTAGAGGTGACACTGAAGGAGGTGGGTAGAAACCAGTTTGTAAGTCTCATTTCGACTGTCAATCTTTTATTCATGAGCCTCTTCCTGCCACAGCCTCTAAGTTCCTCACTGCTGTAACATTTTGCCAAAATTTTTGTTCGTGTATTACATGTGATCCACCCGCTTTAGCAAAAGTGACTTATGGTGATTATTTACATATTCATTGGCCCTATCAATGTGGATTTTCTTCTCCTACAAACCTTTCTGAATGTGTGCCAGAAAGAGATTCATGAACCACAGGAAATAATTTGTGACAGCTAGAACCTGTGTGGCTCTGTCTCTTTCCTCTGACTTCATTTACACTTGCTATTTTTCCAAACATATTTTCATCCTTTTGGGGAAGAAGTCTACTGCAGAGCCCCAGGAGTGATCTAAACATCTCAATCTCCTTTATTCACATTTAGTGAAACATTTCTTGGTGTTTACTCACCTAATTTTTCTAGTTGCAAGGACCTAAACATTTGGTGTATTCTCCCTCTTAATTTTGACTTTGTATCCTATGATCTTGATGACTTACACAAATTCCCTTGTATCCATCAATGCCACACATTTATGTTTCTGTTCGCTCATTGTGAGGTTTCTTCTTTTCCAACAGAAAACATACTTCTAATTAACACAGCACATTCAATAGTCTGAGGTTTATTTTTATTTTCATAAACTCTACTGTTTATCAGAGTTGTTGCTAGATGCCACAAATGAATTAGGTAGCATTCCTACTTTTTTAAAGGCCCCTAGGACAGTTTACATAGCATGGAAACTGTCTTTGAAAGTTTGCACTTGTAAGTAATATTAATTGGCCCTAGAGTTATTTTTGGAGATGACCTTTAATAACATTTTATTGGTTCATTCATGTTTGTAATACATCTTAAATCTGTTTTGCAAATTTTCATTTTCTAACACAGCAGTTTACTTCATCAGGATTAAAAAATATTCAGATACATTCTGTCTCTCTTCCTAATTTTGTGTTTTATTTTTCTTTTCATATCAAATTTTCCAAATTTTATATTTAACTTGGTTGCTTTATTTGATTTCCCTCTTATTCCAACAATCTTTGGATTTATTCATTCTCTTTATCTGTTTAGCAACTACTAAATTGTTCATAATTTTTCATTTTTTGTTCCTCTGTTTTCCTGTTTGATATTTTTCCTAATTCTTTAATTGGATAGTCAGTTTAAAATTTTTTATCATTTTTTTTTGGTACCAAATATCATTTCTTTTTATAATAAAAATCATAGAAACTTATTAATTTACCTCTACAACACTGGTCACATATTGAAAGTGAAGTAGTTTTGCTCTTTGTCATTTGAGTTTCTTATTTGATAAGAGGTTGTAGGAGAGAGTATGTGGTATTTTAATTATCAAGTGGTAAGGATTTTGTGATTAAGTTTCCTTAATTGTACCACTCTGATGATTGAAATGATATTTTGTTGTTTTATTTCATTTCCCTGATTAATAGTGAAGTTGAGTATCTTTTAATATATTTATTGTTTTTTATTTTTCTCCTCTGTTAATTATTAGTTCATATGTTTTGTGGTTTTCCATTCATTATTTATTTTTTACTTTTGATTGTAGGGCCAGCATCTTCATTTGTTTTATATAGTAATAACTTCTTGTTATATATATACATACATATATACATTGAAGAATATTTTTCCTATTTTTGTCTAATCTACTAATATTACTTATGCTATTTTATTGTAAACACATTAAATTTGTCAGTCTTTTCCTTTATAGTGTAGGTGGTGTATGTCTCTGTGTGTGTTTGCATGCATGTGTGTGTATATGTGTATTTTTTAAGAAAAACTTGCTTGGATAATCTGCTGGAATCTTATTAAAATTGCATTGAATATGTAGAATAACTTGCATAGAATCAACAAGTTAGAATACTGAATCATTCCATCCAAATATATTATGAATTATCCCAGCACCAATTATTGATAGACCATCTTTCAATTACCAGTCTGCAGTGTTCTCTGTCAGTTGCTACAGATTTATAATAAGTCTTCATATTTGAAAGGGCAAGTCTGCTCAATTTATTCTTTTATTTTTAAAACTGTCTTGTCTATTCTTGGTCATTTGCTTTTTCCTGTATATTTTAGAATTAATTTGCCAAGTTTCATTGAAAATCCTCTTGAACTGTAACTGAAGATTTATAGCATTTATAGAAAATTTGAGGAATAATTGACTTTTTATGCAATATTGAATCATTTAGCTTACTTAAGAACATTCAAACTGTGATTGATTTAATTGTATACAGGCAATTCTGCTGGAAACATCCTTGTTTTTGTTTCCTTGTGTCCACATGTGATATTCTCAAGGGCAAAACTCCCAATATTCACATATCAATAAAAAAATGCAAGAAATATATTGAGTGACAATAGTGAATAACAGAAGCAAATGGATAGTAAGATACCATTTAGGCCCAACTTAATGTTTTTCAATACAGTTGTATAATTTGTTGTTGTTGCTGTTTCTGGGGATTGAACTCAGAATCTCATGCATGTTAAGCATGCACTTTACTATTTAGCTACATCCCCAGACCAGCTTTCTAATTTTATCCATAGAGTTTGCATATTTTTAAATTGGATTTTCTATATACTTTTGGATACATGTAGCAGAAACTCAAACACAGCAGTGATTTAAACCAAAAAAGAATCTATTTTATACTGTGTTAAAGTTTTGAATGAAGTAAACTTTTCACTTGAGTCCATAAACCCAAAGATGAAGAAGAAAATAATGAAAATTGATACAAGTTCCTATTGCAAGAATAATCTGTACTTCGATCAAAGACCTTCTGAAGAAGAGAAATATCAATATAGCAGAACACAGAAAATGATCCTAGAGACTTATTCTCTTCATAATAAAACTAAGGGTGACAAAAATAAGCCAGAAAGGCTTTCTTTGAAACAAACTGCAGTTCACTATCTATGAAAAGGTACAATTCTTGAATCTTTGGCTGACCACCACCAACTAAGTCCAATAGTTGTTCAAGAAGATCTTCTCAAGACCATGAAGATAGAGTTAGGGGAAAATATTTGAAGTTAGTTACTACAGCAGGTTCAAAAGAGGCTTTTTAGCAGCTGCAGAAAACTTGCACAAAAAAATACTCAACCATGATAACTTTAACACACTTTGCTATTTAAGAACATACTTTCTGATCAAGTAATATGTAATTTTCAATGATTCATGATAAACTAAGTTTTCTTTATTTTTTTTAATGTTTATTACTATTTTTGGAAATTATTTTTATTATGATTTTTTAAGAATTTGTATTTGAACAATAATATATTTTTGTCAGATGTAGTGGTGCATTACCTATAAGCCCAGTGACTTGGGAGACTGAGGCAGGAAGATCACAACTTGAATGCCAGCCTGGACAACTTAGCGAGACCATGTCTTAAAATAAAAAAATACAAAGCTATGGGGATGAGGTAATTAAAAAAAACAGTTAATATTAGTTGTTAATTTACATTTTTACTATGTTTATAAATTTGTGCATTTTTTGGGATTTGAAAATACCATTTTGTATTTAGAATATTCATTGTGTATTTCTATACATCTTTCATATTTGAAAAGATCATTTTTGTATTTGAAAATATAAGTATACTTCACTGAAAACAACATATTTTCCTACCTCTGTGCTTTTCATATCTGGACCTAATCATACTTTTCTGTTTTTGACTAATCTATACTAGATCAGTCTAATATAACTTAATTATTTCCTCCAGGAAATACTAGCTCCTGGAAGCTAAGACTATAAGCCAAGGGAAGTAGCTTACTTCTGAAGAACTCACATCAAAACCCTATTCTCCCTGTGTTCACCTCTTCAGAGCTATAATACCTCACCTACATCTGTCCACTCCCATCCACATCCCTATCCTCAAGGATCACTTGAAATCACCTAGCCCTATGATCTGTAAGTATCCTGTCTCGATTTTCCTTTTCTGATACATTACCCAGACTGTCTAATTTGTGTCTTTCCTTGCTATAGTAACCCAAATAAACTTAGCTTTTATTGATCAAAAGTTTTTTTCTGATATTTTTGGAAACAGAAAACAATCTGAAAACTTATATTCACAAAATAATATTATCAATACTACCATCAATATTTGAATATTTTCAATTTTTTTCTTGTGAGTTCATCATGAGTAGAGGTTATTTACTTTTCCTGGAGGGAGTTTCCTTTGCTCTGATTTAAGTGTAAGTGAAAACTTCCTTGAGTGGTAAAAGTGTCTTTAGGGGGTAAATTTTGTTTTCCAATCAGATTCAATAAATGAGGATCAGTTTTCCTCCTTTTTTATTGAAATATGGCACATAATACTATCTGTTTATACCATAATCTCAATGTGGGAAAGGTAATATCCCTATAGAAAGGGCATCTGTCACTGTGATTACTATGTTCTAGATTGTTTCTGTTCTCTCAACTCTGGTGCTGCTGGACTGAGGGAAATTATTATGAACAAAGCCTCTTTATTGATCACCTGTGGATATATTCCATGAAGGAAAAAACTAGCCTCAGTTTTTATAGGCTACTAAGACTTTAGGATTATTTGTTACCTCAGTATTAGCTTCCTCTGACTGATAGATACACTGATGTTTGAAGATGTGGCTGACAAAAACTTGCAAGTAAGTTTGTTCTCAGAAAATTAATCAACTAAGATCGATATACAAGGGGTGATCTATCTAGTTTAGTGGTCAAGAAAGAGATCATTTGTAAATACGTTTTTGGAATGTCCAATGACTATCATTGAGTGAAGTAATTCTGCTTTCCAGGACAGAAAATAGTGATATCTTCAAGATGCAGTTACAAAGCCACCTTGAGAGGCGAGTATTCAATAATTATGAGCTCTGTCTTTACGTAGGAGACAGTGTGAATCTGGTGGATGGTCTTAAGCACTCATTTATTCACTTAACAAACATTTATTGAAAAAGGACTATGTGCTAATCACTATTTTTAATAATGGGGCGCTAGCTCTGAGCAAACAGAGTTCCTGCTCAAATGGACCTTCTTTGTATAAATGACAAAGTATGTTCCTGGCACCATAGTAATAACAGCATCTTCAACTTTGACAGGACTATTTTTGTCTGTTGTCTTGAAAGTTATTATGAGCAATTTTCGATCAATATTTGATGGTATGATCTATTTATCAAATAGGTATTTAGCTGGGTGATACAGCCTGGAAAAATGACATCTGAATCCAATATCTCAACTTCCCAGTTTAAATAAAAGTATTACAGGTTTGAAAGAAGGAGTTTTGATAAAAGAAATTTAAACAAATTTTGTAATAGATTCTGTGCTCTTTGCTATGACATTGTAACTGATTAACTTAGCAACAAACAAACAAAACCTCCAGTTACTTAATAGAGATGAAACTGTTCAAAAAATCCCCTGAAAAATTTGAGATAAAACAATACTGTCAAGATGCATTATTCTAAAAGGCAGATGGGAAACTGCACTTAAAGAGAGTGAACAGAGGAGGGAGCTGCAGGTAGGATTTTAACTACATGCACACAGCTGTGTTGGTATTAGAGATTTCTGATAGGTGCTAACAGAGATGATTACATGTTTTTTAAAAAAAGTGTCACACCAGAAGTCATACGTTTATGTATCTGTGAATCGGTGTTGTTTTCCTGGGAGTAAAAAAAAAAAGAATGTTACAAGGTCGATTCTAGGTTTGCTATTAAAGATATTTGTATTTACAAATGAGGTCACTCTTTTGTACATAGATCATGTTCCTAAGGTTACTGTACTCAGGGAGGCAAAATAGAAAATTAATAGTTTTTAAAAGGAAAAATTTATCTGGCTCCTCACCATCCACTTTGAACTGACACGTTTCTCCTTGATATTCCTGCTAAAATTGTCTGACTACTTGTGGTATTTGTAATTCGCCTTTACTGATATCTGTGCCACATCACTGCCAGCATTACTGGTACATATCTGTCAGCTTACAACATTTTGTTACCACTGTTACTTATATACAGCTCCCTTATCTTCTACTCATTTTCCATCCTAAATAGAGCTCATTAGCCTTTTTTTTCTAACAGGCCTCAAAATATGTCCAATCTTGCTGATATTCTAGAATAAAGGCAGTTTAGAATCAAGCTTGGATCTGGAAAAATGTTAGGGCAATTATATTGCTGTTCTTTGCGAAAGCCAGAGATAGATGGGGGCTCCTCATACTGCATATGTCTGAGATCATATAATCTAGTCTGAACAAGTTCATGAAAGTCAAGATAAATGTATCTCCAGTGATCATTCCTCAAATAACCTGATCTCCAAAAATTTTCCTGTCATTCAAATACACAAACAGGGCTGGGCTTCTATTGCTCTCAGTTCTAACACCAGTTCTATTTCATGCATACGAAGAAGCTCAATTTAGGAAAATTTAATCTCTAGAGAAAATTTGTTCTTTTGGAGTGTGTATACAAAACACTTCAAAATGCTATCCTCCTTCCCTTCCTCCTTTCCTCTGTCTCTTTTGACAATTCTCCATGTCTCTCTCACATTTCTGCAAGTCTTGTGAATGAAGGTATTGGACCATCTTTGTTCTAGGTTATCTTTTCAAGGAAGTTTGTACAAGCAAACATCCTTGGCAGATGAAGATAGTGCTTTTCTCTTGAGAAAAAAGTAGTCATTCACTGTCCAGTAATATAAAAATAATAACTTTCTTTGGGACAAAATGTTCAAGCAGGCTTACAGCTCATTACAAAAGATTTGGACTCTCTAAGCTCAAGGATCCTCAGTGGTGACATAAACTTACTGCAGGTGTAGCTCCCACTTGGACCCCTCTGGGTTGCTCCTGCCAGATGTAAGGACAGCGGTGGACAAACATGATCCTCAGACTTCTTACTGTGCCTTTGGGTCAGACCCAGGAGGTTGTGTCTCCTGCCAGCTCTGTGAAATTGTAGCAGACTAATGCATTAGCAAAAAACCAGGTAAAATGTCAAACCCTTCATAGTTCCTGACTTTTTCGTATAGAAAGAGATGTAAACATCTCAGTACTAACATTCCTTTTAAAGAAATCTTAGACAATATAACAGGTAATAAGCAATAGTGAAAACATGTTTCTAAAAACTTAAATATATATAGGATATTTACTTGGCTATATTTAGGATAGCAAAAATATTACATGGCTATTTAAATTGTTTAAAATAATTGTAAAATTGTAATCACAATGGATATTTAAAGTGTATGATATAAAAATACTAAGTATAATCCCTACTTTATAAAAACAAATGCATGTTTACCTTTGTACAGGAAATCTGGTTATTTATTACACTGTGCGTGTTATTTATTACACAGTGTGTACCTCTTGTGATGAGATTAGGAAGCACAGAACTTGTTCTTATGAAGAAAAATAATGTTTTTACCAGCTTTTTTTCCCCACTGTTTGGGTCTATGACTAGATAGATGCTCCACATGCTTTAAAAGAAATGAATAGGAGCTGGGGATATAGCTCAGTTGGTATAGTGCTTGCCTTGCATGCACAAAGCCAGCCTAAGCCAAAGTGAGGCACTAAGCAACTCAGTGAGACCTTGTCTCTAAATAAAATACAAAATAGGGCTGGGGATGTGGCTCAGTGGTCAAGTGCCCCTGAGTTCAATCCCTGGTACCAAAAAAAAAAAAGAAAGAAAGAAAAAGAAAAAAAGAATATTCTATCATGTGTTCTTTCTCTTACTTTGGGTGTTCTTGTTTAGGTTTTGCTGAGGCAGAGAGTAAGAGGAAGTTTCCAGAAGGCTCTTCTTGTTGAGTGGCTTTTCTTATCTTGTGGTCCTGGTGAAAGTGCCCATACAATGTGGCTCTAATTTCCTATAAGCACTAATTAAGATATTAATTACCTGCAAACTGATACATAGATTTAAATAAATTCAAGGAAACAGCCAAGCAGGATGTTTTACAGACACAGAATAGTTGATTCTTAAAGTTATATGGAAAAAATAAAGGAATTGTTTCAGCTAAAACCATCAGAAAATAATGGAAACAAGGTAATTGATTTGAAGATGTATGATAAAACCACAGTAATTGTGACAGTCTGGTATTGGTGAACCTGTGGACCAACAGATCAATGCATGGAGTGCAGAGCCAAAAAACATGAATAAATAGTTGATGTTTGATAAAGATATCAAAAGCAATTCAATAAAGAAAAGGTACTTTTTTCAACAAATGGTGTTGGAATAATTGGGTGTCTGTGTACAAAAATGTCTTAATTTTCACACTGTATACAAAAGTTGTCTTGAAATGAATCATAGATATAAATGTAAAAGTATAAATCTTTAGGAAAAAAGCATAGTGAAAAATTTGTATTACCTTGGGGATGGCAAAGAATTTTTAGATATGACACCGAAAGTGCAATCTCTAAAACAATTAGATAACTTAGACTTCATCAAAATTTAAAACATTTTATTCTGCAAAGAGACACCATTAACATAATGAAAAGACAAGCTACAGACTGGAAGAAATTATTCACAAATCATACATGTGAAAAAAATGTATGCAGAACATATCAAGAGTTCTCACAGCTCGATGGCAAGGAAGCAAACATGCAGTGAAAATATGGCAAAATATTTGAGCATCTATTTCATCAAGTAAAATATTCAGGTGGCAAATGAATATGTGAAAAGATGCTCAATCATGAGCCATCAAGGAAAGGTAAATTAAAACTACAATCATATTCATTGACTAGAACAACTAGTAAAATGAAAAACAAAACAAAGCTTTTGTATTTTGTTTTTGTGATGCTGGGGATCAAACCCAGGGTCTTGCGCCTGCTAGACAAACACTCTACCACTAAGCCATACTCCCAGCCCTCAAAACAAAGCTTTTGAACAACAAATTCCTTCCAGGGGGAAACATGAGAGTCTATTAATGTGGATACTTTCAACAAACATTTTTCACATTAATTGTACATAAATTTGCTAGGTGAGGTTAGTGTTGTTGAAATTGGTGGAGTTTTGTGTCTATAAGAAATATCTGACTTTACAGATTGCATCTCAAACAAATGTTATATGTTTTACTAAAAATATGTTTTGTGCATTTGTTGAACACTGGGAAATAGATGATGTGAACTGGAGCAAAGGGAACTTGCTGTGGATGTAAGAGGAAGGATGATTAGGCATCAGAATTCATCACTGGGGAAAAATTATGAGCAACATCTCTTGTAAGACTTGTTCTGCCCATGTTGGCTTCTTGGGAATAAGTTTTGATAACCATCTGTTTTGCATTAGTATGTATAGGAATCATGAGATGTTGAACTTATATATAGCTAAGAGTCTATTTTGTTTCTTGAGAAGTTTTGAAAACTTGTCAATTTCCCTTTTGTTGGCCAATGAGATGACTTGAAAGATGAACAAAATTTTGGTGATTTTCTAGAAAAAAAAAGAAAAATACTTCATAGGAATTTTTAATAAAAATGTAATTGTCCCAAATCCTTCTATCAAGAAATATTTTAACAAGTTGATCTATGGTTCATATTTCATTTTACATTATGTAAATATAAATTACTTGAAATATAGAATCTTCAGCTGGGTGTTAACTGAACACTAATGAAACACCCAGTTTCACAACTGAAAAGATCAGGATCGGAGTTCTTTAAATGATTTGGTCAAAGTCACACAGATGGTTTGGAGCAAAATTCATGCTGAAATTTACATGTCTGTCTGTGCACTCTGTTTACTCCAATATTATATTGATTCTCTGCATATTTGTACACACAGACAAAAAAACTCACATGTAGTCCAATTGTCACAGGTAGTCAAACACACATAATGCCTTATTTGGAATATTGACTTTGTTATTATAAGTTGCATATGACCAAATTGCCATATCTTTGATAAAATATGTTGGATTGGAGAGTATAAATACACTTATTGTCTTGCAGTGACTTTAACTTTTGAGAGATAAGTTTAGTCCTTCAGGGACTTGATTTAACACTTGTGAATAAACAGATTTCCCCGCCCCCCCGGTCTGCTCCATGTTCCTGGATGTGGGTACTCCAGCTAGAAGTCCTCATTTTCAGACAGATGTGATTGTGGTAGGCAGAATGAAGGCTCACATCCTTAATCCCTGAGGCTATGAATATATTACCTTATATAACAATTATTTGATCTTAAATTAGGGAGGTTTCTGAATTTTCTGGGTAGACCCAGAAACATGAGCCCTTACCAGAAGTCAGAAATGGCAGGCAAAAGAGGAAGTTAGAGAGATGCAGCGGATATCACATGAATTTGAAATATAAGAAGAGTTTGAAGCACTGTTGCTGGCTTTGAAGGAAGGGGCATAAACCAAAGCACGGCAGGTCCTAGAAACTAGGAATGACCCTTGACTGCGAGCCAGCATGGAAACATGATCAATTGTGTCAGCAACCCTAACGAGCCTAGAGGTGGATTCTCCTTCAGAGAATCCAGGTAAGGGCCAGCCAGCACCTGGATGAGATTTAGACCAGAGAGCTCACTGGAGCCTCCCCTGGAATTTGCATATATAACTGTTAAATAATACAAGGGTGCTGTTTTAAGCTACTACATTTGTGGTGGTTTGTTACTGCAGCAATAGAAAAGGAATATACTGTTGAAGTGTGGAAGTTAGGGAGAAGGCTGATGCTTCCTGTAAATAAACCAGAGAGTTGGGGTCCTTTAGGGTTTTGATTTAGCTGTGTGTAAGTGTCAGGAGACAGAGACAATTTTGAGCGACAGCTTTATGTATCTATTCAAATTGCTTGCTAGGTCAGCCCCTTGCACTTATGCTTAAACTTTGGTCTTCAACATAGTAGGTGTTACAAAAAAAAAAAAAGAAAAACCTAAGCAATTTCACAAAATTTTACATAAAACCTTGACACTCTCAGTGCTACTTAAAAAAAGGAAAAAAAGGAACATGTAATAAAAGTTATTGAAAAATTGAGCTAAGATTACTTTTCTAACACAAAGTTTCTACTGAAGTCTGTTGGCACCCAGTGTTCAGAGTGGCTTGGTCAATGAAAGAGCCACTTTAGAGAAGACACAATACAGGAACTTCCTATCAAAGCCATGGCAACTTCAGTGGTTTTAGAATTACAGTATTTTTATGTTATTGACTTTTACTTAAAATGTATAATTTACTCAGTTAGTTTATACTACTTAGTATCAAATGTACAATTTTAGGCCTTAAAATAAATTACCTGAATGTAGAATGTGGCCAATTCCCTAATTCAAATCAAAAGGTGTAGAAATTCAGCATTATTTAAACATTTTAAATCGTGAAGCATTTATATACTTAGTCTAAACTGGCTTCTTTTGATTCAAAGTATTGTATTCCACAAGGAGTATATAACTTAGCTTAAAGCTATTTGTATGTCGAACTTGGGGCTGTAGAATTTTCTTTTACCAGATGTAAAAGGCATTAAATACATATCAAAAAGTCTTCCAAAGTCCTGAGAAAAAGATCTCTGAGTTGCAGTATGATTTTATGGAAACCTGGAAATGATTCATGAAATCTTGGCTAGATTGTGAGTTTATGTACATAAACTTGCATAATCCTTTAAAAAAAAACTGGTAGTTGCAGACTAATTTGCCAAAAATTGCAAAATAGAAAGTGTTTTTATTAGATCTATAATCGTATGAACTGAGGAAATTTCTAAAAAGTAGTTTCAAATAGGAGATTTGGGGTTATAGGAGTCATTCTAGAGGGGAAGAATTGAGGTGGAGATGGCTTAAGTAGAGAGTGAGGAAAGCAGGGAACATTTGGAAAACAGGGAAACAGACTGATAGGGTGGTAGAGTTTAAGTTGGGAGAATTGAAAGGTAATACTGGGGTTGGTTAGATTGTCAGGGTTCAGTGTGAGAAACAGAAACCACCGTAGGTAGTTGAAGCAGTTAGGAATTTAATACAGGGCATTTGATATTTATGATTTTTTTTAAAGAAGGGATGGAAGAGTTGACTGAGCCTCCAGCAACATCTTCAGAACAGTAGAGAAAGGATATACAGGGGTGCCATCATTCTTGAGGTCATATAAAGGCTGTGCCAAAGTCAATACTAACACTAACACTTTTGCTACTACTGTGCTTTTGTTTCTGAATATCCAGGAAGCCAAAGAACAGATGCTTGTGGCTACTCACATGGAACCAGCTCAAGATGTTGCTGCTTCTTTCATAACTGCTTTTCAGCAACGAGGCTCTGAAACACAGTCATTTCTAAGGTGATGTGTGCTAGTGCAGGCTGTTGAGAATTGACTGGAGGATGACCTCTGACTGATGTCTGTACTTCAAATCTTGCCCACAGCATAGCTTGCATGCAGAGCGTTAGCTGTATAGGGGTCCAATAGATAGTATTTTTAGTTTTTCTGTTTCTCTAGTTATGAGACAAATGGAGATTTTGTGAATCAACCATAACTACCATCACATTTGAATATCTCATGGAAGTCTGGGACCATGAAACTAAGGGATTTGACTGAATCTTGGAAAGAAAAATAGGTGCATATATTGAGTACTTCTCATATTCTAGAAAGAGTTCAAACCACTTTTATAAATAGCATCTTATTCAATTTTCTCTGTAAACCCAAAAGAAATTGTCCTTAATTTTCAGATGAGAAAATGGATAGACAGAGAAGTTAAATGACTTGACCAATGTCATAGAGCCAGGAGTTTGAACACATGAACCCATGTTCCTAAATGCTTTGTTATGTTGCTTCTTGGGGGTTGAATCAAGGTAGGATTCCTGAAGATGGTAATACCTCAATTAATTATTGAAGCATGAAATACTATTGCAGAATCATACCATCATCATCATCATCAGCAGCAGCAGCAGCATCACCAACAAAAAGTATTGAAGCATGAATAGTAGTTTTCTACATTAAGACAGAAAAGTTCTTTTGAGGGAAGTCGGTGATGCAGCATGACATTTTCAGTCAATTACTGGTAGTTTTATTCAGCTACTCTGTAGGGTACAAATGAAGTAGCAGGAGATGGAATTAGAGAGGCAATCAGAATAGAAGCAAACAGGCCTTTGATTCTGTGCTAAAAGAATTGAATGAAACTAATCGGATTTTCATTCTAAAAGGTTAACCTCACTACATCAAAGAATATGCTTCAGATGTGTACAAGACAATAATGATTTAGCAACTGCTGTAGTCCAGGTAAGAAATGAGAAAGAATGAACAAGACACAAGAAACACTTCAGTGACATAGTGACCCGTGGAATATGGAGGGAGGAGTGTGAGATTATTCCCAGATCTCTGATCCTAGTACCATTCACTGGGCTCTAGAAGTGGGAGGAAATAGTTTCCATTTTGAACATAGAGACACTCCTTGGTTTATGATGAGGTTGCATCTTAACAGACTCATCATAGTTGAAACTGTAAGTCTAAGATGCTTTTAACCTAACACACTGAACATTCCAGAGTTTAGCCTAAACTACCTTAAGTGTGCTCAGAACAGTTACATTAGCCTGTAGTTGGGCAAAAATGTCTAACACAAAGCTTATTTTACAATAAAGTGTTGAATATTTCATGTACTGTATGGAATACTGTACAGCACACTGTAGGATATTGGTTATTTATCATTAGAGATCACATGACTGGTGGAACTGCGGCTTACTGAGGTGGTCCTGCATTGAGAAAGTATTTTACTGCATATTGCTAGCCTGAGAAAATATCAAAATTCAAAATGTGAAGTATAGTTTGTACTGAACAGGTATTGCTTTCACACCACCATGAAATCAAAAAAATTTTAAGTCGATCCCTTTTAAGCCAGGGACTGTCTGTACTGAAATTGAAGTCCCTGTGAGGTGCTTGCCAGTAGACAATGGTTTCAAACTCCAGACTCCTGCCACTGAAACGGAGAAATCAAACTGGACACATTCTGATTTGTAAAAGCCCTTGCTGTGCGCTGCCTCAGGAGGAAAATAATTTTTGTCAGGCAACCTGTGGCTTAACGAGAGACTAGCAGGTAAACACTTTAGGCATACTTCACACATCTTTTATGTGGACAAAGAGGGATATTCATCATCCTTTTGAAGAACTGTGGTGACTAAATAGTCATTTTGTAGCTGATGAGGGACTAATTCCTTACATTCTTGGGGAACCTCTTTCTGTACTCTCTTTCGCTTGAATGGACACTGTCCTCTTGTAATGGCCCTGGAGCAGCCATACCAAGTCTGTCACTGACAGTTTTGTACAAGAAGAGAATTTCCCCTCACATCCTTTGCTGTAAAATAGGGTTAGGTATTTTCTGGTATTGTCTTTAGCACTGCAAAAACTAGAAGGATTTGGTTTTCATTCTCTTTGTAATAGAGAATGACTATAGTGACTTATATACACAAAAATTTGTTCTTTCATGTAAAAAAGTAAAAATTTAGTCATTCTTGTGCTAGTGAAGCAGCTTCATATAGTTCTTAATAAAGCATGTGGTTTTTTTTCCTCCAAGTAGATCCATGGTCCTGGATGGCTATTGACTCTCTAGCCATCACATCCACATTTCCAGGAAGCAGGAAGGAAGAATGAAGTGTCCCTCCCTCCAAAACCCTCCCAATAACCTCTGCTTACATGTCTTTGGTCAAACTTGGCTATGCAACTAAACCTAGCTGCAAAAGAGACTGGAAAATCTAGTTTTATTTACTATTCTGAATAAAATCAGAAAAAAACTGAGAATTAATATTGACTAATTAACTAGCTATCTGTGCCACACTATGGTTATAAATATCAATAGTACTTTGTGGGCTGTCACTGATGAGTCAGTGACTAAAGCAAAGATAATAAAAAAATATGAGTTTTGAACAAAAAATAATAGTTTCCCTGCATTTGGTAATAGCTTTTGCCTAAAAAATTATTAACCTGGGAGTTTATGAGCTCACATCCATAAATTGGGCTTCATGGAGTTTTTGAAATGCTTGGAAGTTTTTGGAAATTTTAATGCCTATGGCAGTATGTGCCATTTTCTAGGGAAGGGTTCATGTTTCTCAGATTCTCAAAAGTGTCTGTGATCTTCAAAAGGGTAAGAACTATTTGAATTGAACCTAACTCCAAGCAAATGCATAGCTCTTCATATTTAGATCTCAAAATACTTTCTACTGTCCCACTTTATCAGATGCTTATGATTCCAACACACATATACACACATACCACACATAACATGTGTGCATCTTGATTGTGGTATATACTTTTAGTCCTCTGTCCCTCAGTGTAAAATTCCCCCTACCGATTCTCCATTTAGTTGCCTACTTAAGCTCCACAAAATATTCAAAATGTCCTCTCTCTTGGGAAAACCTTCCATAATTCTTTACAGAATTGTACTCTGCTCTGGGATTTTAGAGCAGTGTTTTTGCCCAAAATATCAATGCTGGATATAAAGCTGCAACTAGTAGAAGATGCATGGAGGAGGAGTGAGACTGAATATGGATCAGATGGAAATGAAGTAGGGATTGGATACAGAATAAGTCTTATCCTTAGAAGTATGGGACTCTTGCTCCTGTTAGAATGTGACTGAGTGTGGCTTATATGACTGGAACCTATTAGTCTGATAATTTTTAAACTATTTCTCATTCAGAAATTCTTGATCCATTCTACCAAAGCCCTATAAATTAAATCATGATAATAATAATATTTTAGGCATAAACATGGTTCAGTTTCACTAAGTAAAACTAATTAGGTTCAAGATCCTCTTCTAATCATCACAGAGAGACAAATAATAAATTCTTAATAAGCTTTGAGTAGAAGACACGAGGACCTCAAACAAGTACGTAGAACTGTAATGCAAGACAAAATGCAAGGAACAACATTAAGTGAAAGTTCAAAGTAGACTGGGGATGCAATGGGAAAAGGCATCATATCTCATATCTCATATTATATCTCATATCCCAGCATGAGAATTGTGAAATTTTTCATGGAGAAAGCAACAAATGAGAGGCTTTCAAGAATGAGAAAGACCACAGGAGTAAAGTGTTCCAGAAGATGAGCCAGCATAACCAAGAACAGAAAAAAGTATGTATTTTGAAAAACTAATAGTGAATTCTCTTGTTTGGTTATATTATAGAATATGAGTGGAGGAACCATGGACTTATGACTGGAAAAATTGATCTGGTTATATTTTGGAGGAACTTGAATAGTAAGACTAAGGAGTTTAACCTTCATCTGGAAAATAAGTTTTTGAAAAAGTTATAGTAAACATTTGTTTTTGATTTTTCTTTCCTAATACTTAACCCTTTTTCTCTTTAGAGAATTCTCCTTATGAGGTTTTTATGAAAGGCAAAGACCTATAGCTCATGTAAATGCTAAATTTGTACTTTTTCAGTCTCCTTTGCGGTTAGAGCTAGGCCGTGTGGCTTAGGCTCTATCCTGTGACACCAGATCTAGTCTCAGAAACTGGTGTCACAGGAAAGCAGAGTCAGGAGCTTTCTTCAGACAAGGGCTGCCAGGTCAAGATCCTAACACAGCCCTGACAATGAGTGCAGCACAATCCTGGAAGGTCAGGCACTGTTCCTGGCAGCTTGGCTCTGAAGCCTCTCAAAGTTTCAATCAGCTCACTCATATCCTTCAAAAACTTTTCGTTGTAGAAAATTTCAAACTCACAAAAGTAGAGATCAGATTCAGATTTGTTTTTTTTTTTTTTTGGTACTGGAGATTGAACTCAGGGGTACTCGACCAATGAGCCACATCTCAGCCCTATTTTGTGTTTTATGTAGAGACAAGGTCTCACTGAGTTGCTTAGCTTAGCACCTCTCCGTTGCTGAGGCTGGCTTTGAACTTGCAATTCTCCTGTCTCAGCCTCCCTAAGTGCTGGGATTACAGGCTTGCGCCTCCGCGCCCGGATCAGATTCAGATTTGATCTTTGGCAAGAACACTTTATAGTTGTTACTTTTATGATTGCAAAAAATCAGGAGGCACATAAGGGCCAGTTGTTTCTCCTTTTGTGTTCTTCAGATGGGCCAGGTGGATTCAGATGTAATCAACCTGGTCCACCTAGCACAAAGTTCTAATCAGCCTTTTCCATGTAGTATTGTTTGGCATTAGAGAATAGGCATGGGGTAGAACAGCAAAATAAGGTTATCAAAAGGCAGGAGATTTATGGGAATAACTGAAGCCTGTTTGTGGAGCTCCCTTCATCTTTTTGGCATCAGAACTGATGGCTCCTCCTTGTAGTAAATGACTCCTACAAATGTCAAGGTGAACAAGATAGTTTAGAAGTTATACTGGCAAATAATAAGTATTGTATGCTTGTCAGTGTTGCACAGTTGAAATAGATCTTTTGAATTACATTACACTAAGAAAAGTGGAAATAGAATAGTATAATGGCATGATCTTATTGATTAGCTATCCTGGGATTATCAAAAATATGCAAAAATTGCAAACTTGTCTTCTTTGGGGTTTTTTTGGCCTATATGAAGGGGAGATAAGATCTGCCTTGCTCTTGCTTTGTATGATGTAGATTTTCTTAGAAGGAGTGTCAACTTAAAAAATACAAATATTTTCTTCATTAGTAAAATGATACATACTCATATAAAACTCTTAGAATTTGAAAATTCTGAAAAAAGCAAAGGAAAAAATGAAATTACCCATAATTTTGGTGAAGGATAAAGAACTGTATCTCACACAAATGCTAACCATTTGCTTTCTAGTTTCCCTTGCAGTGAGGGCTCATCTCTGTGATGTGGGCTC
This sequence comes from Xerus rutilus, assembly GCA_028644305.1. Taxonomy (NCBI): domain Eukaryota; kingdom Metazoa; phylum Chordata; class Mammalia; order Rodentia; family Sciuridae; genus Xerus; species Xerus rutilus. Next base: position 48,822,212 of record CM053403.1, read on the forward strand.
TACTCCATGAGCCTACATGACTGTATGACCTGGAGATCCTTTCTGATGTTTTTGGTGAATTTCTAATCCCATTTCTCTGAGTATATTTCTTGCCGTAGTTAATATTCTTCTGCCTGTAAAGCTCCTGGGACGATATTTAATACTTAGTAGGTGTTGAATGAAGGTTAGTTATTATACTATCACATGCTATTTGAAATCCTCTTAACTTTTTGATAACAAAAATATTTCCTTATGTTAAAATTAATGCTTGATAAACTATTTTATGCTTTGTGAATATTTATTGTATCGATGTGTCATAATTGACTTAACTTTTCCTTATTTTTTGGATATTTAGATAATCATCACATCTTATTATCTTATAAATTATATTGTAATGGTGTATTTGTATAACCCAGCTTCCTAGCCTAGAATTCTTGTAGTGTTCAGCAACCAGACATATATTCTTTGTACAGGGCATTCTGTCCTATGGTAATGCTTTTATTAGTGAAAAATCACTTATTCAGGTAGCTCAACTAGCTGGAGTGCACTTCAGTGGTAGAAATTAGTCAATAAAATTTTCCAAGGAGTCAAATAGGATGCCATTTAATTCGAGCACTAAAGCTACTATATCCATCTTATGAGAGTGCACTGGAGCTTTCTTAGAGCCTATTTATTCTCCATTTCTGTGCAATTCAACAAGTTTTTAAAAATTATTTTCCTACTTTAGTAAATATTAAGTGGGAAATAAGAAGGCAATTGAGGAAAGCTACCAGAGTTATGCTTTGCAACAGGAACTCGAAGGAGGAGCAGGTTTGGCTGAAGTCGGTAACCTCAGAGAGAAAACAGTTGTAGTGAATTTTCAGGGAGGAATTATTTAGTGTGAAAATAGAAGTATCTAAAATGAGGAAAGAAAGACAAATTATTTAAAAAATATTAAAAAAAAATACAAAAAACCCCATTAAAATACCCTAGGAAAATTTTCAGCTTAATATACCTCCAAATTCTGGCTTAACTGACTTAGCAGGAGTCTTACTAGAATTGCACTCTCTCTCTCTCTCTCTCTCTCTCCACGAACACACACACACACACACACACACACACACACACACACACATTTATTTATTTATTTATTTCCTGGAAATTGACCATTATTTAATAACCTAACTCTTGCTTCTTTCCATGCTGGCTAGTCCTAAGACAGGGATTATGGAAGACACTAGATCTCTAAAAGGAAAGACTCAAATTGATACTGAATTATTGCAGCTACATTTTGTTGGTCAAAATAAGTCACAAATGAACTCAAATTCAAAACTCTGTTTTCCTTCTCTTTTGATGAGAGAGACAACAAACGTGCTGGTGATCATCTTTGTGGACAGTTTTTATAACCTATTCTTTGCCCACAATAATTCATGTTTATCCCACTGCAAACTATACCAAATTTACTTTCCTTCTTAATACCTTATAATGTCTCATCCAATTATCATTTGTATTCCAAGTCCAGTGTATTGTGATCTACATAAAGTCCTAATGTGGTTCTGTCTATCCATAAAGAATAAGATACTATGTGAAGAGAAAGAAGGAGAGGTCATGCAGAGCAGAAAGGAAGACCTAGGTTAACAGCCAGTGCCAAAGTCCCAGATGTATGATTGAGGCCATCTTAGATCCTCTAGTCCTAGCTGAGCATTCTTAGCCAGCCTCATGTGGAATAGAAAAGAACCACCAAGCGGGGCTCTGCTTGAATTTTTGACCCACAGAATGATGAGTAATAAAATTATTCTAAGACACTAAATTTTTGGATGGTTTATTATACAGAGATAGCCAACTGACACAAGATTCTACTTATATTCTATCTTCATTTATTTATTGCTTCTTTTACCAACCAAGGCTTTGCCTTGGACTTAACTTTTGACTTTGAGTAGCATCTGAAATTGAGTTTCCATTCTTGCACCTCATCTTTTTTCAGCTTTTTGGCCCCGGTTTCCTCATTATCTGCATCAGTGTATATGGCCAGAATCTTCAGATACTTCGTGCCCTGACTGTTTCATAGGTAACTGGATTTGTGATGAGGAGCTCATTGGCATGACAAATATGTGAACAGGAGCTAGGCTGTGGGACTAAGGAGTGGGGATGAAACAAATGTATCCTGTGTAAACTTTATAAAATTTGATAATAAGTGGAAGACGAGGGATGGGGAGATAGACTAAGGGGATAGGAGAGGAGCTAAAGAGAAAAAAAGACATAAAATTAATTATATAAGTAGACATATGTATCTCTAAGTTTGTATATAGATGTATCTCTATGTCTGTGTCTATATCAACGCCTGTTTGTCTCTTTTCCAGACCAGATGTGGCTATTTGAAGACTTGAAGTGATTCTGAGAAAATTTAAGAAATTTAAGTTCAAGATGTCTTAAAAAGCCATAGTGTTACCAAGAATGACCATTGAGGGAAACACAGAGAGCATAGTTATGGGTTAGAAATACTAGCACCTTTTGTAAGTCGACTAAAATGAGTTCTCCATATAGTGTCACATTATACGGGAAAAACTGGATTAAAAAACCACATCAAACACAATATAAAACTGTGACTTGGTAGCTTCTCTATCTTCAGACAAGTTGATGCTAAAGCTGGAAGATCAGAGGAGGAGAAAAGATGGTGTAAGTTCCATAAGAGACCGTGTGGTAAAGCTGCTATGTGAAGTGGTTATGATCTTGTATTTACGGATATTACTGTCTCAACAAACTCATTTCTTGGATAGTCTCCAACATTGCCAGGGGGCAGAAATCAAAAGTAAGATGTCCTTAAATTTACCACCACATATTCTGCATGAAAAAAAGAGTTTAAAGAGACAATTATATATTCAGCATCTTCAATAGATGAAAATACCTGCTGAATTGAATCGTTTGTAGTGTTGTGCTTTTTTCTAATTGTCTGTAATGAATTAATAGGTAAAACAAAGCCTTATCTCATGAGGCTTGTATTATTTGATTGATTAGTCAATTATTTTCAGTGTTTGGTGTTGAACCCAGGCCCTCATGCATGCTAGATAAGCACTCTACTACTGAGCTACACTCCAAATTCTTCTAGTCATTATTTTAAAAATAGAATGTCAGAATTTGTACTTCAGGGCTATTTATTATTGCCCATCTGGAAGTTAGGTTCAGTGGCAACTCATTTTCAGATTGTTCTTTTCTTTATTTTAAAAGTGATTCTACCTGTGGTTCAGCAATATTGTTTATGAGCATTATAAAGTAGAAAGCTATATGTCATGTTATAATTACAGAGCTTTATTTGTGTGAATTCTCTAAATTGTTGCCAAGTGATGTTATGTAAAAATGTTAAGTATAAATTGGGAGTAGAAATAATGCAGACAGAAAATATCTCATGCTAACAAAAAATACAAAAAGAAAGAGAAGAAAGGGAAGAAGAAAACAAAATAAAATGAAACATGAAAGACACCATTTGTAAAGGAAGGGATCTAATAAGCAGAGAAGATGAGGATCTATAGAATTCATTTTTCATGTTCATTTCTAAGTCAGACATTCATTTGTTATTCAATCAGTTTATCTCATGATGGTTTATTCATCTCTTTCTATGCTGCACGTTCTGCTGTAGCTCTGGGAATGCAGCAGTATACAAGAGACAAATATTGTTGACTTCATGGAGCCTATGCTTTACTGAAGGAGGAAAAACAATAAGAAAGTAATTAAGTAAAATATACAGGATATGTCAAATGATGCAGCGGTTAGGAAAGGAAATGTCATAGTCAAAAGGGGTGGTGGAGAAGAATTTGACAAAGGCTAATAATATGGCTAATAGATAATTGACAGTTTAATCAAGGCCAGTAATTAAAAGTGATAAAGGTTAGTAATTAGGTTAGAAATAAGGCAGAGTTTAAAGCACAGGCTATGCTGTGTTCTGGGGCCTGAAAGTGAAGGAGTGAGGAGTTATTAGAATCCAGGGAGGAGAGCTGCATGGAGAGGGCCAGAGACTGCAGCCCTCACTAGAGACAGACAACTGACCCATAAGGACATGGCAGAAATGGTGCTAGGGAATAAACCTGGAACCTCTTTCTCTTCCTCCCTGTGGTCTCTTTCTGCTGCCTCCCATTGGTTAGACCCAACAGGAAGCCAGAAGACGAAGCAGTTATTGATCATGGTCATCGGCCAGCCCCTTAGACACACCGTGAGACTGAGCAGGTGGAAGAAGGAAAGTGGATCATGGATTGGGAGACATCCAGGGCAGGTGGTGATAATGCTATGAAGAAAAATAGAGGAGAGGAAGAGAAGGAGGAAACAGGGTAGGGAATTGAAAAGTTTAAATAAGGGAGATCAGGAAAGGCCTCAACAAGATTGTGACATTTAAGGAAAGACTTAGAGGAATGGATGGGGTGAGCCCTGCGGGATCTGCGGGAAGAATATTCCAGGCAAGGGAAAGCAGATGTAAAGTCTCTGAGGCAAAGCATTTCCCTGTGGCTGGAGTGGTCTAACTGCCCCAATGAGGGGGATAAAAGTAGAAAATAAATTGCCCCAAGGTAGATCAGCTGTGCCCATCCTCCATTTTGAATTCTGGGTGTGAGCCTACTCGTTTGCCCTGCTGCCTGGAACTGCTGCAGGATGTGTCTGAGGAGGGCCTGTGGGGTGCTTTATCTTTTGTGCTGTGACTCTGAAGAAAAGAATCTTTATCTTTTCTCTCCCTTTCCATGTCTTTTAAATTATTCTTGATTAATGGAGGCTGCTGAAAGAATAAAGCACTCTTAGGCAATATTTCTGAATTTCAGATTTGAAGCAAACATTTCCCTGTTTTAAAGGGAAATATTGAGAACCTTTAAGTTTTAAAGGGCTGCCTGAACATGTATATGAGAAAAAAACTGTAGAAATTGCATACTGTCTGTTGCTCCATGATGTGTATATGACATTTTTCAAAAACACAAAGAATTGGACAGAAAGATGCAGCAACATATTTTTCGAATTAACTTTTCCACGGGGATAATAATGTGAATAGGACAAAATTGCAAGAGGAACAAAGTAATTCTGAACTGCTGATCTTGTCTTTAGAAAAAATAAAGTCATTTTATTCATCTGTTTCGTCTGCTTAGGTACAAAGGGTGAAATTACTTGTCAGAAGCCTTCATGAGGATGAATGCCAAATAAATAGAAAGTGACAACTCTGTGACTGTGAGTAGATTTTTGAGAGGATTTTGTGTTATTAGTCATATTTCCCGTGAGCCTACACAAGCACTGTTATTAATACTTCACCTACAGGAAAATAAAACCAGCAATAGTGTAAAGACATAGAAAAATTATCTTTTATGAATTATGAAGTATGCCCAATAAATGTTAAGATATTATCTACTAATAGTAAAGCTAGAAAGTTAGATTTTCTTGAAGTGATTTCCCTAAGACAATTATGAATCCGATTTTTAGATGTTTTGAATTTTTGATTTCCAATTCTTTAGAATGCAGTGGAAATAACAGAAATAATTTACCCCTTTAAAAAATACAAAGTCGGGCTGGGATTGTAGCTCAGCGGTAGAGTGCTTGCCTCGCATGCGTGAGGCCCTGGGTTCGATCCTCATCACTACATACAAAGCAATAAAATAAAGACATTGTGTCCATCTACAATTAAAAAAAAATTTAAAAAAAAATAAAAAATAAAAAATACAAAGTCAATGTGTAAATTTGGTTTTCTTTTGAATTCATGAGTAAATTACAGTGAAAAATACATTATGATTTTGATTTCTGCCCAGGAAAGAGACATGTTCAATGTTAGAAAGAGGAACTGAAGTAGGATGCCAGAGAATACATTTGATCTGTAACTGTCTTGGATTTGGCAACATGGGGATGATTATTTCATTCTGAGATTTTTTTAAAGCTTTTGAAGATGCACTTGCTTTTATTCCTGTAATAATGCCTTTCTCAGAAGAGTATAGAGGAATGCAAACTCTCTTGGAGTCATGTATTATGAGACATTGCTATTAAAATGTCTGAGCTATCTCAGTAATGCATATTAAAAATTATCATCCTGAAATCTAGATAGTAAATAACTAATAGAGAAGCTAAATTTCGAGAAGCTTCCTAATTATCCTCTTCTCATGTGGAATAATTGAACCATGACTAAGAAGTAGAGGACACACTCTATTTCATTGAAACTGCATGTGGATTAAGAAGGCTGGGGAAAATGCTCTAAAAATAGGTGGAGGACTCTGTTGTCTTGCAAAATGACCCAAATCTTTTGGGCATTTGCAATTCTTAGATAAGAGTTAGTAGACCCAGCACTTAGGGAGGCTGAGACAGCAGAATCGCGAGTTCAAAGCCAGCCTCAGCAACAGCGAGGCGCTAAGCAACTCAGTGACATCCTGTCTCTACATAAAACACAAAATAGGGCTGGGGATGTGGCTCAGTGGTCGAGTGCCCCTGAGTTCAATCTCCAGTACCCTCCTCCCCCAAAAAAAAGAGTTAGTAGAGATGGATTATAATCCAATATTTGAAGATAGGTGACTGTAATAGGGCTCCTCCCTGACTCCATCTCCTCAACCAGGTATTGTTGCAACAAAAGCACATACTGCCTACTAACAGGATTAGCAGCAGACATAAGACAGTCTTGCAACCTGTTCTGTCAGTTAGATATAGTCCTAGTCTTTGTTTCTTTGGCTGATTCAGAAGTGCCAGAAAGGATCATCAAATCAAGGTAGCCAACACAGGCAATTTTCTAGTGGCAGGATTAGACTGTCTGAGTTTGGGAGAGGTGACAAATATCATCCAGTATGAGGAAAAAATAAACTTATTGTTAAGCCATTAGTATTTAGGTTTACTTGTTGTAGTTGTTAGCATACTCTGATGAATACACAATTTTTTACAGATTATGGTTATTATCGCTTTCTTAAGGTTAGCAATGCTGTCTTCATTTCCTAGAGTAGGAAGTAAATAACTAGAGCTTAATGAATCACATGCACAAAGAAATTGGCCAAGTATGAAGGGTATTTATGTGTACATGCATAATAAATTCTACTATGGGCCATTCAAATAATACACATAATTATTTTCTCTTAAGAGTAGCCTGGTTCACATGACACTGACAGTTTCAGAAGATGCACATGACATCTGTAGCCAGCTTAAAAATCACCTGGGAGAAAGGCTACATTGAAAAGGTTGAGTCCTAAAAGACCATGTTACTGATTTTCTTTTGGCCAAGTGATGTCTACCTCTTCCTTAAGCAGCAGGAAATTATCCTTAATTAAATGCAAACATCTTACTACTCAAAATATCTTGTTTCTCCTATACCACACCATTAAGCGACCTTAATTTATTATAGTTGAAGAACTGAAACAGTACAACAGCGGTGCAAAACCCTGTAGCTCTGTAAGTCACACTTGAACTGACTCTGTTTCCATTCTATCTCTGAAAACCCATGTATTAGCATTTTACTTCAAGAAGGTGCCTAAGTTATATCCTGACTTCATAGTAGTGCATTTAATTTTATCAAAGTTCATTGATAGGGTATTGAAGTAGCTAGCCAGAAATAGAAACACTTGTGTAAGATTCACTTGAGTCAAGATTAAATTAAAATTTGACTTTGGTTTTCAGTACATTAAGCATTTTATTTTATTTTATTTATTTTTTTTTTTAAATTTTTTTTAGTTGTAGATGGACACAATGTCTTTATTTTATTGCTTTGTATGTGGTGCTGAGGATCGAACCCAGGGCCTCACGCATGCGAGGCAAGCGCTCTACCACTGAGCTACAATCCCAGCCCACATTAAGCATTTTAAATGTGGAGTTGAGTGTCACTAGAGTATGAACTGTGCTGTGTGAGCCTTGGCTATTTCTGTGGTTATATGAGGGAGCCAGCTTCTACCCTGGCTCTCAATGATCCACATCTTGGTCGTCATGCCCATGTGAAATCCTCTTCCCTTCAGCATGGGTTGGCCTAGTGACTTGCTCTCTAGTAGACTATGGGAACTGGGATGTGCTATCACTTCTGAGATTAAAAGCACAGAACATTTTCGGTTTCTTTCTTGCTTGCGCACGCTCTCTCTCTCTCTCACTTGCTCTGATGGAAGTAATGTGCTATGTTGTGAGCTGCTGTATGGAGAGGCCCAAGTGATAAGAAACGGAGGGACGCTTTCAGCCAGTAGCCCGTGAGGGACTGAATCTTGCCAGCGGACATGTGAGTGAGCTTGGAAGCAGATCCTTTTCCCTGCTGAGCCTTTAGATGATGCCAGCTCCAGCTAATACCTTGACTGTAGCATTGTGAGAGACTCTGAGCTCAGGGCCCAGCTAAGTCTTACCAAGATTCCTGATCCACCCAAACTGTTAATTACTAAATGTTTGTTGATTTAAATTGCTATATCTTGGAGTAACTTAAGTAGCAATAGACAACTAATATAGTGGATAAAATTATAGATGAAGAGATGAAGTTACAAGGCTAATAAGATAAATGAAGGCTAGAATATTAAATGTTAGTGAAAAACACTTTTTTGAAATTGTTTTCATAGATCAATGCTAAAGAGTATGTGATGACTATTGGGACAAGGTATAACTTGATGTTCCTGAAGTCTAAAAAAGTAGGGGCCAGGAAATCAGTGATTTATATTACTTGTTTGTTGTATAATTATTTGGCTGTGAGTTATATTTTCTAGGTCAAATAAAAAACTCTTAAATGTATCCATCATATATGTCTGTGAACATAAATAATACTTTTTCTTATAACAATTAGTTTGTTATTAAAGTAAACTAGATAAAATGGTAGCACTCATCATCTCTTATAAAGGTAATACATAAAAGGATTGATTTTTTATTTAAACATTAATTTACTGCTTTTTTTGGACTCTATAATGAATTTCTGAATTGTGGGCTACACAATTTGCCATCTCTTCATCAAATCTATACATTTTGGAGAAGTGGCATTAATTACTTGGCAAATCCAGGCTATACCTTTGTAAAGAAAGTTGTTTTTTTTTTTTTTGAATTCTTTGTGTGAGTTCTAGTTTCTTTGAGAGGAATATCAGGTTATATGATTTTTATATCCGTAATAGTCCAAAGAATCTTTCAGGCCAAATGATGACAAAATTATAAGAAAGTGATGCCCTGAGTTACCTATACCCACAAGATGAGCTCTCTTTAGTAGGCCAATGAAATATGCCTGTGTAGGAATGAGACCATCTTTCAAAGTACATGTGTGGATGCATGTGCTTAAAAACACACTTCATGAACCTCTTAGGAGACCCAATAAAGTCTGCTCCATGGTGGGTACAAAACATTCATAAAAGGAACAGTCTTTCTTTTAATCTTATTTTACTGTAGCTCCTTTACAGGCAAACATAAGGGCTTTATTTCAGCTGGCTGAGAGCATATTTCTTTTCTTATTTATTTATTTATTCTACTTAGGTATACATGATAGCAGAATGCATTTTGATTCATTGTACCCAGATGGAGCGCAACTTTTCATTTCTCTGGTTGTATGTGATGTAGAATCACATCATATATGCAGTCATACATGAAGCTAGAGGTATGATGTCCTTCTCATTCCACCATCTTTACTGTCCCCATGCCCCCTCCCCCCTCCCACCTCCCATCCCTGTGACCAAAGTTCCTCCATTCTTCCTGTGTCTTCCCCCACATTATGGATCAGCATCCACTTATCAGAGAGAACATTCAGCATTTGGGTTCTTGGGATTGGCTTACTTCACTTAGCATGATATTCTCCAACTCCATCCATTTATTTGCAAATGCCATAATTTTATTCTCTTTTTTTGCTGAGTAATATTCCATTGTGTATATATACCACAATTTCTTTTATCCATTCATCTATTGAAGGGCATCTAGGTTGGTTCCACAGTTTAGTTATTGTGAATTGAGCTGCTATAAACATTGAAGTGGCTGCATCACTGTAGTATGTCCTTTGAGTATAGACCGAGAAGTTGGATAGCTGGGTCAATTGGTGGTTCCATTCCAAATTTTCTAAGTAATATCCATACTGCTTTCCAGAATGGTTGTACCAGTCTGAAGTCCCACCAGCAATGTAGAAGAATGTCTTTTCCCCCACAACCTCACCAACACTTATTGTTGTTTGTATTCTTGATAATTTCCATTCTGACTGGAGTAAGATGAAATCTTAGAGTAGTTTTGATTTGCATTTCTTTAATTGCTAGAGATGTTGAACCTTTTTTTTATATGTCTGTTGATTGATTGTATATCTTCTGAGAAGTGTCTGTTCAGCTCCTTAGCCCATTTATTGATTGGGTTGTTTGTTTTATTGGTGTTAAGTTTTTTGAGTTCTTTATATATCCTGAAGATTAGCGCTGTATCCGATGTGTGTGTAGCAAAAATTTGCTCCCAGATCGTAGGCTCTCTGTTCATTTCATTGATTGTTTCTTTTGCTGAGAAGAAGCTTTTTAGTTTAAATCCATACCATTTATTGATTCTAGCTTTTATTTTTTGCACTTTTGGAGTATTGTTAAGGAGGTCAGGGCCTAATCCGACATAATGAAGATTTGGGTCTACTTTTTCTTCCCAAGTCCTTGATCCACTTTGAGTTGAATTTTGTGCACGGCGAGAGATAGGGGTTTAGTTTTTTTTGCTGTGTATGAATTTCCAGTTTTCATAGCACCATTTGTTGAAGAGGCTATCTTTTCTCCAATGTACGTGTTTGGCACCTTTGTCTAGTATAAGATAACTGTATTTCAGTGGGTTAGTCTCTGTGTCTTCTATTCTGGTACCATTGGTCTACATGTCTATTTTGGTGCCAACACCATGCTGTTTTTGTTACTATAGCTTTGTAGCATAGTTTAAGGTCTGGTATTGTGATGCCTCCTGCTTCACTCTTCTTGCTAAGGATTGCTTTAGCTATTCTGGGTCTCTTATTCTTTCAAATGAATTTCATGATTACCTTTTCTCTTTCTATAAGGAATGACATTGGGATTTTAATTGGGATCATATTGAATCTATGTAGTGCTTTGGGTAGTATGGCCATTTTGACAATACAGTTCTTGATTCTGCCTATCTAAGAACATGGGAGATTTTTCCACATTCTAAGGTCTTGTTAAATTTCTTTCTTTAGTGTCCTGTAGTTTTCATTGTAGAGGTCTTTCACCTCTTTTGTTAAATTGATTCCCAAGTATTTAATTTATTTATTTATTTTGAGGCTATTGTGAATGGGATAGTTTTTGTAATTTCTCTTTCAGAGGATTCATCACTGATGTATAGAAATGCAATTGATTTATGAATGTTCACTTTATATCCTGCTACTTTGCTCTATTCATTTATTAATTCTAGAAGTCTTCTGGTGGATCCTCTAAGTATGGAATCGTTATCGGCAAATAATGATAGTTTGAGTTCTTCTTTTCCTATTTGTATCCCTTTAATTTCTTTTATCTGTCTAATTGCTCTGGCTAATGTTTCAAGGACTATTTTGAATAGCAGTGGTGAAAGAGGGCATCCCTGTCTTGTTCTCGTTTTTAGAGAGAATGCTTCCAATTTTTCTCCCTTTAGGATGATGTTGGCCTTGGGTTTAGCATAGATTGCTTCAACAACATTGAGGTATTTTCCTACTATCCCTAGTTTTTCTAGTGTTTTGAACAGAAAAGGGTGCTGTATTTTGTTAAATGTTTTCTCTGCATCAATTGATAAAATCACATGTCTTATTTTTAAGTCTATTGATGTTATGGATTACGTTAATTGATTTCCATATGTTGAACCAACCTTGCATCCCTGGAATAAAACTCACTTGATCATGGTGCACTATTTTTTTTTTTTGGTACTGGGGGTGGAACTCAGGGGTACTTGACCACTGAGCAACATCCCCAGCCCTATTTTGTGTTTTATGTAGAGACAGGATCTCACTAAGTTGCTTAGCGCCTTGCTGTTGCTGAGGCTGGCTTTGAACTTGTGATTCTCCTGTCTCAGCCTCCCGAAGTGTTGGGATTACAGGCTTGTGCCACCATGCCTGGCTATGGTGCACTGTTTTTAAATATATTTTTGTATGTGATTTGCCAAAATTTTATTGAGAATTTTTGCATCTATGTTCACCAGGGATAGTGGTCTGAAATTTTCTTTCTTTGGTTTGTATCTGTCTGGTTTTGTTATTAAGGTGATACTCGCCTCATAGGATGAGTTCGGAAAGGTTCTCTCCTTTTTTATTTCATGGAATAATTTGTAGGTCTTGTAGAACTCAGCTGAGAATCCATCTGGTCTGGGGCTTTTCTTGGTTGGCAGGCTTTTGACAGCATCTTCTATTTCCTTGCTTGAAATTGATCTGTTTAAGTTGTGTATGACCTCCTGGTTCAGTTTGGGTAGGTCCTATGCCTCTAGAAATTTATCAGTGTCTTCAGGGTTTTCTGATTTAGTGGAGTATAAATTTTCAAAATAGTTTCTAATTATCCTCTGTATTTCAGTAGTGTCTGTCATGATATTTCCTTTTTCATCATGAATTTTAGTAATTTGTGTTTTCTCTTTCCTTTTCATTAGGGTGGCTAAGGGTTTGTCCATTTTGTTTATTTTTTCAAAGAACCAGCTTTATGTTTTGTTAATTTTTTGAATTGTTTCTTTTGTTTCAATTTTATTGATTTCAGCCCTGATTTTAATTATTTCCTGTCTTCTGTTTCTTTTGGTGTTGGTTTGTTCCTGCTTTTCTAGGGCTTTGAGTTATAGTATCAGGTAGTTTATTTGCTGACTTTTTCTTCTTTTAATGAATGAGCTTAATGTAAAGAACTTTCCTCTTAGCACTGCCTTCATGGTGTCCCACAGATTTTGATATGTTGTATTGGAGTTTTAATGTACCTCTAAGAATTTTTTTATCTCTTCCCTGATGTCTTCTGTTATCCATGTGTTATTAAATATCATATTATTTAGTTTTCAGGTGTTGGAATGACATATTTTTTAATATGTCATTGATTTCTAATTTTATTCCATTATGGTCAGACAGGATGCAGGGTAGTATCTCTATTTTTTTGTATTTGCTAAGACTTGCTTTGTGACCTAACGTACGATCTATTTTGAAGAAGGATCCATGTGCTGCTGAGAAAAAAGTGTATTCACTCATTGATGGGTGGAATACTCTATATATGTTGGTTAAGTCTAAATTATTGATTGTTTTATTGAGTTCTATGGTTTCTTTGTTTGGAAGATCTATCCAGTGTTGAGAGAGCTGTGTTAAAGTCACCAAGTATTATTTTGTTGTTGTCTATTTGATTCTTGTACTTGAGAAGGGTTTATTGGACACACATAGATACTCCATTGCTTGGGGCATAGATATTTATGATTGTTATGTCTTGTTGATGTATAATTCCCTTAAGCAGTATGAAATGTCCTTTTTTTTGTCTTTTTTCATGAACTTTGGTTTGAAATCCACTTTATCTGATATGGGGATGGAAACCTCTGTTTGTTTATGCAGTCCATGTGAGTGATACATGTTTTTCCATCCTTCACTTTCAATCTGTGGATGTCTTTTCCTGTCAGATGAATCTCTTGAAGACAGCATATTGTTGGGTCTTTTTTTTTTTTTATCCAGTCTGTCAGTCTATGTCTTTTGATCGATGAGTTTAGGCCATTCATATTCAGGATTATTATTGAAATATGATTTGTAATTCTGGTAATTTTGGTTTATGTGTGGTTTTTACCTTGACTTGGCTTCTCCTGTGACTGTCCTTTCCTTTAGTGTAGTTCCTCTCTTTGTACATTTTCATTGTTGGTTATCATTCCCTCCTCATGAAATATTTTGCCGAGAATGCTGCGTAGTGCAGGATTTTTTGCTGTAAATTCTTTGAACTTTTATTTATCAAGGAAGCTTTTTATTTCATCATCAAATCTGAAGCTCAGTTTTGCTGGATATAAGATTCTTGGTTGGCATCCATTTTCTTTCAGAGCTTGGTATATGTCGTTCCATGATCTCCTGGCTTTTAGGGTCTGGGTTGAAAAATCTGCTGAGATCTGAATTGGTCTCCCCCTATATGTAACCTGATTCCTCTCTCTTGCAGCCTTTAAAATTCTATCCTTATTCTGTATGCTGGGCATTTCCATTATAATGTACCTTGGTGTAGATCTGTTGTAATTTTGTACATTTGATGTCCTGTAAGCCTCTTGTATTTGATTTTCCAATTCATTTTTCATGTTTGGGAAATTTTCTGATATTATTTCAAAGCGATTGTACATTCCTTTGTTTGAAATTCTGTACCTTCTCCTATCCCAATAAATCTTAGATTTGGTCTTTTGATGCTCTCCCATAATTCTTGTATGTTCTGTTTATGATTTCTTACCATCTTCACTGTATGGTCAACTTTATTTTCAAGATTATATATTTTGTCTTCATTATCTGAGATTCTGTCTTCCAGATCTGAGGTTCTAGTCTGCTGGTGATGCTTTTTATCAAGTTTTTTATTTGGTTTATTGTTTTGTTCATTTCAAGAATTTCTGATTTTTTTTTTGTCACAATCTCTAGGTCTTTCTTAAAGTAATCTTTTGCTACCTGTATTTGTTCCTTTATCTCTTTATTGGTGTGATTGATGGTTGCCTTTATTTGCTCTCTTGTTGGAGTGATTAATTTTTGCCTGTATTTGCTCACTTAAGTCATTCTTCAATTTGCAGATCATTTTAATTACATACATCCTGAATTCTTTCTCTGACATTTCATCAACTGTGCTGTCAATGGATTCTATTATTGTAGCCTCTTGGTTTATTTGGGGCACTTTCTTTCCTTGTTTTTTCATGTTGATTATGTATCTTCCTTTCTTGCAATGCCGATCTGAGGTATTTGCAGTTTCTATCCTATAATTTTGTAGTGACACTACAGATTACCTGTATCTCACCTTGGAGTACACTTCCAGTCCCCAGCAGGTGTCCCCAGATGGACACTATTGCCACTAAAGATGGTGGTTGCAGTAGTGGAGGTAACTCAAGATGGCAGTGGGAGTGGCTCAAGATGGATGCAAACACTTTCTGAGATGGGGCTAAAAGGGTGGGACTTACAATGGCTTTGGGTGGATTGATTGGAGATGCAGTGCTTTGGCAGGCTGCTGCTTCCAGGCCCTGTCTGTTGACCCAAGGTATAGGCTAATACATGGGAAGAACTATAGGAATGGCTACAATGTACAAGATGGCTACAGGAAGAAAGCAACAGTGTGGATCCCTACTATGTGCAGGAGTGGTCCTGGGCCTGTGCTCTCACATAGACCTGTGAGGGCAGTCCTAGGCCTGATCTTGGCCTGGACTCCCTCAGTCCAGATGGTGGGTCTAGCCCTGAGGCTGGGATCCTGCAGGTCTGCAGGGGCTCTGGTGCTGAACTGGGGGCGGTCATGGTCCTCAGCCACTGGGGTCCCTAGAGGCAGTCCTTTCCCTGGATCTGGGTTCCCCTGTGGGTGGGTGGATTGGTGGGCAGCAGTCTCAGGCCTGACCTTGGTTGGGCTCCCACAGAGGTCCCTGAAGGTGGTCCTGGGCCTTGACCTGTGCTCCTTCTGTTCGGCAGGGGCTCTAGCACAGAACTGGGGGTGGTCCTGGGCCTCACTTAGGCCAGGTCTCCAACAGGGGTCCCAGGAGGCAGTCCTTCACCTGGGTCTGGGTTACTCTGTGATTGGCAGCTAGCCGTTTTGGGTCTGCCCTTGGCTGAGCTCCTGTAGTGGTCACTGAAGGTGGTCCTGGGCCTTGGCCTGTCTAATTTATTGCTTTTGACAGCAATAGCAAATAGTCCAAAGAGCATGACTCAGATGTGTAACAGTTGTCTCATTTCCACAAATATTAGATATTAACAATCTTATTTTATTCCATAGAGGTCTAATACTTCCCAAGGTCTAAGTTGGATGGTTACTAACTTCAAGTCCCCACAACATTATCTTGCATGGTGACTGGATATTTTTATGAGTGAAAAATTATTATGTTAAATTATGTAGTAATATAATTCTTATTCAACCCATAAACTTTTCAAGTTATTCTTAAAATTTAAGTAATGACTTGTTAATGACATTCAGTTGTACAATAAAAATAATACAAGTAGTTGAAAAGTTTGTGTCATTTAGTAATTGATGTTATGAACCTGTAAATGATAAGCCATATAATATAGTTAATATGATTAGTTTCTCAATCACTATATTGTTGGCCATATAAGGTATTCCAATGACCAGGAAACAGTGTTGCATCTAACTGGAACCAATGTCAAGCTGCTCCAGGGAAAAAGTGAAAAGATTCTGTGAGACATTCAATAAATCACTGGTTGGCCTTGACAAGATGTTGGCTTCATTCCATCAAGACTTCTGGGAAAAGTCCATCCCAGTGGGTCCATAATAACCTGTGCAAATAAGGTTGTCAAGATTCCAAGGCATCTGAACTCTCCTTTGGATCTTTCAAAATTGGTACTCTGGAAGTTTCCTGTGATAATCTCTCTGGATCTGAGCCAAAAGATTTTAAGTCAGTAGTTTGCTTTTAGTTAACTAGAAGACTTTTGCTAGCAGGTTTCTTGTTTTTAGACCACTTGCCAGAAATTAGTTTGTACTGTATTTTAGTTGGAGGGAAGAGAAAATAAAGTGGTATGTTCTTGGCAGCATGTAGCTTTTGTGGCATTGCTGAGCTCATGTCTTACATAAACACCAGGGTAAAAGGCAATGTTTTCCAAGAAGACACCTTCTCTGTTTCCTCATGGCTCTCTATCTGGAAATCTAGACTGCATCTCCTTCCAAATGAACTTGTCACCAACGCCATGGCTCATGTGACTGATAAGCTCTGGGACATCTCTGCTTGACAGTGAGAGATGCCAGTGAAAGGCTTACTGAAGTTATCTGGAGGATGTTGTTAACATGTCTAGGAAATGAGAACAGAGAGGCCCAGATGCATATCTTTGTTCACAGTATTCCACTTTTGAGATCCCATGCTTCCTGAAAGTACTCTAAAGGAAGTAGCATTTTGTGGAAATGATGTAGACCTGGGAGTCAGATAAATGTAGTTCAAACCCTGAATTTGCCAAATATGAGCTCCTTGACCTTCAGCAAATTATCAAATGCCCATAGGTTTTAATTCTCTAATTTGTAAAAGAGTAATACTTACATAAATCACATAAAATTGGGTATCTAGTACAGTGTATGGTATATACGAGGTATGCAATGAATGCTGTTATATAGAATGACTCACTTCATGAAATTGCTGACTGTGTCCAGTTCATAGCAGTAACTGGTAACTTATGCCTGTTTGTGCCTTCCAGTTTATGTCCAGCTTTCAACTCCATTGTCGCATTTGGTACAGCAGGAGAGAGAGGCTAGTCACTGAGAAATGTGGCAGAATAAAAATAAAAAGTGTGAGATTTGGGACTTAAAAGCATATTATCCTACTCCAAATTCCGTATTTTTCACAATGAAGCACTGCCTCTCAGAATTATGTTTCTCTTCTGAACGCCTGTAGAATGTTGTTTCCACTACTCATTTGGTACTTATTACCCATTGCCTTCTACAGTAATTCTTTTAATGGGTCTATGTTCTTTTTCTCCAGTGAGATAGGAATGGGCACCATCCTTTATGAATCTCTGTAGCTCTCACAATGTCCTAGCTTAGTGCCTGCTCTGAGAAAACACTCAATAAAATTGCATTGATGTAGAAGTGGGGGCTCTGGTTGTAAACAACAGAAATAGATGATTCTGGCTAATCTAAGCAAAGAAAACTTATTGAAAGGCTTTTATGGACTCACATAATTCATAGGAAGCTGACGAACTGCAGGGAAACAGATTCATCCAAGACTGCTCTGGAGATGAAACAGTGTTGGGCTTATTATAGGAAAAGTGTAGTCAGGACTCTATTACATGGAGGAAATGGCTAATCATTCCCAATTTCTGTCACCCCACTTAAGAATCGTATTTCAGGGAAGGAGTGTTTGAATATGACACTCTGGAGGTGCAGATCTGTACCTTGTCTAGGGGAGGCCGAGCATCTGATTATTAGACCATATTGAGTAGAGGTAGAATTAATTCCTTGACATGAAATTTGGGTGCTTCTCCCTGACTGCTTTGAGCTGGGATAGTGGTCTTTTCTTTCCTTCAACTAAAACTGAGACATTTGTTCTTTTTTTCTCAGGTATGCTGACTTTCTTGCTTTGGAAGAAGGCTTTAGGACTTCGGATTCAGAATGGAACTACACATCAGCTCTCCTGGGTTTCTGGCTTCCCATATACAGATCTTGGGATGTATGTGTTCTTTATATAATCCCTAAAAAGAGTAAAAAACAATTTTCCTTTAATGGATCCGGCTACTTGAGAACATTATTCAAGGATACATCTAGAAAAGAAAGGACTTGGGATTTGAATCCAGGTTTGTCTGACTGCAGAGAAGGGTTCAGGTCGGTCTTACACTAGAAAAGACCTCTGATGAGGAAATTTAATGTCACTGGCTTGAGAAAGGGACAGTTTACTTGCTAGAAAAGAGTAGATGAAATGCTATTTCATGGGAAAAAATAGTTCCTAGAGAAATTTCTAAAAATAAAAGTAACATAGTACATGCTGTACATTCAGTTGTTAAATCCCTTGCATCACTGGATGAACAGTGTTGCTTTGTGATTCCTGGAAATATTGAGTTAAGTGTTTCTCTTATTGGCTGCTATAAACCATAACATATTCAAAAAGTTTCTGAGAGAACTCTTTTAATGGAAATGGTCTTTATAAATGAGTATGCCTTATCAATTAAAATGGAGCCTCAAACATGTAGCTTTTAATCCTAAATTTTATCAATACCTCTAGGGATTAGGCAAGTTTAGGTATGTTACCTTGGTAAAGAATTAATTTTCTAGTATCAGAGGGTATGTCAGCAGCTGATTCTTTCTCTCCCCTTAAATGAATATTCCTTTACTCAGAAATACCAACTCACAAGCTATAGATCAAATGAGTGGACTTTGTTGCTTCAGCTGTCCTTTTTGAGACCCAGTGGAGAAGGAAGCGGGGAGTGCTAGCTAAAGAAGGAAAATGAAGGCTACAGTTTCTTTTTACTCTGGGGAAAATTCAGTCCATGCCATTTGTGGAAGAAAGTTGTGTCCTTTTAGGAGCTTGTGAGTCTCTAAAGGAGACTGAGACTTCTTAGTTGGCTCATGGGAGTTGCTTCTATCAGAGATGGAGAAGCATTGAGAGTAGAGGTGGGGCTGACATGAGATAATGCTCAGGTTCACCAGGGTGTGGTCCCTAAGCATTTGCTGGTAGGGGGCCAGTTGGCAAGTGTCCTTTCTGACACTTATTCAGACTAGTCAGGCGTTGGAGGATATATATATATATATTTGTGTGTGTTTATGTAAAATAAGGATAAGAGGAATGCAGAAAAAATATTCTTCAGAGAAAGAATTTATAAAAACAGAGGTATAGCAGAGGTGATTCCAGGATGAGTTCAGTGATCCCTAAGGACCATTTGACTTGGACAAGCAAATATATGATCAGAAATACTAATTTAGGTAATACTGACTATTCTAGAAGGAAAGATATTTTTCTTCTTTTTTTAAATTTACATACAAGTCAGAATGTTATTTTAAGAGTCTTGAAATACCTTAGTATTTCAAGGCAACAGTGAGCAAATGTAGGAAGTGGTCAAAAATGAGAAAAATATTCTGACTACCTAATAAATATGGCATCTCATCTCTGGGGTGGCACTGATTACTCCAATCTTGAGAAACTCAAATCATGTAGGAGTAGGTTGTCATCCCATGACAGAACAGTGGGAAAGATGCTTCTTGTTTGGTTCCTAATATGTTTTTTATACCCTACTGCTGAATAAATAGTCTTTGAGGTAGGTATAGCCAAAAAATAGGGGATATTGCCCAACATGGGAGAGTAGGAAACAAATTTTGGAAATGAGTTGTTCTTCTTATTAATAATATTATTTTAACAGAGATGATACAATTCCAAGTATACTCTAGTTTCTCTTAAACCTCATGCCCTTGATCCATATTTTAGCTTTTCTCCTTAAATTTTTATTTCTTAGGTTCGTCCCTCAGAACCTGCTTTCACTTTCAAAAAGCTCTACTGATGTTCTCAGTACTATTGTCTTCTAAAATTGTTTTAAATAATCATATAACTAAAGATAAATCATCCTACAGTTAAAGTTTTGTTCATAGTTTTATTCCTACCACATCTTTCTTAATAAGTAGTATCTTCATTAAAAATACCAATTAACTGAGATATAGAAAGTCTAAATACAATATTTTGATTAACCTCGGGTCTCGTACAACCTAAGCTTGTTACTGAAGTTTTTAATTACCATTTCAGTTTTATCATTATGAACAAGATGTAAATCAAGTATTTAAAAAATGACTATTATACATGCCATTCTGCATTTGCTTTGCAGATTTTTTTCTGTATTTTTTATTGGTCCCTTATAGTTATACATAATGGTGGGATTTGTTGTTACGTGTTATGTATTTATATATGCACACAATGTAACAATATAATTTGGTCAAAACCATTCCCTCGTATTTCCCCTTTCCCTCTCTTCTTCCTTCTTCCTGGTCCCTTTCCTACACTCTACTCATCTCCCTTTGATTTTCATAAGAACCCACCCCCCAATTTCTTTTCCTTTTTCCTCTCTAACTTCCATATATGAGAAAAACATATGACCCTTGACCTTCTGAGTTTGACTTACTTTACTTAAAATAATGGTCTCCAGTTTCATCTATTTCCCTTCAAATGACAATTTTATTTTCCTTTATGGGCGAATAAAACTCCATAGTGGATATTCATCACATTTTCCTTATATATTGAACTGTTGATGGACACCTAGGCTGGTTCCATAATTTGGCTATTGTGAATTATGCTGCTATAAACATGGGTATGCAGGTATCACTACAGTATGGTAACTTGAATTCTTTAGGATATATACTGAGGAGTGGGATAGTTGGGTCATATGGGTTCCATTTCTTATCTTTTGAAAAGCCTCCATACTGATCTCCATAGCAGTTGTTTTAATTTACAATCCTACTAACAGTGTAAAAGTTCCTTTTTCTCCACATCCTCTCTAACATGTACCATTGTTTGTATTCTTGATGGCTGCCATCTGACTTTGTTTTTCTTTTTGTGGTGCTGGGGACTGAACCCAGGGCCTTGCACTTGCTTGGCACGTGCTCTACCAGGGAGTCACATCACCAGCCCATGGCAGATATTCTGACTGGAGTGAAATGAAATTTCAGGGTAGTTTTGATTTGCATTTCCATAATGGTTAGTGATGTTAAACAGTTTTTCATGTATTTGTTGGCCATTTGTATTTATTCTTTTTAGAAGTGTCTGCTTAGTTTATTTGTCCATTTAATCATTTTTTTATGTTAAATGTTTTGACTTCTTTTTATATTCTGGCTATTAATCCTCTGTTAGAAAAGTAGGTTGTAAAGATTTTTCTCCCATTCTGTAAATTCTCTCTGAACATTCTTAATTGTTTGCTGTGAATACATTTTTAAATTTGATTCCATCCCACTTATCCACTCTATTTCCTGAGCTTTAGGTGTCCTATTGAGTAAGTCATTGCCTGTGCCTATATGTTGGCATGTTGACCCTATGTTTTCTTGTAGAGATTGCATAGTTTGTGGTATAATTCTTACTGTTTGATCCATTTTGAGTTGATTTTTGTGCAGGGTGAGAGACAGGGATGTAGTCTCATTCTTCTACATATGGATAACCAGTTGTCTCAGCACCACTTGTTAAAAAGTCTGTCTTTTCTCCAATGTGTATTTTTGGCACATTTGTCAAAGATCAGATGACTCGTAGATGTGTGGGTTTGTCTTTGTGTCTTCTAGTCTGTGTAATTGGTCTATGTATCTGTTTTTATGCCAACACCATGCAGTTTTTGTTACTAAAGCTCTATAGAATAATTTCAAGTCAGGTATTGGGATGCCTCTAGTATTCTTGTTTGTCTTAGAATTGCTTTGTCTGGGGGCTGGGATTGTGGCTCAGCGGTAGAGCGCTTGCCTCGCATGCGTGAGGCCCTGAGTTCGATCCTCAGCACCACATACAAAGCAATAAAATAAAGACATTTAAAAAAAAAAAAAAAAAAGAATTGCTTTGTCTGTTCTAGGTCTTTTATTCTTTCCAATGAGTTTTAGGACTATTTTTTTTCTAGCTCTGTGAAGAATGTCATTGGGATTTTGATGGGTGTTGCACTGAATCTCTATATTGTTTTTGGTAGTATGGCCATTTGAACAATATTAATTCTGGCTATCCATGAGCATGGGAGGTCCTGCCATCTTCTTGTGTATTCTTAAATTTTTTTCTTCATGGTTGTATAGTTTTCATTATAGAAGTCTTGTATCTCCTTGGTTATATTTATTCCTATGTATTTAATTTAATTTAATTTAATTTTTTGAGTTTATTTTGAATGGAATTGTTTTCCTGATTACTTTCTCAGCAGATTAATTATTGGTATGTAGAAAAGCTATTGATTTTTGTATGCTGATTTTATAATCTACTACTTTGCTAAATTTGTATATTAGTTCTATCAATCTTTTGGTGGAGGTTTTTTTTTGATCTTTTAAGTTTAGGATCCTATCATCTGCAAACAGTGATAATTTGGTTTCTTCCTTTCCTGTTTTTATCACCTTTATTTCCTTCTCTTGACTAATTGCTCTGTCTAGAATTTCTAGTACCATATTAAATCAGTGGTGAGAGTGGACATCCTTGTCTTGTTCTAGACTTTAAAGGAAATGCTTTTAGTTTTTCCCCATTAACCATGATGTTGGTTTTGAGGTTTTGTGTATAGCCTTTATGATGTTGAGGTACATTCTTTCCATCCCCACTTTGTTTAATGTTTTTTTTTGTTTTTTTTTATCATGAATGGGTACTGAATTTCTGCATCTGTTGAGAGGACTAAGTGTTTTTTGGCCTTTAATTCTATTTATGCGATGATTTACTTTTATTGATTTGTGTATATTAAACCATTCTTGTGTCCTTGGGCTAAAACCAGCTTAGTATATGTATACTTCTCTAAATATGTTGTTGAATATGATTTGCTAATATTTCATTAAGGATTTTTGCATCTAAGTTTATCAGGGATATTGTTCTATAGTTTTCTTGATATGTACTTATCTGGTTTTGGTATAAGTGTGATATTGGCTTCATAGAATAAATTTGGAAGTGTTTCATGTCTTCCTAATTCATGGAATAATTTGAGGAGCTTTGGCATTAATTCCTCTTTAAAGATCTTGCAGAATTCAGCTGAGAATCCATTTGGTCCTTGGTTTTTTTCTTTTTCTTACTGCACCTATGACATTTCTAGTTATTGGTCAGTTTAGGTTTTCTATGTCATCTTGATTCAGTTTTAGAAGGTAATATTTGGGGGCTGGGGTTGTGGCTCAGTGGCATAGCGCTTGCCTTGCATGTGGGAGGCACTGGGTTCGATTCTCAACACCACATATAAACAAATGAATAAATAAAGGTCAATTAACAACTAAAAAATTAAAAAAAAAGAAGGTAATATTTGTCTGGAAATGTATCAATTTCTTCTAGGTTTTCCAATTTATTGGAGTAAAAGCTTTCAAAAAAATCTTTAATTATCCTCTGGATGTCTGTGGTGATTTCTCTTTTTTTAATCCCTAAAAATAAAGGATAAAATTTGGGTGTTCTTTCTTGTTCTTTTGGTTAGTTTGACTATGGGCTTATTAAACTTGTTTATCTTTTCAAAGAACCGACTCTATTTCATTGATCCTTTGAATTGTTTTTTTTTATCAATTTCATCAATTTTGGTTCTGATCTTAATTATTTTCTTCCTTCTGCTGGTTTTGGAATTCAGATTGTGCCACAACCTACATGGGTATTAATTTGGAAACTGGTGAAAGGTGATGGGGGATTAAGAAAGACAAACAAACATATAGAGAAAAAGCTGGGACCAGGTGGGACATTGTCCTCTGATGGAGGAATAATGACCTAGAGCTAGCACAGCACATTTATCATGTACGTTTTATCATCAAAAGGTTATTTGTGGGGGGCTGGGGTTGTGGCTCAGTGGTAGAGCACTTGCCTCACAAGTGTGAGGCACCGGGTTCGATTCTCAGCACCACATAAAAACAAATAAAAGAAAATAAAGGTATTAAAAATATTTTTTAAAAAAAGGTTATTTGTGGGAAAGTTTCTGAAAAGCAGACAGACTTGAAAGTTGTGGTCACTTGTAAGACATTGTGTATATCTTATGCCCAGAATTCTCTATCCCCTGCAGCTGGTGCCTGAGCTCAAGGTCCAGACTGATACAGCTCCATGCCTTTGCACAGAGCCTCCTCAGGCTGGTCATCACTATAGCAACTGGGCAATCTTGACCTTCTCCTTTGCATAGGAAGTTCCCAGTGCAAATGCAGCCACAAGGCCATCAGAAACCATGACAAAGTCACTGTTCTCCATATGTTTGTTATTCTTTTTAAAGAACTTGAAACACATTATTGGGTTGTTTATTTTGGAAATTTCTGATTTTCTTATGTAGGCACTCATAGCTATGCACTTTACTCTTAGAACTACCTTCATAGTATTCCAGATGTTTTAGTAAGTGGTATCACTGTTCTTGTTTGATTCTAAGAATTTAAAAATTTCTCCCCTCATTTCTTTGTATTGTTCAATCTCCACATATATTTATATTTTCTGTGGGGCTTTTGGTGTTGATTTCTGTTGGTTTCTCTTTCTTTCTTTCTCTCTTTCTTTCTCTTTCTCCCCTCCCCCTTCCTTCTTCTTTCTCCCCTCCCTCTTCTTCCCTCCCTCCCTCCCCCCTCTTCCTTCCTTCCTTCCTTCCTTCCTTTCTTTCTTTCATACCAGGATTGAACCTAGGGCTCTTAACCACTGAGCCATGTCCCCAGCTTTTTTATATTTTATTTAGAGATAGGGTCTTGCTAAGTTGCTTAGAGCCTTGCTACATTGCTGAGGTTGGCTTTGAACTCATGGTTCTCCTGCCTCAGCCTCCTGAGCCACTGGGATTACAGGCATGTCCCACCATGCCCAGCATGATGTTGATTTCTAATTACATTCCATTGTGATCCGATAAGATGCAGGGAATTGTATTGATTTTTTTTGTATGTGCTAAGAGTTGCTTTGTGAATTAAAGTATGGTCTATTTTGGAGTTTTATGAGCAGCTAAGAAAAAAGTGTATTCAGTTATTGTTAGATGAAATATTCTATAGAAGTCTGCTAAGTCCATTTGATTTACATTATTTTTCAGGTCCAAAGAGTCTTTACTGAATTTATGTCTGGAGGACCTATCTATTGGTGAGAAAATTGCGTTTAATTCACTCAGTATCATTGGACTGGGGTCTCTCTGAGGCTTTAATTCAAGTAGTGCTTGTTTTATGTAATTTAGTTTGGGACATAAATATTCACTGTAATTGTGTCTTCTTGTTGGATTGTTCCCTTTACCAGTAGGAAGTGACTTTCTTTGTCTCTTCTGATTAATTTTAGCTTGAAGTGTGCTTTGTTGAATACAAGAGTAGCTACTCCTGCTTGTTTTGGAGCTTCATTGTTATGGTATATCAATTTCTATCTTTTCACTTTCAGCCTGAATATGCCTTTGACTTTAAGGTAAGTTTCTTGCAAACAACATATATTTGGGCCTTGTTTTTCAATTCATTCTGTTAGTCTATCTTTCAGTTGGAGAGTTGAGACCACTAATATTCAATGTTATTATGGAGAGATGTTTATTAATCCTCCCATTTTGATTTACTTGTAATGTCTAATTTGATCTTATTTCCCATTTGCTTATCTACACTTCAAATGAGATATTTTTTAATTTTTTTTTTATTTTTAGTTATAGATGTACATAATACCTTTATTTTTATATAGTGCTGAGGATCGAACCCAGTGCCTTGCACATGCTAGGCAAGCGCTCTACCGCTGAGCCACGACTCCAGCCTCTCAAATGAGATTTTTTAATATGAGGTATGAGGTTTGTTTTTGATTTCTTCAGTGTGAGTATTTTTTAAGTAAATTCTGTACTGGTGGCTTAGTGGTCATAAATTCTTTTAGTTTTTGCTTATCTTGGAGGCTTTTTATTTCCTTTTTGATTTTGAAGGATAGCTTTGCTGGATGTAGCAATTATTGGCTGACAGTTATTTTCTTTCAGTATTGGGAATACACCATTCCAAGACCTCTTTGATTTTATAGTTTGTGCTGAGAAATCAGAATCCATTAAAATGCTTTATATACTTTAAATCCATTAAAATCAGAATCCATTAAAATGCTTTATATACTTTAAAAAAGTTACCAACATGTAAAATTTTATGTAAATATGATCATTTCATAGACTTAGAAAAGCTAGTTTTTGTTTTTCTTTGGTACTGGGGATTGAACTCAGGGGCACTCGACCACTGAGCCCCATCCCCAGCCCTATTTTGTGTCTTTATGTAGGGACAGGGTCTCACAGAGTTGCTTAGCGCCTCGCCGTTGCTGAGGCTGGCTTTGAACTCGCGATTCTCCTGTCTCAGCCTCCCTAAGTGCTAGGATTACAGGCGTGTGCCACTGTACCTGGCTCCAGTGTTTTTATTTATTTCCTGTTTGGTCTTGGATTTTCCTGTTCCTTCATCCTTACATTAGTTCCTCCATCACTTTTAGGATAACTCACATTAATAACTTGGTATGAATTACTCCAGTGAATCTCATGAATCAATTCAATAAATCAATTTTATAGTTTTTCCTTCACTTATATACTGACCTGTAAAGGACCTCTAAATTTGGAGATCTTGGTCTCTTTTGTGCTCTCTCTCTCTCTCCAAAATTATGACTTCATGTACAATTTTATTATTCACTCATTATTCCTCTTGAAAAGCTCTCAATATCACATGGTATTCTGCTTTGTTATTTATAATAACTACATAAAAACCTGGTATGTGATTTGTTGCTCAGCCATTCATCTGTTGATGGATATTTTGTTCCATGCTTCAGCTTTTCTGATAAATGTTGCAATCATCATCTTTAAAAGCATACTCTCACAAACTAACTTTTGCGTCTATGGGATAGATTCCCAGGGGTGCAATTGTTGTGTTAAAGGTTATATATAGTTTCAATTTCAACAGAGTGCAAAATTGCTTTCCTTAAAGTGTGAAATACTGCAAATGTCTAGCAATGCATGGAAAAACACCTGTCTTGTATTTCCACCAGCGATACATTCTACACCTAAATTTTTTTTCCCATGGGCCCACGTGTAGAAATAATATCTCACTATATTTTTAAATTGCATTTTTCTACTTAGAGTTAAGACTTTTCTTATAAATCATTTTTCCATTATTCTCTGTCACTTTTATGCTTACATTTTCTTCATGGTATTTGTGTGTGTGTGTGTATGTGTGTATGTGTGTGTTCATGGTGTGTGTATACATTATAAAACTTCATTATATATCATAGATATTAGCAGATACTAGCCTTGTGTTTTGCTGATTTTTATTTTGTTACTTGAATTTCATTATTGTGTTTTTGCTACATAATTTTTATATGGTCAAATATAACCATATAAAAATGACAAAGACAGTAAGAATTATCTACAACCTCAACATGTTTTCTTGAAGTGTATAATATAAATAATGAGAGTATTTGCTTTTGACCTTCTAATTCCATGCTCCAGAAATAACCACCATCAACATTTTGGTATGTAGTCAGCTAGTTTCTAATCCATACATATATGAATCTAAATGTTTATGTCTTTATTGTGAAGAGGTGACATAAAACATTCTTTCATTTCTTGAGTTCTTTAATTTAGTCAATTAATCTTTCTTCTCTGTTAAAGACATATAGGTTCTTAGTAAGAATAACAGGTATAAAAATACTTGTCCATTTATTTTTTTCTCCTTTGACCTAGAAAGTTATTCTTCTGGCTTGATGTTTAAGAAAAAGAATCAGAGAGGAAGTGTGATGTTAGCTTTGACTGTGTGGGGATCTCTGAGAAATTGTCCTTGAATTTTGGCTCCTCCCTTTAGGTAAAAAAATCCTCTAGGAGTCATGGAAACTTCAGGAAGCTTTGGAGACATGAAGACAGAGGGGCCCTGGGTTTTGCTTCCAATTGGAGCACTTGGAGGAAGCAACCTAAAAGAATTTCCATGCTGCTGGGCGCGGTGGCGCAAGCCTGTAATCCCAGCACTTAGGGAGGCTGAGACAGGAGAATCGCGAGTTCAAAGCCAGCCTCAGCAACGGTGAGGCGCTAAGCAACTGAGTGAGACCCTGTCTCTACATAAAACACAAAATAGGGCTGGGGATGTGGCTCAGTGGTCGAGTGCCCTTGAGTTCAATCTTCAGTACCAAAAAGGGGCTGATCCTGTAATATCATGAGAATGTGAGTGCCTCCTGTATCTTTGAAACCTTCACAGGGTGTTGGGGTAAGGCAAATTCCAAAACTGACTGAAATTAAACACGAAGTTGACTGGAATTGTGAGATGTTATGTGATGTTAGAATATGAACCTGAAATAGAGATTCAGATGAGTCATAGAAAAGTAAAGTTTTTATTTAAAGCATACTTTGTGGTGCATTGAAATTTGTCACTATATATGCATAGTATATTTATTTTTGACAAATAAAACTATAGATATCTCTGTGCTTAACTACCTATCAAAACTTGATTTTTTCACTTAACTTTATATCCCAATTAAAGTTTATTTTCTCCAAATATTGTTTTTTTTTTGGGTACCGGGGATTGAACTCAGGGGCACTCGACCACTGAGCCACATCCCCAGCCCTATTTTGTGTTTTATGTAGAGACAGGGTCTCACTGAGTTGCTTAGTGCCTCGCCATTGCTGAGGCTGACTTTGAACTCGCGATTCTCCTGTCTCAGCCTCCCTAAGTGCTGGGATTACAAGCGTGAGCCACCGCGCCCGGCTCCAAATATTGTTTTTAATGTTTATTTTGTGACCAACCACATGAAAACTCCACACTCCATTTTTTCCTCCAGTTGATAAGCATTTTAGGTTGTTTACTTCTGTTGTTATTATAAACAATACTGTGACAAACATTGTTGGCATGTACTGTGGCACATGTGTGTTAATTCTGTAGGCCAGGTTCTTCAGAGGACACGTTAAACCACAGGATATGTGCAGCCTAGGTAGTACTTCATCCCAGGAAATCAATTTATGGACACTTCTTTTTTAGATGGAAGATCTGCAGCATATGAAATGTTAATCAGCCCTTGGGTCCTCTACTTATACTGTTCTTGTCTTAGGCCAGCCAGAGAACTTGGTTTTACCACCAGTACTTCACTGAAACAAGAAGGATGCAACCCAAGAGTAGTAAGAATTGTCACTTAGCTTCCTATAGTTGTCACCTGTTCCTAGCTAGCCATTTGGGACAGAAGTAGACTGACTCCCTTAGGCATTACATCAGGAACTTCTGATGGTGATGTGTTCCGTTTGGTTACTTCTACATTTAAGACTCTTTCAGGGGACAGTCTAGTTAACTTTTGGTTAATTGCTCTATCTTATTTAAGAAACTTAGTAACAAGACAGATTATTTTCTGGTGAGGGTATATTTGTTTTGTACAAAGTCCTATTTATGTCATGAAACACTTTGAGTCAAAATATACCCACTGTAGAAAACATAATTGTTAAATTTAGCTTTTATTTCCCAAGGTGAAGAAGTCATAGATTTGTGATATAGAAAAATTCTGGAACTCAGATCATTCACTGCATTATTTTATTTTATTTTTTTAGAAATTTCTTTTTTTTTCTTTTTTCTTTTTTAGTTGTAGATGGACACAGTACCTTTATTTTATTTATTCATTTTTATGTGGTGCTGAGGATCAAACCCAGTGCCTTACATGTGGTAGGCAAGCCCTCTACTACTGAGCCGTAACCCCAGACCCTTATTGTCTTTTTCCATTAAAATACACAAGGATTTTATCATGAAAAATAATTCGTTTAGTACCAAATAGAACCTCAGAAATTGCATTAAATTTAATAAATTGAGTTGTGAATAATTGATATTATATTCAGTCTTCCCATCCAAGAAATGAACATATTTTTCCCATTTAAAAATCTTTATATATATCTTTCAGTTAAGTTTGTATTGTATTCTCAAAGGTTCCACACATTTTAAATTAAGGCTATTTAAATAAATATTGAATAAAATATTTTCCCAATTTATATTTGTTTCTTGCTGCTGTTCAGGAAAACATTGATTTTTATATAGTTACATCTTATTTGATCTCTAAAAGTCAGTTTGAGAAACACATTGGCGTCCTAGAAGTTTATTCAAGAGCGTTCTGGCTCTGCACCAGTGAGGGTGGTGGAAGGAAAGTGATTTTGTAGTGGGGGGAGTTGGGTGTTGGTCCAGTCTCAACTAGGGCCAGCTCTGAAGCTGGGAGGGTCCCTCAGAGCTTTCCTGACTGAGATGGTACAGGGTCTTTCAATCCCTGTGGAAGGTTGCCATTAGTGAGGCATTTCTCAGTCACAGTAGACAGTGCTTGTAGACATTAATCCTTCAGTCTTGAGAGGCCAGGGCTATGAGCTGCACAGCTAGGAGTGTGAGAAGTTCTAGTTGGGTAAAATGTGGGCGTCTGAAAAATAGTTCAACCACTCATGACATTTCTGTGTTTTCCTTTCTAGTTTCCAAGGCATAGAAAATATGCCTCTTCCTGCCCTGACTCCTCCTCACTTTCCTTTTTAGGTGCTTGGTGTACTTAGTGCTTAATTTAGTAGAAAAATGCAGTTAGTCTGGGAATATTTGAAATGGCTGTCTTCAAATCACTCAGGCAAGCTGACAAAGCATCTAAGTCCACCTGAAAGAAAAGAAATAGGAAGAATAACTAAGAAATGCTGGAGGAAGAATGATTACAAAGGATATTTCACTACATACTAAAATATGTTGTGAAAAGTGAGTAATTAAAACAGTGTGGTTTTGGTACAAATAAACAGATAAGTGAAAGAATGCATAGTATACAAATATATTCTAATTCAATCAGAACTTAATTTAAATTTTAAAAAAATCAAAAAAGAAGAGGAAATGGGTAATTAACAAATGATGTTTGGGAAACTAATTGTTGTTATATTTTGAATCCAGGAATTTATTTCTATCTACACAATATTTAAAAAATATGTTCCAAATATATTAATAGCTAAATAGAAATTATAAAAAGCAGCATAAAATACATTAATATAGATGAATGTCCAAGTAATGAATTATTTTTTTGGTATGAAAAGTTAAGAAAAATTCAAAAAGGAAATGATAGATTTGTATAGATTATTTAAAAAACCACGTGCCAAAGATATATAGAAATATAGACAACTGAACACCAAATGATTGGCCTTAACATATGGTATGGATGAGCTCTAGCTCTTACAAATGAATACAAAATCAACACTCCTCTAAAAACTTAGAGAACAGATATCAGCAATCTATTCATAGAATTAGAAATCCAAATGACTAATATGTTTATAAATATATTTATATATTACACAAATAGATGAGATTTTGGAGAAGAGAAGTATCTAACTTTCACCTAGTGCGTGATGAGATGAATCAACCTTTATCTATTTATGTGAATGTGAAGTATTCACATTCAATGAAGTATTCAATGAAGGTCAAATTTAATAATAAAATTTACCACTCATGTTTCAAGTTGGCAGACACTGAGCAAAAGTCATATTCAATGCATTCAATGGTGGACCATTCTTTTTTTTTTTTTAAATAATTTTTTAGTTGTCAATGGATCTTTATTTTTTTTATTTATATGCGGTGCTGAGAATCGAACCCAGTGCCTCACACATGCCAGGCAAGCACTCTGCCACTGAGCCACAACCCCAGCCCAATGGTGGACCATTCTTTTATGCTGCTGCTGCTGTATCTATACATTGGTCTAACTTTTCTGAATGACCATTTGAGAATATATAAAAAGATTCTCAGTCAGGCATGGTGACTTATACCTGTAATCCCAGTGACTTGGGAGATTGAGGCAAGAAGACTGTAAGTCCAAGGCCAGCCTCAGCAATTTATCAAGACCTTGTCTCAAAATTAAAAGAAATACATTTAAAAAAGGACTGGAGATATAGTTCATTAGTAGGGTTCCCCTAGGTTCAACCCATGGAACTAGGAAAAAAAAGTGGGAACACTGCTGAATCACATAGCTATGACCTAAATGACTAGTGTATTTCTATTGCCAAAGTAAGACCAAAAGACTGTTCTTCAGGACATTGCAGTGTTTATTTAGAAGGACATGTCAGATGATAAATTTAAATTTTGGTAATCACAACAAAATCAGAGAAATTTTCTACCCATTCAATTTTGTCTTCACACAATTGTCCCATTTTAACTGGCTGGAACATTCAGATGCACCAAAGAATGTTATTTCTTTTCTCCAGTAAATGGGTTTAGATCCCATATAAACTTCCCACACTAAATTAAAACACACACATTAGAGTCTTATGAGAAAAAGGGAAAGGTGACTGAGGGGAGGGGAATCTAATCTGATGTTTGAAAATAAATTGGAAAGAAAAGAGAAACTTTCAAGGAATAGAGTTATTTTTAAGAAATCATGTTATGTTCTGATCCTAAAATGACTGAAAATCATCTGTTTTATGTAAATGATGCCTTAATAAATTCTTTGAAGCTACTCTAATAATGTTGTTGGACTTATGAAGTAAGTATTTGCAAACCTCTGTCCTCTTCTAGACAAAATCCATATCCCTCTGGCTATAAGGATTTGTCTATTTCATTCTTAAATGTTCAAGTCTTTCCATTTTTTCCCACTCCCACCATTGGTCCAAGCTACCATTGTCTCTTATTTGCCAGCTACAAATTCTTCCAAGTAGTCTTTGTGCAGCCACTGGGCACCATTATTAATCCATCTTTATAATGCATATAGATTGATGCTTTAAATGAGAAAATACAAAAAAATTTGACTTCTTGATTTCAACTTTTAAATTGCTCACTACTTTGAATATGAAGAAAGCATCAATTAATATGACATATAGATTTAGTCTTTTCTTGCTATGATTTGGATATCATTTGTCCCTCAAAAGTTCATGTAGTAGAATATGGTCCCCAGTTCAGTGGTGCTGAGGTGGTGGAAACTTTAAGGGATAGGGCCTAGTGGAAGGTAATTAGGTCACAGGAGCTCCACTCTCATGAATGGATTGATGCTGTCTTGTGGAAATGAGTCATGTCCAATAGGAGTGGATTATTCTCCACAGGAGTGGGTTGTTATTAAAGAGCAAACTTGGCCCTTACCCACTGTCTGGCTTCTTTGCTCTCACATGTGCTCCTCTGCATACAGTCAGTTCGCTTTCTGTTTTTCTACCGTATTGTGATGCAGCCAACAGGCTTACCAGGGTGTCAGTGCAGCATTGGGGACTAAGTCTTTAATATACGAGACTTTGGGAGACATTCCAGATCTAAGTCGTAGCACTAACTAAAGTGGTTACCACAAATGAGCTGATGTTTCCTTAAAAAGTGGGGACAAATAATATCATATTGGAATTGGGTGGGGATTAAAATAAGTGAGTACAATGTCATATATATAGTAGTTATTCTTTCCCTACATCTGGAAAAATGCATTCATCTGTCTCCTTTGTTATTTCTTACTATATATTGACAGTTTAGGTGGAATTGGAATACCTTGTTTTTTTGTTCATTAGAGCAGAAACAATACTCATAAGATTTTAAAGAGATTTATAATAAAGTTCTTGACTTGTCCTTTAACAGAACCCGTGAAGAGATGACTACAGTGTTTTGATTCTTCAAATACTTGTCCATTTTACAAAGGTGTCATTTGTCTCTTCATAGAATTTCTAAGTGAGTTCTGGTATGGACTTAGCTATTAGGAAAGGATAAGGTGATTCTTCTTGGAAACAACCCAGTGATTCCATTTGTAGTGGTATTAATGCTTTACAGCAGCAACAGAAAAGGGACACTTCTCATAACAGACACTTTTTATAACAATTTTTGGGGGAATATATTGGGTTTGTCCTTGTTTCTCTTTCTGCCTGGAGACTTAACTTGTCTCATTGTTCTATTAAATGAACATTCCTGAAATATCACTAGGGTTCAGGAACTCCATGTTATTTCACTTTGTCTCTCAAGCAAACCTGAACTGTTGGAATTTATCCAACATACACTTTGCCCTCCTCCTCAGCATTGATCAATAAC
Source organism: Xerus rutilus (assembly GCA_028644305.1). NCBI lineage: Eukaryota > Metazoa > Chordata > Mammalia > Rodentia > Sciuridae > Xerus > Xerus rutilus. The sequence goes on from CM053403.1 coordinate 48,856,207, forward strand.
GAAGAATGTGAGCAGAGACCAAATGTGGGAAATGAAACTCAACCTGCTGAATCTCATCTGAAGAATGGTTTTGCCTTTTGTTCCATGGAAACAACACATCATTCCAAAGCTCATTTGGGAGTCTGTTCATTGTTAATACATTGTTAAACACGCCTGTTGATATAGAAATTAGGGGGGGATTATTTGAGATTTATTTTTGGTTATGATAATTAGTTGCTTTTGCTGAATTATGACAAATAAAATCTCATATAGACAATTATTAAAATACAGTAGTTCCAAGGCATTTAATGTGTCTTGAATTTAGGAATGACATTAGACTGTGAGAGAGTTTTAATTCTTCTTTTCTTTTCAGATGTTTAGGCTACTAGGTTTTAATTAAGCTGTCTTTAATTTTAAGAACCAGTCTAGTACATCTTGCTCTCTAGTATTATTTCTAAACTGATTTGGAAATTTTGTAGTGATTTTAGTCTTATAAATTTTTATGAGTTGTATAATTTTAAGAGTAATGATGATGATAATCGTAGCTAGTTTATTATGTGTCAGGAGCTGTGTGATAGTCACAAAGAAGATAATTGGCTATACTATGTTATTTAATATAAGATGGCCTACAAATGGCATCCATTCAAATGAACTAAATTACATTTAATTCGTTTATTGAAACTTTCTTAACACTTAACTGCTTAGTAGTCACCAAAAAGGAAATAGAAGGTTACAACCTGCTTCTAGTTCCATAGTTAATGACCTTTCCTTTCTTTGCTTACCTTTCAACTGAAAAAGCAAGTTTGGAATAGTCCAGGTCAGTCTACATCAAGGTCACACAACTTCTAAGGGCTGAAGGTGGGAGACAAACTCATTTTAGTACATACATTTTCAAATATATTGACTTTCACATACTTAAAATAAGATTATAGGGTGGATTCTATTTTGTAATTTGAGTCTACAATAGGTTTCACTGTCTTTTCATAGTAGTAAATATGATTCTATAAATACATAGATGCCTTGCATTCTGTCATAGCCCCTGAGTTTTCTGTACAGGTCTTGGTGTACATTGGGTGAAAACCAAACAACTTCCAGCAATGAAAAGACTATTGAGTTTTCTTTCCAAATGTGGATCTTCAATTGGAAATATGTTTTCTAAAGTTGAATGACTGGTCCAGAAGACACATGGTCCGCTCTCTCAGAACGAAGGCAGGTTGTTACTGTGCTTCTGTGGCTCTGGGAGTGCTAAACCTTTTCACTACAGTTTCTTTTCTTTCTTTAGTTCTTTCTTTCTTTCTTTTTTTTTTTCGAGGTATAATATGCCACTAAGCATAAAGCCAGAAGTTAGTGCTGAATTAAATGAACACTGAACATGAAGTTTCTCCTCAGCTCCTGGACTGTACATGTTATGAAATATCTAAGGGAATTGGAAAATTCCTTTCTGGCTAAGTGAAATAACGTATCTGTGGAAAGATAAGCTCTACAGAAGAAAAATAAAACTTTGATTGCATTCCACAGACAATGACTTCAAAGACCTCTCCCCACCAAAAAACAAAAAAACAAGAACCAAAAAACCAAAGAAAAAAACTAAAAGTCCTAATCCAATCAAGTTGACAATCTACATGAGCCATCATAACATCTCATTTACCAAAACAAATCATATGACCCAAGTCCAGAATCAAGGCATCAATGTTGCCTTAATTAAGGATGAAGAAGTAGGGCCATTTTTTGTTTGTTTGTTTTGTCATCTACCATACCTATGAACTCAGATCTTGGTACTTAACCAAACTATTATTCACAGTGAAATACAAACATTCAACTACTATTTAATTTAGTACCTATGATTTGTCTGTAGAAAAGTTACTAAGGAATAATATAAGAAGAAAATTCAAGAAGAAAAATAAATCTAAAGGAAATACAAAATACAACAAATAATGATGAGAAAGAAACAAGTAACTTTGCAAAGATTAGGACTTTTGTGTGTGTTGCTGAAGGTGTTTCGGAAATTATTGACATGTGAAACAGCAGAGGGGGGCAGACCCATCCTGAATGTGGGCAGTGCAGATCAGTGGGCTGGAGGCCTGGACAAAAGGAGGATGGAGGAAAGGAAGCCAGCACAGATGCAGTTGCCATTTTCTCTTTCTCAGGTGGGTGCTTGGTTGCTGCTGTGGTTTCCTAAGGTCATTGGACACCAGCTCCTTCACTCTTCCCAAGCAGACTCTGACCAGTGACTCTCGAGGGAGTTTCACACTTCCAGTCCCAGACTAGGGCAGCATAATTGGTTCCTCTTCTTCTGAGGCTCTAGTTTCTTGGACTGAGCAGTTACTGGTTCCTTTAGCTCTCCAGTCTGCAGACAGACATTGTGGAACTATCCAGTTTCTGATTCTGTAAGTCAATATAATATATATCCTTTAATAATCATAATCACACATATGATTATAAAAGGGGTATATATACATATGTGTATGTGTATATGTGTATGTATATCTGTTGTTGGTTCTGATCTGCTAGAGAGCTCTGGCTAATACAGATGTTAACAAGTACAACATAAGACTATTGAAAAGCACTTTTCTCATTTGACTTTATGATTCTTGTCCTAAACCATTGCCATGAGAACATGTGTGACTCAACTCACTTGAATTATCTTATACAAAGTCATCCTATTTTAGCTAATAGCCAGCTGACCCCCAGACATGTTGGTGAGCCTAGCTGAGTCCAGAAGAGGCACCAATTGCCAACTTGTATGCAAATGAGCTAAATAATTTCTAATTGTTAAAAGGCTCTGTCTTGTGGGTAGTTTTGTATAGAATGCATTTGTGGCATTTGGTATTTGATAAAGTAGGTGGTTTTCTTTACCACTTGGAGGATATTGCTCTGCTATCAACTTCCATACACTGTTATTGTTGAGGAATATAACAAGGTTGTGATTATTTTTTTTATTGGTTAGCTATTGCTAAAGTTTGGATATGGTTTGAGCTTGTCCCCAAAGGGTTCATTTATTCAAGGTTTGGTCCTCATTGTGGTGATGTGACAGGTGGACCTTCAAGAGGTGGGGCTTAGTGGGAGGTACTTAGGTCATTGTGAGTATTGCACTTGGAAGGAATTAAGGTAGTTCTTCTGGGACCTTTTTGTTAGTTCTTCAGAGAAGGTGGTTCTAAAAGGAGAAAGCCTGGCCCTTCCCCTTCTCTCTGATTTTCTGTTTTATGATGTGATATGTTCGCTCATGTGCATCCACCACCATGATGTCATCTACCACAAGACTTTCACTAAAGCTGAGCAGAAGCCAGTACCATACTCTTGAACCTCTAGAACTGAGAGCTAAATAAGCCTCTTTTCTTTATAAGGTTGCCCAATTTCAGATATTTTGTTATACTAATCAAAGACAGATTAATATAGTTATCTATAGATAACATCTTCAGGATATTCTTCTTGCTTTTGTCTTCATAAGTGTTACATATATATATAAAATATTATTATGCACTTATAGGTATATAATACAAAAATATGCAAGAATACTGGGATACAGCTTAGGAAAGCAAATATTGTTTTTAATTCACTATGTCAGACTTGTCCTTAATTGGAAATTAAGACGGAATTAGAAGAGTTGAGGGTTAGGGTAATGGTGGAATATTAAGGTCTACAGCTGTAAGAAAAATTCTCAGACCAGCAAGGAAAGTCAAGGTCCATATTGTGCTGCACAATATGCTTACTGGCTTTGGATACATACTTACACAATTGCTATTTAGAGTTAATAAATGTCAGAAATCAAAGACCTGTTTTTATTTATTTATTTTTAGCTGCTATTGAAATGCCCTAAATCAACAATAGGAAGGGCTGCTAATGTTATGAGGAATTCTCCCCACTGAATTCTCACTTTCTCAGAAGTGACCTTATTATGAATAATGAACAAGAATGAATAGTATTCCATTGTGTATGCAGCTGTTCCTTAACTTACAATGGGGTTACATCTTCATAAGCCTATTTTAAGTTGAAAAAGCACATAAAAATGCATTTAATGTACATAACTTATCAAACATTGTAGCTTAGCAACACAGTATACTATAGAGTATCTGTTGTTTACTCCTGTGGTCACATAGTTAAACGGGGGCAATGCCAGCAAGCACCACAAGGGAATATAATATTTCATATTGCTAGCTGGGATAAAGACCAAAATTCTAAGTTTGATGTACAGTTTCTACTGCATCTATAGTTTTTGCACCACTGTAAAGTAAAAACACCATTAAGTGGCACCATCAAAAGGTAGAGTCATCTATTCATAGCACATTTTCTTTTTTTTAAATTTTATTTAAAAAAATTTTTTTTAGTTGTAGATGCACATAGTATCTTTATTTTATTTATTTTTATGTGGTGCTGAGGATCGAACCCAGTGCCTCATGCATGCAAGGCAAGCGCTCTACCATTGAGCCACAATCCCAGCCCCTATTCATAGCATATTTTATTTATCCCATCATCCTCTGAAGGACACTGAGGTTGGTCCCATCCAATGATGATTGTTAATGCTGCAGTACATATGAGAGTGCAAATATCTGTTTGGCAGGTGATTTCGTTTTATTTGTCTGTGTACCCAGTAGTGTGATTTCTGGGTCATATGATAGTTCTTTTTTGAAATTTTTGAAGACGTTCCATACTATTTCTCATAATTTCTATACTAATTTACATACCCACCAATAGTGTACAATGGTTTCCTTTTATCTATATTGTCTAATATGTTTTATCTTTTTGATAATAGCCATTGTAACAGAGGAGAATTGAAATCTCATTGTGATTGTGATTTGCTTTTCCTTGATAATGAGTTTTGCTGAGCATTTTCTTTTTCATATACCTTTTGGCCATTTGTGTGTCTATTATAGATTAATGTCTTCTTAGGACTTTTGCCTATTTTAAAATCATCTATAAAAAAGAATAAAATCCTGCTATTTTCAACAACATGGATGAACTGGAAGAACATTAAGTTAGTGGACTATGACAGACATGGGAAGATAAATATCAAATAACTCACTCATGTGGAATCGAGAGAAGTTGTTTGCACAGGAGTAGAGTAGTGTAGTGGTTACCAGAGACTGGCATGGAGAGTGGGGAGGAGGAGATGGAAATTGTTGGTAGAAGGATAGTTAAGTGGGAGGAATAAATTTCCAGAGATCTTTTATACAATAAGGTAAGCATAGTTAATGAGGATACATTCTTGAAAAATGTAAAGAGTGGATGCTATGCACTCTCACCATAAAATGACTACTTGCGGTAATGTATTTGTTAATTAGCTTGATTTAACCTTTTCAAAATGTATATACCCTTCAAAATATCATGTTGTATGTGATAAACCATATGATATTATCTGCGAATTAAAAAAAAAAACAGAAACAATGAACAAGGACAATCTTCTAGAGAGCAGAACTAAGGAGGTCATACTGGTTTGTGCTCATTATTTGTATCTTTCTCCTTTTGGTAAGTCAATAACTAGTTCTGTACCCACTTTCTGTTTTTAAAACATTTTTGACACCTGTAATCATTTAAGGAATTAATTTCTAGATTTACTAGAGCATGTGTCCCATTAAGAGAAAAAATACATCTAAGAGGAATTAAATATTAAACAGCAAAGCAAAATAATATTTCAGTGCCTGTCTTTTATGAAAAAATTGAATTTGTGAAATTTTCCTTGTTCTTTAATTTTATTTTATTGGTTTTATGGGTATATGTATTGAAAGCCTATAAATTAAAATATTTGATACTCCAGGTCTCTTTCTTTACCACAAATAATAACAAACATTTATTGAATAAGAGATGCTTTAGATTTGAGAATATCAAATTCAGAATGGAGAAACCCTCAGTTCTTATCTACCACTTTGATTTCTGAGTTTCATAGCAAGCTATATGCTCTCCATTGCCAATTATATTACAAATTGTTATCAGTTGTCTACTTTGCCAATTATTAATTGTTATCACCCAGGTGGAAGATTGGTGCATTATCTTCTTGAGAAAAGATTTGTAAATATTTAGGATACCTCAGTGAAAATGAATGGCTGACTTCCCATTTGACACATGATGAAGCCCAGGGATTGACTAAGATCATGAACCAAGAATGCAGAACTTCCAAAATGCAGTTTTAATGTTTTAGCTTCCCTGTTTTAAGATCATTTCAAAATTTGTTGCATGACAATCCCCCTTCTTTTGAGACAGGGTCTTGTTCTGTTGCCTAGGCTGGCCTTGAATGGAAAATCTATCTGCCTCAATCTTCCAAGTAGCTGGAATTACAAGATTACATCACCATGCCCACCTTATCTCATTCTTAAATATAAACACTTGAGTAAATATAACTAGGTAGTAAGGGAATGGTTCCAGATTGAAATACATGTATGAAGACATGAATGGCATGACTCTACTTGGTGTACAAGCAGAGAAATAAAAAAATTGTGCTCCATTTGTGTACTATGAATTGAAATGCATTCTGCTGTCATGTGTAAAAAATTAAAACAAATAAATGAAAGAACCAAATAGGCAAACATGGGAAAATGTGATATTTAGATTACTGAAGAGGTCTGGATACATTCATAAATGAAGTGCTCAGAGCGATAATAAAAATTCTGCAAACATAAAATAATAATAGGAAACCCTGAGAAAGAAACAACCAAAGTACAAGAAATTCTTAAAGAATAAAATGTGTGGTCAGCAAGCTAGAAGAATAAATAGAATGATAAGTAAAGATGAAGAAATTTCTTGGAAAGCTAAACAAATGCCAAATAGATTGGGTCATAAGAAAGAATAGGTAGGAAAATTACAGGGTTAATCTTGGCAGGCCAATCTGTGCAAGCAAGTACAGAGAAATGTGGGAGAGAAAACAACTTACAAGAAAAGTTCCAAAAATTTAAGGGTATCTAAGTCAAGACTGATGGGACATAACAAATATTTATGATAATAAAATTTTAAAAGTTCATATCATTCATATCAATTGCACATAATGTGAACTTGCAGAGAAACAAGGATAAGGTAAAGATCCTAAAATTTCCCAAGGAAAAAGAAATAGTAGTATACCCAAATCAATTAGAATGGCTTTAAAGTTCTCAATATCAATACTGGATCTTAGAAGATAGTAGTAGGGTAAAGTCTTCAAAATTCTGAAAGAAAATATTTCCCAAGTCTGAATTCTATATTCAGAAAAACTATTAATGAAGTGTAATGAGGAAAATAAGAAAATAATGATTTGGATATTATCTAACTTAATTTCTTAAGGGTTTTTATATAGATTAGAGTAACTCCAGCTTTATTAGAGAAGTCTCTGAACTAAAAATCCCATATGCTAAAGAGACCTTAAAAACTCTTTTGATTCAGTTGTATGCCTCTAGACAGAGATCATTATTACCATTTCATTTCTGGAGGAACTGCAGTCCAGAGTGTTTATATTGTTGGCTGTATCTCTCACCACAAATGTGATAAAGGGGAAAGGAGCACCACATTTTTCTTTTTTTTTGGTACTGGGGATTGAACTCAGGGGTACTTGACCACTAAGCCACATCCCCAACCCTATCTTGTGTTTTGTGTAGAGACAGGGTATCACTGAGTTGCTTAGCGCCTCACCATTGCTGAGGCTGGCTTTAAACTCACGATTCTCCTGTCTCAGCCTCCCAAAGTGCTGGGATTACTGGCATGCGCCACTGTGCCTGGTTTGCAATTTTCTTCCCCTAAAATGTGCCAATCATATTTTTGTTGCACTTTAGATCAGAAATTAGGAAGAAGAGCAAACAGTTTTAGTTAAGCACTTGGGTTTCTCTTTTTCTGTATTTCTGAAGTCAGTATACTATAATGCACTTACATCTTTCCCCCTAAATTGAAGAAAAAGACAGATACCCTTTAGTGAAAATAATTTCAATAAAAATTAATTTTCATTCTCCTCCTGACATTTATTGATGCATTAGCTAGGGAAGAAGGACAAGACAGGATGGAGTCTATTTTCAGATGTGTTGACACAATTCTTTCAATTCCACTTCCAGTCTCGTGGGTGGAAGCTTCATAATTAAGTCCATCATGTGCAGTTTAATACTTCAGCACATTATAATATACAGGTGTTTTAAAATAGACACTAACAAAACTCTGAAGGACAAATTAATGGTTTTATTCTGAGCACATTTATTTGCAACTCCACTAGTGAGTAGAGACTCAATTATACTGTCATTTCACTTTGACTTACTTCACTAACACAGAAAAATGCAACAAGGAAAAGAAGATGCAGTTCAAGATTGGGGGAATGAGTAAAACTCAATTTATCTAACCTTATTTTCAAATAAAAAAATCTATTTGGATTTCAGTTCCTTTCTATACTAGGCTATTCTTGGGAAATTTGCTCTAAAAGTTTTACTCCATTAAGCACTATTTTTTAGTGGCCTAGAGATTTATATATGTCAGTAGTTTTTATATTTATTTTGGTCTGGAATGAGCAGATCCCAAGTTGAGGTATTAATATCTTTGTGAAATATTTTTGCAAGTGCTAAAGATTAACAAACCACTGTAGTGCATGATTTCATCTTCCCATAGTAAATCAGCATTTAGTACTAAATATCATCATCCCTAACCTAATACTGTTGATACTTATTGCCATTCCCACAAAACCCATTTCAAATATTCTGTCCACATTTTGGCCTTGGCTAGGCCACAGTAGTGTCACTTATGGATGTAATAAAATATTTCAAGATTTCTAGATTAGTTATTTGCTGGTATGATTCACTAGGCTATTTTTCAAACTAGATCCTGTGGTCCAGAGGTATATTTTTAATGAGTTATTAAATTTGTATTTTCTGTCAGTGATAATCTTAAAAAATAACACCAGTATATTTGGGTTATCTGCATGTCTACTTTATCGTCAATTGTGGCACATTAGTGCTTCTTGTTGGTTTTGTGTAGATCAGGGTATCATCATAAGTGATCTGGAAGTACTGATGAGGCTGGGGTTAGTCTTTTCAGATCACCGTGGTCAGCTGATAGCTTTTGAAAACCAAAGAATTCTCAAGTCTGAGATGTGTTGGTTTGGTTCATCAGAAATGAGAACAAAGCTCAACAAACCTGGTTATTCGTTTTATGGTCTTAAGTTGTTAGGGCTCCTTATGTATTTCTTATATGAGTCTTTATCAGAGACATGGTGTGCAAATATTTTATCCCATTCTGGAAGTTGTCTCATCACTATTGTTTTCCTTGCTGTGTGAAACTTTTTAGTTTGATATAATTTCATTTGTCTATTTTTGCTTTTGTTACCTTTGCTTTTGGGTCAGATAAAAAAAAATCATTTCCCTGACCAATGTCATAAAGTTTTTCCCCTATTATTTTCCCTAATAGTTTACAGTTAAAAAGTGGGCAAAAATCCTGAGTAGACATTTCTCAAAAAACAAATATTCAAACATATAAATGGTGACAGGTATATGAGCAAAAGTTAACATCACTAATCATCAGGAAAATGCAAACTAAAACCACAATGAGATATCCTTTCACTCTAGTTAGAATGGCTACTATCAAAAACACAGGAGATATTGGTGATGATGTGGAGAAAAGGAAACTCTTGTAAACTTTTGGTGGGAATGTAAATTAGTACAACCATTATAAAAAATTGTATACTGGTTCTTGGGAAAACTAAAAATAAAACTACCACAGGATCTAGCAATCCCATTAGTGGGTATGTATCCAATGGAAACGAAAATCACTTAAGTCAAAGAGTTATCTGCACTCCCATGACCATTGCAGCATTATTCTCAGAAAGATCAAGTCAGTGTCCAGCAATTGATTAGTAGATTAAAAAGAATATAGAATATATACAGAATGGAATACTATTCAGCCCTTAAAAAGATGAAAGTGCCATTGGAAACAACTTGAAGGAATCCACAGGACATTATGATAATAAAGCTACCTTTTGCTCCTAATTCCACATATATGTGGAATCTAAAAAAAGTCAAAAATCTCAGAAAAGGAGAGTAGAATGTTGTTACTAGGGGCAGGACCACCAGGGTGATATAGTTCAAAGGACAAAAAAATTTCACTTAGATCTGAGAAATAAGTTCAAGTTATCTATTTTACATGTGACTAGAGTTAATACCAATGTATTGTACATTGAAAATTATTGAGAGATTTTAAGTGTTTGAGAAATAAATAACAGGTTAAATTAAATGAAGGCAAAACTGTTGCTTTCTGCACAGGACAACACTTCTTTGGAGAGAAATTATAAATTGTTAAATATTGAGCCATACATTTTTAGGGTGCTATTTTTTCTGAGAATTTTCTCAAATATCTTTTTATTGGGCCATGTAAAATTGCCTCAAAAGTATGAATCTGTTCTCAGTTTACATCATTCTTACCCATTGAACACGCTTTCTTTTAAAATTTTTTATGGATACATTATAACTATACATAATAGTGAGATTCATTATGCCATACTCATACATGCATGTAACATAATTTGAGCAATTTCATTCCCAAGTACCTTTCTTTTCCCTCTCCTCTTCCTTTCCCCAATCCACTTGCTCTACTCTCCTGATCTCCCTTTTATTATTGTTAATTTGTGTGTTATAATTATATATATATATATATACACACACACACACACACACACACATACATACATACACATATGTATTTATATAGGATTCATTGTAATTGTACTTGGACAAAGCATACTTTGGTAGAGGTCATTTCCCAGTACTTCTCCATTCCCTCCCTTCCTCTCTCCTTGATCCCCTTCCTTGACTCTATTGGTCAACTCTTTTCTTGAGTTCCCTATTTTTGTTTTTTATTCCTTTCTTGCTTTTTTTCTCTCTAGCTTTTGTCTATGAGAGAATACATTCAACCCTTGACTTTCTCAGCCTGGCTTATTTCACTTATGATCTTTTGCAGTTTTATCCATTAACTGGTAAATGCCATAATCTCATTCTTTTTTATGGCTGAGTAAAACTCCATTGTGTATATGTATACCACATTTTCTTTATCCATTTGTCTGTTGACAGACACTTAGGATGGTTTCATAACTTAGCTATTGTGAATTGTGCTGCAATAAATATTGGTATGCATTATATGCTGAGTTTAGATCTTTTGGATAAATACCAGGGAGTGAAATAGCTGGGTCATATGGTGGTTCCATTCTAGTTTTTTTTTTAGGGGTCTCCATACTGCTGTCCAAAGTGGTTTTACTAATTTGCAGCATATATGTCCTCTTCCCTCTAAAGTTTATCCATTATCTAAGGCTAACTTTTGCTCCTAATCTTTCTAAATGACTCTAGGTAGAAGTGATCTCTCCTTTGTTTTGCTCTGTAACCATTTTCATAATATCCTGAATTCCATTTTCTTCAAAATTAAAGTACATTCTACTAACTTATTTGTCTCCCCTGTTATGATAGTGGTTAATGTTCTGTTTGGTGATGTCTATTCAGGGAAATTACAGAAAGAATAGATTAACCAAAGGGTCTGATTTAGTTCACTGCCAGACAAGTGATCATTACTCCCATTCAATTCCTGAGAAAGACTTTCCCAAAGGCAAAAGCTAAAGAGAAGGAACTCACATCCATAGCTTTTCAGTGTAGCAGAACTCTACATGCTACCTAGCTCCTGGTCTGAATATCTTCTACAAGGAATAAAAACATTTTTACCGCAGGAGTTAGCATTTATAGCCACTTGCTGAAGTTGAGTCCCTGAGCTTAGTGTTTTTTGGGTATAATCAAGTATAATATTCACAATAATCCTATGAAGGTGAGCACTCTTATGATATTATCTGTTTGGAATCATTCTAATCACTTTTACTGTTTTGTGCATGGACAGTTTTGCCTGTAACTATGAATATGTAGTGGAGAAAACTTCAGATAAGAGTTGTTTGTTGATTGTTGCTGTTTTTCAGGTCTTCCTTCTCCTCTCCTCTTTCTGTCCAAGTCATAACTTCATATTTCAGGGAAGCTTCATCGGAATCACTTTAGAGTAGTGCTCTTTCTTATTCAATTCATAACAATAAAATGCAAAGGGTTAATGTTTTCAAAGCAACATATTATGAAATATGATTTATGAAATTTTGCATTACTTAGCTGACATCAGTTGTGTTGAAGCAGATGTATTATTGCTTCCAGACTGATAGAGATTATTTAATAATTTATATTTAAAAAACTGACCCATAGTCCATATTTATTGTTTAGTTAGGACAAATAGTGTTGCTATTCCTTTATTTTAACTCATACAAAGCTTCATATTCTAAGATACAGCCTTCTATCAATGTAATTGATATGCATTTAAATTTGGTTTTGAACAAATATTTCTCAAATCCATGATGACAAATCAAGGCAAATAATTTTTCCTTATTAAAAATCTAGATACTTCCTATATATTTATTTGTCTTTGTGTTTATTTGCACTTGGCTCTACTATTATATATGTCAATTTCAAACAATTTTAGAAAGAAATAAAGATTTTGAGGATACTGTTTTAACTCAGACACATAGAGGACTCTCTACTTATTGCATGTAAATTGTAGAAGAAAAATTCTATGTACTTTCTTCTTCAGAAATTTCTTTAAAATACTTCTAAAAATTATTGGATTCATAAATACTTTTTTTACTTAAAATACTTCAATAATGCCTATATTTTATGGGTCTTTAAATTCTTAATTTTTCTTTATTACCTTTTAAATTTATTTCTTTGTATTGTTTATTAAAATTGTCTGTCAATATGTAGTATAATTAGCTAATTATATTAAAAACTTTCCATAATTTTTAGTAATTTTAATTATCTCCTATATGCGAAGCTGAGATTTTCTGGGATAAATGCAAAAAACCTGTCTCTGACATCTATGAGTTTTGGTATCTTTATAATTCTCTTGATTCCTCATTTTAATGGATTGAAATCTCTTTTCTGACACCTAAATTTGAATAAATTTGAGAAAAAAAATCTGCCTTTACCTTTACTTTTGTCTTTCTCTTGCTTGGTTTGGGATGTGTGTGTATCGTAGGTTGAATAATGATACCCAAAAATATTAGGTCCTAATTATTGGAACTTGCATGACCTCGTTTGGAATAAGAGACTTTGCAGACATGATTCAGTCAAGGGTCTTGAGATGAGGAGATCCACAGGAGAATTATTCAATTGGGCCCTAACTGTAATCACATGTATCCCTATAAAAGAGAAGGGAACTTTGAAACACACACACTTATGAAGAAGACAGTGATTTGAACACAAAGACAGAAATTGGAGTGATATGGCCATGAATCAAGGAATGACAGAAGCTGCCAGAAGCTGCAAGTCAGGAGAGGAGGGAGGAAAAGGACAGTTTCTCCCCAAGAGCCTCTGGAGAGGGTGCAGCCCTGTGGCCACCCTGATTTTGACTCAGTAATATTGATTTTGAACTTCTGGTCTGCAGAACTGTAAGAGAATGAAATTCTACTCAATGTCCTAAAATAGGTAGTGCTTAGTTGTGGCAGCAATAGGTAATGATACAGAAGATAAGCCACTTAATGACAATGGGTAGGCTATGGGTAGCACAGAAACAGTTTGAGAATATGAATCCCAACACACCTGAATTTGCTCTTTGGAGCTGCCATTTTCTAGAACACGACACTTAAAACTCTTTTAAGGTCCTTGTTTGTAAAAATGAGGCTAGTAAAATCATTCTATATGCTTGCAGTGATTTAATGATTTAAAAATACTTAGAAGAGCATCTTGAATTGAGAAGATATTCAGTTGATCATAAGTCTAATCATTAATGATTGTTAATACTTACAACCTGATGGCATAGAAATTCTGACTCTCATGCATAGAAGTTGACACTTGGTTTCTTGCTCTCAAGTGACAATAGTGACATAGAGTAGAGCCACAGAGAACCATGTGCAAAAATATATCAAACTGAAAGTCAGAGCATACTATTCTTGGATGGACTCCTGAACTTCCACCTTTACCCATTTCTACTTGTTAAGGAAACTCTGGTCTTCAGATAAGTCAAAATGCTACTGGCTAAATTGTAGATTTAATGAGTGTTGATGTGAATCATACTTTTTGAAATGTTAAGTCATTGGGCCAGAATAATAAATTTGGAATAAGCAACATTCAATGTTTTTTATTTTTAAAAAATGAAAGCAAATAGAAGGAAACCTGGGAACTTTTTGAAAAAGCAAAGAATCCTAAAGAAGAGAGTCTAGGTGGTCACTCTCTCCTTAAACTGGGATTTGGTTTGGATGCTCTGTGGTGGGGGTTGGGTGAGATTAGGTCAGGAGTACAGTGGGAGTTTGGAAGGACAACCAGTGGAAAGATAATACTTCTTTCAATTCTCTGCTCAGGAAATGCTTTCAAAGGATGGATTTCTCAGCAATTTTCTGAAATTATACTTTACCTAATTCTGAATTAAGTTTGAGTAATTTATTAAATAATAGCAGAGCTGAAAGCACTATAGAATGTCCCTTCTATGTATCTCTTTCTATATGTCAAAAAAACTTTATTAAAGAATATAAAAGTATACCTGAATGTGGAGTCATAATGGGTTTAGGTTTCTGGATATAAAGATTTATCACTGTAAATATCAGGTCTATATTCAATGTAACTAAAAAGAGAGAGAGAGAGAGAGAGAGAGAGAGAAATCTTTATGGGACTTTAATATAGTATTTACAAACAAATGCTAAAAGCCACCTGTAGGAGTAAATGCTTGTGAATTTTTAAGAAAATTCTGAAAAGTGAAAAAAGAATGAGGAGGAAATAGTGCTTTTATCAGATGTCCAAATGTGTCACAAAATAGAAATTAATTTAAGTATGTATAGACAGCAGGTGAATGGAAAACATATAAGAATATATGGGAACACATCTACATATATGGAGATTAAGTATATGATAAAATTAGCATATAGTGGTGAGCTAATTAGTAACTGACACTAAAACATCTGCGGATCTGAAAAGAAAATTCAAAGATAGACCATTAACATACTGTTATGGTTTAGATGTGAGGTGTTCCCCTCACATCCAAGTAATGCAGGAATGTTACAGGAATATTCAGTGGTAAAGTAATTGGAGTACGAGAACAGTAACATAATCAAGCCATTTTAGTTTGAAAAGACTGACTGGGTGGTAATTGTAGGCAGGTGGGGCATGGCTGGAAGAGGTAGGTCACTGGGGGCATAACCTGGAAGGGTTCCACTTCTCTATGGCACCTTTCCACCTTCTCCACCACCCCTGCCCCCTGCCTTCTGGCCACCATTAGTTAAGCCTCTTTCCTTTGCTGGGCCCTTCCATCATAACGTGCTGTCTCACATTGGGCCCAGAGCAATGGAGTTGGCTGACTACAGATTGAGCCCTCTGAGACTGTGAACCCCAAATAAACTTTTTCTCCTCTAAGTTGTTTTTAATTGGGTATTTTGGTCACAGCAATGAAGAGCTGATTAAAACACATGTCATATGAATTCTAGGCAAACTATACATAACAAAACTAAAAAAAAATACTGGAAGAAAACAGAAAAATACTTAGTAAATTTTGAATTGGAAAAAGATTCTATGAAGCAACACACAAACATCTAAAGTAATAAAGGGAATAACCTAAATTTCTGCTAATCTAAAATTTTAAAAAAGTTATATCTTAAGACTTAATAAGCAAAGTTAAAGGCTAACAACAAACAGCATACTTGTGACATTTATGAGAAAAGGAAAAGATCTATAAACTATAAAGTTTTAAAAAAATGAATAAGAATGAAGCCAATAAGCCATCAGTAAATTCAGTAAGTGATAAAGATTCTAAAGCATGTATGTATGCTGATAGGAATAGCATATCCTGGGGAGAAGAAAAACATTGGTAATGCATGAGATAGGACAGTGATGTGAGGTTTAACATTCTTAAAAAGTATATGAGTGAGAAGTTCTGCAAAATAGACTATTCCTTATTAGATGTAGTAGGTAAAAAAATGCAAAAGATGAGCAGCAGGTTAATGGACTTGGTGGTTGCAAGATGAACAGCTGAGAATAAGGAGAAGTGAGGATAACTAAGTGGTATGAGGAGAAAAGACAGAAAGCTTCTTTGACAGATAAAGTAGGATAAATTTGGCAGGCCCTATAAAATTTGAAATAAGTATGTGAAATGAAAACAGTATATCCAGGTATATATTTTTTCCAACTATTTTCAGAAGCTCAAGTATAATTAATAGAGAAGGCAGAGGGTTCACAGACAACTAAAGAGTATATTCAAATTGTCTTCATTGGAAGCTTACTAGTTAATAAACAATGATCTGTAAGCCATTATATATGGGACATTGTATTTAGCATTAGGAAAAATATAAAATAGAAGACATCCCTGTAAAGATAACAGAGTCCAAATTAGAGAGAAGTCATATCTAGGAAATAAGTCCAACACAAAGCATCAGTGCAAGGACATGTTCTTCAGTGACAAGCACAGTGGATTGGGGCGGGGGGGGGGGCTCACTGCACAATTAAGGTAAAATTCATTGGAAATTCTTCCTGAGTGATTAGGGAGTCAATGACATCAGAAACTGTAAGAGCATCCACTTATTCTGAGCTCCCACCAGAATCATTCATTAAGTTATTCTTACATCATTCTGAAGGCTCTCCAACATGTATCTCCAAACTTTTTTCCAAATTCCTCCCACAAACCAGCTCTAAAACCTGAAACACATGGTCAGGTTAGTCACAGCAGTGACCCCACTTCTCAGTACCAATTTCTGTGTTTGTCAGCTTTAAGTCACTGTGATCAAAATACTTGACAAGAACAATTTAGAGGAGGAAAAGTTTATTTTGACTTATGGTTTCAGTGATTCAGTCCATGATTGGCCAGTTCTGTTACTTTGGGCCCAAGATGAGGCAGAGCATCATGACAAAAGGACATGGCAAAGAAAAGCAGCTCAGTTCATGGTGGGGTCAGGAAGCAGAGAGAAAGGGAAGGGGAAAGGACCACAGGGAAAATGAACTCTTCCAAAGTGTGCTGCCAGAAACTCCATGCCACACCTGCCTATGGTTGTACTCAATTAGTCCATTCAAATATTGATTAGGTTACAGCTCTCATAATCTAACCATTTGCCTCTGAATATTTCTTCATTAAATAGGAGCTTTTGGGAGACATCTAATATCAAAACCATAATATCCAGTTAAGCTGAAGATACACACATAAGTATGATCCAGCAATTTAACTTCTAGCCATATACCCTTGAGAAACTTAGATACCCACATCCAAAATAACTATATAAAAATGTTTATAGAAACATTTATCAAAAATATTTATAGAAACTGTATCAAAAATGGCACTAATTCAAAATCCACTAACATTGAAATGGACAAAATATTTTTATATATTTTAGAATGAAATACTATATAGCAATAAAATGAACCAAGTAGAACTATGTAAAAACAGGGAAGAATCTCAAAAATACAATGTTAAAAAAAAGAAAAAAAATACAATGTCAATATTAAGAAGCAAGACACAAAATAGAAACTTGATTTCATTTGTCTGAAAATCAGAAAAAGAAATTAAGCAATGTTGTTTAGGGGTATGCCAATACAATGTAAAATTTGAGAACTGATTAAAATAATGATCATGAAAATCAGAGTAGTGGTTAATTTCATGGAGGAAAAAGTGTGTTCTGATCAGGAGGATGGCTTCTAGGATACAGGAAAATCCTCCCTTTCTTGAACTGGGGTTGGAGGGTTGATGGACGATCTTAATTTTATAATAGCAATAGCGTACATAGATGCCATATGTACTTTTCTATATCAATGTTTCAGAGATATTATGGTGTTTTTTATTTTTTGGTGAATTGGTTTCCTTTCCTTGTATTTGTCTTCATTTCATATATATTCTCTCTTGTATTTTAGACACTGGATATCTAACAATTACATTTTCCAGAATCTCTGGCCAGCAGGAATCCTTTTATATTCTGTCCATGAGAAACACTCATAAGAAGTGGAAGGAAAAAAAGAAGCAAAAGCTATTGTTGCTCTTTGAAGCTGCGCATGCATGCAAGGGCTTCAGGGGACAGTCAGTACAAGGTTCTACAGTTGCTATCAGGGGTTCTGTGAGTCATTCACTTCAATGATACTAGCAACCAAGATAATAGATGACAGTTTCCAACTTTCTCTGCAGCTTTTTGGTTTCTCAAAAGCTAACAGTAGCTCTCTTTGACTTTTATAGACCCAGACTTTCCAATGATGCTTTAATTTCTTATTTCAAGTTCACTCTTGCTTGAAATACACAGGGTTGTTTTGTTTCCCTCACAAACCTTGCTTATATAATGCTATATATCAAATATATTTTTAAGTAAACAAAAAATGGGTTTCTCTCTATCAATTATGTACAGTGGTGATATTCAGTATTTCCGTAGTCTCCATAATAATATAGATCTGTTTAGCAATTTGTAATTTTCATGACATTCTCTCATTGTCTCATTTAAATGGCAGAAATCTTGCTTTTCACAATTTATTTCTTAAAACATAAAATGCTAATTGTGTAAAATCTTGTGATATACAAAGTCCCCTCTATCTTAATCAATTCTATCAATATTACTCATGTTCTATCATTTTCTCTGTTTAAAGCTGAGAAAATTGAACTTATTTATACCATAATTTATATTATTTGGGTGAGAAAATAAATGGTGTCTTAGCGGCACTCGACCACTGACCATATCCCCAGCCCTATTTTTTTGAGTGTTTTATGTAAAGACAGGGTCTCACTGAGTTGCTTAGTGCCTCACCTTTGCTGAGGCTGGCTTTGAACTTGCGATTCTCCTGTCTCAGCCTCCCTAAGTGCTGGGATTTCTGCTGTTTCTCTTTTGTGGCAATGTATTTATGTGTGTGTTTTAATCACTTTAACTTTGAGATAGTCCTCCTGGTATTTTAAATTGTGAAATAGATTTGGTATGGATCTTAATGTTGTATAGTAAATGGCCTTGGGAGTTGAGACAGAGGATGGCTTTGAGCATCCAAGATAATAAAAGAAATACTATTCTCTGGAGCAAAAGTTGGGCAGACTTTCTGGCAGTCCCCTTACAGAACACTCATGTTTCCTAACCTCAGGATTCGTCAGTTAAGATGCAACCTACTGGGACTGCTCAGTGTCACTTTCCTAGGCCTGGGGAGCAAGGAGAACATTTATGAGCATGAAGATCATGCTGTCTCTTTGCACAGAGACAATAGGATAGATGGCTCAAGGACATCTGCTTGTTGTAAATGATAAATATTTTGCCTCTGCTTCAAGAATCTCATGTTTTCTGTCAGTCTACATAAAATTGTGGCAGGCTAACTTGTTAGCTTCAAGGTGATATAAAATCTCAAACTCTCCATGGTTTTTGATACAAGATTTATCAATAAGTGGTAAAATTTGGGTTGAACCTAGACATGTCCAACCTAAAATCTGTGGACTTAACCAATATATGGCAGTATCCTAAGCTCACAGTAAGAAGATAATCTTGATGAAAGTACATTGAATAGTATGTAAATGTCAGTAGTAATCTAGTGCTGGAAAATATGAAGCCATTCAAAGACATTTTTTCTCCTCCTCAGGTGTGATTGTTAAAGAGATTATAGTCCCTGAAGAGATACTAAATACTTTGCACAGAGACAATAGGATAGATGGCTCAAGGACATCTCAGCAATTTGCACAACCACATCCATTTTAGCCATAAGAGTCTGGAAGGGAAAATTCCTTTGAGAAGAGGTTGTGGGGGAGTCCTGCTCACATAGGGGGACCTAGAAAACTGTTTCCTTAGAATTTGTTTCACCATGTTCATTGACCCAGGCAATCGAGCTGCTGAAGCTAACTCAGCTACTGCATGAGTTAACAACAGACCTTGGCATTAACCATGCCAATGGCTCTGTAGGAATGCATAATGCTGAAGTTAGGGGTCATGGAGGGTTCCACCAAGATTTCAAAGGAAGGCCTGTGAGTCCAGAAAAAGTACAGCAGGATGGAAAGCCCTGCAAGCTGCCTCTGAGAGGGCAATGCATGAAGTTGTGAAGGTGAAGCTGAAGCTTGAATAGTGACCCCAGGAATTAAGAGGTGCCAGTAATGTGAACTGTCTGCCAAGAACTTGGCTGGCTGTGGAGAGACCCAGGCTAAAAGACAGCCCAGGTGTACTAGAACCAGCAAGAACAAACTATCAAGGCTGCCCAAACCCCTGGAGAGTACATCTCCCTGCCATATGTCCTAGATGCTGTATGTGTAGTTGTGGAACCTGTTTGCCTGACTGAGTTTCAGTCTTGTATTGGTCCCATCCTGTCTTTCTATACCCTCATTCCTCTATTTTGGAATGAGAATGTTTACTGTTTGCTACTGTATTTTGGATATATGTAACTTGCTTTTGATATTTACAAGATCTCACAGACAAGAGTTTGCCTTGGTTCTTAGATGAGACTTTGGACTTGGACTTAGGGGCAGTGCTGGAAGTGATAATGTAGTGGCACCCCTTCCTCCACAGAAAATCTTAATTAAGCTTCTCCAGAAATCTGCACTATAATTGATCTTAGGACTGTCAGCAAAAGAGTGTCTACAAAAGAGTTCAATGTAGTTAAACTTCTAATTTCCTGTTTCTTTATCTTATTTGGTCACTGGCCTGAAAGAGATCAGCATTCCAGGTGCTGAATATTCCTTTACTAGTTTTTTCACAAATATTTATGGACTATCTAGTATAGTAACAATATAATATTTTACAGAGGTGTGTTTGGGCCTGAGCTTCACAGAGATGTTTACATTTAAGAGAAAAGAGAAGGGGCTGGGGTTATGGCTCAGCGGTTGAGCGCTTGCCTCGCATACGTGAGGCACTGGGTTCGATCCTCAGCACCACATAAAATAAATAAAGATATTGTGTTCATCTACAACTAAAACAAAATATTTAAAAAAAAAAAAAAAAGAGAAAAGAGAAGATGTTACTAATTAGGCTCCAGGGTAACAGCTGGCAGGGGAAGGGAAAAAAAAAAGGGAGAAGAAGCTCTCCCCTTCTCAGATGCTGTCCTTGAAGCGTTAACTTGCCCAGAACAGTAAAGAAACAAGCTGCTTTTGTGTGAACTTCTGAAGACTGTGAACTTCTGAGCCCCTCTCCTTACATGCTGGGTATAAAGTGCTGAAACTGCCTGAACCCGGAGTTCAGGGGAATTAATTGATTACAGCAAAAGCTGTACCCTCTGAACAAACTGCAGTCAAATAAACCTGCTTCCTGTTTCCTATCTGGTGTCTTACCTCATCTGTCCCCACAACAATAAGACTAGGATTCTTGGGGATGAGCTAAATGCCTTTTGCACTGTGAGATGGATGTGGAAACCAGATTGTCAGATGGCCCTGGAGGTCAGGGGTGGAATGCTATGGTTTGGATATGGGATGATCTTGCAGAAACTCCATGTTAATGCAGGAATATTCAGAGATAAAATGATTAGATTATGAGATTTTGGAACCTAACTTGTCCATCTTAGTTTGAATGGACTGACTGGGAATAACTGCAGGCAGATGGGGCTTGACTGGGAATAACTGCAGGCAGGTCAGTCACTTAAGGGGCCTAAAAGAGTTCATGTCCCCATGCTTCCTACCTTCTGCTTCCTGGCTACCATGAGGTGATCAATTTTCCTTCCCCACAGCCAACCTGCCATGATATTCTGCTTCACCTTGGAGCCACAGTGTTGAAGTCAGCTGACCATGGACTTTATCTCTGAAACTGTGAGGCAAAACAAACTTTCCCTCTAAGTTGTTCTTTCCAGGTATTTTTGTCACAGAGATGCAAAACTGACTTTCACATTGGACAATGCCAAACTCTTTTCTAAAGTGGTTGATTTATCTGCTAATAAGTAGGGTTAGAAAGAACAGCCGGTTGTGGTGGCACTTGCCTGTCCCAGTGGCTTGGGAGGCTGGGGCAGGAGGATTGCCAGTTCAAAGCCACTCTCAGCAGCTTAGCAAGTCCTTAAATAACTCAGTGAGACCCTGTAATTTTTCTAAATAAAGTATAAAAAAGGGTTGGGGATGTGACTCAGTGGTTAAGTGCCCCCTTGAGTTCAATCCCCAGAAAAAAAAAAAAAAAAGAAAAGAAAAAGAAAAAGAAAGAAAAGCGCATTCACATTGTTCCACATTCTTAGAAAAACATCTAAGAGTTTAAAACATGGCTCACCTACTGGGAGTATAATGTGATCTAATTGTGGGTTTAATTTGTGTTACCCTGATTGATAATAAGTAAAAGATATCTCAGTAGAACAATAAGCAAGAGCCCTCATTGGGTCAGTAGATACTTCAAAAAGAAGAAATCCAAATAACTTCTTGAACCTGGATTTTTGTAGCTTTTCATCCTTTGCACAATTTATTTTCACAATCCAGGATGCACTATCTTCTTATTGTGTAGTTGTCTTTCTCTTGTTCTTGAATTTTCAGCTCTCTGAAAGTCCATGGAAATTGATGATAGTTCATGATCCCCCCTTCTTGTCCTCCCTCCCCTCTCCCTTTCTACTTCCTCTAATCTACTAGACTTCCTTTTTCTCATCTATTACTTTGTGGCATTCTGTGAAGAATGTCATTGATATTTTGATGGAGATTACCTTAAATCTGTATATTGTTTTTGATAGCATGGCCATTTTGGCAATATTAATTCTGCCTATCCAGGAACATGGGAAGTCTTTTCATCTTCTAAGAACTTCTTCAATTTCTTTCTTCAGTGTTCTATAATTTTCATTGTAAAGCTCTCTTGTCTACTTAGTTAGATTAATTCCCAAGTATTTTATTGTTACTTTTTTGAGGTTATTGTGAATGGGATGGTTTTTCTGATTTCTTCCTGGGCTGAAACACTGTTGAAGTATAGGGAAGTTATTGATTTATGAATGTTGATTTTGTATCCTGTTACTTTGCTGAACTCATTTATAAGCTCTAGAAGTTTTCTGGTGGAGTTTTTTTGATCTTCTAGATATAGGATCATATCACTAGCAGAAATAGTTTGACTTCCTCTTTTCCTATTTTTATCCCTTTGATTTCCTTTTCTGGCCTGATCACTTTGGCTAGTGTTTCGAAGTCTATATTGAATAGAAGTGATGAGAGTGAATAGCCTTGTCTTGTTCCTGAATTTAGAGGAAATGCTTTTAGTTTTTCTTCATGTAGTATGAAGTATGGTTTTGAGTTTGTCATAAATAGCCTTTACAAGATTGAGGTAAGTTCCTTCCATCCATAGTTTCTCCAGAGTTTTTAGCATGAATGGATGTTGGCTTTTATGAAAAGTCTTTTCTGCATCAATTGAGACAAAATCATGGGATTTTTTACAAAAAACTTTATTAGTTGTTGATGGATATTTATGTATGTATGTATTTATTTATTTATTTATATGTGGTCCTGAGAAGCAAACTCAGTGCCTCACACATGCTAAGCAAGTGCTCTACCACTGAGCCATGACCCCAGCCCAATCATAGGGTTTTTTGGTCCTTAATTCTCTTTAAGTGATGAGTTATATTTATCGATTTGCTATGTTGAACCAACCTTGCACATCTAGAATTAGCCCCACTTGATCATGGTGTATTATCTTTTGATGTATTTTGAATGCAGTTTGCTAATATTTTATTTTATTTTATTATATGGTGCTGAGGATTAAGCCCAGTGCCTCACATCTTTTAGGCAAGCACTCTACCATTGATTCACAACCCCATCCCCATGGTTTGCTTTTATTTTATTAAGGATTGTTGCATCTACGTTCATCAGGAATATTGGTCTGTAGTTTTATTTCCTTCATGTGTCTTTGTCTGGTTTTATTATCAGGGTTATAATGGCTTCATAGAATGTATTTGGGAGTGTTCCCTCTCTTTCAATTTTATGGAATAACTTGAGAAAGATTAGTGTCCACTCTTCGGTAAAGGTCTGGGAGAACTCAGTTGAGAATCCTTTAGGTCCTGGGTTTTCTTTTTGGAAGGATTTTAATTGCTGTTTCAACTTCATTACTTGATATTGGTGTGTTTAGGTGTTCTATATCTTCCTGATTCAATTTTGGCAGGTCATATGTGTCTAGAAATTTTTCAATGCCTTCTAGATTTTTATTGGTGCATAAATTTTCAAAATAAATTCTGATAATCCTGTGGATTTCAGAAGAATCCGTTGTAATATATCCTTTTTCATCCCTGATCTTATTGATTTGCATCTTCTAAATCTTTCTTTTGGTTAATTTGGCTAAGGGTTTGTCAATCCTATTTATCTTTTCAAAGAAGAAAGTTTTTGTTATGATAATTTTGTGCTGTGTTTTCTTATTTTCAGTTTCATTGATTTCAGCTCTGATCTTAATTATTACCTGTCTTCTACTGGTTTGAGTGTTTGTTCTTTTTCTAAGGACTTGTGATGAATCATAAACTTATTTATTTAGAATCTTTCTAAATTATTTTTTGTACTGGGCATTGAACTCAGGGACACTCAACCATTGAGTGATATCCTCAACCATTTTTAAAATTTTGCAGCAGTGTCTTGCTAAGTTGCTGAGGTCCTCGCTTAATTGCTGAGGCTAATGTGGAAATTGCAATCTTCCTGCCTCCTCCTCCCAAGCTGCTGGGATTATAGGTGTGCATCACTGTGCCCAGCTCTAATTTTTTAAATGTAGGCACTCAGTGCTATAAAATTTCCTCTTAGAACTGCTTTCATACTGTCCCAGAGATTATATTTTATATCTCTGTTCTCATTTGTTTCTAAAAATTTTTTAATTTCTATTCTTGTTTCTTCTTTGATCCATTCTTCATTTAAGAGAGTATTGTTCAATCTCCCTGTATTTATGTGGTTTTTATTATTTTTATTGCTGTTGATTTCTAGCTTCATTCCATTATAATTTTATAGGATACATGGGACTACATCCATTTTTGTATTTGCTAAGAATGGCTTTGTGGCCTAGAATATGATCTATTTTGGAAAATGTTTCATGCATAGCTGAGAAGAAGGTAAATTCAGGTTTTTGTTGGTGGAATATTCTGTAGATGCCTTTAGGTCCATTTGATTTATAGCATTATTTAGATTTGAGAAATCTTTATTGATTTTATGTTTTAATGACCAATCCATTGTTGGTAAGGTTGTATTGAAATCTCTCACTATTATTGTATTGAGGTCTATGTGGGAATCAATGTCATGGAGTATTTTTCCATGTAATTTGGTGTGTTGACATTTGGGGCATAAAAGTTACTATTGCTGTATCTTATTGTTGGCTTTTCCCCTTTACTAGGATGTACTGGCCATCTTTGTGTCTTCTGATTAAGTTTTGCTTGAAATCTGCTTGAAATCAGATATGAGAATGCCTACTTCTGCTTGTTTTCTTGGACCACATGCCCGAAGTATTTTTTGGCATCTTTTTAACTTCGGCCTATGGATGTCTTTGTCTATAAGATGAGTCTCTTTTAAACAGCATATTGTTGGATCTTCTGCTAATCTATTTATTTTAATTGGGGAGTTGAGCCTATTAACATTCAATGTTAATATGCATATGTGTTTGTGATTTCCTGCAATTTTGGCTTTTTGCTATATTTTATCCTGTCTTGATTGTCCATTAGTGAATTATTCTTCAATTGAACCCCCTCTGGGAGCTTTGGAAATTGTGTTTTAGTTCCTCTGTGTGCAGTTTACCATTGATATTCTTTGTAGTGCTGACTTGGTGGTCATGAATTCTTTTAGTTTATTCCTGCCATGGAAAGTTTTTATTTCTACCTTGAATTTGAAAGTGAGTTTTGCTGGGTATAATAATATCTCATTTTAGGCTCTTCTTGATTTTAGAGTTTGAACTGAGAAATCAGAAGTGAGTCTTATTGGCTTGCCTCCAAATGTGATCTGATATTTCTCTCTTGTGGCTTTTAATATTCTTTCCTTATTTTCTGTTAGGCATTTTGATTATCTTGGCAAACTTCTTATTTTACTGGGTCTATTTGGGGTTCTTTAAACCTCCTGTATGTGGATGTCTATAGCATTTCTGATATGGGAGAAGTTTTCTGTAACTATCTCATTGAAAATGTTCTTTATGCTCTTAGTTTGTATCCCCATGTTCTCTTACATCCTAGAGATTCTCAGGTTTTGTCTTTTAGTGTTGTCTCAGAGTTTTTGTATATTCTAGTCATGTTCTATAATCCCTCCCCCCCTTATTGCCTTTTGGGTACTCAAGATTATATAGCCTCTCTTTTATGCCTAATAGTCTGTCTTCAAGGGCTGAGGTTTTATTTTATATGCAAACTAATCTGTTAGTGATGGCTTAAAGAGAGTGTTTTGGGGGCAAGGTACTGGAGATTGAACTCAGGAATACTTGACCACTGAGCCACATCCCCACCTCATTTTTGTATTTTCTTTAGAGACAGAGTCTCATTGAGTTGCTTAGCTCCTCACTTTTGTAGAGGCTAGCTCTGAACTCATGATCCTTCTGCCTCAGCCTCCTGATCTGTTGGTGGTGTAGGCCATCATGCCTGGCTTAAAGACAGTTTTTAACTTTATTGTGTATTTAATTTCTGGAAATTCTGCTTGCTTTGTTTCTTTTCACTATTTCTATTTCTTTATTAATGTGATCATTCATCTCCTGTAATTGATCTCTTAATTCCTTCTTTACATCTTCTTTTAGTTCATTGAACATTTTTCTAAATCAGCTTTTTATAATATTTCTCTGGGATTTCATCTATTTCACTCTCAGTGGAATCCTTTGTTGGGGGATTGTGGATTTGGAGTGGGGGATTTGTTTTCCTGTTGTTTTCAGAAGTCTTGATATGGTGCATCAATTAAGGTGGATTTCTCTGCCTTTTTTTTTTTTTTTTGCATGTGTCATTTTTGTGTGTAATTATCTCACTTGCTCTGGAACTTCTCTCTGTTTTTGGTGTAAGCATAGATGCCAAGGACCCACTCTGATTGTTCCTCCTTAGGCCCTTGTTGGTTTGGGGCTTTGTCTCCTCACTTCTTTGAGTTGCTGTAATGTCAGAGGATATTTAGTTCAGAAGCATAGTCTCTAACCTTTGAACTTTTAGTGTCCCTGTAGGTTCCCAGCAAGTCACAGAATGGGAGTTCAATAAGCAATAGTTACAACTGTTGCAAACAAAAATAAACAGAGTTAAAATAAGTACCCAGATCCTACTATGATGTTTTCAACATTAGTTGCCACCAATGAAGAGGAATGATGAATTCAGCAATTGTCAAGAGTAAAAATAATAGCTGACCAGCTCTGGATTTAAAGCAAATAACAGGTGTAACTATGTGATCCCCAGCAGCAATGGTTGTATTAGCATTAGATGTGGGGCAGGAGTTATATAAACCAATTAGTTCTGAATGATGGTAAAAATGGTTAGTTAGGGGAAAAGGAAATGTGTTGGGAAGTTTGAAAAGACTTTATAATTTCCGAAAGTGAACAGAAAGAATGTAGAAGAAATGTAACCTGTAATATTTGTACAGAAGGAGAGGAAAATAAAAGAAGCAAGGTATTGGGAGAGAGTATAATAGAATTTGGCCATTAGCAGGACAGATAATAGAAATAAGAGGATTAAATCAATGAAAATAATACAACATTTCTTTACCACAAAGGAAATGATCAAGAACATGAGGAGAGAGCCTACAGAATGAGAGAAAATGTTTATCACCTTCTACCCAGATGGGGTATTAATATCCAGCATATATAAAGAACTCAAAAAACTTAACACCAATAAAACCCTAATAATCTAATCAATAAATAGGCAAAGGAACTAAACATACTTCTCAAAAGAAGAAATACAATATGAAAAAATTTTCAACCTCTCTAGCAATTAGAGAAATGCAAATTAAAACTACACTAGATGTCATCTTACTCTAGTCATCATAGAAATTATGAAGAATACATTGGTGTGGATGTGGGGAAAAGGGTACACTCATCCATTGTTGGTGGGACTGCAAATCAGTGCAACCACTCTGGAAAGCAGCATAAAGATTCCTCAAAAAACTCAAAATGGAACCATAATTTGACCCAGTTATCCAACTTATTGGTATATATCCAAAGTTTTTAAATTCAGCATACTACAGAGACACAGCCACATCAATTTTTATAGCATCACAAATTCACAATAGATAAGCTATGAAGCTAACCTTGGTGCCCTTCTATCACTTAAAAGGGGGTTGGGGCAACACGTGGGCCTTTCCAAGGAGTTGGGGTCCAGAGACATGGAGGGGGGTGTCCGGGGAAGATAATATGGGGTCTCTCTGGACGGTGGTGGCAATCTGTGGGGTCACTCACCCAGACCCCAGGGTGTAGGTAAAAATCTGCTCTGCCCCAGCAAGACGCAGAAACACCTGGAGCGAGAAGCAAGGACACCAGAGCGAGAAGCAGAAAACATCGTTTATGCCAGAAAGTATGGAAGCTTAAATACATTCTTGGACCAATCAGGTCCAAAGGTCACAAACAAAGGGATACATTCTGGCAAGAGCACAGTCTATTAGCATAGAATGGTGAAAGATGGAAGAGAGGGGTTGAAGGTATAGGAGAGTGCTCCTACACCCTTCAACATATAAATGGATAAAGAAAACACACACACACACACACACTCATACTCACACAATGAAATATTACTCAACCATAAAGGAGAATTATTTTATGGCATTTGCTGGTATGTGGATGGAACTGTAGACTATCACACTAAGTGAAATAAACCAGTCCCAAAAATTCAGAAGTTGAATGTTTTCTCTGATATGAAGAAGCTAATCCAAAATAAGGTGGGAGGATTAAAAAAAAAAAAAGAATAAGAGAAAGATCAATGGAGTGGAGAGAGGGAGTAGGGGGGAGGGGAGGAAGACTGGGATGAGAAGGGATGATGAAATGATTCTGATGTAATATTGCTTTGTGCACATGGGAATATTCCATGTTGAATCTTCACATCATGTGCATCCACTAGACACTAAAAGACAACAAAACAAAACAAAACTATGGGTAGATGACAGAGGATCAGTGAAGAGAAAGGAAGGGAGTGGAGATTGAGGGGGGAGGGAAGTACTGGGGACTGAATTAGGACAAATTATTTTTCAGGCTTTTATAATTATGTCAAAATGAATTCTACTGTCATGTATAACTAAAGAAGAACCAATAAAAAATAAAAAACCTGAATCATCACAAGACAATGCTAGGAAAAAATAATTACATTAAAAATGCTAAATATGAGAGAAAAAGAGACAAATAATTGTAAGTATACATGTTCCTGAACCAATCAGCACAGCCGGAATTCACACACACCACATATTCAGTTACACACACACACACTCAGATGCACACTCACACATATGTGGATGTGAAAGGAATAAAGACAATACACAAATAAAAAAGTGAAAAATCTTAGTGAAGACTGAAGGAAACTTATCCACCAAGGTGGTCAAAACAGTTGACCAGAATAGGTGGTTATTGTCTATGTCCAACAGAAAGAATTTGTAATATTGGTTTATATGGAGAGGTCCGGTTTAATTATGTGGGCTGATCCTGATAAACTATATGTAACCAGATAAAATTTAAAGTCTTTTGTTTCTCAGTGTCCATAAGCACTGAAAAGGTCTTTTACTTATAAAGAAAAGCCAGGAGAGATTGACTGGCTGACCTAGCTATTATAGAGGAAACAAAAAATGTAGGAACAAATATTTACTAAAGGACTATCAGAAACCAGGGATATAGTTTAATATTATTAGAGGCAGATGGGAGAATAGTTTTAATGATGGGGAGAGATAACCTTGAAAAGTAATTTTGTTCATCCTCTAGATTCTAGAACACAGAAATTTTAGAGTTGGATATCATTTGTCTATTTGCAGGTTAAATTTTCTTTTTAAGTAACTCTGGTTTAGATAAATATGGCTAATATTTTGTATGCTACTTTTCTCCTAAAGTTATGGAGTACTTTCATCTTATGCTCGTGGTTCTTTTTGTAAATCTTTTAAATCTAACCTTGGAAAAATCTGTTCATTTCATCAAATATTAAATATAAAGGTCAGCTATATCCTACATTCTGTGTAAATGTAATATTTTAGAACTTCTTTTGATTTCTACTAGTACAATCTAATAAATCTGAAGAAGCATTATTAAGAAGAGTTCTTAAAACAAACTGAGCTGACAGCTAATATAAAAATAAAATCTTTGCCAAGTTGATGATAGGATGATTGAAAGAATCAGCTTACTGCAATAAAAAAGCAAAGGATGGAAGGTTTATTAAGAAGTGGAAGGTAAATAATACTTTTTTCTTCCTAATAACTTTTGGCCAAAGAAATAAAGTCTTCTTTAAGGTTCATTAATGATGCAGGAGGCATCAGAATACCAGACCTTAAATTATACTACAGAGAGTTATAGTAACAAAAATATTATGGTACAGCTGGGTGCGGTGGCTCACGCTTGTAATCCCAGCACTTAGGGAGGCTGAGACAGGAGAACCGTGAGTTCAAAACCAGCCTCAGCAACCGTGAGGCGCTAAGCAACTCAGTGAGACCTTGTCTCTACAAAAAATACAAAATAGGGCTGGGGATGTGGCTCAGTGATCGAGTACACCTGAGTTCAATCCCCAGTACCAAAACGAAACAAAGCAAAACAAAACAAAAAATATTATAGTGTCAGCACCAAAACAGACATGAATACCAGTGGAATAGATTACAAGACACAGAGACAAACCCACACAAATACAGTTACCTCATACTAGACAAAGGGAACATAAACATACATTGGAGAAAAGATAGGCTGTTCAACAAATGGTGCTGGGAAAACTGGAAATCCATATGTGGTAGAATGAAATTGAACCTTTATCTCTCACCCTATGCAAAACTCAACTCAAAGTGGATCAAGGACTTAGGCATTAGACCAGAGATTCTGAGTCTACTATAAGAAAAAGTAGGCCCAATTATCCACCATGTCAGCTTAGGAATGGGCTTCTTCAATAAGACTCCTAAAGTGCAAAAGTAAAATCAAGAATCAATAAATGGAATGGTATCAAACTAAAAAGCTTCTTTTCAGCAAAGGAAATAATCAATAACATGAAAAGAGAGCCTACAGAATGGAAGAAAATCTTTACCACCAGCACCTCAGACAGAGCATTAATCTCTAGGATATACAAAGAACTCAAAACACTCAACACCAAAACAACAAATAACCCAGTCAATAAATGGGCTAAGGAACTGAACAGGCACTTCACAGAAGAAGAAATATGAATGGTCAAAAAATATATTGAAAAAACATTCAATATCTGTAACAATTAGAGAAATGCAAATCAAAACTACACTGAGATTCCATTTCACTCTAGTCAGAATGGCAATTATCAAGAATACAAGCAACAATAAACATTGGTGAGAATGTGGGGGAAAAAGGTTCACTTATACATTGCTGGTGGGACTGCAAATTGGTGCAACCATTATGGAAAGCAGTATGGAGATTCCTCGGAAAACTTGGAATGGAACCACCATTTGACCCTGTTATCCCATCCTTCATTTATACCCAAGAGATTTAAAATAAGAATACTACAGTGACGCAGCCACTTCAATGTTTATAGCAGCTCAATTCACAATAGCCAAGCTATGGAACCAACCAAGGTGCCCTTCAACAAATGAATGGATAAAGAAAATGTGATATGCACAGTGGAATATTACTCAGCCATAAAGAAGAATAAAATTCATTTTCAGGTAAATGGATGGAGCTGCAGAATATCATGGAAAGTGAAATAAAGTCAGTACCCCCAAAGCAAACACAGAATGTTCTCATATGTGGATGCTAACCCACAACAAGGGAGGGGAAGATTAGAAGTTAATTGGACTAGATAAAGGGGAATGAAGGGAAGGGCGGAAGGATGGTAATAGGAAAGACAGTAGAATGAATTGGACATAACTTTCCCATCCTTGCATATAATTACATGACCAATGTAACTCCACATCATGTACAATCACAATAATGGGATCCTAATTGTAAACAAGTTATACTTATTCTAGGTATGTATAATATTTCAAAATATACTCTACTGTCATATAAAAAATTAAAAAACTAAAAAAAGTACAACATACAAAAAATGATAAATTATTATGTATAAAAACATTTCTCTTTCCTACTTATCATTACTTTCAAGTAGCCATTTGCAGTACCTCGATGGATCTTCTTTTCAGAGAACTTCTGGGTTTCTTAAAATCAATGTGTTCTTTTTTAGATATTTGAGAAGCTCAGTGACACAACTGTAGTTTCTCCAGGTGTTAGAATAAGAAAGACAAAGGAAATTTCTATTTTTTCATCCTTTTGTTGAGAGTGAATGAAATGTAGTTTTTTCTATGTATTATATTACTTTTCATTCATTATAGAATCAATTTTATTTTCTATAGTGAAGGAACAATCCATTCTCTCTGAACAAATGAAAGTAAGTAAAGATTTTCTGATTCTGAGATATGTGGAAGATATTGCTGTTTCTCCTTGTTTGAGAGCTCAGTATTAACAACCCACTTTTAAACCACATATATATCCACATACAAGTCTTGTTAGAGTTACTGCTTTAATTATCATTTTACATGAAAACAGGACTCAATTCAAGTTCCCTATTTCTGTCAGCAATTTTCCAACCTAAAAATTTCCATGTGATTCATGGTATTAAGCATTTATATGAAGATGGTTCATGTAGCACTGTGCTCTCCAATATAATAGCTAGTAGCTATATGTGACTATTTGCATTAATTGAAATTAAATAAAATTAGAAATTCAGTTTGTCAGTCACACTAGCTACCTGTCAAGTGCTCAGTGGCCACATGTGGTTAATAATCGACATAATAGACTGGAAAGATTGAGAAAATTTTTAGTCCTGTCAGTTCAATCGTGCTGATTCGAGGACAATCTGACTAGCTGTTTTGTAATCATTGGCTTTGAAATGAGACAAGTATGCTGCAAATCTTGGTTATTCTGTTTACTGTGTGATCTTGGACAAACAATTGAAACTTGATGAGCCTAAAAAACTAATTTCTAAATACTGATACTGATCACAAATTCCTGGGCTAAAGTGATACTCTTACCTCAGTCTCCCAAGTAGATTGTGAGTACAGGAGTACACCACTGCACCTGGGTCTCATATTTGCTTTTAAATAAGTATGATGAATGCATTCATTATAGAAAATTTATGAAAATAAATGATAATAAAACACCCTGAATACAGTCCTTGCTTTTTAAAGGATAGCCTTACTACTATTGAACTAGAACTGATGAGGAATAGAATAATAGAGACCGCAAAGATCCTTGAGAAAGAACTCTCCAATCACTAGCTACTCAGTTGTTATCTTATGCTGTGATGGTTATGTTGATTGAATTGAGTCACTCATGTTTTTTTTTTTATCAAAGTTAACTTAGAATCAACAGAGATGATTATTAGCAATGATATCTGCCTGGAAAATTAATGATGTGGAGATCTCTCCAATTTATGGTATCAAGGAAATTTAATTAATATATTTTTAAAAGAGGGCAAAAGTCTTGTCCAAAACAATTATTTGAAAAATGCTTACTGAAATTGAAAACTAATGCAAATAATGACAAATCTTCAGGATCTCAATATTAATTTTAATTAGGTAAAATGATTTTTAGTAAAGAATGGCCATCTTACCTCATCATCTATTCGTTCCCTTTTCCTTCTATAGGAAAGCCTTCAAACTTCATCTGGATGCATTCTCATAATTATTAGCTTCCTTTGAAGTTAGCTGTGGCCATCTAAATTTTGTCAGTATTATGTGAGCTGGAGTGACATGAAAAGCTGCCTTTTTCTTTCCCCTTTTTTCAGGATCCTTGTGGGTGAAGATGACCCTCAAGTACTGGCAGAAGAACCAGAAAGAAGGAGCCTTAGGCTTTAGCCCTGTGTTGTTCCTCAGTTGCTCATGTTCAGATACATACATGAAAGAGACATTTCTATTTTGTCGTTACTGAATTTTGTAGTAGCAGTTAATACAATAGAACTAATATAATCATTCATTACTGGAGTAGAGTGGGGAAATAATGAAACTTTTTTTTCAGATTTTAAAATCTATCTATCCTTATTGTTCCTTGTTAATTTCATTAAGAAATGTATGAAAGAAAATTGTTTTTATCTAATACAGTTTCATCTAATACATCTATTCAAGATAGATTCCCTTTATGCATATGTGCAGGTAAAATTCCTTTTCAGTTTAAAAAGTCACTTTTACATTCATTATTCTAATTAATCTTTGCACAAATTTCATGAGAGATTATAATTTTCATTCCTTTATAGATAAAGAAATGGAGACTCAGAGAAAATGAGTGACTTACAAAGTACATACCTAGCTAGGAAGTAGCAGGGCTGAGACCAAAACTCAATGAATCCAATTAATGTGTAAGGACATTTGTGTGTTTCTGTAAGTGAATTCTTGGTTGTGAATTAGACCTGTTATTTTGGAATGGAAATATAAGAATCTTCCTCATGTGGAGATGATGGCTTATACCTCAATAGTTAATGTGCCTGAAAGATTGCTTGGAGCATTAGTGACTACCTTAAAAAAAGATCCTGTGTCAATTGATATAAATTCTGTTTCTGCCCAAAGCTTTCATAAGTCACACTTGCATTTTAAAGACCTTGAGAAATTCCATTGTTAAAAGACCCATTAACTTGAACTCACTTGTTCAAAATTATTCACAAAACACCTTGTATGTACATATTAAAGCATGACCCTTGTTACTGGTCAGTTCATTTTCAGTCAGAGATATGTAATAGTGGTCTAAAACTTGAAGGCATTTTATACACAATAATTTAGTGAGTTTCTTAAACCACAAAGTCATATACCCACAAAGATGCTTAGGGATTTGAGGTATGTGGGAAGCAGACAGCTTGTTCTTTCTTGGACTTTTATGGACCCCAATTCTTGGAAAATTCTTTTTATGGATATGGCAATACCAATTATTCCACAGGGAGGTTGTGTCTGCTATACATCCAGTTCTGGATTGTTATCATTTTTAGATTTCTCTGACTCAGAATAAGGCAAATGGGTTTCATGTTGCTGGATGGGAAAGTCTTATAATTATATGTACACTATATAGGGCTATGAGAAAGGACACTATAGTGATCACAGGAAACTGCAAAATATTGTAAAAATTTCCCACTATTATATTACTGAAGCAAAATGACCACACTGCTTTAAGAGAAATAAAAACTTCTTTTAAGCCAAGTGTAATTGACCATGGCCCAGGAACATGGATTCAAGTTAGCCTGAATTGAGAGTTAACATGAATTTTTATAGTCATAGAACAAAGAAAGACATAAATCAGTTCATTCAACAAACACTTGATGGGGACATTAGGTAAGTGGGCTATGGGAAAGTGGGGAAATCTTTCCGATAGGTATCAGACGCCATTTTATAGCATTGTTAGCTTCAGGGTTGGTGGAGCCTAGAGCTTTAACGTAATACGTTCCAAGAGGTTTACCTAAGAGTTATGGGAAAGATCTACTTCTTCCTTCCCCGCATAGTCCTTGACAACCACTGTTCTATGGGTTTGATTATTTTAGTACCTCATGTAAATGGAAACGTCCATTATTTGTTCCTCTGTAATTGGCTGGTTTTGTTTGGCATAATATCTTCAACATAATCCATGTTGCTGTAGATTGCAGGATTCCCCTAATTTTTAAGGCAGAATATTATATACATATACCACATTTTACTTATTGACTTATCTTTCGATGGATTAAAAGGTTAAAGGTGAATGACTATTTTCTTAAGGGCCTAAGATAGCCCAAGAAATTTTTTGCTTATGACCTGAAATATTGCAACTCTACACAAAGGTCACTCAGTAAAGGTCATTCTGCAGGATGGTTAATATAGATGCAGCTTCTTCAAAGAACTTTTGCTTCTGTATATATAGGAAAAGACCAAAAGACCACTAGTTCTTTTCAAAATTCTCCAAACTGGGAAATGCTTACTGGCTTGATTTTACATTATTGGCTACTTGATATATTATTTACAGATTGGATTCTTCATCACCAAAGAGCATGGAGTTTCTGCATTTTAATCACCGGTAGAATACATTAAAACCAATCTGCATGATAAAATAAAATAAAGATAAAACCACATGATTATTGTAATTATTCATTACTATCCTTTGCTGTAATGGAAAGTACATGGCAATAACCATGTGTATTACAGCCAGAGAAATAGGACTGTGAAATATTCCCTGGGAAGTTTCAATTTAAGCTTGTAGATTAATACAAATATTCCTGAATTGGAATAAAATGGCTTAGGGTTTAATACCAGTAAGAAATCCCAGGAGACCAACTATATTAAGACTGTAATTCTTAGCAAAATAATTTGTATGCTTAATATAATTCTAATACAAATCTTGATTGACTCTTAGTCTAAAATCATCTGGAAGAATACATTTATGAGCATGTTCAGGACAGTGTGAGAAAGAGTATCTATAGGAACTTTCAGTTTCAAATATGAAAACATGTTATAATAAAACTCTAATAATTAAAGTATAGTGACAGAATAAATCAAATATATGTGTGTATATGTGCACATACATAATCGAGAGAGAGCAAGAGCGAGAGAGAGAGAGAGAGAGAATAGAAAGGCAAAAAGCAATCTTTAAAATATAAAGAAAGGGGCTGGGATTATGGCGCAGTGGTAGCGTGCTCGCCTAGCACGCGGGAGGCACTGGGTTCGATCCTCAGCACCACATAAAAATAAAATAAAGATATTGTGTCCACCTACAACTAAAAAATAAATATTTAAAAAAAATATAAAGAAATTTATTCCAAGAAAAAAGTGGCATTTGGTAGTGAACAGCATTATTGTTTAAAGAACAGAACAGGGAATGTAGTAGTATCTTATTTGCTTCTTGTGTAATTAAAACTTTTAGCAATATCCCATTGATTAGCATTTACCACTTCTGCCTCCACAACCAGTGATAACCACCATTCTACTCTCTGATTCTGAGTTCTACTATTTTAGACACATCTAATGGAATCATGTAACATTTGTTCTGTAATTGGCTAGTTTCAGTTAGCATAATATCCAACATAATTCATGTTGTTGCATATTGCAGGATTTTCTTCATTTTTAAGACAGAATATTCCATTATATGCTTATACCACATTTTCTTTTCTTTTTCTTTTTTTAGTTGTAGATGGACACAATATCTTTATTTATTTATTTTTATGTGATGCTGAGGATTGAACCCAGTGCCTCATGCATGCAAGGCAAGTGCTTTACCACTGAGCTACAATCCCAGCCCCACATTTTCTTTTTTTTTTTTTAAATTTTTTTTTTAGTTATAGATGGACACAATGTCTTTATTTTATTGCTTTGTATGTGGTGCTGAGGATCGAACCCAGGGCCTCACGCATGCGAGGCAAGCGCTCTACCGCTGAGCCACAATCTCAGCCCCCCCACATTTTCTTTATGCTTTCATTTTTGATGAGCATTCAGAAGTTTGGATTTTGTGAATAATGGCTATAATGGTTACTGGCATGCAGAGATCTCTTTGAGATCCTGATTTTAATTCTTTCAGATAAATACCCAGAAATGGAATTGCTGGATCACATGGTATTTTTATTTTTAATTTTTTGGAGAATATCCATACTATTTTCTATAGTGGCTTCACCATTTTGCATTCCCATCAACAATGAAAAAGCATTTCAATTTCTTCACATCTTTGCTAAAACTTGTCTTTTCATAGGTTGCTGGTTTTCATCAATTTAAGAAGGATGTCCACACTTTTTTTTATATGTGTCAAGATGGATACTTTCTTCTATCACAGCATATTTATCTTCTGTGAGATTGTCTAACATATTAGCACACAAGAAACAAATAAAGAAAATATGCCTCCCACAATATTCTTTAATTTAATTACTACACAAAAATAAACAACTAGTAGAAGAGCTATTTCACAAATCTCTTCCAGTTAGGATTAATCATGTTATGCAGAGATAGCAAACATCCTTCAATAACTCAATGACTTAAAACCATAGTGATTCATTTTTTGTGCCCTGCTACATGTTAAATGGAGATCAGCAAAAGTGACCTCTGTGTTACTCATTGAGATCATCAGATTTTGGAGGGCTTCTATCCCTCTAATGCAAAAATAAGTAAGATAAAACATTAAGTATCAACAGTTAAATAAAATACTTCCACATATAATGACATACATCATTTTGTTTCAGTTCATTGACCATAGCAAGTCTCTTGGCCGTGGTAGCAGAGAAGCATAATTCTCTCATTTGACCAAAAGAGAGAAGAATCCTATCTTGCTGATAATAAGCTCTACAACACATGTCTAATAATATTACAGCATCTCTCTTAAAGTGATTTCTCATCTGCAAAATCAAGTGGGGAGAAGGTGATTATTGGAAGAAAGTAATAGATTGCTTTTCTAGATTCATGGCTAATGTGAAAAATGAAGCATTATTTTGAGATGTGGTTAATCAAATGTAGCTATCATGCATTTCAAAGTTAATAAAAACTTGTTAATATTTTTACATTGTAAAAGTACATGTTATATATTCTGCAGAAAGAGATTTTTCAAATACCAAATTTAACAGCAAGACAAAACTCAGTAAACTAGCAGCACAGAGAGAGAAGACATTGTGTGTGTGTGTGTGTGTGTGTGTATGTATGTGTGCATGTGTGTGTGTGGGGGGGGGTAGCTTTTCATAGTTTCCCTCTGTGAATTTCACACTTGTCTTCTGGCTATTTGAAACCAGGAGATGGAGCCAGACAACTGAAGACGTTTTAGCACCCAGTTTCTCTGGATGTTTCTGAGCAAAATCTTCCCACTATTCAAGAGAAGCATTTTATTCACAAGCCTCTGAGGACAAAAAAAGGTTTATGCCAATGCCTAATTCTCTTTAAACATAAATTAATGTAATAGTTATAAAACAATAGATATAAAACTGGGCCATTAGATTCAAGAGTTATTTTCTAAGAATAGTTCATCACAATGCTTTGTCTGTATTCCTAGTCATGTAATTTGTATATGTATTTCACACTCAATTTATTCTACCTGGTTCCATAGAAAGTATGTATCCATCTGTACTGAACATCAAGACCACTGTAGCTGCATCATAATAAAACCTGACATTTGAATCAAACCTTAAATCAAGAGTAAGTATCATATATGCCAACAAGGGTCAGGAAGCTAAACTTTCTTATTTTAAAGAGAAATTCAAATCCCATATTTCATATGAAATACTCTGATGAATTAATATTTAAACTTCTTTTAAAATTTTTCAAAAACTGTGCAGGCTAAACAAACACCTTGGGGCTTCCAGTTTATGATCTTGCTTTAAATAGTTTACATTTATTTTTACCATTATTGTCTCATTGAGTACTAAGAAAAATGCTATAAAATAATTTTTTATTATTGCTATTTTGTAGTTCAGTATTATGAGACGAAGAGCAATCAAGTAATTTGAAGTCACAAAGCTGGTATGTGATTCTTTTAATCCAATTTTTATCTAATGTTCTGTCTACTTTTTAAAGCTCTTTTAGAAGATATTTTCTGAATATGGAAATGGGCATGAGATCGGACATCTTGATATCATCATCCATCTGGACCCAGTTTCTGCTATTCTTCATGTGACCTTGAGTTGATCTTTCTTATTTCATTTTATTTGCCAGATGGGATACTACTAGACCTTATGGCTATTATGGCTATTTTATGATTTAGATATGAGGTATCCCCCAAGAGCTCATGCGTGAGACAGTGCAGAATGTTTAGAGATGAAATGATTGGGTTATGAGAGCCTTAACCTAGTCAGTGCATTAATGCACATAAGGGATTAACTGGGTGCTGACTGTAGATGGGTAGGGTGTGGCTAAAGAAGACAGGTCACTGAGGGTGCGCCTTTGGGATTTATATTCTGTTCCTGCTGAGTGGAGCTCTCTGCTTCCTGTTTACTATGTTTTGAGCTGCTTCCTCCTCCATACCCTTCTGCCTCAATGTTCTACCTCATCCAGGGCTCAGAGCAATGGAGTTGGCCATCTATGGACTGAGACCTCTGAAATTATGAGCCCCAAATAAATTTTCCTCCTCTAATTGTTCTTTTCAGGTCTTTTGGTCACAGCAGTGAAGAAATGACTAAAACACGCCACCTGCAGCTATGAAACTCCATTGATACTGGGAAAATAACCTCATTACGGAGGCTCAGGTCACCAAATTACATCATAATGATTGTAGTGATGAGTCAGCAGACATAGAATACTCTCTTTGCTCATGTTCTTTACATTTTTGGCATTTATTTCCACAAAGCCTAAAAAGACCAGATCTGAGATTTGAGTTAATATGGTCACCATTTTTAAAATAAAAAACTGTAAAATCTCTTACTTTTACCTAGATGTATGTATTTTTAAAATGTTTAACTATAAATTTAAATGGGTAGAATAGAGATAAAGGAACATCAAGGAAATTATTTCTTGGAATTATCCTTTACTTATAAGCTCTAACTTATGACTCTTTTAATATTTTAATAAATTTCTCTGCTCTTGAATGAACCAGAGTGCCACTAAATTAGTAACTTTAAGTATTAGCTTTTTAGAATGTTTTTGAGTGTAAACACCTACTCTTCTGCCTTTTGGGAAGATCCTTTGGTAGTTCTCCAGTTTTTTAAGAGATTAGGAGACTTGGGAGACACAGTTGGAATTCTTTTGAATGAGCTATAGTCTCTGACATTTGATCACATACATACAAGGGGTCACCATGGAGTTTTTCTTTCATGCTATTTTCTTGGCTACAACCACACCTTAAGAACTCAAGATAGGCTCATGCCATAGAGAATTTTTAGTGACTAGAGAAGGTACAATTAGTTAGTCATACTTGTCCACTATGGGCCCAGCCCTGTGTTTGTATATGTCATCTTCAGAAAACCTTCCAAAACCAGGTACCATAGATATCAGGTTTTCAGATTTAGGAAGGTTAACTGACTTTCCCAAGATCACATGCTTAGTTAGCAATGGTACATCAATCAGAACTCAGGACAGGTTTAAAGCTCTATACCCATTGTGATAGTGAACTTACATGTCAACCTTATCAAGCCAGCCCAGATT
The DNA here is from genome assembly GCA_028644305.1 of Xerus rutilus. NCBI lineage: Eukaryota > Metazoa > Chordata > Mammalia > Rodentia > Sciuridae > Xerus > Xerus rutilus. The sequence goes on from CM053403.1 coordinate 48,897,121, forward strand.
GCCCAAGTTGGCTCTATGGGGTTTCTAGCTTGCTGACAGAAGCTCACAGGGCTTCTCAGCCTCCATAATCATTTAAGCCAATTCTTTACAATAAATCTCAATCTCTCTCTCTCTCTCTTTTATATCTGTTTGAATGTTTCTCTGGAGAACTCTGACATATACACCACCTTTCAGGTAACTGTTGTCTTATTTTCCTTATTCCACATTTTGATTGTGTGTCAATACCTTTGATTTCTGTCTATTTTTTCTTCAGTTGAACTCTAGCCATCCCTCAGCTCTGTAAAAACAAATGCTTACTGTTACATGTCAATGAGAGTTTAGGGTTGTTTGTATATAGTATGATTGTGACTTGATATAGTCAAGATAATTTTCATTCTAATTCTATTATACCATTAACCACTGTTATGGTTTGGATATGCAGCACTGTTCAGGGGTAGAAAGATTGGATTATGAGATTTATAACCCTGTCAGTGATTAATCCGTTTGATGGATTAGTAATTTGAGTAAATCACTGGGTGGTACCTGTAGGCCAGTGGGGCATGGTTGGAAGAAGTAGATCACTGGGGCATGGTCTTGAACTACATCTGTCCCAGGCCCTTTCCTATCTCTTACTCTCTGCTTCCCAGCTGCCATGATCTGGGCAGCTTGCTTCTGTCATACCCTTCTGCCGTGATGTTCTGTCTCACCTCAGGCCCAGAGCAATGCAATCAGCTGACCGTGAACTTAGACCTCTGAAACTATGAGCTCTAAATAAATCTTTCCTCTTCCAAGCTGTTTTTGTAGGTATTTTGGTCAAGTAACAAAAATCTGACTAACACAACCATGATATAGAATCTGTCCCTAACAAGTAGCAGCTTATTTTGAGTATATCATGATCTATTATAACTTATTACTAATAATGAAGTATAAACATCAGGAAAATAAAACACTCAATCCTAAAAGACAGTAGAGGAGAAAAATGGTAATTTATTTTTTAAATTTCAACTTATATTTCATTTCCTTAAAGGGGCCTTCTTTGATCCTCCAATTTATGTTATGTACCTCTTGCTAATGTTTCTTACATCGAAATTAGTCTTATTCCTTTATACTATGTCCATATTGGCAATTGATTTTTATTTTTTATTTTTATAAAATATTTATTACCCTCCCTAGACTATAATTCCATGAGAGTGAGATCTTGTCTTTTTTACTTGCCACATGAAGGTAGGTTCCTCACATCACACAATGTATAGGATTTTTGTAGTTTCCTGTTTTTACTGTATAGACTTCCCAAGGATTTTGGAAGGCAAACCTTATGCAAATTTAATACCAAATACGTACCAATTTTAAAAAAAGCTTGTGGGAGTAGTTATGAAACATAAGTGGCAGAAAGTTTTCTGAGGTTGGTTTATACTGAATTTGAGTTCAACAATAATTTGAGTTTCAACAATAATTGCTGTTGAAAGTTTTCTTAGGTTGGTGCATATTTCATTGTTCTGAACACTGGGCTCAGAGGGTTTGAAATGAAGGATCTGAGCCTACTGCTCTAAAGATTGACAATTAGAATTATGCTGTTAACCTGAAATATGAAGACTATAGTCTTATTCCATGGAGTGGTTGTGAGAAATGAATTAATCATGAAAAAATGCTTTGCAAGCTATAAAGCACTATGTAAATATGAACAATTCCAATGTCTATATAATTGGACAAAATATGTAGAGAATGTTCATCCAACACCAAATTGTTCATAACAAACATTTCAAAACAATTGGCTCACCTCAATGGTTTAAAATTTAGCTCTTAATATTAATAAATACAACAGGTCATGTGATATTTTAATTATTGACTATTCTTTATTTTCAAATCCCTGGGATTATTAGCATCTACACTGAACTAAAGACATTCACACAAACAGAATAAGATAATTTTTAGTTTAGAAAATAAGGTAGCCAAATATTGCTTGTCTATCACAGTACCTAAAGTATATTCTGAGCATTTCATTGTTAATCCATTTTACCTTGTTGAATCCACAAATCATGTTATTTTATCACTATGCTGATAAGTTGGCTAAAAGATATGTGGATCATTTTCAAAATCAGAACTTTTATGTACAAGTGAGTTTATATATTGAGTCCAATTTTTCTTAATCAAACTGAATGGATTTTGAATAGATATTTTTCTACAGCACAAATCTCTTCATTCAAGCTATTAGTACTCATAAAACAAAGCTTCATTTGAGAAAAGCATCTTTGAAACCAGCACAAAGTTTATATTAAAATTCCTCTTGGCCTCATTCAAAAGATTGTGAAGCAAAGTTTTCTTACAATAAATATACACTGATGCTTCATGAAGGGCATGTTTATTGCTGTGATTTCTTGCAAAAGGAGCAAAATGTTTTTATCTGGAGCAACCTAGCCACATAATATCCTAATTTCTCCATTTTGTTGTCATGCAAATTTTTAATAGCTATGCAGATATTAAAGTGAAATGTGTAGTATAGCATGTAATCTAGAGGAACTTATGCATGAATTATCCCATACAACTCAAGTTTATTACACAAAAAAGCATATTAAGTTGAATTAAGGGAATAATGGTTCAAGTAAATGAGCCAAATTTTTATCTTTCTAGTTCTCTGAGTAAAATATCTGATCTTTTCTTAAGAGTTGAATGAATTGATTTATACATTTACATAATAAAAATCATATCAGACTATGCTTTAACATAATGTTAGCAATTTTCAACAGTAAGTCCTGGCTTTTTGCGTCTTGGAGAGATGTATCATCATGATAGCCTTCAGAGAGTCTTGTTAAAGATGCTTGACGTAGTGCTTGGGACAAAGTAGGGAGCTTGCTAAAGCTAAATGTTAGTCTCTCCCACAGTCCATTTTATTCTGCTTTTTGAGAACTGAATCTCACATTTTTCTTTGTTGTGGGGCTGTTCGAAGCAACAGTCATTTAAATTTTCACTAATTTTTGTTGTTGTGTATAGCTTCCATTTGAAATTGGAGCTAAATTTTTTGCCTTATTTCAGAAACACCTTGTAGTTTCTTCTGAGACACTTTGTTTTCATTTCACATTGCTAGGTATGAACTGAGCTTATGGGCATTCTTTCAATACAATGAAGACTGGAAACATATCAACCTCTGAAGTAAAATATGTTACCAAATATAAAATTTAAAAGCATATGTGAATATATGTGTCCTTTACAACTCCATTTGTTTTTGTTCTAGTCAGCTTTCTCATTGCCGTGACCAAAAGACCTGACAAGAACAATTTTAGAGGAGGAAAATTTATTTATTTGGTGCTCACAGTTTCAGAAGTCTCAGTCCATAGATGGCTGACTCCATTACTTTGGGCTCAAGATGAGGCAGAACATCATGGCCAAAGGGTGTGGAGAAGGAGAGCAGCTCAGGACATTGCAATCAGGAAGGGGGGGGGGGGAGAAGAGAGAGCATGCTGTACTAACGAGGTACAAAATATATACCCTAAAGGCACATCCCCAGTGATCCATCTCCTCCAGCCACACCTTACCCACCTACAGTTACCACACAGTTAATCCCTGTTGGGGGGATTAATGTACTCAATGGTTAGAAGTCTCATAACCCAATAATTTCACCTCTAAACTTTCTTCTATTGTTTCACACATGACCTTTTGGAGGATACCTCACATCTAAACCATAATAGTTTTCTTTACAAATAAATATAAATTAAGCATAAAGTTTCCAGTGATGTGAAAAGGGAACTAACAGTTTTAAGATACTTCAGTTTTATGTTTCCTCATTAAAAAAGTAACTAAAATTTTAAAGAAATGTAGAGAAGATTACTGAAATAATTAAGTGATGCATTTAATATATTTTGTAGGTAGATAGCTAAATTGGTCCTGAGTTTTGTGGTTCACCGTGTAATTGTCCAAGTAATTCACTAAAGAAAGTTATTTTATGATAAAACATTGTTGTTTTAAGTTTATACCTAAAACAACATATGGTCTAGGGCAACTGAATGTTGTTAGAAAAAATACACACCGTGCCTCAATTAAAATTTATGATCACAAGGGCTAGGTGTGTGACTCCGTAGAGCACATGCTTAGCATGCTTGAGGCCCTGGGTTCAATCCACAGCAAGAAATTTGTGATCACTAATCTCAAATGGGCCACCACTTCTAATAATTCTCTAGCAAATTCATTTTTGTATTCTTATATGATGTTTTACATTTTCTCCTCTCTTCTCAAATCTCCCACTTTCTTTTGCTCTCACTCATCTAATGAATTCATCTCATGCTCCACTGACAGAAGCAATCAGATAAGAAGTACATCATCTTCCCAATGGCAAGTATATAAATCTAACAGCATCTGTACCTGTTTACTAAAATTTCTCTCCTGTTACAGTGGAAAATTGTCCTTGGGCTGAGGTTGTAGCTCAGTGGTACAGCACTTGCCTAGCACATGTAAGGTACTGGATTCAATCCTTAGCTCCACATAAAAATAAATAAATAAAATAAAGGCATTGTGTCCATCTACAACTAAATATATTTTTAAAAAATTGTCCTTGCTTTTTTCTAAAATCTCACCCTTCAATGGGATCCCATTTGGACACATCTACATGAAGACTATAAACCAGAAATTAGTGCTTTCTCTCCTTTCAGGGCATCTCCCTTTCTTCTCTCTTATTCATGTGTCTTCCTATACCTCTACACGTTATGACATTGTTAATACATGGAAACTCCATAAATATGTGTTGTATACACAAACACTATAAATATGGGATAGTTTTTTTAAGGAAATAATTATTGACTAAATATCCGTTAGCATGAATAAAAATGGTAGTTTAAGCAATGTCAAACTGCACAGCCCTTCAATTTCAGAAGAACCAAAAGATTCCAGCAGTTATTTCTGGATTTGACACAAGGATAGAAACCACAGCTAGAAAGAGGAGCCACAATTATGATGACATATGGACAGTGAGCAACAGGAACAATAACACATATTAAGCACCAGAAGTGAAGATTAGAATGGAGAAAGAATGTAAAACTGGGAGAATATATAAAAACATATAAAAAGGCTCCTAAGTAATTATCTCATCCTGGATTTCAGAAACTTAATAAAGGACTCAGGTCTGAACTCAGGTCAATTTGACTTCATCATCTGAGCTCATAACTATTCTAAATCTCCTCTTGTTTATAAAATGTGAAAAAAACACATGAGATGAGGAGTCAGAAAGATTTAGCTTTGAATCCTGGCCATGATGCTAATTGATTTGTGACCTTGCCTAGTTCCCCTCTCACTAACCTGGGAACCATAATAACTGCCTTCCATGGTTGTTGGGAGAATTAAGAAAATGCTTGTGATGATATGCTCAGGTGCCTAATCAATAGGAGTTCCATAGCTCCTTTCCTAGGAAATCATGTTGTCCAAATGAGTAGCAATTAGACTAAACCACCCCTAGCTTCTTTCTAAAAATTATTTCTACTAAAAAATTGGCTCATTTAACTCTGTACCTTTTAAAGAATAAAAAAATTTCCGCAAAATAAACCGTGACTTAGTTACTTGGAGAGAGATAGAGCAGCCCGATTCTGAGCACAGAGACGCACACCCACACATGAGCCTGATGTCCTAGATATTGTCCCTACAACTCAGTCCAAAAGTTCTGTTTACTAATCACAACTTGTTGCCAGATTATTAAAAAATGTTGGGTCTGGGATGCTTAAAACTTCAGCAAGTATCAGAGATTCTAGGATGACAAGAAAATGTCATGACCATATGGTATAATGTTGTATTTGTGGCATAATTTAGTTATATAGGTAGGAGCAAACAGGTGAGGAAAGTATTGGAAGTGAAGAGATTCCCCCAGCCAAAGCATTTGAAAATGTTTTTTTAAACTCCTTTTTCAAAAGAGTGAACCTAGGATGGCTGATCTGATTTACATCACAGAAAGATCCAACTACATTGCAAGATATGGCATTACTCAAGAGACAGAATTTGGAGTATAAAAGCCAGGCAAATAACCTGAATATTGTGTTAGTAAGAAGATGCTGGCCAGGGAGACAGAATTTAGGTATAAGGTATGGGACAGAAATTGGACATAGAAGATAAGTGCCAGAGGGTTTGCAATGGAAAAGAAAAGGACAATGAAACGTATCCTAAGTCTGAGCATGCACACTTGGAGTTCTGGGTGGAAAGGAAACCAGGAGAGGTTCCAAGTTTCCCAAAGCATGTAACACCCAAATAAGGTGCACCTAGTAGATGGTGTTATAAAATGAGATGGGAAATTCCAACACAATGCTAAAGAACACAGAGCCTGCCTTAAGTATGAAAACTTGTAAAATGAACTAACAGAATGTCTGCAAACTGCTTTTGGAATAATACACTCATATTCTGAAATAAATGCAATCATCCAAATAACAGGGATGATATTTTTGTGCATGCAGAAGTAGAAAATTTTCATAGCCTGTTTTGCTTTCAGTGATATAAATATAAATATATATATATATACATATATATATGTATATATATATATATATTTGGTACTGGGGTATCCAGGAGATGTCAGTTCACAGATGACACTTTTTTTTTTGGTAGCATTAAATCACTTTATAACCACAACTTCTTCAGGTGAAAAGCAGTTTATTCATATTTTGTCTACGTTTCCCTTTTTTTCCCATTTCTATTGTTTTCCTCCACCCTCCCATCCATCCATCTATCATCTATATCTACCTCTCATAGTTATGAATATATATGTATATATACATAAGTATAATGTTTAGTTATTACTAAAGTTAATAGTAAAGGTTAATTCTAAAAGAAATTTATCACATGACTAGTTATACTGAGTCAGAAAAAGACTGAATATTTGAAACCTGATACCTGGAGTCTAGGCAGAAAGGTAAAACACTGCCAGAAAGTGCCAATGTTTCAGTTCCTGTGACAATTCCATTTTCAGATGGGCACCAAAGTGGATATTGCCTTTCTACTAAAAGGTTTTGGACTATTATTTTAGTCAATGCACTACATAAGAATAAGAAATTGGTAGGAAGAATTTTGTCAAGAGCTGTAAGTATCCTTAGAAACACAACCAAAAAAGACTGTTCTTAATATGAAAGTTCAGCAAATACCTAATTAGAAGCAGAAATCGAGGACTCTGATCTTGATGCAGGAACAGTATGAACACATACAAGAGGAATCAGCAGAATGTGAACTATGCAAGAAGACAGAATGCAGTGATCTTTTATCTGTAATTCCATCCTATTTATTTGAAGTGGTCCCTGAATTAAACTATGTAGCTATTTAGTAAAAGTGTATATTTTTTGTATTTCAAAGCATGGATACAAATATCTGCAAGTAATCTGTTATTTTCATAAAAGCCCCTGAAAGACAAGTCCCCTGTCCCATAACAAATCTTATATCATCATATGCTGTGTGGTACACATTGATAGTCACATGTGCACTTGCTGTTTCCAGGCCTAGGCTTTCCAATAGCATTGAGCGGAATCTTCTGCATGTTAGAAACCTGAGAAAGAAACTATGGGTTTGCTACACAAAAAGTGAAATGCACCAGTTACTCCTCCTTTCTCTGTTATGTAAAGAAAACCCCGGAGTCATTCTTGGATTCTGTTCATTTGTTGGCCACCCACCACTTGTCACAATCTCTTCTGCATGCTTCACAGGATCCACATCAAAAAATACAACTTAAATCCATCCCTTCCAGTTAATTCTGTGGCTATCATCTTCCAAATCCCGTAGCAGTCTCTCAAATGGATTCTGTTTTTGCCTTCTGTTTTCTTTTCACCACACACCAACTAAAATGATCTTTTTATAAATAGCAATTGTATTGTGCTTCTCCTCTCCTCAAAATCTTTTAGGGTTTTTCCATTACAATTTGAGTGTAATTTACATTTTTCAGTACATCCTGGAAGGCTCTTTGTGCTGAGCCCCAGCCTCTCTCCCCAGCTTATCTCTTATTCTCTCTTCCTGGCTCACTAATATCTGCCCACAGGCTCTTCTCTTTGGAGCTTGACCATGAAATAACAGTTCCCTCTTTAGGGCCTTTGTACCAGTTATCTTCTCTGCTGCAGTCTTTCCCTCCAAGACCTTTTCAGTATGTGAAATTGCTTTCCATGTGCACATGGTTTTGCACATGTGTATCTGTTATCTATCATTTCCTTCCCACTCCACACCCTTGGAACATAGGCATTGTGAGGCATTTTTTTTTTTTTTTGTCTTTCTTCCCCTTGAATCTCTCAAACCATGAATAGGGAAAGCCCATCATGGGAAGAGTGGCAGATACGAGCAGCTTAGTAATAGTTGAGTAGCACATCAAGCATGTTTCTATAAAGTAGTATGCAATTTTACTCCCTGGAGGTTCTGTCTGGGGGAGCAGATTACTTGTATAGAAGTTGCACCATCCTTGAGTAAGTCATTAATGTGCAGTGAGACTCAAAGAATCTTAGGCAATGAAAATAGTTGCTTAGTCTCTATACAAGAGGCATGGAAGATTCACTTTGTTTCTGAAAGGAAGGAGAAGGTAAAGTGAGAGAAGGACTGAAAGAGAAAGTCAATGCCTAAATGTTCCATAATCAGGCTTACCTTTTTGTGATCCCATATATTCATTTTTTCATTTGCATAATGCTTTCTAGGAGTAGTTTTAATGCAGAAGCAGTGAAGGAATCTCTCACATTTGAATCAACAACACAGTCTTCCAGGACTAGAAGGCAGAAAAAGCCATGAAAAAATAAGTCTCTAGAAAGCTAATGAAATCTGAATAGAAGGTGTAGACTTTGCTAAGTCACAGAACTAGTGGAAACCTGAACATACTATATTTCAAGTGCCTAGAGGCAAAGGGCCTGAAATCTTTCCCAAATTTTATTTATGTTTTATTCCTTCTCTCTTTTTTCTTTCCTCTCCTTTCCTCTCTTCCTTTTGCTGTAGGGGATTGAATTCAGGGGTGCTCTACCACTGAGCTACACATCTCAGCCCATTTTATTTTTTATTTTTGAAACAGGGTCTCACTAAGTTGCCCTGGCTGATCTTGAACTTGTGATCCTCTTGCCTTAGCTTCCCAAGCCACTGGGATTCCTGGCATATGCCACCATGCTGGCCCTCATTCATGTTTCTTATATGCTGATTCTAACCTTCACTGGGGCTGCTGACCACTCTCAGTGGTCCATCATGAATTCTGCCATGGTCTGAGCTCAAAGGCAGGTGTTGATCTTCACAATGATACAAACTACTATAAGTCCCAAACAGGAGGCTGGTATTCTGCCACACTCATGAGCCTCTCCTACTTGTCTTTCAAAGTTGCTAAAGCATGTGTTGGAGTCTCTTTAAAAAATTATATTTAAAAATGAATATCTTTGAGTATTTCCAGAGTTTATAGTTGAAAGTTTTGAAATATATGAAATACAACTGTGAATATTTGGAAACTAGTCATAAGTCATAAAACAATCCACTTTCAAATAAAAAAAAGACTAAGTATTTTTCAAGAGCTCTTCTTGGTTCTAAAGGACAGTGAATAAAAACACATGTATTTTTGACACAAAAATACAATTATGTTCATTGATGTTCTTGCCAAAATTTTTTCCTTTCTTTTCTACAGGATAACCCAAACTTCATATTTATATCACCACCTACTTCTAGCAACTCATCTTGCTCATTTTTTATTTGGATTTCTGTTTCTATTTTATGATGTTTCTATCTTTTTTCTTCTACCAACCAACCAAGAAACAATAAAACCACAAACACATATTTATGTCTATGTATGAATGTATGAATGCATATTTTATGATTTTTCTGAGACTCTCAAACTTTAACAATACTGTTCTACTAGATTTTTTTTTAAAAAATTACATTTCTAAAACTGGAGATTCAAGAAAGAAGAAAGAGAGGCAGAGCATATAAAGCAATTTAGAGTGCCTAGAGTGCAGGCACTGTGCTCTTTTAAGTCCTCTACCATGGGCTTCTAATAGTGGCATTTAACTTCAGCACCAAAGAAACTCAGCTTATGTGTGAAGCCACAAGCAATTATCCATCTTTGGAGGTGGTCAAGTTAATCAGATGCTCATAAGCATAGATTATCTAGGTGGGAGTGTGGAGGTGATTGCAAACATTCATTCATTTGTTTAAAGCTTTGTGTAAAGCCAGTGGGTACTGGGGGGGGGAATAAGTCTTTTTCTCTTTAAAAGTCATAGAAAGTGTCTGTGGGATTAGCATTATGAAGGACAATTTCACATGCACTATTATGTGAGTTGTTTAATTGGCCATTTGTTGCTTTTAGGGTTTCTTTTAATTCTTTAGTGGTTTGATTCTTTTTTTCATCTTATTTCAATGCTCTATGCACAAATGTAGGAGTGATTTCTTTATTTTTTTTTTAAATAGACATTGGAGTTGTTTCCTTTAACACACCAGTTGGGGTTAAAATTTAGAGTTCAAAATACCAAAAGAGCATCTCTCAAGTCAAGATCTAAGCTCCAATTACTGTAACAGGAGCTCTTTTGAAACTGGGAGATTTAGAAGAAGACCCAGTCATTGCCTTCCCTGACTCACTCCGTTTCCCTCCTCTTACTTGTTCTCTTTAGGTTGTTTCTTAGTTGCAACTTCCTGTAGGCAATCATTTCATGCTAGAAACAAACTAAATGGAAACTGCTCCCCATATTCTGGCGTCAGGAGGATGCCAGCAGAATCTCTCAGAATCAGATTTGCAACCCCACACAACCTGATTGAAATTGCTATGCAAATGTACATCTCTTGGCTCCCATCTTTTTCTTTTTCTTATATTACCCTAAAACTGTTGTTAGTATGAGGAAGACAGATTTTTGAAGATTAACTATCTTCAGAGTTTTGACCAAACAAAAATAAACTCCTTTCTTTCTTCTTCTCTTTATCCTCCTCCCCTTCCCCCTCCTCCTACCCCTTCTCTTCTTTCTCCTCCTCCTCCTCCTCCTCCTCCTCCTTCTTCTTCTTCTTCGTCTTCTTCTTCTTCATCCTCTCTGCTTATTAGACTTTTGAGTTGGTGGGTGTCTGAACCTGATGTATTAAGATCCCCAAAGTCAGGCCTCTGGCCAGGGACCTCAATAACGTTACAAATCCTCTTTGGTGTATCTATGCAAAATCATGACTCTCTTTGCATTTCTGCATTTTTGTGAAACATCTTGGGGAACGCAGTGCTCTGTGGGATGTCTTAGATCATGTGCATAGACATAATAGGGCAATATTTTTTTCTTCTCCTAAAACATAAAGGACCTGGGAGAAATTCTGTAATCTTGCCTCTTTCCTGTGCTGTACCCTAAGGAGGGACCTTGGTCCTCTTCCTATTCTGCCATCTTCAGATCTACCTATAATCTACCTATAATCTTCAACATTTGATCTTGGTTTTGTCTGGGAGAAAAGTAGGAACTCTGAGATTTTCTAAACTCAATTTCCCTTTCTGATTCTTGCTTCTAATATTAGACTCAACAACATTCTAGGAATTTATCCACTTTGTAATTATCTTACTTATTTTTATGTTGTTTTGTTTACTGACAGTATCTGATTGCTGGAAACTAAGATCCATGAGATCAAGACTTGTCTCATTTACTTCCAAGCTCTTAGTACCTAAAACAGTATGTAGCACACAGCAGGCATTCAAAATATAAATATTTTGTAATGAATGGGATCCTAGAACATTTTATTTGGTCATAAGTAGAATGGCTGAAAAAACAGGATGAGTGTTAGGTCAGTTCAGGGTCCAGGATGTCCAATTAGGGGGACCAGTCAGGGCAGCTGTGCAACGGAGCGGCCAGCCAGACGCTGATGTCACCAGTGGACATGCCTTTTGTCAATCAACAGGTTTTTCCTGACTTATCCAGAAAGGAATTTGGCCTTCTCTTCCTGCCCTCTAAGCCCTCCTCTTCCTGACTGGGCCTTTTAAAATTGTCTGTATGCCCGAACATGGGCGCCATTCTCCAGTACAAACTGATGGATGGGAGAGTTCAGCCCGAGAGCGTGTATTTCCAATAAAGCCTTGCCCAGCAGTTTTAATTTCTCTCCTTCTGGTCCTCTGGTCTTTACAATGAGAATATCAATTAACTGTCAAGATGGATTTGAGTATCATTAATAGGTTTCTTTGGCACTAGTTAAGCAATTTATTTAGAGGTAAACACAATGTAATTTCCATGGATACAGAGGCCATGATCAGAACATACATTAGATGGTACGCACAAACATTGTCTTAGCCATGTGCAAAAGTGGTTAAGAATCTATCCTTTTAAATAAGTAATTAATAACAAGTACCAAAAGTTGAGTTTAGACTTAGTGGTTATTATTACTAGAAAGCCCTGGGGCAATTTTGATTTCTGCATCTCAAGAAACTTGTGATACTGTTGGAAAGAGTCAAGAAAGTGACAGCTACAATTATCTGTGATTCAAGACAGTGTGGCTGAAGGGGCTAAGTGAAGACTAACTTTAAGTACTAGGATCTTTAGAGTCTGAGGGACCAAGCAAAAAGAACGAAAAAAAATGAAGCCAAAATAGTGATAAAAGGAAAAGGAAATGAAAATATACTCAGAACTAATGCTGGGCTCATTGCTTTATGCAACCAAGGTTAAGTTTTATAAGCTGAGGTACTATTATTGTCATTCCACAGAGGAAGGCACTGAGAGTTGGAAATGTTATCCAGTTTCCTGGAGTCATGGCCCAGGTCTCACTTCAGAGTGTCTGTTTATTCTGTTTTTAATGATTGGGTCATCAGTCTTCTTATACTTGATCTAGTACTATTGCAGAACACCTTAAAATGGAGGGGAAATAAGTTTAGGAAAAACAAATTATTACTGCTACTACTTAGGGCTAGTAGGGAAATATGATTTGTTGCATAAATGAGTCAAAGCTAGCCTCTATATATGGGACCCTTGTTTAGTTAGCTCTCCAGTGCTTTCTGAGTACCAGAACAAAACTTATTTTTTATACATCTATTTAAAACCAAACTCAGATAAGCACATTGTTAGCCACTTAGAGCTTGCCTGCTTTAGATGCCCTGTAAAATACACCCAGCCTTTGCTAGCAACAGGTAAGCCTAGGTCCATAATGATGCCAACATACCTTTTCCCCTGTTCAGAGATAGCTGTACCTGTTCAGAGAGTTCCTGTCATGCTGCCGAGTGCCATCACCTAGACACAGATAGTCCTCTTCAATTGCTCTGCTTTCAGGGGGCTCCCTTGCCTTTCTCTCCTGAGTGGTGATCTGGTTGTAGCTGCCAGATTGTAACTGTGAGGGATTTCCCTAGCATGATAATTTGTCAGAGTCTTTCCTAACAGAGTTATGTGTGCTACTGCCGGCCACCTCACGGTCACCCCTTTCTTTTGATCAGCTCAAGATCCAATCTCTAGAACTCCCACATGACTGAAAAGATTTTAAACAAAATTCTAGATCAATTCAGAGGTATCTCAACGATAGCCAATTATTAAGGGCAAACATATGTTTTGGAAAATTTCTTTAGTTTGAGGAATCGATGTCAAGGAGATTAACTGCATCGTGACAGCAGCTTTTTCTAAATTAAGTTTTATAAAACAAAGTTTGTAAGACTTTACTGATTAGGATAAGAGTTCTATGCTGTGGTCAAATAAGATTGGAAGATGTAAAGTAAAATAGATTCCCTAAACTGAGGATTTCCTAGAGCCTTTAATACTCTAATTTTTTCTTGCCTTTCTATAGTTCTCTGATTTCCTAAAGTATTTTAAATAAGCACTCATCCCTCCTTCTTCTTCTCCTCCCCCTCCTCCTCCCCCTTCTGCTCCTCACTCCCTTCATTATTATAATATGAAATGGGATCCTGGTATAGGAGTCCAGAAGATAACCTCTCCAAAATATATCTTTGGTTCAAGGATTATTTTGAACTTATTTTGAGAAACTGAAGACTTGAGAGGTCAGAAAGTAGAGAAACCACCCTTTTGGTAAAAGACATTAATGTCTGTGAAGGAAAGCTTGGTATTGCAACAGTATGTCTCTTTCTGCATTGGGAAGAGAAGTCTGGCTCTGTCACTAGGTTTTCTTAACAGTGGGGAAGGCATCAACTTCAATCTTAACAAACTTTTCCTTTAACATAATTTTCCTAGTCCTCACTCCATAACTGTCTCCTTCTCCAAACAAAACAAAACAAAACAAAACAAAACAAAACAAAACAAAACAACCCTTTCTTTCATTGTTTCAGCTGAAGACGATTTTAAGCCTGAATTCAAAACCACTTCTTAGGGCTTTACTCATTTTTCTGAGTACTTCCCATGAGGTGTATCTATTAATACATCCCTCTTTGTTTTTCTCTCTTTGTTTACTAGAGTTATTCCAATTAAGAACTATGAATGGTAGAGGGGACTCTCCCTCGACACACTGGTTACAGCTTAATTCTGAACTAAAGAGACAATTTTTTATTTTCCACGTTATGACCATGTTTATCCATCTCACTGTGAATATTGCTTCTTGGGTGCATACATAGCTCTACACAAGTGCCTTGAACTTCCAGGGAAAACCTACATTCTTAAGTTTTTTAAAATTCATTTATTCTGATTAGGTTTACATGACAACAGAATGTATTTTGATTCATTGTACATGAATAGAGCACGTTTCACTTCTCTGCTTGGGAATCTTCATACTACTTTCAAGATAGTTTGCACCAATTTGCAGTCCCACCAGCAACGTATGAGTGTGCCTTTTCCTCCACATCCTCACCAGCACTTGTTGTTGTTTGTATTCTTGATAATTGCCATTCTGATTGGAGTGAGATGAAATCTTAGAGTAGTTTTGATTTGCATTTCTCTAATTGCTAGAGATGTTGAACATTTTTTCATGTTTGTCAATTGATTGTATATCTTCTTCTGAGAAGTTTCTGTTCAGCTTCTTAGCCCATTTATTGATTGAGTTGTTTGGTTTTTATGATGTTAAGTTTTTTGAGTTTCTTATATATCTTGGAGATCTGTGCTCTATCTGATGTGCGTGTGGCAAAAATTTGCTCCTAGAGTATAGGCTGTCTCTTCACTTCATTGATTGTTTCTTTTGCTGAGAAGAAGCTTTTTAGTTTGAATCCATCCCATTTATTGATTCTTGATTTTATTTCTTGCACTTTTGGAGTCTTGTTAAGGAAATTGGGGACTAATCTGACATGATGAAGATTTGGGCCTGCTTTCTCCTCAGTTAGGCACAGGGTTTCTGGTCTGATTCCCAGGTCCTTGATCCACTTTGAGTTGATTTTTGTGCATGGTGAGAGATAGGGGTTTAGTTTCATTTTGCTGCATATGGATTTCCAGTTTTCCCAGTACCATTTGTTGAAGAGGCTATGTTTTCTCCAGTGTATGTATTTGGCACCTTTGTTTAGTATAAGATAACTGTATTTATGTGGGTTAGTCTTTGTGTCTTCTATTATATACCATTGATCTACATGTCTAGTTTGGTGCCAGTACCATGCTGTTTTTGTTATTATAGCTTTGTGGTATAGTTTAAGGTCTGGTATTGTGATGCCTCCTGCTTCTCTCGTCTTGCTAAGGATGGTTTGGCTATTCTGGATCTCTTATTTTTCCAAATGAATTTCATGATTGCTTTTTCTATTTCTATAAAGAATGATGTTGGGATTTTAATTGGGATTGCATTGAATCTGTATAGCGCTTTGGGTAGTATGGCCATTTCGATGATATTGATTCTGCCTATCCAAGAGCATGGGAGATCTTTCCATCTTCTAAGGTCTTTTTCAATTTCTTTCTTTAGTGTTCTGTAGTTTTCATTGTAGAGGTCTTTCACCTCATTTGTTAAACCGATTCCCAAGTATTTCATTTTGGGGGAGGCTACTGTGAATGGGGTAGTTTTTCTAATTTCTCTTTCAGAGGATTCATCACTGATGTATAGAAATGCGTTTGATTTATGGGTATTGATTTTATATCCTGCTACTTTGCTGAATTCATTTATTAATTCTAAAAGTTTTCTGGTGGAATATTTTGGATCCTCTAAGTAAAGAATTGTATCATTGGCAAATAATGATAGTTTAACTTCTTCTTTTCCTATTCATATCCCTTTAATTTCTTCTGTCTATCTAACTGCTCTGGCTAGAGTTTCAAGGACTATGTTGAATAAAAGTGGTGAAAGAGGACATCCCTGTCTTGTTCCGATTTTTAGAGGGAATTCTTCCAATTTTTCCCCATTGAGGATGATGTTGGCTTTTGGTTTTGCATAGATAGCTTTTACAATGTTGAGTTATGTTCCTACTATCTCTAGTTTTTCTAGTGTTTTGAACAGGAAGAGGTGCTATATTTTGTCCAATGATTTCTCAGCATCTATAGAGATAATCATATGATTCTTGACTTTAAGTCTACTGATGTGATGAATTACATTTATTGATTTCCATATGTTGAACCAACCTTGCATACCTGGGATGAAACCCATTTGATCGTGGTCTATTATCTTTTAAATATGATTTTGTGTACAATTTGCCAGAATTTTATTGAGAATTTTTGCATCAATGTTAATCAGGGATATTTGTCTGAAATTTTCTTTCTTTGATGTGTCTCTGTCTGGCTTTGGAATCAGGGTGATAATAGCCTCATAGAATGAGTTTGGAAGGGTTTCCTCTTTTTCTATTTCATGAAATAATTTGAGGAGTATTGGTATTAATTCTTCTTTGAAGGTCTTGTAGAACTCGGCTGAGAATCTGGTCCAGGGCTCTTCTTGGTTGGTAAGCTTTTGATGGCATAAGTAACTTTCAAAAAGAAGAAATCTTTGCTCTCTAGAGCATGGATCTCTTTAAAAAATTTCTTCCAATACAGATTTTAATGATGAAACTTATTTATGGGTCTCTATGAGCACCCATGACTCCTAGACTCCCCACATCCACTCCAACATTTGTTGTTACTTGTATTCTTGATAATTGCTATTCTGACTGGAGTGAGGTAAATCTCAATGTAATTTTGCATTTCTCTAATTGAGAATCTAGAGATGTTGAACATTTTTTCATAATTTTTTTGACCATTTGCATTTCTTCTTTTGAGAAGTGTCTGTTTAGTTCTTTTGCCTACTTACTGATTGGGTCACCTTGTGTGTGTGTGTGTGTGTGTGTGTGTGTTAATCTTTTGAGTTTTTTATATATCCTGGAGATTAATATATATATACACTTTTCAAAACTCCTCCAGCAAATCAGTTGTCTGATTCATCAAAGTTGTCTGAATCATTGGATGGTCAGGTTAGTCACAGCAACAAACCCACTTCTAGGTACTGATTTGTGTTTTAGTTATTAGCTTTTCATCACTGTGACCAAAATATCAGACAAGAACAACTTAGAGGATCAAAAGTTTATTTGGGGCTGTCATTTTCAGAGGCTCTGTGCATGGTCAGCCCACTCCATTGCTCTGGGCCCAAGGTGAGGCAGAATAATAAGGGGCAAGGGGATGGTAGAGGAACACTGCCCTAATTCTATTGGCTGTGAAGCAGAGACAGGTGTGGGGAAGGGACTACAGTGAAGATGAACCCTTCCAGTAACATCCCCAGTGACCCACCTTCTCTAGTTACCCCATCTACCTACAGTTACCACCCAGTCAGTCTATTTTAACTATGATGGACTGACTAGGTTACAACTTTTCCTAATCTAACCATTTTACTTCTAAGTGTTCCTGCCTTAACACAGGAGCTTTTTTGGGGGGAGCACTTCATATCCAAACTATAGTACAATCTTTGTGGCCACAACTTTAGTCACCTCTCTCTCTTTTTTGTGCTACTGTCTTTTAACTCATCTTTTTTCATCAATTCTTGTCTTTATAACTTCACAATTACTCCATACTTCTCTTACTCTATACTTCTCTCCCTATCACATACTGCATTTTAGACATAATTGTTTTCTGTCCTTATAACATCAATCTCATTCTTATCTTCAAGTTTCTGCAAAATATATTCCTTCTGTCTTGGAAATTCTTCCACTCTTCTGGACTCTTATAACTTACCCTAAGTTCTTGTGATGGTCTGAATGTATTATCCTCAAATTCATATGTTGAAATCTAATCTCCATATAACATTAAGAGATGGGTCCTGTGTGTGGTAATTGTGTCATGCATATTGTGCCCTTATGAATGGACAAGTGCTCTTATAAAAAAGGACAGAAGGGCCTTGTTTGCAGCTTCCACCACATGAAGACACATAGGAGGTGCCATTTATAAAGAACAGGCTTTCACCAGGCATTGAATTTGATGGTGCCTTGGTCTTGGACTTATCAGTCTCTAGAACCATGAGAAATTTCTGTTACTTGCAGATTACCTAACCCAATTCTGATATAATAGCTTGAAGGACAAAAACATCTGTGATCTACTCAGAATGAGTATTCTAACCATTATGTCTATAGTAGCTTCTTCTATAACATCCCTGATCAAACTCTATTTCCTGCTACTTGTCTTCTTCATTAAATTTACTGTGATTTCAATAACATTTTCATTTATTTATATGATTATTTTTCTCACTAAAACATAAACTTTATGAAGACAGGGTCTAAGTGTTTTGGAAACTTGTTTCTCCATTGCTTAGCATAGTATCTGACTATTGTGATGTTCAATAAATATTATTTGTTTATTCAGTAATGTACTCCAGGTTAAGGGTTCCATGTGAGTAAAGGTAAGAGTTAAGAAAACCAAACACACAGATCGGGAACTGTAAAATATTTGAAGTTAATAGTTAAAGAACAGCATGTGAAAAGAGGGCATCTGGGGCAAAAACAGAAAGATCATTTGTGGCCAAATATGACAGATAAACAGTTCACAGTGTATTAACCTGCCAGTGAGGATCTATTAGAGTTTTGAACTCTCTGCTCTGACCATATCTAATGGAAAAACTACAGAAAAGAAAACAGCAAAAATATAATGGATGCAGTGTTATCTAAACAGAGTTTTAATTAACAAGAACAAAATAAGTTGTGAAATTAGTAGCTGATTGACTTTTTCAGTGGCAAAACTTAAGGCATCACCTATTTTTTCAACTTTCTAGAAAAAGTTGGATGATCATATGTGATAACATAAATTATTTAAATGAGTTTTATTCTTTTATTCTGAATGGTTCAAAGCACTTGAATTTCACTTATCCTTCACCACTCATGAGACAATTATAGGGTAGATTTTATTCCTGTAATGTAAAAGTTTATTTTTTCTTACTTGTGGTTACTAGCAGCCTCTGGCATACTGTTGATGCTAAATAGACACTAATAAAAGTTATATAATTGCATCAGTATTTCTAAATGTCCACTCTGAACCTAGGATGGGTAAGAAAAAGATATTGTTCCTCCCTTACAATGTTTCCAATTAATATTAAAATCATAAACTTGAGGTTATCTTCATGTTATTTTAAAAATTAGGAAAACAAGATCTTTTAAATAATTTCAAAATTAACTATGGCTCATAGCCAAAGCTCCATACTTCCTTTTCTTTCATTAAATCCAGGAAAAACACTCTTTAGATGAAAAGGAGATGAAAAGAAATGAAAATCAATCAGCAAAATGAATATATTACTATAAAATTTTCCTAGTTCTCATTATCACTGAAGAAATAGTAATATTTTCTGCTCATACTTTTAGGAGTAGGATGAGTGAAATGAAATAGAACAGGAAAAATAGAACTCAAGAGATATAATGGTGTTTTTAATATCTTTCAAAGTAGCTTTGATTTTATCCGCAGGCAATATGAAGTAATGAGAGTCTATTAATTGGAGTTATGACATGTTTTGGATTATATGTATCCATAATCTGTAGGACTGAGTCGAATGTGGAGAAACAAAAGGTAGACCAGTTAGGAAACACTGCATTAATATGGTTAGGAAATAGCATGATGAGATTTAGATAGAAGCTTGGGGAAATGAAAGGGAATAATTGAATTCTTCCTTTGTTCCAGGAAATGCAGTACACATTATACATGTATTACTGACTCCTCACAAGAATCCAATGGAGTAGTAAGCATTACGAGCCCCCTTTTATGGATTATGAATCTGAGGCCCATAGAGATTCAGTGATTCACCCAAGGTCACTAAAAAATGGATTCATAATGGAGATAGAATAAAAAGTCTTGGAAACTGATTAGATGTTAGAGTGAAAAAGACAGATAAGTGAAACCTGAGGCTCAAGTTGTTGGCCTATTCATATTGGTAGTAAAATTAACACAAGAGGACAAGTTGGGAGGAAAAGCTGATTTGGGTTGCTGATGAGTAACTAAATCTTGGACTAAATGAGTTGATGTTACTCATCAAGTAGGATATTTTCACATCTTGATAGACAAGTCAAAATTCTTTTAAAACTAGAAATCTAAACCTTAGGAGAATGATCATAGCTACAGGTAAAAATCCAGAAACTCTCAGTTTAAACAGTGAGAACAAATGAAATACACAGTGAATACATCAAAAACAAATTATAATCATCTCATGGATAAAAAAAGAGCAGAGTGAGTATAAACAACATGCTCTTTGCTTAGCAAATACAGAGTAGACTTTCTCTTTATCTTGAAGATATTGAAGTTGAGACAATTTCCATCTATAGGAAAGAGAATTCTCAACATGAGCCTGATTTATGACAAAGGCAGAAGGAACACATTAATTCACTCAACTTCATTCCTCTGCCCTCAAAGCATTTCTATTGACCATGCTTATTTCAATTGAGAGTGGTTATAAGTCTTGGAAATCTGTCCCCAGAGCTATTCCAGCTTCAAGAGCTCTCTGTGCTTCAAAAACAACTTGTTGGGTTGGGGGCATTTCTCAGTGGTAGAATGTTTGCCTAGCATGTGTAAAGCCCTGCATTCAATCTCCAGCATGGCACAAAATAAGCAATAAGTAACAACTTGTAATTTTTAACTAACTCTCTATTAGATTTCTCCAAGTGTCAATTGGTGTAGCAATTGAAGTAATTGATTTTGCTGAGAATCTGGGTGACAGCTGCCATGTATAGTGACAGAAGGGTAGAGAGGAATGAAATGCTTCTTTCTATAAAGAATTAGCTCCATTACAACCCTGTCCAGATGGAGGTCAGTCAGAGTCATCAGAACCATCTTCCCTAAACAAGGAAGAACTCAATGAAGTCCTGTACTGGATTTATTGGTTTTGTACTTTTGGAGATCATCACATTTTGTTTAGAAATTTCTAGCATTTCTTCCCAATTCTTTCTATAAAAGTTCTGGATGTCTGGCTAAATTGAGGTATTGCTTTACTTGAAGAGTCAAATAAAAACAGATTCTTATCCAATTTACTTTAAAATTTCTTTTAACTACTTGCTATATTATTCAGCTTTCTGCAACTGTGACAAAATACCTTAAGTAATCAACTGAAAAGGAAGAAAACATAAGTTCCAAGATGGTGGCCGAGACAGATGCAGCTTTCCTAATCTCTCCAGGACTGGAGTTTAAAGTAGTGGAAACACTGTTTCTTAGCGAGTTTTTAGAGGACACTCAACAGCTGTCTCCACACAGGAACACCACTCTCATGCCTGCAGGGTCGCCAGGCCCCAGTGTTTGCACAGGACCCCAGCCACACACTTGGGGGCAGGACTCTGACTGATTGCAGGATTCTGACTGATTGCCTGTGCAAAACCTGATCCTGCACAGGATCCCTGGCTCCAGCACCCACACACCCCACAGGACCTCGGGTTGCCCACCTATGCAAGACCCCTAGCCATTGCTCCCACGCAGGACCTCTGGCTGCTGCTCTTGTGTGGATCTCCATCCACCAGAGTGGAAACTCCCCGTTTGCCTACACCTGGGGACATAGGGCAGGATCTGGAGATAAACTTTTACTTCTGCACAGCACACCACAGAGCTGCATCTCTCAACACATCACCCAACACCACTGCCAGGCCTGGCCCTTCAATCTATCTCTGAAGCAGATGACTAATTTGTGAGACTCCGGCTTTACCATCTTTGACCTAAGTGGGCAGATACCAGTAAGCAACAGATAACTCCACCTACTGGAAGAGAAGGGAAGCAATTCTGTTTATTTACATTGAGACATTTTATCTTTTATTTTTTCCTTCTATTCCTTTTTTCTTTTTATTTTTTTCTCTTTTCTTCCTTTCTTTTTCTTCTTTTCTCTCTCTCACTCCTTTCCCATTCTTGCATCCCCAACATTTGTGAAAACAAGTATTTTTTATGCATTAGGCCACTAAGGACCAGGATATCTGATTAGTATACTACAGTTGTATTATATAGTCTCATAACTTCCAACTTTACATGTTTTTTTTCTTAATGTTTATGTCTCCTCATTAGTTGTACTCTAGTTTCTTCCTACTTCCAGTCTCCCCCAAATCTCTTTCTCTTTTCTACTAATAGCCAACTTCTTTTGGATTCCTCTTTCATGCTTTCTAGGATCTCATAACTATATCCTCACTTCCTACCTCCCTAATATCTCATCCTACACCCTACCCGTGGTTCTCTCTAGCACACCAACAGAAACTGTACACCCTTGTGCAAACCTACTGTTTATAAAATAGATGCTAATTGAACTTATAATTTCTGTATATTGTGACCAAGCCATAAGTGTATTTAAGAGCTATTAGAAGCTACTTGGTTTAAAACTATATATTGTTTGTATTGAGATCTGTCAATATTGGTCTCTCCCTTAAAGGAGAGATGTTGAAACCCTGTAGGGAATCTATAAGCCTATAGGATAAAAACTGTAACACCTTGGATCTGCAGTGCTAGAAGGGAAGACACAAAAACAACATGAAAAAGCAAGGGAAGAAAGTGCCTCAAACAAACCAAGATACTACATTATTAGAATCCATGGTCAGCACAGCAGAAGAAATGTCAGAGAAGGAGTTCAGGATGTACATAATTAAAATGTTCTGTGACTTAATGATATAAGAGGGCAAACCCAGGCAGCAAAAGATCATTTTGATAAAGAGCTACATGGGCAAATACAGGAAGCAAAAGATTACTTCAATAAGGAGATAGAGATTCTGAAAAAGGACCAAACAGAAATCTTTGAAATGAAAGAAACAATAAACCAAATTAAAAACTCAGTAGAAACCATCACCAACAGATTAGATCACTTGGAAGACAGAATCTCAGACAATGAAGACAAAATATTTAATCTTGAAAATAGAGTTGACCACACAGTGAAGATGGTAAGAAACCATGAACAGAACATCCAAGAATTGTGGGACAATATGAAAAGACCAATCTTAAGAATTTGGGATAGAGGAAGGCATAGAATTTCAAATCAAAGGAATGAACAATCTATTCAATGAAATAATATCAGAAAAATTTTCCAAACATGAAGAACAAACTGGATAATCAAATATAAGAGGCTTACAGGATACCAAATATAAAAAATTACAACAGATCTATACAAAGGCACATCATAAAAAATGCCTAGTATTCAGAATAAGGAGAAAATCTTAAAAACCACAAGAGAAAGGAATCAGATTATATATAGGGGGAAACCAATTAGAATCTCTGCAGACTTCTCAACCCAGATTCTTAAAGCTAGAAGAGCTTGGAAAAACATATACCAAGCTCTGAAGGACAATGGATGCCAACCAAGAATCTTATATCCAGCAAAATTGTTTTAGATTTGATGATGAAATAAAAACCTCCCAAGATAAACAAAAATTAAAAGAATTTACAGCAAGAAAGCCTGCACTAGAGAACATTCTTGGTAAAATATTCCATAAGGAGGAAATGAAACACAACAATGAAAACCTGCAAAGGGAGGAGCTACACTAATGGAAAGGCCAATCAAAGGTGAAACCTAGTCAAATTAAAAACTAAGAATAAACCAGAATGTCTAGGAATACAAACCATGTCTCAATAATAACACTGAATGTCAATGGCTTAAACTCAGCAATTAAAAGACATAGACTGGCAGTTTGGATTAAAAAAAAATCCAACAATATGCTGCCTTCAAGAAACTCATCTCATAGAAAGAGACATTCACAAATTGAAGGTGAAAGGATGGAAAAAATGTGTCAGTCACATGGACTGCATAAACAAACAGGGGTTTCCACTTTCATATCAGATAAAGTGGACTTCAAACCAAAGTTAGTGAAAAGGGATAAAGAAGGTCATTTCATACTGTTCAAGGGAATCATACATCAACAAGACATAACAATCTTAAATATCTATGCCCCAAACAATGGGGCAGCAATGTATGTCAAACAAATTCTTCTCAACTTCAAGAATCAAATAGACCACAATACAATAGTACTGAGTGAATTTAACACACCTCTCTCACCACTGGATAGATCTTCCAAACAAAAACTAACCATAGAATCTACAAAACTCAATAGAACAATCAATAATCTAGACTTAATAGACATATATAGAATATTCCATCCTTCAACAAGCAAATACACATTTTTCTCAGCAGCACATGGATCCTTCTCCAAAATACATCATGTGCTATGCCACAAAGCTAGCCTTAGCAAATCAAAAAAGTAGAGGCACTACCCTGCATTCTATCTTACCATAATGGAATGAAATTAGAAATTAATGACAGTTTTAAAAAAAGCAACTCCAACACCGGAAGACTCAATAATATGCTATTTAATGATGCATGGGTAACAGAAGATATCAGGGAGGAGATAAAAAAATTCTTAGAGGTAAATGAGAAACCTGATACAACATATCAGAATCTCTAGGACACTATGAAGGCAGTGCTAAGAGCAAAGTTCATTGCATTAAACTCATTTATTCAAAGAAATAAAAGTCAACAAATCAATGACTTGGCAATACATCTCAAAGCCCTAGAAAAAAGAGGAATAAACCAACACCAAAATAAGTAGAATATAGAAAATAATTAGAATTAGGCTGAAATCAATGAAATTGAAACAAAGGAAATAATTCAAAAAATTGACAAAACAAAAGGCTGGTTCTTTGGAAAAATA
The DNA here is from genome assembly GCA_028644305.1 of Xerus rutilus. Taxonomy (NCBI): domain Eukaryota; kingdom Metazoa; phylum Chordata; class Mammalia; order Rodentia; family Sciuridae; genus Xerus; species Xerus rutilus. The sequence continues at coordinate 48,921,932 of CM053403.1, forward strand.
AACAAAATTGACAAATCCCTAGCCACCCTAATGAAAAGAAGGAGAGAGAAAACCCAAATTACTAAACTTTGTGATGAAAAAGGAAATGTCACGACAGACTCTACTGAAATACAAAGGATAATTAGAAACTATTTTGAAAATTTATACTCCAGTAAAATAGAAAACACTGAAAACACTGACAAATTTCTAGAGACATATGTCCTACCTAAACTGAGCTATGAGGACATTCATGACTTAAACAGATCAATTACAAGCAAGGATATAGAAGATGCCATCAACGGACTTCCAAACAAGAAAAGTCCTGGACTAGATGCATTCTCAGCTGAATTCTACAAGACCTACAAAGAAAAACTAACTCCAATACTCCTCAAATTATTCCATGAAATAGAAAAGGAGGCAACCCTTCCAAATTCATTCTATGAGGCTAGTATCACCCTGATACCAAAATTAGAGAGACACATCAAAAAAGGAAAATTTCAGACCAGTATCCCTGATGAATATAGATGCAAAAATTGCAGCACCTCCACCACATCCAGCCTTGGTCTCAGGAAGCCTAGCACCGAGTCTCTCAATAAAATTTTGGCAAATCGTGTACAAAAGCATATTAAAAAACTAGTGCACCATGATCAAGTGGGGTTCATTCCAGGGATGCAAGATTGGTTCAACATATGGAAATAAATAAACCTAATCCATCACATCAATGGACTTAAATATAAAAATCACATGATTTTATCCATTGATGCAGATAAAGTACTTGACAAAATACAGCATCCTTTTGTGTTCAAAACACTAGAAAAACTAGGGATAGTAGGAACATACCTCAACATTGTTAAAGCAATCTATGCTAAACCTAAGGCCAACATCATCCTAAATGGACAAAAATTGTAAGCATTCCCTCTAAAAACTGAAACAAGACAGGGATGCCCTCTTTTACCACTCTTATTCAACATAGTACTTGAAACTCTAGCCAGAGCAATTAGATGAAAAAAATTAAAGGGACTTGAATAGGAAAAGAAGAAGTCAAACTATCACTATTTGCAGATGACATGATACTTGGAGGATCCAAAAAATTCCACCAGAGAACTTCTAGAATTAATAAATGAATTCAACAAAATTGCAGGATATAAAATCAACACTTAGAAATCAAATGCATTTCTATACATCAGCAATGAATCTTCTGAAAGAGAAGATTCTAGAAAACTACTCCATTCACAATAGCCTCAAAAAATAAAATAAAATACTTGGGAATAAATATAACAAGAGCAATGAAAGACCTCTACCATAAAAACTACAGGGCACTAAAAAAAGAAATAGAAGATCTTATAAGATGGAACGATCTCCCATGTTCTTGGATAGGCAGAATCATTATTAAAATGGCCATACTACCCAAAGCACTATAGAGATTCAGTGCAATCCCAATTAAAATCCCAAAGTCATTTCTTACAGAAATAGAAAAGGTAATCATTTGGAAAAAATAAGAGACACAGAATAACCAAAGCAATTCTCAGTAAGAAGAGTAAAGCAGGAGGCATCACAATACCAGACCTTAAACTATTCTACAAAGCTATAGTAACCATAATGGCATGGTATTGGCACCAAAAGAGACATGTAAACCAATGGAACAGAATAGAAAACACGAACACTAACCCACATAAATACAGTTATCTCATGCTAAACAAAGGTGCCAAATACATACACTGGAGAAAATATAGCCTCTTCAACAAATGGTACTGGGAAAACTGGAAATCCATATGCAGCAAAATGAAACTAAACCCCTATCTCTCACCATGCACAAAAATCAACTCAAAGTGGATCAAGGACCTAGGAATTAGACCAGACACCTTATGCCTAACTGAGGAGAAAGCAGGCCCAAATCTTCATCATGTCAGATTAGTCCCCAATTTCCTTAACAAGACTCCAAAAGTGCAAGAAATAAAATCAAGAATCAATAAATGGGATGGATTCAAACTAAAAAGCTTCTTCTCAGCAAAAGAAACAATCAAGGAGGTGAACAGACAGCCTACATTCTGGGAGCAAAGCTTTGTTACATGCACATCAGATGGAGCACTGATCTCCAGGATATATAAAGAACTCAAAAAACACCACCAAATAAACAAACAACCCAATCAATAAATGGGCTAAGGAGCTGAATAGAAATTTCTCAGAAGAAGATATACAATCAATCAACAAATATATGAAGAAATGTTCAACATCTCTAGCAATTAGAGAAATGCAAATCAAAACTAAGACTTCATCTCACGCAAATCAGAATGGCTGTTACCAAGAATACAAACAACAACAAGCGTTGGCGAGGATGTGGAGGAAAAGGCAGACTCATACATTGCTGGTGGGACTGCAAATTGGTGCAACCAATTTCGAAAGCAGAATGGAGATTCCTTAGAAAACTTGGAATAGAACCACAATTTGACTCAGCTATTCCACTCCTCAGCCTATACCCTATACCCTGAAGACTTAAAAACAGCATACTACAGTGGTGCAGCCACTTTAATGTTTATAGCAGCACAATTCGCAATAGCTAAACTATGGAAGCAACCTAGATGCCCTTCAATAGATGAATGGATAAAGAAACTGTGGTATGTATAAGTATGAATATTACTTATCAATAAAAGAGAATGAAATTATGAAATTTGCAGGTAATGGATGGAGTTGGAGAACATCATGCTATGTGAAGTAAGACAATCCCCAAAAGATCAAAGGCCAAATGTTCTCTCTGATTAGTGGATGCTGATACATAAGGTGGGTGGGGGTGGGAAACATGGGAGAAATGGAAGAAATTTGGATGGGACAGGGAGGAGGTGGGGGAGGCGAGGGGGAATGGGAGTAGCAAAAATGGTGGAATGAGATGAACATCACTACCCTAGGTACATGTATGAAGACATGAATGGGTGACTCTATCTTGTTTGCAATCAGAGAGATGGAAAATTGAGCTTTCTATATGTACTATAACTTGAATGCTTTTAAAAGAATACATTAAAAAATTGATGATAAAAAAAGGACATAGGGGAAATCAATTTCAATAATATATTTAGTCCAATGTACCTGAAATATCACCATTTTAATGTGTAATCAATATAAAAATTATTATTGAGAAAAAAAAGGAAGAAAGGTTTATTTTGGCTCACAGTTTCAAAGTATCCAGCTCATGGTCATTTGGCCCTGTTGCTTTGGTCCTGAGGTAGCACAGGACATTATGGCAACAGTGTGTGGGGAAGCAGACTTAGCGGAAAGATCCAAGGTCCCAATATCCACCTCTAGGGAATGTCCCCAATGACTTAACTTCCTTCCACTAGGTCCCACCTCTCAAGGGTTCCACATCTTCCTAATGGTGCCACAAGTTAGCTACCACCCCTTTAACAAATGGGCTTTAAGGGACACTTTGAAACCATAGCATTTGCCATCCAACAAAGTGTAATTTTAAGGGAACTGACTGTCAATCCAGATATTTTCTTGGCAATAATGGTAAAAGATAATTATTTAAAACTAGTGTAGTGACTTCTAAATTTCTATGTAATTCTAAAACATGGGTCAACAAAAGTGGTCTTAGAGAATGTGGTTCAAAAATACTCTGTTTAAAATGATACTACCTCACAGAAGCTAGTATCAAACAAGGGATAAAATAATAAAATGCTAGTTTTTAACAAGTATCATTCTAGTACACTAGGAAGTATAAGGTACATAAGATAAGTACATCAAGGAAGAGCTATATGCTGTAAAATTTCTTGTAATGAAAGATTATTTCATCTTGTATATACCTATGGTTTATTAGTCAACTCACATTCTGAGGAATGACATTTCTAAAACCTCAAAACTAATAAATACTATTGACAAATGTCCTTCCATATGCTTAGTATACAAAGTTCTCAGTCTCTAATAAGAGAGAGGTAGTCCTTATTATATACATTGTCCAATTTGTTCATTCCCCAAAGGAGAAAACTCCATTGAAAATATGCTAAAGCATAGCATATAAAATATAATGATTAGTTCCTGATTTTCAGGATTCTCTTTTGAAAAACTCAAAGGGCATAAAAAAATTCAGTCACAAAAATTAATTTGGGCATCATAATGACATTCTCCTTTTTTCAGTTTTCCAGTACAAAACCAAATCCTGGCATGGGGCTTCTAACCACAAGGGTTTCTGAAATAATCAAAATCTCTTGAATGGTGAGATTTGTTTTTGGTGCTATTGCTGTCACCACTGGAGCTTCATACATGAGGTAAACATAGATTACTCAGTGTATTAGGAATGGCATGGTTTTTGTTAAGGCAATAACATTCCATGTTTAAATATTAAAATAATTGTTTTCCCCATAGAATAGGAAAGAGCTCAAAATTCATTTTTCACTTAAAGGGAAAAAATGCCTAAATGGAGATTGAACCTACATTTCAAACTTAATCTTTCAAATTGATTCATGATAGTTGGCATAGACAATATCTAAGTGTTATTATATCCCACACTTTTTGGTGGAGAGCAGCAAAGCAATTGAATAACATTGAAACCGTAGGATAAATGTGTTTAGTATTTTTTACTTGTTAGTTAAATTCAAAAAGTCATTTACCTGTTCCCTGACCATGATTGTAGTTTGTCAAAACAAATTGGGCAGATAGAAGAATATTTTTGGCTTAAACCAAATATTTCTGGAGACTTATTAAGAGTTTCAATAGTTCAGAAAAAGAAAAAAGATAAAACAGTAAGGTAAAACAAAACAAAACAAAACCCTCCCAAATATCTATTTTTATTGGCTGATAGTAGCAGGTATTTTTGCAGCTTCTTGTCACTCCAAAATTCATATGTGGATTTCCAAACACCCAGTTCTTCAGAAAGTAACTACATTTTAAGACCACTTTTAAAAAGAGATGATTAAGTTGAAAATGAGAAAATTAGGGTGGGCCCTAATCCAATCTCACTCATCTCCTTGTAAGAAGAGGAAATGTGGACACAGACGTGTGCAGAGTAAAGACCGTGTGAAGACACAGTGAGCCATCTATGAGCCAGGGGGAAGACCTCAAAAAGTAAACAATGATTGACATTTTGATCTTTAACTTCTGTCTCCTAAACTGTGATAAAACAAATCTCTATTGTTTAAGGCACCCAGGCTTTGGTATTTTGTTATGACAAACATATAAATACAGCTGTAGATTTTAATTCTTATGTGATTCATACCCTAAACATCCCCTTACTATGAAAAACTGATTGACAGCAGCCTGGATTCTCTTTAAAAAGACACCTACACAATAAGCATTCATGATTTTGAAGATACTGACATCATATGATTTGTGGACTAGGCTAGAATTGGGCTCACATTATTGAGCAGAAGACCCAGGAAGATTCAGAGGAGGTTCATAGTACAAAGTTGTTATGGTTTGCATATGAGGTGTTCCTCAAAAGCTCCTGTGTTAAGGCAGGAACTTTCAGAGGTAAAATGGTTAGATTATGAGAGTTGTAACCTAATCAAACCATCCCAGTTTGAATGAATGAACTGGGTGATAACTGTAGGCCATTGGGCCATGGCTGGAAAAGGTGGGGTGCTGGGGATTGCCCTGGAACTGCTCATCATCTTGTGACCTCGTCCCTGGCTCTCTCTGCTTCCTGACCCAGCCATGAGCTGAGTTACTTTCCTCTTCCAGGCCCTTCCCCCATGATGTGCCGCTTCACGTTGGGTCCAGGACAATGGAATTGGCTATCTTTGGATAAGATTTCTAAAACTGTTAGCTCTAAATAAACTTCTCATCTTCTAAGTTGTTTTCATCATCTATTTTTCTAACAGCAATGAAAAGCTAACTAAAACAGAAATTGGTACCTAGAAAGGGAGTCATTGCTGTAATTAACCTGACCATGTGGTTCAGACATCTTTGGAGCTGATTTGCAGGACAAATTTTGAAAGGTTTAGAGATGCAAGTTGGAGAAGTTTTAGAATGTTGAAGCAGAGCTTTATGGGTGATTCTGATGGAAGATCAGAAAACCAGAATGCCAACAGGAATGTGGACTGTGCTCATGAGGTGTCAGAGGGAAATGAGAACTCTATTCAGAATTGAACTAGAGGCCACTTGTGTTATATTCTCTCATATAACTTGGCTATGTGTTGCCCATGTCCTGTGTCTTTTTGTAAGGCTGAGTTTAAAAGCCCTTTAATTGTCACAATATTTTTGAAGTCAATATTGCCCCACTTTACATAAAGCTAAAAGTTAAAAGCCAGTTTAACCCTCTTACCCTCCTTTAGGCTACAGTTGTTATATGTATTTCATCTGCTTACATGTCATCCCTTTGGCTAAGAGCCATAAAAATGGCAAATCTACCAAATCCATTAACTTCCTTAAATAGTTTTTGGTAAATTTCCAGTGTTTTCAAATAGTTTTTAAATGTTTTTGTATAATGTATTTATATTTTATATATGCATCATTTTACTACTAATAAATAAATGGAGTTATTTATATTTTACATGCTTTTTTCGTTTTACTTCTGTTTTGATAGTAGCCATTTAATCACATAAACACAGACCTCATCAAAAGGCCACTGCTGATCAACAGATTTAAAAAGGCAAATGGAGATACATGGTCATCCTCCTGTGTGCCTATGAAGTAGTACAGGAGTTATGGGTGCTGATAGGACCCATAAATAAACTAAAAGCTGTATCAGAAGGAAAATCCATCACTAAAAGCTGTATCAGAAGGAAATTTTTGAAGAGATACATGCTCTAGAGAATAAAGGATTTCTTTTTATAAATGTGTGTTTTCCTTGGAAGTTCAAGGCACTTGTGTGGAGCTGTGAATGCACCCCCAAATCAACATTCATAGTGAAATGGATTAACAATGGTCATGACATAGAAAATAAAAATTGTCTCTTTAACTTCAAGCGTAAGCTCTAAGCAGTGTAGGAGGAAATGTTTCTTAGGTGGGACAGCTCCTGTAACCAAAGACAGAAAAATAAACAGGAGTTTGTATACAATCCTCTTCAATAAATGATGTGTGGAACACTTGATATTCATATGCAGAAGAATTTACCAGACCTATCTCTTAAACCATATGCAAAATAAATTGAAAAAATGGGTCAGTAACCTAAAAGTAAAACCTGAAACTATTAAACTACTAGAAAAAAATTGACAAAATATTTTAAGACATCAGTATAGGCAATGATTTTGGGATAAGACCCCCAAAACATGGACAACAAAAGTAAAAATAAACAAATGGGATTATACCAAGCTAAGATGATTCTTCCCAGCAACAAAAACTATCAACCTATAGAACCAAAAAAAAATTTTGTTAACTATACATCTGATAAGGGGCTAAGACTATATAAGGAATATATAGGGAACTCAACTCACTCAACAGCCAAAACACCCCAATACTACCATTAAAAAGACTGGCAAGAGACTTGAATAGACATTTCTCAAAAGAAGACATACAAATGTCCAATAGGTATGTGAAAAAATTTTCAACATCATTAGTCATCAAGAGAATGCAATTCAGGACCACAGTGAGATAATGCCTCACTCCTGTTAGAATGGCTATTATCAAAAGATAAAATATAGCAAATGTTGGTGATGATGTAGAGAAAAGGAATCCATTATACACTGTTGGTGAAATTGATGGAATGTAAATTAGTTCAACCACTATGAAAAACAGCATGGAAGTGCCTTAAAATTTACAACAAATCTAAGCTGGGCATGGTGGTGCACACCTGTAATCCCAGTGACTTGGTAGGCTGAGGCAAGAGGATCATGAGTTCAAAGCCAGCCTTAGCAAATTAACAAAGCCCTAAGCAACTCAGGGAAACCCTGTCTCTAAATAAAATACTAAAAAGGGCTGGGGCTTGGGATGTGGCTCAGTGATTAAGTGTCCCTGAGTTCAATCCCTGGTACCAAAATACAAAACACAAAAGTCAAAAACCTACTATATGAAACACAAAAATCAAAAACCTACTATATTCAGCAACCACAATGCTGGATAACATTCAATGCAAATGCATAGCCTTGAGCCCAAGAAGAGGTAGAACATCATGGCAGAAGGGTATGGTAGAGAAAAGCAGCTCAGGACATGACACCTGCTTCCTAGAGAGATTGAGAGAGAGAGAGAGAGACAGAGAGACAGAGAGAGTCAGAGAGAGAGAGACAGAGAGAGAGACAGAGAGAGAGGCAGAGAGAGACAGAGAGAGAGAGCACGAGCACTCTGCTCACCAAGGACAAAATATAAACCCCAAAGGGAAGCCCCCAGTGACCTACTTCGTCCAGCCAGATACTGCCTGCCTATAGTTACCACCCAATTAATCCATCTTAATGGATTAATTCACAGATTAGGTTACACCTTTCATAATCTAATCATTTTACCTCTGAAAATTCTTGCATTGTCTCACACATAAGCTTTGGGGAACAACTCATATCTAAATCATAACATCAATACATCAAAGAGATCTCTGTACTCCCATGTTTATTGTAGCAGTAGTCACCACAGCTAGGATATGGAATCAACCAAAATATCCACAAAGAAAATATGGTGTGTATATACAATAGAATATAATTTAGCCACAAAAAAGACAAAACCTTGTTGTTTGCAACAACACAGATGAACCTGGAGGACTTTGTTATGTGAAATAAGCCAGACATGAAAAGATAAATACCTTACAATATTGCCCATATGTGGACCATTAATAAGTTGATCCCATAGAATTAGGGAGTTGAATAATGATTACCAGAAGCTAAAGAAGGAAGAAGGGAGGGAAGGATGGGGAGAGATTGGCCAACAGGTACAAAGTTATAGTTAGAAAGGAGGAATAAGTTCTGGTGTTCTGGTGTACAATAGGGCGACTATAGTTAATAATATTGTAATAGATCTTTCAAAATAGCTGGAATACAGGACCATTAAAGCTCAGGAAATAATTCCAAGAGTTAATACATGGAAAGGAATCAAATTTAAAAGCTTCTGTACAGTGAAGGAAACTATTATGAATGTAGAGAGAACCTACAGAATGGGAGAAAATCTTTGCTAGCTATTCTTCCGACAGAAGACTAATATTCCAAGTATAAAGAACTCAAAAAAACGTAATGCCAAAAAGCCAAATAATCTCATAGATAAGTAGGCAAATGCATTAAACTGACACTTCTCAAAGAAATGTCAGTTTTTTTAAACAAAGAAACACAAATGGCCAACAAATATATGAAAAAATGTTCAACATAACTAGCAATTAGGGAAAAACATATCAAAACTACACTGAGATTTTATCTCATGCCAGTCAGAATGGCAATCATCAATAATATAAACAGTGATAAATGCTGGAGAGGATGTGGAGAAAAGGAATACTTTTAAACTATTTGTGGGACTGCAATTAGTATAACTACTATGGAAATAAGTATGGAGTTTACTCAAAAGACTAGGCATAGAACCGCCATATTACCTAGCTATACCACTCCTTGGTATTTATCCTAAAGAATTAAAGTCATCATGCTATAGTGATACATGCATAACCATGTTTATTGTAGCACAATTCACAATAGCCAAACTATGGAACAAGCCTAGATGTCTATTAGCTGATGAATGGATAAGGAAAATATGGTATACGTACACAATGGAGTTTTATTCAGCCATAAAGAAGAATGAAATTATGTTATTAGTGGGAAAATGGATGGAACTTGAGACCATTATGTTAAGGGAAATGAGCCAAACTCAGAAGGTCAAGGGTCATATATTTTCTCTCATATGTAGAAGTTAGAGAGGAAAGAGGAAAAGAAAGTTGGGAGGGATGGGAATCTCCTGAAAATCAAAAGGAGATCATCAGTGGAAAGGGATCAAGGGGTATGAGGAGGGGAGTGAGGGGGAAGTGCTGGAAAATTATATTGGCCAAATTATATTGTTATATTTTTTACATGTATGGGTATGTGAAAATAAATCCCATCATTATGTACGCCCATAATGCACCAATAAAAAATGTGGAAAGAATAAACATCTTGTACCTAAACAAAGAAAATATAATAATTTAAAGCACACTACACATTTATTAATCTGACCCTACACTTAATCAGAAAATAAGCTTCAAAAAATCCCAAAGTAGAGACCACATTTATAGAGACCACATTCTGTGCATGCAAAACAAAGAAGATTGGAAATCATTCAAGACATAATAGCTAAAAATGCCAGCACCAAAACCCCAAAACAAAACCAAACAAAAACCCAACAATATTGTGAGCAAGTAGGTTTATTCTTGTATATTTGGATGGTGAGTGTAAGTATGTATTTTAAAGCAATTTTCTGTACTAAGCAAATGAAAGGAGAAAAACTACATGAATCCTCATTTCAATAAATGCAGAAAAATTTCAGTGAAGTCCAATACTTATTCATGTTAAAAGCAAAACAACATGGTGCTGCCTTGACTCTTGTCCTAGCACCCATTCTATTTTTGAACTGTAGATGATGCATTTAATATAAAAGTCATTAAGATAATATCACTGCATTGCTCAGAACCTTTCATTTCCTTCTCATCACATTTAGCAAAATTCCTCACGATTCTTGCTGTAACCTAAGAGGCCTGGCAGGCTGTGACCTCTGGCTATCTCCAACCTCATCTGACCATGCCAATGTGCTGTTCCCTCTGAACCAGTGCACTCAGGTTTACCTCCATTTAGAATGATCTTTCTCGTATCTGAATCATTTGCTCCTACTTCTACTCGGGTCTCTGCTTAAATGTTACCTCTTGAAAGAGGCCCAACAGGACATCTTACATAAAATAACAATTTCCTGTTCCTTTGTGTTAATTTGTTTCCCATTGCTGTGACAAAAAACCCAACATAAACGACCTGAAAGAGGAAAGATTCATCTTGGCTCATGCTTTCCTTGTTGAGTTGTTCCGTTGCTTTTAGGCCTGCAGTGAGGTAGAACATCATGGTAGGTGGCATGAGGAAGAGCAAAGCTGCTCAGCAACCGGCACCAGGGAAACACAGAGGACTGGGACAAGATATACCCTCCAAGGACATGGCCACAGTGACAACAGCTTCCCCTCAAGGCCCCACCTTTAAAGTTCCAACCACCTCCCAGTAGCGCCACCAGTTGGAGACCAAAGCCTGAACACATGATCCTTTGGGAGACATTCCAGATTCAACCATAACACCCATCAAGTCCTTTGTCTTAAGCAACTTTGTTTTTTTGAGGGGATAATACTAATTACTACCTCATATCCAACTGTATATTTGTTTTCTCTCTTTCTTCCTTATATAAGCTGCATAAGGATAAGGACCTGCCCACCTCTCACAATTATTTTATTCCTAGGGTATTCAAAACACTATTTGGTATTTAGGAGAAACCCAATAAATATTTGTTGGATGAATGGATAACTGCTAGGTTTAGTTGCTGTGAGGGTTGAAGAAGATCGCATACAGTAAGTGCTCAAGGGAAGTTGCTATTAAAAAAGGCTAGGGGCTGGAGTCGTGGCTCAGTGGTAGAGCACTTGCTTACCATGTGCGAGGCACTGGGTTCAATTCTCAGCACCACATATAAATAAATGAATAAAATGAATGTCCACTAACATCTAAAAAATATTTTTAAAAATGCTGGAAGACACTATAATAAACTTTAAGGTATTTCTCAGGGCTAACCCTCTATTTACATATATGCACATGTATGCATTATATATTCAAGATTTCTTTATAAAGTAAGTAATCTATTTTCCTCTAATGCATTAAACTGAAATAAAATGTCTTATGAACTTATTATTTTGAAGTAAAATGTTAAGTATTATAATCAAAGTATAAAAATATTAGAATTGAAAATAAGTGATCAATGTATTTAAAATTATGTTAGTATTTTTTAAACAACTGAGGTTTAAAATTATCTGTGGTATAACAAATCTCAGGATAGGCTATCTCCTTCTCTTGCTATCATAGATTATTTTAAAATATTTAATTAGTCCTATGTGGCTATAAAAATATAGTTCTAAGCCAGGAATTGTGGTGCATGTCTGTAGTTCCTCCAGAGGCTGAGCAGGGAGGGTCACATAGGCCCAGGAGTTGGAGACCAGTTTGCTCAACATAGGAAGACAAAAACCCAAGTTTCATCCCTTAAGGCATTTATAATCAAAGAGAGAAGATATATCATTGCACTATTAAAATTCACACTTTGGTTGCTTTTTAACTGCTTTTGTTTTAACACAAATGTAACCAGACTACATACATATACTTTAACTTGCTTTTCCAAGAGCCCTATGTAGGTATGTATTCATCTCATTTCTTTTTACTACTTTATGTACTAATATGTGTACAATAATTTATTTAACTATACATTCTGATTTATATATTTATAAATTTATTTTCTTATATATTTCTTTAACATATATATAATATATATCATATATATATAATTTTAAGGTTATATACATTTTGTTATTTCAGATAAGGCTGAAATATACAGCACTGGTATAATTTTCTTTGTGTGGGTGTGTGTGAATAATTTCTTTGAATAAATAGATATTTAGAAGTAGAATTGCTGGGTTTAAGGATGCCGTTGTGCATTTTAGTACAAATCACAGGCAGTAGCAATTTGAGGTATACTTATGATGTCTGAATACTTATTTTTCTATAGGCCAACACTTTGTCTTGGGTGTGTGTGTGTGGTGCTGGGGATCAAACTCAAGAGTTTTGAACATACTAAGTAAGCCCTCTATCACTGAGCTATATTGCCAGTGCCATATAATGTATTTAACAATTTTGTTGGCCAATAATATACAATTTTTACTAAGCTGAATATCTTTTCAGCGGATGTTATTGGCTACTTCTTTTTTCTATTTTGTATCTTTCCTGTGTGTCTGTTGCCTACTTTTCTATTGGATCATTCAGTCTTTTTATCTACAGAAGCTTTTATATTTTCTAGACATTCTAGGGTTTTTTGTTTGTTCATTTGTTTTTAGTTTTTAGTGTGGTAAAGAAGGGTCTCTTCTAGTCTTCTTGTCTATTAAAAAAACAAGCTATTCCCTTTACTCAACATTTAATAGAATGTGATATGGTGGTGATCTCAACTGATGTGCATATGGAGACTCCTTCTTATGCTGCTGACATAGATTTCTAGCTCTTCTAAAGCCAGCAAGTGAATGACGTGGATTGTTTTTATTCACTTTATTATTTATTTATTTATTCTCACATTGTGCCAACAACTGGTTCTGGAAGTGAGCAGAAATATTTTCCAGTAGAAATTACTTTTCTTTGACAGAGCCTTGAAATACCATGTCTCAGAGCAACTGTCATGGTTATAAATTGATCCGAGGATGAGCTCATGGATACCATATGAATAATGACCTCAAGGAGAAAATGCGCCCAAATACCTAGGCTGGTGGAGTATTCCATAGACTGTTAGCACTGGAAGGAATCTTGGCAAACATTGGTCCATTGTCTACTATCATACATGAAGAATCTGAGGTAAGAATGTCATTTGTCTAAGGATATCCAGCTGGAAGGACAATGATGAAACTAATGTTGTACTGATTTGTGATCAACAGAGAATTTTGTTAGGCTTAGCAACAAACTTTGCAGGTTTCTGTGTTGATCTTGCAGCATTCTGACATTTCGGAAATTTTTCAAACTTTGAAACCATTTAGAATTCCATCCCCAAATATGACCTTGTGAATCCACCCTCTAGATCATTCCTGTTCTCATTTCCCCCCATGCCCTAAAGGACCATAGGTCTCTGAAGTTTAATCATATCTTAAAATTGTATTGCTTCTCTCCTTTTCAGAATACTTTCTTTGAATGATCTCAATGAATTCTCTCTTGAAATTGCCTCAACATACTAAAATAAATTAATAAATCATGTCCCTTTAGGTTTTAGGAGTCACTAGAACCTACTATCATTGCTGCCTAATATGGTTTTTCACTCTCTTACTATAATCTATAGTACTATAAGAAAGTACTATAAGAAAGTACTTTCTTATAGTACTATACTTTCTTATAGTACTATCTTATAGTACTATAAGAAAGATGCAATAATCTTTCTTAGGGCAGTTTGTCAGGTTTCTCAGTAAAACCTTAAGGCAGTGCCTAGCATACTGTAGGCAATCAATAAACAACAACAACAAAAAATTATTTGCAGGAGGAATTAGTTCTAGTGTTCCATAAGTCAATAGAGAACTGTAGTTGAAAATTTGTTTATGTATTTCAAAATAGCAAGAAAAGAGTTTGAATGTTTCTAATGTATAGAAATGATACTATTTGAAGAGATTAAAATGCTAATTATCCTGATTTGATCATCACACATGTATTGAATTATACTATGCCCTGCCCATAAATATAAAAATTAAAAATTAATTTAAAAATGTTTGCATGCTCTTTATGAATAGATGATTTTTAAGAAAAAGATGTATGTGCTAAAAAAGTCAATCCCTTTCACTCCTTCGGCCAGTAGTGAACAGCTTTCCTAGGATGTCTGGATGTTTTCCAGCTCCATGATCCAGGAAACTATCAGAATCCCTGCACGTGGAAGCTCTGGCCTTTGGGAGCTAATTACTGTTTAATGGAGTATGTTTCAAACTTAAGAAAAATCACAACCCACAACAAAAATTATATTTAAATAACACACACACACACACACACACACACACACACACATTCAGGAACTATTTGCCCTTGCTAGATAAAATATGCCTTAACATTCTCCTTTCTGTCTCATGTTTTAAACAACCCATGAACCATGCACATATGCATTTCATTTTCTCAGCTCAAATCAGTTTAAAAATATTTAAAATTTTTTCTTGTAAAAGTTAAATGTTTAGTTAAATACAAGAGTGCATACTCAGTTCAGAACTTCCTTGAAATCTTGCTCCCTCTACCCTGTCAAGATAAAAGAATTTAAAATAAAGAGCTGAGGGGAGTAAAAACAGTATCAGCATTTTAAAAGCGACAAGAGGACATATGATGATAACATGTTTAGACAAGCCTTTCCCTGGGAAAAGTACAGGGACCAAGTGTTTCCTGTTACAGAAGCACAGAAAGTCCCAGAAATGCAGGTCCCAGGTGCCCCTGAAAAAAGAGCTGAAGCCCACCTGGGCTCCCCTCACCATGGTGGAGCTCACTTGCCAGACTGTGTGACTTGCTATCCGGGAATTTTCTACCTGGACCTGGGGGAGAGACAGGAAGTCAACTGGAGTCTCACAGAGACATCCAAAGAATCTTCCTGTTTTCAACCCCATTTCTCATTCCCACCAGACAATTCCCTGGGGAGAAGTCTCCGAGTGGATTTTGTGGGGCATCTGCTGTGTCTTCAGCCTTCTGCCCTTCTCACAGCTGTGGTGCACCGCCTCCTCTGCTATGATTCACCAGGATCCCCTTCTACTCGCTTGCTTTCAGAGATGGAAAGATAGCTTTGTTAACTAATGGTGTCTCTGTTTCGATTGTGTGGATGTGTTTAATCCTTATCGTTGCCATCATTATTGTATGTGCTGTTTTTATTTACCCATTTCACTTGTGTGGGATCATTCCAAATGTTTTTTTTGTCTTTCTTTTCTTGATTTCTTAAAAATTGGTGAAGAAGGCTTTTATGAACATTCTTCTTCATGCTATCTTTTTCAGCTCTGCAAGAATCTCTCTGGCTTAGGAAGGAATTATTGAGTTGTAGGATATGCACAAGTTCAGTCTTATTAGACAATGCTAAATTGTTTTCCAAAGAATTTTTTTTTCCATTTTATACTTCTAAGAACCACAAGTTCTCAATTTTCCATATTCTTTCTTTTGGGGTACTTAGGATTGAACTCAGGGGCATTCAGCCACTAACCCACATCCCCAGTCCTATTCTGTATTTTATTTAGAGACAGGGATTCAATGAGTTACTTAGCATCTCGCTTTTGATAAGGCTGACTTTAAATTCACAATCCTCCTACCTCAGCCTCCTGAGCCAGCTATAGATGGCCACATACCTTTATTTTACTTATTTATTTTTATGTGGTGCTGAGGATCAAATCCAGTGCCTCACAAGTGCTAGGCAAGAGCTCTACCACTGAGCCCCAACCCCAACCCTACTTTTTCATATTCTTTACAGTCCTTCACAGTGTCATATTTTTAAAAATTTCCCATCTCCTTGTGTATAAAATGATTTCCCATAGTGCTATTAATTTTTAAGGTTTCCATTCTACATTTTGTATTACCTAATACAGAAAAGTATAAAATGAGCATACAGATTAAGAAACAGAGCTTTATATACACCCCAGAAACTACTTCCTGCTCCTTTCAGTTGGCATCACTCCTCAAAAACTGCTATCCTGATTTGTGACAGCTAACGTTATTCACTTATGTCTGTACACTATTTTTTGGAGTCTAGCTGCTTGCCGTAGTGCTATCGTTTTGAGATTCATGTGTCTTGTGGTAGTCGCGGTTAATTCTGACGTCTAGCAGGCTCACTGTCACTCCACCCTCTTCTCTTTGTATTTCGTGAGTCAACACATTTGTGACACAAGGTCTAGAATTGCTGCCTTAAGAGGCCTGGAAATCTGACTTATGCTGTCCTTTCTGAAGGGAAAACACAGTGAGAGAGAAAAAAAAATAGAGCCAAAGAAATTAGAAACCAGAAAGACACTGGATCAGAGTAAAAAGGAACAAGGTAAGAGGGCATCATTCAGTCAGCTGAAGGCCTGAACAGAACAAGAAGTGAACATGAGTGAATTCTCTAGCAGACTGGCTTTGGATGCCAGCGGCAAGCATCATCTGTTGGCTCTCCTCGGACTCGCTAGACTCCTTTATTTCATTAGCTAATTCCTTATAATAAATCTTTTTCTATATATACTCATCCTATTGGTTCTTTTTTTGGAGAATTCTAATTAATACAGATTTTGATATTGAGAGTAGATTTAGAGAAACAGAATCTTAACGATGATACTTCTGATTTGGTTCTGGGGTATTGGAATTGGCTCTATAATCTAATTAGAGACTAATGACTCTATTTCCAGCGGTAAAGAAAGCATTGATGGTTCATGGCATGATCTGGCAGTCCAGTCCAGCTGAATACTACTGAGCAAACATTTATAAAAGCAATGTTCTGGGTGACATGGTATGATACTATCGAAGATTTTTGTTGAACAAGTATAATTATTTTGGCTGGTTGCTTCTGATACTAGACAAAGTGGGGAAAGAAAAAGATGATCTCAGGGATCTGAAACTTGAAACTTAAATGTTTGCAATAAAAGAGATCTTTAGCTCCTATAGCCACAGGGCTGAGACTACTGAAAGCCAAACTGAGAAGCTTATCCCGTAGGTGACTTAATTACAATGTGGTTTGAATTCTCAGCCTTGTAAGGAGTTAGTGGAAAAAAAAATGTGAAGATATTTGTGTCTCATGTCAATTCCAATCCAAATGTGATCTCAGTAGAGAAGGATTTTAATAATCAAAGGGGTAGGATGACCCATTCTGTGGTTACTAGTGAACTCTTTTCCCAGCCAAATGGGTTCATGAACAAATTGGCCATGTTGACAGGAATGGAGGTTATGCATGGGCTCAGCAACATGAATCACCCAGGGCAACCTGGTTATAGCCTCTTCTGAGTGTCCCATCTGTGAGAAGCAGAGACCAATACTGAGTCACACTGTGGCATAATTCCCTGGGGTGATCAGTTTATCTGTTGGCAGATTCATTACATTGGACCACTCTTCTCGTGGAAAGGGTAATATTTTATTCTTATTGGGAAAGACACTTATCTTGGATACATATTTGCCTTCTATGCACACAAAAATTCTGCCCAAACTGTCATCTTTGGATTCACAGAATGCCTTATCCATGATCATAGTATTCCACACAGCATAGCTTCTGACAAAGGAACTCACTTCACAGCAAACGAAAGATGGCAATGGGCCCATGCTCATACTATCCATGGATCTTATCATGTTCCTAATTATCTTGAAGCAGTTGGTTTGATAGAACAGTGGAATCATTGTTTGAAGATTCAGTTACAATGCTGTCTAGACAGAAATAGCTTTTAAGGTTAGGAATAACTTGAAAGTTTGCTATGAGGCTGTATATACTCTGAATCAATGTCTAATATATCATGCACTTTTTGTTTTGTTTTGTGTTTAACTTCTTTAATGTTTTGGTTTTTAGATTTGTGGGGATTGTGGTATGTAGTGTTAATTTTGCATTCCTAGCAAGTTCACTGAAACTTCAGATAGGATTAATGGGTCAAAGAATCAAGGGATAGAAGGAGTAAACATCATTCAAAGCCTATTCCAACCTTCTGGAGAAAGGACCAGTGAATTCTGTTTGTACACAGAATAGTTGTATCATGGCAGCTAGAATTATGGCTTTGTTGTCTACATTTGGAGACTAAGTATGGCCTAAGGAGATGAGTATGGATACCAAGGGGACAAGGAGAGAACTTCTGATCATTGATTTCATGTGTTAGCATTTTTGAAAATGATTAACATTTAAATTGGTGAACTAGAGTAAGTAAATGGCCCTCCAAAATGTGGGTGAATCTCCTCTAATCAGTCAAAGGCTGAATAGAACAAAAACATCAACTATGCTGAGCAAAGTGTGTTCTCCAGGAGATTATATTTGCATGTCATTTATACTTTCAGATTTGCTGCATCTTTATCGGTTGGCTTTTGGACCAGAACTGCACCACTGGCTTTGCTAGAACTTAGCACTGGTCCTTGGACTAGAACTGCAGCATCAATTCTTGGGCTTTCAGTCTGCTGACCCCAACTGCAGATTTCAGATTCACCACAACCCATAATCATGTGAGTCAATTCCTTACAATACATTTCTTTCTCTCTACATATATGTACACACATTCTATTGATTCGGTTTTTCTGGAAAGCTCTGACTAATACATTGATCCTGCAGATTTTTCTTTTATAGTGTTGCACAAAATCTCAATCTGTGAGGAGACTGAGGGTACAAGAGACTGAGATTTACAAAATAACAGAGGTTACAGAGGGCAGAGAGCAGAAATTTTAGAGGCAATAGAACCACAAGTGGCCAATCAGGTCTTTGGAATAAGTGACATCACATGTATACTAGGAAATTTACATGTTGAGAGGCCCCATGATATGAAACTCAATTATTATTCTTCACATTGGACATTGCAAATCCCAGGAAAGTATGGTACATTCCAAATGAAGTATGCAATCTAGATGATCCTTGCAGTATCTCCCAGTGCACTTTAGGAAAGAGTACCTCTCTGCTGCATTAGGGTGAAAGCCCAGGGACTGGGACTTCCCCTTTTAGCAAAGGGCATTTAGTGCATCAGGACTTGGGTGTAACAGGTTCTTTAAAAACTGTGACTTCTTCTTTCTCAACAGGAAGTTCAGGAGTGTTCATCTTGAGGAAGAGAATATTTTCTTTCTGCATACCTAAATATAATTCTCCAGCAATTTGCGTCCCTCCTTGAATCTCTCAGGCTAGAGGAAATTTTCTGGTGTTCATCCTTTAAATACAGGCAACTATTATCCCTTTTCTCAGTTTACTTGTATCAAGGCTGTGATTACTGTGTTCTCTTCCATCAGAATTTATCTATCTGGGAAATTTGTCTCACCACAATTACCTCCAGCCACCCTGGTGATTAATTGGCTTGTCTTTCCAGGGGCTCAAGGAACACTACTAACACTCAATTTTTCCTGCATAATTTATTACTGTGTCTGACATTTCCACTATTAGTGGTCATTCTTCAGGGCTAAGATAGTGTAAGCCACTATTAAAATGAAAATAAAAAATGGAGCTAGGGATGCAACACAGAGGTAGAGCACTTTCCTAGCATGCAGAAAATCCTAAATTCAATCCCCAGCACCATGAGGAAAAATAAATAAATAAAGGCAAAAGTGCCTAATCAAGTCATTATCAATTACTAAAGCCTTAGATATAAGTAGTTTTGTTTCCCAATTCAATCCAAACAAAATCAGGAGGTCGAGGGACTGGGATCTAAGATTTAAAGTTGGAGTCTTCCAAGAATGGCGGACACGGTGATGCCTCATAGGAAGGGGAGTCAGAGTCACCTGCTCAGACTCTTAGTTGGGCTTCTGCTGGGTGAGAGAGTCAAGAATGTCAGAAATGATGGAGCTGACCCTGATCTGAG
>CM053403.1:48942472-48963493 GCA_028644305.1 Xerus rutilus
TAATAGTTTTTCTGAGTAGTTTTCTTCTTTCCATGTAGCACAAGTATAGTTAATTTTTATTCTATGATATATTTTTAAACATTGCCAATTTTAAAACAGGATGTTAAGAGTATGAACAAATGAACAAATCCTCTTTCCTATTACATTGTGATGAAAAGGGTAAATTTCTTCTCTGTTTTAAATAAATTTTAATATGTTGATCACAGGATAGATAGGATGATTTTGCTTTTGTAGAATGTATTTTCTATTACTCATTTCCTTTTGGAAGCTTAGAAAATGAAATAGGTTTTGAAGTGAATTTTTTGAACTGTGGGCAGAACAAGATAATTTAATGTACAAAACTTTTATTTACATCTCAAAAGATTGAAACTTAACAAGTATTGTCATATCAAGTATGCATAAAATGTTCTTCTGGACTAAGAGAATCTAATAATTATAGGACTTCAAACAACTACAAAAATCATCTCTTAACCTTACATAGAATTACAACTATACCTGAGACATGATATTCTACTCTAGGGAAGTTTTCTTGAACTTCCAGTTGGAAAAGAAGCACCTAAACAATTTTTGAGTTATCAAGGGAAATGAAAAGCATTCATCAGGGAAATATTGATAGACAAATAGAATAGTCCCATGAATACTCTAAAAAGTTATTTCCTGCCTATTCAAGATGTCTTTGAAACAAGAAGATCAGCTGAGAAAAACTTTAGTCTCTTCAAATGAATTTATAATTATTTTTAGATTATCCTCTATCAGAAGAATAAATGTGTTGCTTCATGTAATAAAAGCTAAAATAAAAGCAGAATCTGGTTCCTGACCAAAATCTCAGATACCAGTTAATATGGTTTATTATTATTATCTACTGGTTATTAGCATAACCAGTAGATAAATGAGTGGAGAATGCCTTATTATTTTCATCAAGAAAGGAGAGCATGGGTGGTTATTTGGAAAGCAATGTTCTCCTCCCAAAAGAAGGCATAAAGGTTTAATTGGGAACCAATGCATATTCATACAGGAAAGCACATGTGAGGGAGTTCATATTTCTGAGCATGCTCAGCTCAAGATTATAGAACAATGTTCAAAAAAGAAGAGTTAGTGGACACAAAGACTTCTGGGCTTCCTGAGTTTAGTATTATAATGAGTCGGGTTTACTCTAGGTTGTCTAAAAAAATGAGTCAGGGTGATTCAGTAATGTTGCCTGATTCCTCTTTGGTTTCTCCAAATAGTATTAGCTGAAACAAAAAGAAAGAACAAATTTGAAAGTGCATTAACAGTCTTTTCAAGGGATAAATGTAGGATTTTGCTCCTAAAGGTGCCTGCCTCACTTAGCAGCTAATAGTGTCATGTTGATAAGGTAGGCTACTTATCACTTTATACATTGTACAGATAGAAAAGCTGAGGCAAAGAGTGGTTAAGTGTCTCATTAGTACTAGTTCTAGATTACAATGTTCTATTCTTTGTAATATAGAGATGTTTTTCTAATAAGCAGTGTTTTTTTCAAACTGGGAACATGGGGTTTATAGGCTAATCTAATACATGCAAACAAATCTCTGTAAAAACACACTGTGAATCTTCTGGATTATTGCTGAATAACTGAACTCTCATAAAATTTCAGTGCCCCAAATTGCATTTGCCTTTGTCTGTTCATTTATGCCAACAGAAAACCAGAGAATCTTAGGGCTTTCTGTAGAAACCAATACTTGTGATAGTTGAATAGGAGGTAAGCATAGAGAGAAATGAGTCAGATCAGCATCAGCATTGACCATTATGGGAATCTGTACTGCATGTGTTCTACTGAAAAACTTACAACATTAATTGTGGTAGTAAATAAGCAATAAACAGGTATTTTCATTGTGACTTCAGTAAAAATTGGGTTAGAAATGATCTTTAATATAGATTTTAATAACTGAAGCCAATTTAAACTTAACTAAATGGGTTTATATAATTATTGAGAGACAATGAGGAGTGAAGTTTGGCCAGGTAGTATATATGAAGTGAGACTATTTTAAAATAACCAATAAAGTTTTGAAAATTTTTGGGGGGAGCTACCGGGAATTGAACTCAGGGGCACTCATCCACTGAGCCACATCTCCAGCCCTTTTCTTGTATTTTATTTATAGACCAGGTCTCACTGAATTGCTTAGTGCCTCGCTTTTGCTGAGGCTTGCTTTGAACTCGTGATCCTTCTGCCTCAGCCTCCAGAGTTGCTGGGATTACAGGTGTGTGCCATCGTGCACAACAAATCTTTAAAAATTTAAAGACAATTTTGTATAATTCACCTTTGTGGAAAAAGTTACTTCTGTGTTAACATCATAAAGTCAAAATACAAATACTGAGTTTAGGAATAGCCAAGATTGGCAGTTTTTAAGTTATTAATTTCAAAATTGTTGATTTCTTTTCAGCAAAACTACATTTATTACATTGAATTTATCTGTGAAAATTAACACACCGAACAAGGGGAACTATTGTGAAGTAAGTCAATTTTAGTTTTTGTTTCCCACTGTTCCTTAAAATATATATGGTGAGGCTAATCTCTGTATGGTAAGAACTAACATGAAATCAGGGTTAGCCCCATAGCATAGTGAATAATCCATCTACTCACTCAAAGGTCATAAAATGTTATCTGAGTTCTGTAGATTGCAGACATAGTTTAGTTTATTGTTTTAATCTGTCTAGTTCAACATATTAGCCAACATGTCACTCTTCAAAGGTAAGACTTGCTATTAACATGTACAACACACAGAAATGCACACGTGCACCTCCTAGCTGAAGTCGGTTGCAGGTGGAAGATGTCAATTGGTCCTCTTGACATAAGTGGCTTCAGATCTGCTCCTTCTCCTACATGATCCACAGCTACTCCTTGAGAAAAATTCATGTTCTCTTTACCCTGCAATGTATGGTAAATAGTTCTTTTTTTAAAAAAGAATTGATTTTTATTTGTTCTTTTTAGGTATACATGAAAGTAGAGTATATTTTGACATATTTGTATAAACATAGAGTACATCTTATTTTAATTAGGGTCCCAGTTTTGTGGTGGTACATGATGTGGAGATACACTGTGGTATATTCATATATATACATAGGAAAGTTATCAGAGTCATTCCACCATCTTTACTATTCCTGTTCCCCCTTGCTTCCCTTCATTCCCCTTTGTTTGTTTAATCTACTGGACTTCTATTCTTTCCCTTCCCCCATTGTTGTGTGTTAGCATCCCACATTATCAGAGAGAACATTCAACTTTTGGGTTTTTGGGATTGGCTTTTTTTAAATCAGCCCTTCACTCTCTTAGCTGCCACAGGTGATTTTAGCTCTCTCCAGATTGCTTAGGGGCCAGTTTGTGAAGTCTTTCAACTCCAGAGAAAGCTTATCAAAAAGGGAGAGCAGAGAGCCACTCTAGTAGTAGTTGGAGAAGGGAGATTGGAACCTAGACCTGGAAGTAGGTTTCTCCAAAGCAATGCTTCTCAACCTTTGTTCGTAATGGCACACATAGGAAAGGATAATATTTATGTGAACTGCTTGGGTAAACTGGAAGTGTGTAAGGGTCAGTATTTTAAGACAAATAGAAAACGCCTCTAAATTATTCTTTTAAAATTTGTGAAATTTTCAGCTCACTTTCATGAATGTAACTTTTGATTATAAACTTTTAATTTTGAAATGACTACATGGAATTCCTGGTTAAAAATTTCAGTGAGGATCTCTTAAAGTTCTTGAAGGGAACGTCTTAGGGGAAACTGAATAATAGCTAATAATAAATCAGAAGAGAATGTATTGTTTTTCTTTCATTGATGGAAACTCCTTCCTCATTATTAATTGGATTTGGGGTGATTTGGCATCTTTGTTTTTTTCTCAAGTGCACGATAATTCTTTATATTTCTATTTCTTTCTTTCACTGTAGAAATTTCAATTAGAATTGAAATTCAGTTAAAAACTTTCATATTAATTATTTCAAGAGTTTAATTATGTTTTTTGTTATACTTCAAAATAAGCCTTTAGGATTCAGTTACCTTATTAAATAAACACAAATAGAGAAACTTTAACAGGTTGCTAAAAGTTTTTTATTATGTTTAGTGAAATTGTTGAAAATATTTGTAAAATTTTAATATAAAATATTAAATGAATTATTACTTCATAAGTGTAGAAAAAGGGGTAATCCCTTCATCATAAAGGGTCATGGCCAAGGTCTTTATAACAAAAGACAGGTTAACAAGTGAAAAGAATAACAAATTTACTAATATATATAAGCCCAGAAGTCATACAAAATTTTAAAATAAAAGAAAGAGTCAGGCTATCAAAGCTTAAATACTATTTATTTTTATAGAATAAAGGGAAGTTGGGGCTGTGGGTAATTTTAGAGAGATAGTAGTTGATCATGAGGAAGACTTACTGGACCCTGGAAATAGAAATTAACTGAATAATCTTCTTTGGAATATTAATGAGCCCCAGAGACATGTACTACCTTATGACAAAGTGTCCAGGTGTGGTCGTAGTCTTCACTCTTCTTTTTTATGATAGATAATTAGATTTTAGAGAGGGTTATAGAAGAAAATTGTGTCTTCTTCAGTAGGCTCAGTCTTAAGGTAGAGAAGGGAATTGTAGAGAGCCCTCTATGCACTGGAGGAGGTGGAAATTAGACCAAAAGGGACATTGATTCTGAGGCAGCTTCTAAGGCCTCACAACATGTCAAAATCCTAACCTCAACATCCTCCTCTCTGAAACTCCCTAGATGTTTCACACACTAAAAGCTGAGTTTGTGGCAATGGAGAAAAATTAGTTTGGTGGCTGAGAGGCAAAGGATTCCATTAAATCAGCTTCTCATTCCTGAGAGTAGGTCAGACTGTGGTAGAAGCTTCTTTAAAATCGAGAATTTAAAGAAGCACCCAGACATTGTCCCGACTCCACTTTTCTCTACCTGTTATGTTACGTTTTCCTTCAAGTTATATTTATTTTCTGTCTTACTTCACCTCGTGCTTCCCACCTCCCCCACTCCAAGGGGACTTGCAGAACCAGACTTATTATGCATATGCATATGTTTTGGGTTTGATTTTAAAAATTCATTCCCCTATAATATTCCAAGTTGTTCCAGTGTGAGGAAGACAGATTTCTAGACTAGCTGTCTTCCTGGTTTTAACCAAACTGAGAATAAATTCATTCCTTGATTTACTATCATTTGTCGCTTTGTTAATAAGATTCTTGATGTGGCAGGTGACTGAGTCTTTTCTGTTGGGAGCCTCAGCATCAGATCTTTGGCGAGGATCCCTGGTAACAGTGTTATAGAGAAAGAGACTGCCATGGAGCCTAGGGAGCAGAGGGTGCCTTGGCAGTCCTCTGTTACTGTGATCATGTAGGAAAGATTTATTAGAAGGAATAGAAAAAGGGTCCTCTTAGAGAGGAGTGGAATGGTATGTCCCTCTTGTACTTCTGTTTTATTGGGGATCCCAGGGAAGTTTACAGAGAGTCCTGCCCAGGTCCACCTCTCGACTTACGACTGGCAGCAGGATTGCATCAAATTTCCAAGTCCCCACTGCACATTGTCTTACCCCATGGAGGGGAGATTTTCTACAGATCCAAGATAACTCTAGGTCACTATAGCCCATACTGACTGGTTCTGATTGTAACTTGCTCTTACAGATTTTATGGTTAGAGGGAATTATTCTAACTCCCTGAGTTCTGGAATCCGCTCTGTGTCATGGGCACAATTCCTCTTTCCCCCTTCTTTTCAGGATAACTTGTGATATTCTTATTGCCAGGGAGGAACTATGGGCCTGCATTTCTTTTTCAGATAACAGATAGTTTGCTGAGAAATATAGTATATTCTATTGACTTAAACTGGGAATAGCTGCAGCTAAATTACTTTTTAAAAGAAAGCATGTAGGGTCAGCATAGCAGACCCAGTTTATAAAATTATTCCCTTAACCTCATGTTCCCACTGTTCACCTCTGTTACCTACCAACAAGTACAATTAAAATTTGTCTCATTTTAGGAGGTGATGTTTGCAAGAATCACATCAAAATTAAAGTTCTTAATAAAGGTTATTTCTATAGAAACAGAAAAAATAAAAATTAATAGCTGGAGCATTTTATAAACGAAATTTGTGAATTCTGGGGTGGCCAGCTGAGATTTCTAGATGTGGTATTCAAAACATCTTCAGTTGGAGTGGAAACAGGCAGTGGCCATCTGACAGATTTTCCTAATTTGTAGTTTGTGATGATTTTGAGATAAGAATTTGTGAATAAAGGGAGAGATTCTGAGTCTCAAAGGAAATGCCCGTGAACTACTGTAATGCAGGAAATACCCATGAGCCACTGAAAAGCAGAAAATACCCATTAACTGTTGCAACTCCTGAGCAACATGCTATTGGTCCCTGCCCTTGATGACCTATGCCCTTGTCTGCAAAAGTAACATAAAGGCAGTGCACAAATGCAGGGAAAACCAGCATAAAACTGTGTAACTCTATCCTGGCTCCAACTCTAGTCCAGCCCCTAGCAACCATCCCTCTATAAATATTAACACCCTCATCAATGGATTGCTGTTTCTCCCTCTGGAGAGAGCCCACATACTCCCTTGAATGTGTGTCTACTTTCCTAAGTAAGCCACGGTCTGACTTTGGTTGAAATAATTTTCCATCATGTAGGCCAAGAACCTTGCTGGTCCTGAATCAAGTTCCCCTTAGTCTTTGGGAGCTCCTTAGATTCTTCTTCATTGTCTCCTGTGACAATTTCTCTGAAGTTTATATCAAGTTGACCAATTTAAAATTGCAGGACGTTAGGAAAAAATGCAAATTTTTGTTTGTTTTTTCAGTGCTAGGAATCAAACCCAGGCCTTCTCACATACTAGGCAAGTGCTGTACCACTGGGCTATATCCCTGTCTCTGAATGGCAGCTTTAATTTTAATGATTCCAGTCAGAAGAATGGGAGGCAAAAAATCAAGCAATAGTTTGGAAAGCAGCAATCAGATATTGGAGGGAACCAAAATTTCAGAATTTAGTTCAGATTGTAGATAAAGACAAATTTGAAAAAACAATGAGATAGAATCTAATGACAGATCACTATAGCTTCTCTTTCAAAACACAATTTTCTTTCTACAGTTTTCCCATTTTTTTACCAAAAATAGTCATAGTAAGTCCAATTTATTTGTAAAATAATTTTAGTCTCTTTGAGTTAAGTAGGCCTGTTTATTTGCATAAAGTACAATAAGAAGTGATTAACCAGATAGGCTCTTCTTAAATTTGCTTTGCTGGAAATTTGAATTAGGAATCTCAGATTAAACCTTTTTTTTTGGTACCAGGGATTGAACTCAGGGCCTCTTAACTAATGGGCCACATCCCCAGCCCTTTTTATATTTTGTTTTGAGACAAGGTCTTATTAATTTACTAGAGGACTCAGTAAATTGCTGAGGCTGGCTTTGAACTTGCAATCTTCCTGCCTCCTGAGCCACTGGGATTACGGGTGTGCTCATGACACTGTGCCCAGCTCAGATTAAACTTTTTGAAAGCCTCTAAAGGCTAAAAATGCAAGCTGATAAATTGCAACCAAGTTTTACCAGTAGTATCTGGGGTTCATTTTCTCTTCTTGAGGTTCCCAAAACATTCTGAGGGTTCCAAAACCTTCTGAGGTTCTTGGGCTTGTCAGGAATGACATCCTTCACTTTATTGCAAGAGTAGGAACATGGTAAAGGGAATCATGTTGACATGTAACAACTTAGTCTTTGGGGTTTCATTTTCTGAGTCCCCACAGTTTTAAAACCTGCATTTATTCTATCACATATCCATAAAATATAACATTCCTAGATTAATTATTTTTTTCTTTAAATTTATAAACTCTAGAGAACTCTTCTGAATAGCTAAAGCACTTCAGTATGAAACAACAGAAAAATATCTGATTTTATACTTCACTTAAAGTTGAAACCAGAACTGTAAAAGTTGAGATTTATTAGCTTTTCCATTTTTGATAATTTTATTTTTAAATTTTTCTATGCTAGAAGCCAAACCCAAGGCCTCATAAATGTAATGCATACACTTGACCAGTGAGCTGTATAGCCCTAGCCTAATTTTTGATAAGGTAGAATTTGATTTATAGGCAAACCTGTCCCTATGAGAAGTGCTCTGCATTTAAAAAATGCATTTAAACCTTAGTGTTTTTAGCTCTTGATATAAAACTTTTTATGAAGAACATTTTTGTCTTTGCAACCACATTATCCTCATACAAATTTACCCAGTATTTACATAATACCTTGGTTGTTAAAATATTCACTCACAACTTTGATATTCTAGCCCCAATAATTTTTGAGAATTTAGTAATTTTCAATAAAATTTTTGATTTAATAAACTTCAGGATGAATGTGGCTTTTATTTCACTTAATACAATGTCATTTTTCTTCATTAATTCCACTATTTGAAAGTAACATCTTAATGCTTGTCTTCAAATATAGAATTAGCATATTCCAAAAAACTATTAATATGAGACATTTTGCAATTAAGTGAGACAAACAATGGGTTTTAGTAAGAAGCAACATGTAATTATCATTAACTTATTAAATTTTCTTTTTTTGGGGCATACACTTTAGTTTATTTCATTTACAGTGACTTCAGTCCTTCCCTGCTCCCATCTGGCCTAAGTAATCACACAGCTTGTTAAATTTAGATGCATTTACTAAGAAGTGTCATTTAAGTTCTCTATGTGTGTCACTGTTCCCATGCTGGCTCTACTTAAGATACAGAAAGAGGGGGCTAGGATTGTAGCTCAGTGGTAGAGTGCTTGCCTTGCATGCGTGAGGCCCTGGGTTCGATCCTCAGCACCACATACAAAGCAATAAAAAAAATAAAGACATTGTGTCCATCTACAACTAAAAAAATTAAAATAAAAAAAAAAAGATACAGAAAGAGAACGCTGATGCTCTGTCCTGGCTCCTCTGGCTTATGCTATCACCATTGTTATTGTGGGGGTCAATTGTGCCCTGAGATTTATGTTCTTACTGTGTCTTTTATTAAAATTATTTATTTATTTATTTATTTATTTATTTATTTATTTATTTATTCAATTAAGGTTTACATGATAGCAGAGTGCAATTTGATTCATTGTAGGAAAGAATGAAGGAACTTTGGACTGGGCAGAGGGGAGTGAGGGGAGGGGAGAGGTTTGAGAGTGGGAAGGATGATGGAATGAGATGGACGTTATTACCCTGTATAAGTGTATGATTACACAACTAGTGTAACTCTGCATCATGTACATCCAGAGGAATGAGAATTTGTGCTCCATTTATATACAATGTGTCAAAATGCATTCTACTGTCATGTATAACTAATTAGAACAAATTAAGAAAAAATATATGTATATACATTTATATATTACATGCAATAAAGGTACAATATTATAATAATATATTTTTGTCTACATAGAAATATGAATGTGTATATACACATATCTCTATAAACACATACACACATAAATGCACATTTAAGCTAGTTAAAATTTTCAGGAACGCTTCTAAAGAAAATCTCACAAATTTAAAATACTGTTCATATATTAAAATAAAACAAAATGGAGACCAGGACTATAAATTTCCTGAGCAGAAAAGACCAGTTAATCCATGAAAGCATCCTTGACCTTACTTGATTTGTTATCATAAACCAAACTTAACTTGGATTATTTTTTGTAAGTGCCTATACAGTAGTCCCCATTATACATAGTTTCATTTTGTACAGTTTCAGTTCCTTATGGTTGACTGCAGTCTGAAAATATTATAAGGAAAATTTAAAGCAAAAATAAATAATTCATGTTTTAAATAACCTTTATAATAGTATATTGTTATGATCAATTTTATTGTTAATCTCTTATTGTGACTAATTTTGAATTAAACTGTATCATAGGTATGTATTTATAGAAAAAACGTGTGTGTTTGTGTGTATGTGTGTGTATATATATATAGAACTTCAATTATATATATAATTGAAGTTCTATATATATATAATTGAAGTTCTATATATATATATAATTGAAGTTATATATATATATATATATATATATATATATATATACATATAATTGAAGTTTCAGGTATCCACTGAGGGTCTGGGAATATATCCCCTGCAGATAAGGAGGGACCATGATATAAGACAAAAATGAAAGTTAAGTTCAATCAAAAGTACCAACTAACTTATAATTTTATAAGCAATGAATTTCCAAGAGGATAGACTGAACAAAGAAACTACATAAGTATAACCAAATATTTGCTTTGCTTATCCACCACATTAATTCTGTAAAGCTTTCCCTTCCTGCTTCTCTGGTGGAGCCTTGAAACTCTGTTTTGTTTAGCACCTCCCATTTCATGAATTTCTGTTTGTTCAAATAAACTAAAATTTTATTGTATGTCCATTTATCTATTTTTTTTTTTGTTACTGGGGATTGAACTCAGGGATACTCAACCACTGAGCCACATCCTCAGCCCTGTTTTATATTCTATTTAGAGACAGAGTCTTAATGAGTTGCTTAGTGCCTTGCTTTTGCTGAGGCTGGCTTTGAACTCGTGATCCTCCTGCCTCAGCCTCCTGAACTGCTGGGATTACAGGTGTGCACCACTGCACCTGGCTTCCATTTGTCTTTTAACAGTGTGCTATTCAGAACAGGCAATATCAAAACATTTATACTTATTATTCATTCCTTATCAAAAAATCTAAAAAATATATAAAGTATAAATATTTACAATTATGTGTGGGAAACATTTTGAAAAATGAATGCTTTAAAACTTTAAAGGTTCTTTTCCTTTTAATATAAATATAATTAATTCATGTTTAATTATCATTTGTCTTGAAAATAACACTTAATTTTTAAAAGGCAACAATGATTCATTATCAAATTACATCAAGCACAGGGTTTTAGGAAATTGTTAACACCAAATCCAATACTAAATACATAAAGAAGTACAATTGAGTAGATTACTATAACCACTGTCTTTTATTTAATACAGCCTAATTTCAAGTGACAATGAAACTAATCATCATTAGGGCTTGTTATAGTAGAAAAATTATCAAAAAATAGTAAAAAAGTAAATAAAAGAATAATTATTGACAGCACATGGAAAACAAAGACACCATGCAAGGATAGAAGGAGCACCAATCGGTGGATAATCAGTGCATGACCGCTCAAGGAATCTGGGAAGGTACTTGTGGGAGAGAATATCATCAGTAACAGTTTATACACTAAAACAATTATTAGGGAGTTCAGGAAGGATACATGTGGAGATAAATAGGTTTAAGTGTAATTTCATTTGTAAGTTTTGGAATGCTTATTTCAGAATTAGCTTGTGATCTGTCTATAACCAATCTTTTTTTTTTAAAATATTATTTTTTAGTTGTAGATGGACATAATATAATATGTGGTGCTGAGGATCGAACCCAGTGCCTCACGCATGTGAGGCAAGTGCTCTACCACTGAGCCACAACCCCAGCCCCTATAACCAATCTTGACACACCATATGGGTACTGTGCATTCCCAGACTCACCTTTTTCATAAACCCTCCTCTCCTTATCTTGACTGAAGCTTTTCTATTCTTGAAGAGGGTGAGGGGACTCATACTGGAGAAGACCAGTTTTAAAGAAACCAGTTGAAGGATTTTGTATCTGATATTGTTCTATTTTTATACCTCAGTAAAAACTTCAATTCTAGCATCCTGTTAGACATAACATATTGTTAGTATGAATATTATTGGTTGAAAAATTTTGTATTTTTGAAATTTGAGTGCTTAACTTTATATCTCTTTGAGGCCCTTAAGCTTTTATAATATTTTTACAGTTATTACAATATAATAATAAAATAGCTTTTGTCTACATGGAAATCTTGGGAGCATCTTCTTTAAAAGGGGCTTGTTCTTTAATCAAATAAGAAAAAATCTGGATAGGTTAATTAGGATTATTAATGTCCTTGAAATACAGCAATATAAGTAACAAATGGGTTTCATAATTCCCAACCTCTCAGTATCCAAACTAACAGCATTAAACATTCTTAACTAAGTATAACACTTTTAATTTATATGCAGTACATTCATGTTGCATATTTTTGAAAAATAAGACATTTGACATAGACAAGTTAATATATTTCATAAGTGCAAGTGAGACTGCAATCTAGTTTTCTTATTTTAGTACACTATTAAATTGTATTTCTCTTTGTCATTCATAAGTACACAGTGTCAATCCAGTGAATGATTTTTTTTGTGTGGGTTCCTATTTAAACTTTAAATATTACAAGAGTCAAAATAACATAGCTTTTGTAAAAATAAAGATAAAAAATTTTAAATTAATTAATAATCTTAGTTTTGAAAATTGTAGTTGATTAGAAAACTCAAATTACAGTGATAGCTGCAGTAAAGCTGACATATTATCCAGTGATGATTGAACCATGAATCTGGTCACATCACGGTCATGTTCAATCACTTTCAGTAAACAGGAAATTTTAGTATAAATTTTTAAATTATTAGTACTCTTTTCCAATATGCTTTAAGGAGCTACAACATTTTCTTTAAATATTCAATAGTTTCAGTACGGCTTTTCTATTTGTATTATTCTGATTTTTCCCTCATTTTTATCAGATTCCTAAATAGTACATAAAAACAAAGCTATCATAATCCATTCTTTGTTGTAGTTTGTCAAGAAGTAATATTTTAATAAAGCTTGCAATATATATGACATATTAAAATAAATCTAATTTGAAGAATTCTATCCAAGTATAAAAAATCATGATTTTAAAAATTTCCTAAGAGAATTTAAAATAATTTTTTTTCTGCATTGAGTATTGAACCTAGAGCCTTGAACATACTAGCTAAGTGCTCTAATACTGGTCTATATCCCCACTAATTTGTTAATTTTTTAAGTGCCACAGAATTTGCCAAATTGATCTCATTTTGGCACCTTCAATGTCTGTATAAACTATAAGTGTGATTTGCATAATTGCATACTAAAGATTAATGATACTTAGTACAAATTAAATCTGAAAACAGATGTGTATGTTTTGTTCCGATTTAATGAATTAAATTAAATCTCTAGGTAGGGGGATGCTTTTGAACACAATTCTGTTTAAAAATCAATACACATATTGTTACCAAAAAAAATTAATGTGGTCTTAACAGAAATGTACGAACTCTTACAGATGAGCTTGTACTTGTTTAAAAGTATTTAATATAAACATTGGAATCATCAAAGTAGAGAGTAGAACAATGGTTATCAGGGGTTGGATCATGGAAGAAATTGATAGATTTTCATCAAAGGTCACAAAGGTCAAACTAAGAGATCAACAAAGCCAGAGGATCAAATGTACCACATGGGTGGTAATATATGTAGTAATTATTGAGAAATTAAAAAATGAATATACCAAAATATATTTTATATGTATATATGTATGTAAATGTATTTAATAAAACACAGTAAGATACTATTATAATTTTAAAGCCTGATCTATAAACTAACACACATTATGATATGAAATACACTGTGCAGTTCAGTATCATTGTCGTTAACTTCTGAACCTCTTAAGTAGAACAGCAACAGTTCAGGACATCACAGTTCATTATAAAGGCCAGCCTTTTTAAAGTATGACAGTTTTAAGATCATACCCTAGGGTATTATTTAACAGTTGTCCAAACAATCATATTAACTACCATAAACAAGTAGAGGAATCTCTAATCCAACTCTTTCTAAAGTATAGGACAAAAGGGCAGAGAATATTTTAATAGGCTTATTTTTATGAGGTGACCCAAAACAAAAACCATTCTATGTGAAACATAGGCACAGATTTTAAAGAAATACAATGAATACCATAAATGGTTTTAATTTTTCTGAGAACTTAAATTATTTTTTTATAGTGCTGGAGATCAAACCCAAGGCCTTACACTTGCTAGGCAAGAGCTTTACCACTGAACTACACCCCTAGATCCAAAAGCTTAAACTTTTAGATTAAATACCTGTGAAAATTTTAAAGTATATTATGTCAAAAAAGGAGAGTATAAGAAAAATACATGCTAGAAAGAAAAACAAAATAAACAGGAGGAATTTAAAAAGAAATGGAATAATTAGCATAAATTTTAAAAAGTATTTTAAGAAATGATATAGCATATTTTAAGTATTCCATATATTTTGAACACATAGTTCTATTTAAAAGCAATATGCATATTGTTACCATAT
The DNA here is from genome assembly GCA_028644305.1 of Xerus rutilus. NCBI lineage: Eukaryota > Metazoa > Chordata > Mammalia > Rodentia > Sciuridae > Xerus > Xerus rutilus. The sequence goes on from CM053403.1 coordinate 48,956,641, forward strand.
TTTAAGAAAATAAAGGTATTCTTAACAGAAATGTACAAAGTTTATTCCATATAGTTCAAAATGTCTAATTTGAAGTATGTGGTGTTTTATTAGACTTAGATTATGTGTTGTGTATTAATCTGAATAAAGCAATTGGCTGGAGATCTCACAAAGCCTTAATTTCTGTTTTAAAATGCTGTCCAGCAGACATCTCCAGTTACTTGGTAATTCCAACATAGATCCTGAAATTTCATATCATGATTCGGGAGATATTAATATAGGACATTCCCAGATGTGATAATTAGTTTTCTAATGGGCTTGGAAGAGGATGTATAGCAATTTTTAATATCTTCTCACATCAATATAAATCTAATTTGCCTTGGACTCATACTATCCTACTAATTCTTCAAAAGATTATTTGGAACTTCTCTATCACAAAAATCTCCTTTATTTGTTTCTGTTCTTTGATTTCATTGGTTTCAATCATTTTTCTTACTATTTTAAAATTAATTCTTCAGTATTACTGACTGTAAATTATCCATAAGAGCATTGTTAGGCAAAATATTTACCTGAATGAATATTATGGTCACAATATTTTTCCTTCTAAAAAATTAATTTTCATTTACTACCTGTGGTGCATAGAGTACTGGCACTCTCTAGTTATTATATTTCCACTTATAAAATACACAGTTCTGTTAAATAGTATAGATTGTTTTCACACTTTAGGCTCAAGAGTTTTGGGAAGTGTGCACTTACGTAAATATGCTCTTGTAGTAAATAAAAGTCTCCATCATTCAAATTTAGATGACCTTGCTGGAATGGCGGCAAACAGGAATATTCATGGTCTAACTTACACGGTGGAGGCATGTGGTAACTGATGGCAGGATTTCACACTGCTGAAGCAATGGTGAATTGTACCCTTTAAACACATTGTTCTGTGTAGCAAGGACTGAGTGAGATCAATGAGCCCTTCTTCATCAGGACAATAGTTGGACCATGGTTTTTGAATTCTGTTTTCCTTCCTTCAAGTATATTATTATGGTTATTGCTTAGCTTTTCTCATGAAAATTGTGTCTTGTGTGCCAATTCTTCTTTTGCTTTTTATCATCAGGTCAGCTACATTGGGTATTTTATTAGAGTTCTCCAGAGGAACATTACCAATAGAATAAAATATGAAAAATGATATATATATAAATATTATTATATTTTTATAATGTTTATTATTATATTATACCAACTAATAATAATTAAAAGTTATTTATGGTAATATTATATTACAAATGTTTATTTTATTTCATAAATAAGAAATAATATTTATTATATCATACTAATTAATAATTATTAGAATTTATCTATTGTAATATTATATTATAAATGTTTATTTTATATCATATGTATATTTATATATATCAAGAGGGTATTTATTATATTGTTTTACACAATCAGAGGCTTATTAGTTGACAGCCAGCAAAGCAACTAGCTGCTTAGTCCAAGAAGCTGGAAGTCTCAGAACAACAGGGACCAATGATACAACCCCAGTCTGAGGCTGAAGACCTAGAAGACCCTGAGAGTCAGTGGTACAAGTCTGAGTTCAAAAGCTGGAGAATCTGATGCATATAGATGACAGCGGAAAACACATCCATTCAAGGAGAATTTAGCTTGTGTGTATGTTTGAGCTCCCCCTTCTTCTGATTTTTATTCCCTCTGGGCCCCCAGCTTATTGATGAGGGTCTTCCTTGCTCAGTTTGCTGACCCGTATGCCAATCTTCTCTGCAGATACCCTCACAGGTATACCCATATGTGTACATGACCAATTCCCTAGGCATTTTTGATTCATCAAAGTTTCCTTAGTGTTGTGTCAATCTGTAAGATTAAAAGTTCAAGAAAGACATGAAAATAATAAAGGGAGAAGAAATATTCACTCAGTGCAGTTAACAATGGTCATTTTTCTATGTCCAGAATTTACTTTAAAGACATTAGTAACATGAACTAGAATCACCTTGTTCCTAGAAACTGTTGTTAAAGATATACAGCTTATAGATAACATTCCCGTAAAGTGTACATCAGGATTTCTAATCATTGGTTAGATTGCTAGTAGATTGCATCAAAATAAATCTTACAGTTTAAAAGCTGACATTCTACAGTATAATCTTATCATTCTCCTTGAAACTTCTGTTGAATTTGGCATCACTTGAAAAATGCTGCAATTGATTTGCTTCAATGCCTAGAGTTGGGAGCAATATAACAGCCTCAAATACAACTTCAGGAATTCCTGCTCATACCTGTGATTGCTAATTATTTTTGCAAACAAGAAGGTATTCTAAAATTTCTGTGAGAAAACTGAGCCAATATGATCTTTCTAAAGTAATAAAGTTCAGATCCATTCGGTCTTCATGGCTTTCTATGAAGTTTTTAGCTATTATTACAGAATTCTGTTATTTGGACACTCTAGAAGGAGAGATAATTTGACTTTCTATTCTGTCTTTAATACTGTGAATAAGAATTTACATGGTATTTATCCATGTATTTATCCGCAATTTTGGTGGTTTGAATCTCAGCATTAGCCATTTGCAAGCCATGGTTTATACATTTTATTCTATCATTTTGAATTGCTGTTTGTATTCCTCGATCACTCTCACAGAAATAAACATGGAACTTAATTTTAAAAGTTTTAAATACTCTAAATAATAGTATTTGTCTTCATCAATACTTAACAAAACTTGAGGTTTATTTGACTCTAGTAGTTCTGTACTATATGAATAAAACTTTCTAAAACTGACTGGTTGTTTTGAGAAGCTATTCCCAAGACTTGCAGCAATTAAAACTGACCTACAGTGATTTCTGACAATATCCCTGCTGAGTACTTCTGGTCTAGTTTCTCTAAAGCAGATGCTGCATAAATTGCCTCCATGCTGATTTTAACAAGGCCATCTTTCAGGGCTTCAGAAAATGGTCATCCATCAAGCATATGTAATGAGGACACAAAGTACAACTGATCAGCAAATTCAGGCCTGGGAGTCTCAACCACACTGGCTGCTGGCTCAATGGGATTGTTTTGCCACGATGGGCAAATGCCAGGTCAACTGCTCTAAGAGGTTGATGTGGTCTTCTCACTTTACCAAAGAAGCCAAGTAAAGGGGCAGCCATAGACCCAGCAGGGTGTATGATATATGGAATGTTCTTGTACTCATGTACCCCAGCAGGCTGTCAGGTTCCACAGACCTGCACACTTGATTTATTTTTATCTTGATTATTTGTTTTTTGGATTTGTTATGTTCTTTCATATCTACTATGTATTGATTAACTGTATTTAATATGTTTCCTGTTTTTTTAAAGACTTTCTTCTTATAAATAGTTTTAATTTTCATATTCCATTCTGTTGTGTTGTTGTCATTTTGTATTTGGAATGCAAGATTCCTTTTCTTGCTCATGGTTTTATTTTGGATTTTCTTATGTCATCAAGAGCCAGCCATCTTATATGGACAGGTGAATGGGGTTAAGAGAGCTCTGTTCTATTGTATCAATAAAATAATTTCCTTAATAAATGATGTCTAAGTTTTCCTTTGGGGAGGGTGAGCTTATCTCTCTTCTCTTGGTTCTTTGGCACTATCTTGTTTCATTATGGTTTTTAAAATAACAATATATTTTTTCACCTTAATACTAATTTTAATATTTAAGATTGATTTTGTTCTCAGATTATTCTCATAGAGCATGACTCTCCCAATTATCATCTTAGTGCCCTTTGCAATAGTGTAAAACATTTTTCAAAAACTCAAAACAATGTGGTTAAAAATAAAATGTTCCACTGACGGTGCTTTGTCCTTCAAGAATATTAGCACATCCATGTCATAGAAAAGGTTGCTTGACATACTCTAGTAAGCACTCCACAGTCAAATCAATGCAAAGCTATTGACTTGCTTACTGGGCTGCAAAGGATAGAAAGACAAATGATACACACACCCACCTTGAGGAATTGACACTCCAAAAGGAGATAGTCAAGGACGTAAGTAGCTAAAACATGAATATGAATCTTACCATAAAAAAGGAAGATATAAAACATGAAGAGAATAGAAAGAAGATGCAGATCATCTCTGAAAAGGGAGATAAAAGGATTTAAAGAAAAGTAGACAAGTAAAGCATCAGATTTATGTTTTAATTTCTGCTCCAAGACTTTCTAGCTGAATCATTGTAATAATAAAACATTAGGAAATATTTACTACTTGGTAAGCATTATGCTAAATTCTATGCATGTCTTATCTTCTCTAGTCCAATTATCAACTCTAAAAAATTGTTATTATAATCCCAGTTTTACAGGTTGGGAAACTAAGGGTTGTAGAAATTAAGAAGCTTGTTCAAGTTCCCATGGCACGTAAGTGCCAAATTATGCTCTTGAAGATATTTGGGTTGCATCAAGGAGAAAATTTGTCCCTTTCAAAAATCTTCATTCTCTGGTGGAACACTGGCTATTTTAAATTGGGCAATTAAGATCGAGCAACTGAATATAACCCAAAATGAAGTAACATACTATCGCATTTTTGTAAGGCTGCAATTTGGGCGATTGAGCACTTATTGTTTAGGCCAGTTAGTACCTTCTGAGCATTCTCCAAGTTGAAATTCTTCTTGGTATTATCTCCCCGTGGAGACAATCCAGATATGAACATCTTCTGTGGCTAACATCACGCTGCATCAGTTTATTCTCTATCCAGATAAAAACAGGTAGAGATAGTATGATTGTGATAATCTTTTCCCAAGGCCTATAGGTTCTATTTTATCCCTAATAAACCATCCAATGTTTGCTTGGGATATAATAATGGTTAAGAGATTGTGTCTCATTTCTGAGCCCAAGGAAGTTGCTTCAGTACTCTGAGCTTTGATTTCTTCATGTGAACAATAGGGAAAATAAGAGTATCTATCTCTACGTAAGTTATCATATGGAAAAATTGAAATAATTCATGTAAAGCACTTAGCAAAGTTCCTGGCACATAATTAATGCTGTACAAAATATTGCTGTTGTCATTGTGAATGAAGAAATGCCAAGACTATTCAATCTTGCTTCTAATTCTTTCTTCATGCTACTTCTCTTGCATAGAGTATAGTAACTCCTGTTCTCAGTTCACTTAAAATTCCAGGCATTCAACTGTCTGCTGAAGTTTCATTTTGAACATTTTTTCAAGTTGCCTTAGTCAGACTTCTTTATCTGATCCCTGATTGCATTTTCAGTATCTAGTATGATCCCTGGAGCTGGTTAGCTGGATTTGGATCTTATCTCTCTTCTTACTGGCTGGGAGACCTTAGGAAATTTATTTAAACTTTCTGTGTCTCATCTTATAATGAGCATAATAAAAGTACCCACCTCTTGGGGTGTTTTTTAAATAAAGTAAAATATATAAAGGGAGTAGAACAATTTCACAAAAATATTAATTACTAGTTAATACTAGTTTAATACTAACTTCTAATCAACCACTGGTTAGCAATTAGTAAACAAGTTAACACTAGTTTAATGTTAATTAAACTAGTTTAATACTAGTTATATGTTAACTATGATAATTACTGTATATTATTGATAAATGTGTTCTTTAATTGGTTCACATATTAATTTTATATCATCAATCATAAATTTCTTGAGATGAGAGGCCATTGCTCAGGAAATACTTAGGACTTTGGCACACATCACAACAATGGACATACAGTAGATATTCAATATTTATTGATTGAAGTCAAGAAAAATAATGTATAAATAACTTAGAAGAGGAAAGAAAAAGAGACACACATACTGGGCACCATGTACTTGCATCACATGCATTGTATTAATTCATCCTTATGGCACGCTGTGTGAAGAAGGTGTGTTTCAAGGTAAAATTCTAAAATCAGTTTCTATTGTTTTCAACTTGTTGACAAGAAACTGAGGTTCAGAGACCTCATGCTTTCCCAAGGTTTTGATTCATTCAATGACAGTTGGGACTCAAATTTGAGTCTCACTTATTCTGTAGCAAGGACCCTCTCCAATACATACCCTCCAAGAAAAATTTTGGACAGCCATGCACAATGGCACACCCCTGTAATCCCAGAAATTTGGGAGGCTGAGGCAGGAGAATCGTGAGTTCAAAGCCAGCCTCAGCAATAGTGAGGTGCTAAGCAACTCAGTGAGACCCTGTCTCTACATAAAACATAAAATAGGGCTGGGGATGTGGCTCAGTGGTTGAGTACTCCTAAGTTCAATCCCCAGTACCAAAAATAATAATAATAAAGAAAGAAAGAAAGAAAGAAAGAAAGAAAGAAAGAAAGAAAGAAAGTAAGTAAGTAAGTTTTGGACATGCACCCCTGAAAGCAAGCAAGATAATTTCAGGAAGACCTCTCCTTTTGCACTCATCCTTAATACCACTGCTTACAGGAAGCAGGAACTCTTAGTTGGCCAATGCTGAATCTATTATACCTGTCTAACACTTGTTAACCTCCTTTTCTAATAAAAGACAGAAGTCTTAGTAGGAACATACCTCAGCTTTGTAAAAGCTATCTATGCTAAACCCAAGGCCAACATCATCCTAAATGGAGAAAAATCGAAAGCATTCCCTCTAAAAACGAGAACAAGACAGGGATGCCCTCTTTCACCACTGCTATTCAATATAGTCCTTGAAACACTAGCCAGAGCAATTAGACAGACAAAAGAAATTAAAGGGATACGAATAGGAAAAGAACTCAAACTATCATTGTTTGCAGACATGATTCTATACTCAGAAGATCCAAAAAATTCTACCAGAAAACTTCTAGAATTAATAAATGATTTCAGCAAAGTAGCAGGGTATAAAATTAACACCCACAAATCAATTGCATTTCTATACATCAGTGATAAACCCTCTGAAAGAGAAATTAGGAA